>CM057455.1:1298320000-1298920000 GCA_016271365.2 Neoceratodus forsteri
GGCCTCAAGAAGACAACCCCCTGCAACGTACCCTGCTGAGGGTGGTGGGCACATAACCTCAGCTTTGGGTTCTTCCTGGAGGCAGACAGGTCCACCAGAGGGTTGCCCCACTGGGAGAACAGGTTGTGTACAACCTTTGGGTTGGAGAGACCACTCATGAGACACCTCACCCACATGGCTGAGAGCAGCCACCAGCTGGCTGGAGACACCAGCCACATGGATGGCGAGGAGATCGGCCTCCAAGCTGCACACGAGAGTCCACACACGGAGAGCTTCCCTGTACAGGGGAAGAGAGTGCGTCCCAGCCTGCTTGTCTAGGTAGTATATGGTCATGGTGTTGTTTGTCTGGACCTGGACCACCTGACCCTGAATGTGTGGCGCAAAAGCAGTCAGCGCCAGCCGAACTGCCCGAGGCTCCAACAGGTTGATGTGGTAATAGGACTCCTCAGGGGTCCAGAGCCAGAGGACTCTGTGTTCCCCGAGGTGGGCACCCCAGCCATTGAGAGAGGCATCAGTCGTCAGGATGACCGTCAGTTCTGGGTGGACAAACAGGATATCTTCCTGCAGATGGTCCAGGACTAACCACCACTGGAGGGCATCCCACATCAGCTGGGTCACAGTGACTATCTGGTCGAAGTGGCCCTTGCACTGAGACCATTTGCGTACTAGCTCCCATTACAGACAGCGCATTCTCCAGAGGGCCAACGGACCACGCTGGTGTAAGCTGCCATGTATCCCAGTAAGCGCAGGAAGTCCTGAGCAGGGCACAACTGCCCAACCCAAAATGATCAGGCAAAGGAAGAAAGAGCCTCTGCCCTGTCCGCTGGGAGCTGAGCCCTGGTCCTGCAAGAGTTGAGCTCTGCCCCGACTAAGCAAAGCAAGTTTATTTATAAAACATTCCATAAGATCATGGCGTTGTACACGATCATAGTTTAAATACACTAGCAAACAAACAAATATTTAAAATTGGCAGGAGTTAAACCTCACGAAAGGCAAAATTAAAAAGATAGGTCTTTAAGGCAGATCTGAAGGCCTCGATGGATGGGCACACTCTAATCAGACGAGGCAGAGAATTTCACAGGGTCGGTGCTACAAAGGCAGAAGATCTAGCTCTGGACATAGTCAGATGGACCCTGGGAATCTCCAGCAATCCTTCATCGTCGGAATGGAGTGGACAAAAGGGGCAGTAGGGGCACAGGAGGTCTTGCAAACAGCATGGTCCCTGTCGATGTAGGGCATTATAGGTCAGCAACCCGACCTTGAAGGTGCTCTTCCGCCGCACCAGCAGCCAGTGCAGTCCATGAAGCACAGGTGTGATATGGCAAGATCTTGACAAGCCAGTCAACAACCTGGCAACTGCGTTCTGCACCAGCTGTAGGCAGGGAAGGTCCACCCCCAGAAGCCCTAGGTATAGAACACTGCAGTAATTAAGACGGCAGGTCACAAAGGCATGGACCAAGGTCAGAAGATCAGGCGGGACTAGGTGCTTTATCCGAGTGATGTTCCTCAGATGGTAAAGAGAGGTCTTGACGACGGCTGACACCTGAAACTTAAGTGTAAGTTCGTCATCAAGTACAATGCCCAGATTCCGCACCCGGTCAGAGGTCAACAGCTGGTTCCCTCCAAGCCAAAGCCCAGAGGATTGCCCAGCCAATGACCCCTCTACCCGATGACCTGGGTCCACAACCAACACCTCAGTCTTATCCGGATTTAACCTGAGCCAACTGGCACTCATCAAGTCTTGAATCTCAGAGAGGCAGTTATTAAAGACTGAGACAGTGTCATATTGTTCATGTACAGCTGAGTGTCATCTGCATAGCAGTGAAAACTCAGCCCGTACCACCTTATAATGTCTTCCAACAGCAGCAAATACACCACAAACAACATGGGCGACAGCACAGAATCCTGCAGTACTCCACATGGCAGGGCATGAGGGGCAGAGGGAAAACCCTGGACTCCACTCTGCATCCTGCCAGTGAGAAAAGATCTAAACCATCTGAGGACTGTCCCAGACAGTCCACAGAATAACCGCAAGTTCTCGAGCAATGCCTCATGGTCCACGATGTCACATGCTGCAGAGAGATCAAGGAGGATGAAGATGGAGTGAGTCTTCCGATCTCTCACCATCATGAAATCATTAAGCACCTGAACCAATGCTGTCTCAATACTATGCCTCTTCCTGAAACCAGACTGTAGAAGATCGTAGATATCATGGGTGGTAAGATGCTCCTCGAACTGCAACGTGACTGCCTTCCCAATAACCTTGTCCACGAAAGGCAGGTTAGAGACAGACCTGTAGTTGGCGAGACAGTCGGGGTCAAGAGAAGGTTTCTTCAGTAGTGGGCATACTACTGCCTCCTTCAGGGTGTCCAGAAACACCCCAGTCTCTAACAAGCACCCAACGATCTCACCCAGGACCAGTCCAATGACCTCTACACACCCCACCAGGAGGCGTGTTAGACCTGGGTCCAGACTACAGTAAGTCGGTCGCAAGCCCTGGATAATCTTCACAACATCCTTGATCACCAACTGGTCAAAGTCAAGCCAGACAGAGTGGGTGACTAATCTCCCACTGATCACTGCTCTGCCAATTCAAGTGAGCTGCACCAATCTCTGATCTGATGTCGCTAAGCTTATATGAGAAAAACTGAGCAAACTCATCACACCTTTCTTGTGAAAAAGCTCCCTAATTCTGAAGACAGACTGGATTGCACAGCCTGTCCACAGTACGGAGGAGCTGAGCCAGTCGATTTTGAGCAGTCGAAATCTTCCCGGACAGGAACTCTGCCTTCTTATGGGAGACCATGGATTGATCGTCCTTATAATGGGACATCAGTCAGTTTGTCATCAATCAGGCCAGATTTCTGCCAATGTCTCTCTAACCTTCTCCCCACTTTCCTCAACTCCCTCAGAGTCTCATCAAACCAAGGGGTCCGAGGACGAAGAGTGAGAGGGCGAACGCGGACAGGAGCTATGGAATCCAGAGCAGCCACCACAGGTTTATTATAGGCTGATAGTAGCCCCTTTGGATCCTGGCTAACACTCGGACTTCCAGATAGGTCCAAAACCCGCCATAAGACCATCAGGGGTCAAACCCCGTAAAGGGCGGCATCGGACCATCCCCGTAGGGGCAGGCCTATTGGGGGGGCTATGAAACTGAACCCAATAATGTGGTGATCAGATTAACCAACGGGTTCCACCACCATGTTGGAGCTCTCCATCCCCAGCAGAAACACCAGATCTAGTGAATGACCTTGTGAGTCGCAGAGGTAACAACCCAGGTAAAGCCCAATGATATCATCAATTAGAGGAAGTCCTGTCCAAAGTGCAAGTTCATTGTCAACCTAGGTATTAAAGATTAAGGTGAACAGCTGCGAGGGCATGAGTTCCCACTTGGTCTCGTTGACCAGGAAGCCAAGGGAGACACAGGTTTAGAGAGCCAGGTCCCTGGACCTCTCCACCTCCTGCCTGGAGGGACCCGCAATCAGCCAGTCGTCCAGGTAGGGGTAAACCTGGACTCCATGGCACCTCAGGTAAGCTGCCACCACTGTGATACATTTGGTGAAGACCCTGGGATCCAAGCATTTCTAAATGTCATGGCCTGGAACTCTGAGGATCCCCTCCACCCAGAACTGGTGGTGGGACCAACGGATTGGGATGTGAAAAAACACTTCCCGAAGATCCAAGGAGCAAAACCACATGTTATGCTCGAGAGATGGTATGACCTGAGACAGACTGACCATCTGAAAGTGCGCAGCTTGATGAACTTGTTCAGGTCGTGCAGATTTAAGATGGGGCACCAGCCCCCCTGTCTGTTTTGGCATCACGATGTACCTGGAGACAAACCCTGGGTGTTCTGGGGGGGTCTGACACAGAAGCCATGACCTCCTTGCAGAGGAGCTGGGCTATGTTGTCCATAAGGGCCAACAGGATGTCGATGGACACTATGCCCTCCAGTGGAGTACGGGCTCGGCAGGGCGGTATGCCTTGAACTCCAGAGGCAAACCCTGACAGACTACCTTGAGGACCCACCTGTCTGTGGTAACAGCGGACCATGCAGAAAGAAAGTAGTGGAGTCTGTGCCCCTCAGGAGGACCCAGGGGAGGCATGATGGGTGTGAGGGAAGCACTCCTCATCCTATCACTGGGAAGGCTTGGAGGCGGAGGGGGGCTCAGCTGAAAAGCCACTGGGGCCTTGTCCTCCCGGCTTGTGGACGACCAGGTACACAGACTCGAGGTCGCCAGGCCTGAGCCTGCTGTCCAGCTTGGGGCTGGGCTGGTTTGGCTGCAGCAGCAAAGAGGGCCTGAAAGGGCTTCTTCTTAGGCTGCTTAGAGCTGTTGGGATCCCTCTGAGCGGATGTCACAGAGTCCAAGGTGGCACTGGACCTCTCAATGTAAATGAGGTGCCCTTCGATCCCAGGCCCTAATAAATCAGTACCCAGGAAGGGGGCATCCGCCAGCTTGTGCTGGGTATCTGCCATAAAGGTTGAGATCTGCAGCCAAGGCATGCAGTGCATGGCCACCACGGACCTGGCGCATGAGTTGCCAATGTCAGTGGCTGTCTAGAGCCATTTGGCTAGAACTCAGCCCTGGTCCTGTTGACCGCGGTCTGAAGGTCCGCTGGGAGATGATGGAGAACCTCATTAAGCATGCCCAGAAGAGCAGGAGAAAAGTGGGCCATCAAAAGGGCAAAACGCACCTGGTGAAGGCCAAGAGAGAAGGCAGCATAGACCTTTTTGGCCATATGGTCCAGCTTCTTGGACTCATCAGGCGTTTTGTCAATGTCCCCATGTTGCCCGAGCACCTAAACATGGAGTCCGCCACAAGGCCCTCAGCCAGGGGTGCTCCGGACCCAATATGGACCACATACTTGCGGGCCATCCGGACTGACGGCACAGGGAAGGAGGCCATATGCTGCCACAGCTACAATGCAGGACACAGAATGGCCTCTGCCACCAGGAATGCCTCCCCAGGGGAATCACCCCAATCCAGGATCTTGGTGAGCGGGTAACGCATCTGCATCTGAACAGGCTCCATCTTGAGACCAGTGCGCTCCAAGATAAGACAGAGCAGGTAGGACCTTCCTTCGTCCAGAGATCCCCAGTTGATTTTACGTCCACTGGACGAGACTGCAAGGAGGAGCCCTCCGACTCGGAGGACTTGAGGAAGAGCATTCTATTGCCAGAGTCCCCAAAGACCCTCAAAGGATGGTCAGGAGTGGCAGTGACCAACAGCCGATGGGTGAGATATGAGGCCGGGCAGAACTCCTTGGTTGGAGCGCCAGTCTTCGGCTGTTTTTTGGCAGCAGCTGCTCCCAAATTGGCAGAAAAGCGGGTGGAGGCTGAGCTGGGACCAGATGGGCTGGCAGAGACGGCATCAACCTCTGTGGCAAGAGCCAAGTGAAGGCTGGGATCGAAGCTGAACGGGCTTCATCCCAGTAAACATGAGCTGCTGCCACATCAAGTCCTCTTAGTGTCGACGCAACTTGCAACGAAGCCTCTCCTCACACAAGGAGGACGCGGACCTAGAGTAGTGGTGGTGCAGCTTCCCTGAGCACTGAGAGCACGAGTATCGACATGGGCTGCTTGACTCTGAGAATGGAGAGCAAGACTGTGACCTCGATCGTCAGGGGGACTGACGGTGGGTCTTGGAGGGAGCGGCGAAAGCCGAGGAACACCTGGGTCCGGAGTCTCCCAAGGGAGGGTCAGCGTGTCAGCAGACTGATCCATCCCAAATTAAAGGCAGGACTGGAGTGCTGGATAGGAAGGTGTTGGCATCTTCAGGCAACAACTGGTTGACTGGTTCAAGAACAATCTTGGCTGGAAGATAGATCTGCATCTCAACCGACTGGCCCAACAGAGACCGTGGGGCCAGAGGCCAGGGCCGAAGCATCGACTGAAGTCGAAACCTCCGGAAAAGTGCAGAAACTGGAGGCCTGAGTGTGCTCCGGATCACATGATCGACGGTGAGACAGTTTCTTGGTCTCTTTTTTCAGACTTACATTTGTGCTTAGAAGGACTCTGAGCATGAGTGGGAAGGGCGTGGCACAATTCTTTGAATGCTCCAGTAAAGGAGATACCCAAGGAGAGTGGCAAAAATGTCGAAGCCAAAGAAACATGAGCAGCGGCCTGAGCCACGGTGACCACCTGACGGGTGTCCTTGGATTTGATCGGTGAGTCCCGATCGTCTGGACCACCTAAAAGTAGGCGTGCATGGTAATCCTCCAAAGTGGATGGGTGAAAAATGCCGCAGGCCTGGGGATTGTGCTCATGGCCCATGGTACACACACACACACACGATGTGCAAATCCATCCGGGACATCATCTGCTCGCAGGCATATTTCTGGAAACCCAGAGCAGACTTCACGTCGTCCATGTCGACAGCAAGAAGAAATTAGCCTGAAGACTAAGTTTCCATTAGAATTTGAAGAAATAAATCAAAGAGCCTCTTCAGTGTGACAGCAGTAAGGAGGGAACCTTCTTCCAGCAGAAAGGAAGATCTGATGTCACGGGGCAGTGGCAAGGGTGTTATCTCCCTGGGTGGGTGGAAAGAGTAAGCTTGAAGCCATTCCGGCAAGCCTTAAAGAGGAAAGGACAGTGCTAGAAGTGTGGATAAGTACACCATATTCATGTCCCTAGAACTACAGACCGGTCAGCCTCACCTCAGTAGTGGGTAAGATTATGGAGGCACTGCTTAAGGAAAGGACTGTGGAACACTTGGAATCCAACATAGCCCAGGATACCAGGCAGCATGGATTCATAGTAGGAAGGTCACGTCAAACAAATCTGATAGATTTTTTTGACTGGGTGGCTAAGGATATGTATCAGGGGGAGTGGTAGATGTTGCCTACCTCAATTTCAGCAAGGAGTTCCAACAACGTCCCACACAAAAGACTGGTTAACAAGTTGGGTAGCATGGGCCAGAAGGTGGTAAACTGGTTAGGGGACAGGAAGCAGAGGGTGGTGGTAAATGGGATCCAATCAGAGGAGAAGGGAGTGATCAGTGGGGTACCTCAAGGATCAGTCCTGGGGCCAGTCCTTTTAAATGTCTTCATTAGTGACACTGTGGAAGGGCTGGAAGGGAAGGTTTGCCTTTTTGCAGATGACACAAAGATCTGCAATAGGGTGGACACTCCAGACGAGGTGGAGAAAATGAGGAGGGACCTAAGAAAGTTGGAAAAATGGTCCGAAGTGTGGCAACTGAAGTTCAATGTGAAGAAGTGCAAAATCATGCACTAGGGACGCAGAAATCCTGGAAAGAGCTACTGGATGGGGAAGTTGCCGTCACCAGGGAAGAAAGGAATTTGGGGATTATCATCTTAGATTACCTAAAGGTGGCCAAGCAGAGTATAAAGGCTGTAGGGAGGGCCAGTGGCATGCTGGGGTGCATAGGAAGGGGTACCACTAGCAGAAGGTGATACCACTATACAAAACACTGATGAGGCCTCATCTGTAATACTGTGTACAGCTCTGGAGGCCGCATTTTCATAAGGACATAAGGTGGAGGTGGTTCAGAGAAGGGCAACTAAGATGGTGCAGGGCTTGCATCAGACGAGACATGAGAAGAGACTGAAAGACCTCCATATGTTATACATTGGAAGAGAGCAGGGAATGGGGTGACATGATAGAAACCTTCAAGTATCTTAAAGGCATAAACAAGTTGCCAGGGCAACATCTTTCAGTATAGGAGAAGTACTAGAACGAGGGGGCATGTTATGAGATTGGAATAGCCTGCCCCAGGAGGTGGTGGGAGCAAGCACAGTGGGGGGACAGGGGGAGTTAAACGTGCATGGGATAGGCACAAGGGAACCCTAGAGGTGGAAAGGAGAGGCTAAAGCCAGTGACCAAGTAGGATCAGCGGCCGCTAATAATGGTAGGGTATACGGGGCAGACTGGATGGGCCTAGCGGTCCTTATCTGCCGTCAGTTTCTATGTTTCTGACCCTGCATTTTGGCTTTAGTTGCACACATTACACTCCGAGCAAACTGTAATGTAAAGGTTCTTTTGACTGCACGTTATTACACTGCCGCTGTTTTGGTTCATCTGTATTTTTTTTTGTGCACTTTATGCACTTCTGCTACACCACTGCTTTCCTTATTTCTTCATTCGAATTATGAGCACTGATACACTTGACACTGTATCACTACATAACTCATTTACCATGCTGATGCCCATACCTTGACCACTATTTTGATGCACTGTATGCACTTTTACATTGTACCATTTTTGATGGCTGCTGTCTTGTACTTCTGTCTCCTCTCTCCCTGCCCCCAGGTCACACCTCGAAATGAGCCTCAGTTCACAGTGTGCCTTTCCTGGTTACAAATTTTCAAAATAAATACAACCACAACTCATCTTGGAATTATTTATTTTCATAAAAGATAATCATATAAAAATGTACAAATATTTTCATGACCAAAATCATAAAGTGAAAACAGTATATACAAAAATAATACAGCTGTGCCTTTTTTGGTTTCAGTGCAATTTTCAAATAGCCAATTTTTTTTTTAAATGCCACTTGAAAACCTGAACTACACAAACACTGTGTATCCTTTAGATATGTTGCGCATTTTAGATGATTGGCAAGTACTTGAAGTAAGCTTTAAAACAGCGTAGAAAAACAGAAGTAAAAGCAGAATATGCCTTTGAACTGTATTAGCAAAGCCTTATTTCAGCCAGCAGAAAGGAAAATTACGTACCTACCGTAATTCTTGATCTTCTTGGACGAGTCTCCACCACTCATTCACACTAGTGGGATTAGGGCCGGAGGCACTAGGACCCATCGGGAGCAAACTTTTTGCTGGAGGGTCGGCGCGAGAGATGGCGCTGAGACACGGGCGCCGAAGCTGCGGTTCGAGCTGCACCCACCTTTACCCGCGCCGGACCTCCAACCGCCTCCTGTACCTTTTTTTACCAAGGAGGTGCAGCGCAACTAACGAAAGAGTAACTGTAATATTAAAAACACGGACATAAGATAGTCCGTGCGACTCCGGTAAGAAGGGTCAGTAAAGAAGTCCTCACAGCCTAAAGATTTGAGGAGGAAGACCAACACAGCGGTGAGCTCGGGGATGGAGGGTGGCGTGAGAGTGGTGGGAGACTGTCCAAGAAGATCAAGAATTACGGTAATGCACTTTTCCCATCTTCCTGACCTAAGTCTCCACCACTCATTCCCACTAGGGAGAGTACCAAGCTGATAATCCCCAAAGGGCAGGAGAGCCAGAGCTCACATGTTCAAGGTAGAAGCCCATTAAGGATGGTTCTGCCAACGCGGAATGTCGCCTGGCATGCAACATCCAGTGCATAGTGCTTAACGGCTATGCACTGAGCTCCAGGTGGCGGCGTTGCAGATATCTGCAATTGAACATTGCATCCGCCAGGGATGCATGGACCTCGCCTAGCAGAGTGAGCGACACTCTACCTTCTAATTTAATCTGTGTCCATGGAGAGCAATGTCAAGGCCATTCAACCATGAGGAGATGCATCTGATAGCTAGGTTGACCCAGCCGGTGTCGCTGAAAGAAACAAAGAGTTGTTGAGTCTCATGAACATCCTGGGTTCTGTCCAACTAGAACCGCAAGGCTCTCTTCCATCCAAGGAATGAAGAGCTCGCTCCCTTCATTTTGGAAATTAGCGAAGTAATGGAATACCAGAGGTTGGTTTAGATGGAATTTGACACAACCTTGGAAGAAATTTTGGATGAGTACGGAGAACTACTTTGTCTTTATGGAAGACAGTATACGGAGGGTCTGTAACCAGGGCATGTATCTCAGAGACTCTGCAGTGGTGAGGTAATGGCCCCAGGAAGGCAGCTTCCAGGTAAGAAATTTTAGCTCACAGGTAGCTAGGGGTTCGAAAGGTTTGAGTGAGCATGTCCAGCACCAGGTTAATGTCCCAGGCTGCAACTGGACGCTTAACAGGGGTCTGTATGAAGAATCCTTTAAGAAATCTCTTCACCATAGGTAACTGAGCCAGAGTCAGGGATGAAACCAGCTCATGGAACGCTGAGATGGCACTAAGGTGAACTTTAACTGTGGGAGTACTGAAGACCTGAGTTAGATAGGTCCAAAAGATACTCCAGAACCTTGTCAGGAGGACAGGAAAGGGGTTCCAAGAGGACTTTGCACACCAGAGAGAAACGCTCCATTTGGATGCTATGTTTTCTCCGTGGCTGGCTCCCGAGCAGCCAGAAGGATGCTCGAGACTCTACGGGAGACGTTGAACCGATTCTTCTATCTCTTCAGGAGCCAAGCATGAAGGTGAAGTGATTTCAGGTTGGGATGGACCAACGAACCTGGGTCAGAGACTGACTTGCAAGGAAGTAGGCTTGTGCTCAAGCACCACTCCCATACCCTCATTGCTTCCCTGCAAAGGGGATAAGAGTGAGCACCGCCTGCTTGTTGATGTAATACATCACAGCTTTGCTGTCCGTTTGAAGGAGAATGTTCTGTGACAAAGGACATCCTTCAGAGCTTGATCGATAGAGGACCGCTCTCACCTCCAAGACATTTATGTGGAGATGAGATTCGAACGGAGTCCATACACCTTGAGTGTGGAGGGAGAGACGAGTGAGCCCCATCCCATTAGCGGTGCGCCTGTGGTGATGGAGATCTGATGGTCCGAAGAGCAAAGGGGAACCCTTTGAGGAGATTGTTTCTTGAGACCACCAGGTGAGAGACCTTCAAGGGGTTGCGCCACCTGATGGGATAAGACTGGGGTGAGAGGTCGGAGACCACTGAGTGGAGAGCATCCATTGGGTGGTTCTCATGTGCAACCGGGCCAGGGGTACAGTGAACACCGAGGACGTATGAGACTCCAACATGCGCTGCATCGAGAGCTGTAACCCATTGGTTCTCCCTGATGTAACGGGCCATCCAAGGATGTCGAGTCTTCTGTCCTCTGGAAGGAAAGCTCATGAAGAGGTGACAGAAGCGCCCCAAGAAAAGGAGCTCTGGGAGGGCTGCAGTTGGGATTTTTTCAGATTCAGCAGAGCTCCCATGGACGTGAGAAGACGAGGAAGTCGCTTTTCAGCACGCCCAAAACCCTTGGCTGGACGGGCTTGCAGAAGCCAATCGTCCAGGTGGGGAAAGACTCGGAGTCCGCTTTTCGAGATGCGCCATGAGAACTGCACAACACTTTGTAAAACTCACGGCGCTGAGGATAGCCCAAAAGGCAGGACTCTGAACTGATAATGCTGACCCAAAGCTACAAACCTGAGGAACTTATGGGTGGGTCGGGTGGACGGGATATGCTGGTACGATCCTGCATATCCAGAGAGGCCAGCCAGTCGCCCTGATGCAGCAAGGGTAATAGGGTACATAGGGAATCATTTTGAATTTCTCCTGGGGAGGAATTTGTTCAGCTTTCTGAGGTTCAGAATGGGGCGATCCCCCAGTTTTCTTTGGAACCAGAAAGAAATGGGAGAGACCTTGTTAACTGCTAGTAATGCGGGGGCACCAGTTCTATTGCCCTGTTGTTCAGAAGGCCCCGATCTCGTGGTGAGGAGGTTTGATCGAGAAGCCACAACCTGAGTTGTCGCCTGGGAGGACAATTTGGGGGAATTGAGAGGCAACCTCGCTAATTATCCGAAGGACCCATTTGTTCGAAGTTATGGACTTCCACTCGTTGTAGAAGTACATTAGACGACCTCCCACCGGAGGAGAAAGTTCCATCTCGGGCAGTGTGGATGGAACTTGGGCCAACAACTCATAAGGTGGCGCTGGGGCTTTAGGCCCCGCGCTTTCTGCTCGTCTTCTTCTGAGGTTGGGCAGGTTGGCTTTTATGGAAGCTTCCCTGCTTCTGCCTCGAAGGACTGGATCGACTAGAAACTGAGCGTCTGTTCGTATGCCCTTGAGGGGGCAGGCGGAGGCTTCGGCCAATTTAATGGCCGATCTAGTCTTTTGGAGGCTTCAAGGCTTGCTCCACCTGAGGGCGAAGATAGGTGCCGTCAAGGCAGCGCCATTACCTGCTGTTGAGCATCCTTAGAGAGCCCGAAGAGCGCGGCCAGGAATGGCGCAGAGTACAAATCCTGCAGCAGCTGAACGAGAAGCAGTGTCAAAGCTCCATGGCGGTTTTGACTTGTTGGTTTTGGATTCAATACCTCTAGTAACGGTCAATAGAAGCTCTGACTTGGAGTCCGAATCTGGAAGAGCTTCAACCATTCTTTTCATAGAGTGCTACAGGATATACTCATACTGAGAAAAATAGCCTTGATAACTGGCACACGCATACTGAGTGGAGGCAGCAAAGACTCTCTTACCTAATGTATCAATCTTCGAGACTCTGTTAATAGGTCGAGCTGAAGTAGTTTGAGGAAGAACGACCTGTTATTCTCTGCCAGGACTACAATAGGATCCGCAAATGCTTGGATGCCAAAATAGGACGATATCCTTGGGAGCTGAATACTATCAATTGGATTTAGCCACTGAATGATTAAGAGTAGGATTATTCTCCATACCATTTGAGACAGCGTCTCAAGGAAGGCTGGATCGAGTGAGCCAAACTGTAGGGGATCTCCGGCCATGAAGGTACTGGAGTCTTAATATCTTCCCAGGATCGATGTCTGTAGTCTGGAGAGAAAGATGGATCTCAGGTTCTTCAACAGAGACTTAAGGACAGGTCTCTACCACAGGCTCTGTAGCAAAGAAAGATCCTGTTTCCTCCACTTCATCACCCAACCAAGGTCTGGTCAGGGCTCAACATCATCTCCTGATGGTCCAGAAAGGACTGTTTGGACAGGAAAGGAATGAAAATTAAGAGGAGGAAATATCAGAAAACAAGGAGAGTCCCGAGACCCGGCGCCGAGACGGCAAAGCGGGTCAAGACGGCACTAAGGAGGCACACGCGCCAAGAGGCACGCGTTTCGCAAGCGGCACCGCGAAATCCCCAGGCGGCGCGCGAACGGCGCCGCATACGGCACCACCGAAGCCGACGGCGCCGCACACGGCGCCGCCAAGCCGACGGCGCCGCACACGGCGCCACCAAAGCCGACGGCGCACATTAGCCGACGGCGCCACACACGGCGCCGCTGGCCGACGGCGCTGCATAACGGGCGCCGCTAAACCGACGGCGCCGCGACACGGTACCGCCAAAGCCGACGGCGCCACGACACGGCGCCGCTTAAGCCGACGGCGCCGCACACAGCGCCGCCCGACCCAGCGGCGCCGCCGACGGCGCCGCCAGATCCAACGGCGCCGCGGACGGCTCCGCAAGACCCACCGGCACCAAAAACGGCGCCGACAAGCCAACAGACTCGCAGAAGGCGCCGGAAAAGCCCCAGGAACCTGGAAAGCAAGAGGAGGAAACAAAACCAGGAGATAAGGGCATCGGTGTGGCCCCCTGCGCCGCAGCCATGTGAGGGGGGGAAACACCTAAGCACGGAGTCGCAGGCACCGAAGAAGGCGCCGCGAGACTAGGAAGGTCCAACCGCCCTACCTGATCGCCGGAAGGGCCCGAGGGCTCCGAGGCAACCGAGCCAGGCAGAAGAACCAACCTCCGAGCCCATCGCCCATAAGAGCGCCCACTGATGAAACTGCTCATCTGGAGCCCTACCTATAGGCGGGAGGGCTCCATGTCGAGGACGACGACACCAGAAGTTGGCGATTCAAGAAGGAGACCGCAACTAGCAATGATAACCGACCGTCGACGCAGACATACCAGAGGGCGACCTCGAGAGATGCCTTCTTTGACCTGTGGGCCAAGAAGAGCTCGAGGCCAACGGTGCCGTGAAAGCGACCGCTTATTTTATGCCTGACGGGGACCGCCCATCCCCGGCATCGGACTGACCGCTGTCGGAACCCCGCTGAGTTTCTTGAGAAGGAGGTTGACCGACCCAGCCCGCTGACTGAACAGCTTCATACTAAGTCTCCCCACCGCCACCTGACCTGCTTTGGTTGACCCTGGCAAGTGCCGAGACTTCTTCAAGTAAGTTAAATTTAAGATATTAGAAAAATTTTCAAATAGAATAAAATTAGCGATACTACTATCGTGATAATGTTACAAAAACAAACTGAAAACTAAGCGCTAGTTTGAAGTTTGACTCTGACAGACGAGCGACGTCAGATACTGAAGCGCACTCGACGGGCGGAAAAAGGAACTGAGGCGGTTGAGGGTCGGCCGAGAAGGTCAGCACTGCCGAGCCGCAGCTCACAGCGCCAGGTCTCGCGGGCGCCATCTCTCGCAAGACCCTCCAGCAAAAAAGTTTGCTCCCGATGGGTCCTAGTGCCTCCGGCCCTAATCCCACTAGTGGGAATGAGTGGTGGAGACTTAGGTCCAGGAAGATCAACTGTATTCAGCTTCATAGGGTTGATATGTAATGTTCATGAGCAGGATGGCACAATTACGCAAGAACTTACCGTAACAGTAGATCTTCGAGAAAGAGCTCTTGCAGCAGGTTACATCATTAGGACTGAAGCCGGCAGGCGTCAGGACCCCACGGAAAAATTCTAGCTAGCTATCTTCAGCGGGGAGCGCCCCCGACGTCGGTCCCGCCTCCGACGTCAGGCGTGGTACTTAAGGGGGCGGTCCTGCCAGATTCCCCAGTTCTCCCGCCAGAGACTCCTGGCCGCAGGATGACAGAGTGGGAGACCGAGGATCCACCGTCAGAAGACAATAAAGGAGGAAAATCCCAACATGAAAAGGCAAAGCCATGCCTCCTCCAAGGGGGAAGGTGGGCGGGAAGGTACCTGCTGCAAGAGCTGTTTTCGAAGATCTACTGTTACAGTAAGTTCTTACGTAACTGTACTATCTTACTTCGAGACACAGTTCTTGCAGCAGGTTACACCATTAGGACTGATTCCCAAGCAGTAACGCTGCCAGAAATTCCGGGAGGAGGAGGAAAATAGAAAGTACATTCCAGGTCCTGAACCTAGGACAGGAGACCCTGTAGCACCGCAAGGCCGAAACCAGCCCTTCGCCGCGAGGCGATGTCCAGGCTATAATGCCTGATAAAGGTATGCACAGACCTCCAAGTGGCTGCAGCACAAATAGCAGAGGTGGAGATGTTTCTGAGTGCTGCAAAGGATGTGGTCACACCCCTAGTAGAATGACCCCGGACAGAGCCCGGGAGAGGCTTTTGTTTTATATCATAACAGTAAGAAATACACTGGACAAGCTCAGCGAGACAGAGACTGTTTGGATACTGACTGGCCCATCATTCTCTCAGAGAAGGAAACAAAAAGCTGTTCTGAACTACGAGAGGATTTAGTTCTGTTGAGGTAATACCTCAGGCTGCGGTGAACATCCAGGGTGTGGAGCAAAGCTTCCTCTATTTGAATAACTCGAAGTAGACCGGAAGGTCAATATCCTGGTTTAGAGAGTGAAGAGACCACCTTAGGTAAAAACTTAGGATTGGCCCTCAGGGATACTCTGTCCCGTGGAAACTAAATAAGGCTTTGCACATAAGAGCTGAAGCTCAGAACTTTCCTCGCTGAAGTAACAGCAACTAAAAATAACGCTTTCCACTACAGAAAACGTAGCTTTCTAATCCGCTGCAGGTTCAAAGGGAGGGCGCGAGAGCTGTTCCAGGACAAAGAGCAGATCCCATGGAGGCACAGGGTCCCTATGGGAGGCCTATGTGAACACTCCTAAGAAATTCCCGAGAGGCATCCAATTGAGCTACTGTATGATGTCCCACCGGGAGGTGATAGGCAGAAATGGCACAGAGGTGCACCTTAATAGAGGAGTAGGCTAGGCCTGAATGAAAAAGGGAGAGGAGGTAATCCAACACTACTCCCACAGGACAACCTAAAGGGGAAAAATTATGAGCTCGTGACCATAAACAAAAACGACGCCATTTCATGGCGTACGTCGCATGCGTTGCTGGCTTTCTGGCTGCAGAAAGAACCTCTGCAACCTCTTGCGAGACCCCGTGACGCAAGATGGCTATGTCTCTAAGAGCCAGGCATGCAGGTTCAGAGAGCGTAGGTCCAGATGGACTAATGAACCTTTCTCCTGAGACAGGAGGTGGGAGCTGAGCGGCAACGGGAGCGGGGGTTCCCGAGATAGTTGCACCAACAAAGGAACCAGATCTGTCTGGGCCAGAATGGGGCCACCAGGATCATGAGTGCGTGCTCCTCATGCAGTTTGAGAAGAACTCTGGATCAACGGGAAGGAGGGAAAGCGAGAGAATCTGTTCGCCCAGGAGAGGGAGCAATGTGCCTCGCCAGAAAACACCAGGCCCTGATCTAGCAGCAAAAATTGGGCAGTTTTATGCTGGATGGGGATGCGAACAAGTCTAGTTCTGGAATTTCCCAACGAAGAAACAGATCCTCTGCTACCTCTTGAAGAAGTTCCCACTGTGGACTCTGGCCTGGGATCGACTCAGGCTGCCTGCAATTGTGTTGTCCACCCGGGAACATGCACAGTGATCAGATTTGCGCCTGTGTCCGACACTCCAATCCCACACCTCATGGCCTCCCTGCAAAGGGGTAAGAGTGTGCCCCTGTTTGTTGAGGTAATACATCACCGCTCGTGTTGTCTGTCTGAAGCAGGAGAGTACACGGGGATTACTGACTGAAAGGCCTGCAGGGCATAGAGAACCTTCATCTCTAGGACACTGATATGGAGATGAGCTTCCATCGGGGTCCACGCCCTGGGACTTTACCCCGTGCAGGTGCGCCCCCCACCCAAGACCTGAGGCGTCCGTGGTGAGGGTTACCTCCGGGGACGGCGCTACAAACGGGACGCCCGTGGAGAGTGACCCTGGGACTAGCCACCACTGCCAGTCTCTGATCACTGAGTTCGTGATCCTGACCAGATGCTGCAAGTGGTCTTGCCTTTGGTCCCATTGCACTTTGAGCATCCACTGGGTTAGCCGCATGTGGAGCCTTGCGAAAGGGACAGTAGGAATGGCCACAGCCATGTGTCCGAGCAAGCGAAGGACCGACCTGGCAGGTACGATCTTGTTCGACGACAAATCCCTTATGAGGGATCTGATGCGCTCCGCTCTGTCGTCCGGAAGAAAAGCTCTTCCCTGAACCGTGTCCAGTATTGCGCCTATAAACTGCAGTTTCTGCGATGGTACCAGGAGAGACTTCTCGGAATTTATGAGAATGCCCAGAGATTGGAACAGGTCCTGGGTACTCTGGACCGCGAGTGACAACGCCTCTCTGGAGGCGGCCATGAGAAGCCAGTCGTCCAGGTACTGGAACACATAGTGGCCCTGTCTCCTCAGAGATGCTGCCACAACTGCCATGCACTTGGTAAAGACCCTTGGTGCGGATGACAGTCCGAACGGAAGAGCTCGGAACTGAAAGTGGTGGTCGAGAAACTCGAAGCGCAGGAACCTCTGGTGCGCCTGAGCTATAGGGATATGCAGGTATGCGTCCTGCATGTCTAGAGATGCTAAAAAGGCGTCCTGTTTCAGCATGGGAATAAGGCCTGGAAGAGTCACCATGCGGAATCTCTTGTAGGCGACCGACACGTTGAGGTCGCTGAGGTCCAGAATCGGACGGAGGTCCCTTGTTTTCTTGGGAACCAGGAAGAAGTGGGAATAATATCCTTGTCCTCTTTGGTTCTCCGGATCGCACTTCATCGCCTCCCTCGCAGGAGCGCCGAGGCATCTGCGTGCTGACCTGGATAGCAGGAGAGCAAAAGGAGGCCTCGAGGGTGGCTTTTCGCGTAATTCTAAAAGTGGCCTAGACTGACCAACTGAAGAACCCACCTGTCAGTGGTTATAGCCTGCCATCCCGGCAGGAAGTCTCGCAATGCGCACTTTCACCATGATTTCCGCTGATCCTGAGGGGCGGGGACGAAAGGAGTCAGGCTGTGGCGGCAGATGGCCCGCTGGCTGGGCCGGCCTAGGAGAACGCTTGACCTCGCTGGCGGGCTGTTTTCCTGGGTTCACGGAAGCCGAGCCCTCTGATGTGTAGCGAGCCGGGCTGCTGCCTCTGTGTCCGCCATCGATAACGGCTTTGGTTCCACGAAGGAACCAAGCTTGGGTCGGTCATGGCCTGAACCGACCTTACCACCTTCCCCGCCTCTTGAAGTTTGGTAATGATCTTCTCGGAAGGATTACCAAACAAGACTTCCCGAACGGAGCATCCATAATGTTCTTCTGATGTCCGGGTAAAACCAGAGACGCCAGAACCAGGAGTGTCTCCGGAGGCATACGCCAGAAGCTGCTGCTCAGGCTGATGAGTCCGCTGGAGTCGCACGCGGCTCAAGCACTTGGGTCCTCACGCCTGAACCTGCACGGAGGAGCTGAAGCACTCTCCTTCGCTCACCTTCCGCAGCTTTTCAGCCGCCCAGACCCTGTTCCCACAAAGCGTCTGGAATTGAACCATGTGGGTCAGATAATTCAAGGGATCTGATGGCGATGGCGGAAGCATACGTGGCGCCTGCCCAGTGCGCCCAGCTGCTTGGACTCTGGGTCCGTGGCAGGGTGCTCAAATGTTGCGCCCTGTGACCGGGTCATGTGAGGCTGTGATGACCAGAGAATCGGCCTGAGGCTGCTGCGTCAAGTACTAGTCATCCTTAGGAGCCTTGTACAAGCGATCAGCTTTTTTCGACATCGCCGGAAGTGAATGTGGATGCTTCCACGCTGCCTTGGTGACGTCCACGAAAGTGTCCACCAAGGGTGGTACCACCACAGGCTTGGGGTCCTTCTGCCGAAGATATCTGGTGAGGCGCAACCTTTCGGGGTCTAGCTCTTCTGCATCCCATCCCATGTTCTCTTGGATATGTCTCATAATATCCATGAACGAAGGGTCATCTGGAGGAGATCTCGGCGTCTCACGTGGGTCCGGAGAAGGGATGGAGAGAGGAGATGGGGATCTAGAGGAAGAGTAGACTGATCCCGTGTCCTCCGTCGATGGCAAATGTCGGTGTCTCCTGGATCTCTTGGGGCTGGGTGACCCAGAAGAGCATTTCGACGGAGGTCTCCGTTTTTCTGATCTTCCCCTGGGAGAGGATCTAGGCTCCCGGGAGGTAAACGGCCTGCCGACCCCGATGGTGAAGGGGTGCAGGAACCGGAGGAGGAAGAGGAGGAGGAGAGGTGGGGACCATGTCCCTCTTAATGGTGTCCCACCAGTAAGTGAAGAGATCCTTCACTCGCTAAAGAAAGGCCTGACGACGGCCCGGGCGCAGGTGGGCGGTCGTCTGGTCCCGGCGTCGGTTCCACAGGCTCGGTAAGGGCAAGGGTGCCCTGGGAGTCATGTCAGCCCCCGCCTGGGTCTCACAAAGTCCTCCTCAGTTAAAGACTTCTGACTGACGCTGGTTAGGCGTCAGGGCCCTCTTCTCAGGAGGAGCAGACGTCGGTCCCCCTACCGGCGTCCGCTGGGGTGGTTTGGCTGGCGACGGCCGTCCAGCCGACGGCGGCTCCAGGGAGGAATGACGCACAGCCGACGACGGTCATGCCAGCGTCTGGTCTACAGGTCTCTTCAAGGGTGTGAGCTCCAAGGTTTTCCGAGGAGGCACAGACGAAGACCGGACGTCGGGAACCAAAGGGCGGGAACCCGACTTGTGATGATGGTGGTGGCGCTCCCCGGACTTCGCCAAGGCCTTGGATGAAGAAGACGACGGCCTGGCGGACTTGGCCTGAGAAGAAGGCTTCCTTACCGCAGCCGGGGGAGGCTGAGAGCTGGCCCTGGAAGGAGAGCGGTCAGACCGAGAACCGGAACTGCGGGGCTCCGAAGCCCTGGAAGGGGCCTTCTCCCTTCTTTTCTCCGCGTGCTTGTGGGATTTAGACGATGATTCCCCCTTTGAGGACATGGTCTTCAGCTTTTCCTCCAACAAAAAAGCCTGAAGGGCCTTCTGACGTCGGATCCTAGTTAGACTACTGAACCCTTGGCAGAACGAACAGGCCCGGGTATCGTGGTCTGGGCCCAGGCACCGTACGCAGGCCGTGTGGGGGTCCTTGAAGGGGATCCGTTTCCCGCAAGCACACTTGGAGGAATGACCGGAGGTCGGAGAGGACATCGGCAACAATCTTGCTTGAAGAAAAATGAATTTCCGGCGAAAGTTTGAACCACGCGGCCGCTTAGACTGTAATCCCAAGGGTCTAGGACATGCAAGTCGACGGCGGAAAGAACTGGGGAATCTGGGCGGACCACCCTTAAGTACCACGCCTGACGCCGGAGGCGGACCGACGTCGGGGGCGGTCCCCGCTCAAGACAGCTAGCTAGAATTTTTCCGTGGGGTCCTGACGCCTGCCAGCTTCAGTCCTAATGGTGTAACCTGCTGCAAGAGCTGTGTCTCGAAGTAAGATATGCTAATCTTGGAACTTTACTGAAAGGATGCTAAAACAAGCAGATTAGGAGATCAACCTAGAATTAATCATAACATGGGTAAACACATTCTAGCCATCTGACTGGCTAAAAGTCATGTACAAGAGTGCAATTATCTGGTCATAATAATTGCATTCCTGCATTTGTTTCGCTTGTGCACCAGGTTCAGCTACAATATCAATATGCTTTAACTGGAAAAACAGGTTACTCACCAGGGATATATAGTATACATTCACACTTCTGACAGTGTCCTTTCCCCTTTAAGGCTTGCCAGAAAGTCTTCAAGATGGCTCCTCCCACCCACCCGGGTAGTAACTCCCTCGAGCACCATCTTGTGACGTTAGATCATGCCTACTAGAAGCAATACCAGTATTTCACTCGCATGGGGAGGTTGGGTGGGTCAGTGTGAATGTACACCATATATCACTCCTAGAACTACTGTAACAGGTGAGTAAACTGTTTTTCTAGGGACGTGGATATGGTGTACTTATCCACACTTCCGGCAGACTCCTAGCAGTTCTCCCGAAAAGGGGGCAAGGTGCACACCCCCTACTTAGGGAACAGAGACTGGAGAACTGAGGCCCCAAAACCAGCATCCCGGTGTGACTCAAGGTCAATGTGGTAGTGGGAAATGAACGTGTGTGTTGACTTCCAGGTAGCAGCCCTGCAGATTTCCTGGATAGGGATATCCCCTGTCAGCAGCCACCGAGGCAGCAGCATGATGGGTGGAATGAGTCAGAAGCCCTACAGGAGGCTCTCTACCCGCCAGCCTACAGCAGAGGTAGATACATTCCACCTGCCAATCGTCTGCTTACCTGCCAGTCTGTCAGGTGCAGCTTCAGTCAAACTCCAGACGTGCGCTCCTTGTAATAGGTGAATGCTCACCACAGGTCCCAAGTATGGAGCCTGTGCTTGGCCTCCAATGTGTGGTTGGTGAAATACATTGGGAGATTGATCACCTGGTTAAGGTGAAAATCAGAGACAACCTTCGGGAGGAACTTCGGGTTGGGGTGAAAGACAACCCTGTCCCTGTGAAAGGCCAGGTAAGGAGACTCCACCGAGAGCACCTGGAGCTCACTGATCCATCTAGATATATGACAGCCACCAAGAAGGTGGGTTTCCATGACAGGTGACATCTCACACCTGTGCAATGGTTCAAATGGCTTGTCCATGAGCTTTACCAACACAAGCAACAAGTTCCAAGGTGGCCGTGTTCACGCACCAGAGGGGAACTGTGGTCAACGCCTTCAAAAAAGTGCCAGACCATCTTCAAATAAAAATAAATAAATAAAATAAATAAAAATTCTCTTGCAACACTGACTGCACACCAGCCCACGCCCAGTAAGCCAAGATGGCTGCCAGGTGCACCTTGAGGGTTGTCGACCGAAGGTCCGACAGAGAGGGACCAAAGGTAATAGAGGAGAAAAATTTTACTTACCACAGTAATATTGTTTCTTCCCAAGGATCTCACAGTATGATTAGACATATGAAGTCAGCTCAGAATCTCTGACTGCCCTGGAGCTGTAGTGATGTAATGTAGAATGTATGCAAATAATGGAACTAGAATGCTACATTCATACTGCCGCCTCTAGGTGGACTGTGTTCCATCTAACAGTCAGATTGTAGCTGAAAAAATACTCGACTATCCAAATTAAGTAATTCTAACCCAAGCAACAACAGTAATAATAATAATAATACCCATCCCCTGGTGAAAAGGACGGGCCTCCAACAGGATGAAAACACAAAGGGAGAGCTAGGACCCTCTAGTCATCTTAGTGTGCATCAAAAAATACAGGTTACTCACCTGTAACAGGAGTTCTAGGAATGGTATATGTTGTTCATCCACACTTATTGGCAGGTTCCTTGCCGCTTTAAATCTTGCCGGAAGGTCTGCAAGCTGGCTCCTCCCACCCACCCGGGTGGTAAAACTCTCGGCTCCACCCCATGACGCCAGATCTGGCCGCTGGAAGCTCAGGTTGTGCAAGCCGAGGCCGGAGGTCGAGGAAGTGGTGGATGAACAACGATACCATTCCTAGAACTCCTGTTACAGGTGAGTAACCTGTATTTCAGGGACATGGATATGTTGTTCATCCACACATATTGGCAGACTCTAGCAGATCTCCGGAAGAGGGAGGCAAGCACACCCTCACTTAGGGAATAAAGACTGAGAACCAAGGCCCCAAAACCAGCATCCCGGCGTGACTCAAGGTCGATGTGGTAATGAGTAATAAAGGTGTGTGCTGACTTCCAGGTAGCAGCCCTGCAGATTTCCTGGATAGGAACGTCCCTGGAAGCAGCCACCGATGCAGCAGTATGACGGGTAGAATGAGCTCTTATCCCTTTGGGAGGCTCCATGCACGCCAACTTATAGCAGAGATCTATGCAGGAGGTGACCCACCTGCTTATCGTCCGCTTGGCTGCAGGTCTGCCAGGTGCGGCTTCAGCGTAGGTGACAAACAGCTGGCGAACCTCTCCCCGGACTTCAGCCGTCGCGCCTCTTATAATAAGCGAGCGCCTCTAGGGTCCAAAGTATGGAGCCTGTATTCGCCTCCGAGGTGTGATTGGGGTAGAACACCGCAGAGTCAACACCTGGTTAAGGTGAAACTCCGACACCACCTTGAAGGAATTTCGGTGGGGCGCAGGACAACCTTGTCCCTGTGGAAGACCAGGTAAGGAGACTCAATGCAGAGCGCCTGGAGTTCTCCCATCCTTCTGGCTGATGTGATAGCCACTAAGAAGGCGGTCTTCCACGACAGGTGAGAGAGTTCACACCTGTGCACTGGTTCGAATGGCTTGCCCATGAGCTTTGCCAGTACCAGCAGTAAATCCCACGGAGGTGGAGGTTCTCGCACCGGAGGGGAAATGTGATCAAGGCCTTTGGAAAAGCGCCAGACCACCTTCTCCTGCGCCACCAACTGCTCCCCGGCCCGCGCCCGGTAAGCAGAGATGGCTGCCAGGTGCACCTTTAGGGTCGTCGACCTAAGCCCTTGACTAGAAAGGGACCATAAATAGTCCAAAATGCTTGCCAAGGAACAGGAGGAAGGGTCCAAGCCCTTACTCTGACACCAAATGGAAAACCTCTTCCATTTGAAGGCATAGCATTTCCTGGTCGACTCCTTACGGGACGCCTCAACAACATTGAGGACCTCGTCGGAAAGACCCAAGGCCTGGAACTCTAGCCGCTCAGGAACCAGGCCGTCGGGTGCAGGGATTGAAGGTCCGGATGGAACACCTTCCCCTGATTGACTGAGAGCAGGTCCGGGTGAGCTGGAAGCTGCCTCGGGAGCCTGTAGCTGAGGAGATCTGGGTACCAGAACTGGCGGGGCCAGTCTGGGGCTATCAGAATCACCTGCGCCTTGTCCCTCCTTGTCTTGAGAAGCACCTTGTGAATCAAGGGAAATGGGGGAAAGGCGTAAAAGAGGCCCGGGGTCCACAGCCTCGAGAAGGCATCACCCTGCAGCGAGCCCTGCTGAGGGGGGCCGGCATGAAACAGCCTCAGCTTCGCATTCTCCCTGGAGGCAAACAGGTCCACCTGAGGTGTGCCCCAGTGGGAGAACAGATCTTGTACTACCTCCGGCAGGAGAGACCACTCGTGAGATGCAGCCCCTATCCGCCTCAGGGCATCGGCCAGGGTGTTGGAGGCCCCGCCACATGAATGGCTAAGAGATCCGCCTCCAGGCTGCGACGAGTGATCAAATGCGGAGAGCCTTGCATAGAAGCATGGAGCTGGGCCCGCCTGGCGGTTCAGGTAGTACATGGTCGTGGTATTGTCCGCTTGGACTGGACCACTTGACCCCGGAGGAATGGAGCAAAGGCGGTGAGAGCTAGGCGGACTGCTCGGAGCTCCAGCAGGTTGATGTGGCATCGGGACTCCCGCGGGGACCAGAGGCCGTGCACTCGGTGTTCCCCCAGATGGGCACCCCAACCCATCAGAGAGGCATCGGTCGATAGAGAGACCGTCGGCTCGGGGCGGACAAACGGGATGCCCTCCTGCAGATGGGATGGAATGGTCCACCACTGGAGAGCGTTCCACATCTCCTGGGTCACTGTCACTAGCTGGTCCAATGGATCGCAGCGTCGTGACCACCGGCTGGTCAGTCCCCATTGAAGGGGGTGCAGGAAGTCCTGGGCAGGGCGCGATTGCCCAACAAGAAATGATTGGGCAAAGGAGGTAAGAACCTCGGCCCTGTCCGCCGGGAGCCGTGTTTGGTCAAGAAAGTCGAGCTCTGCCCTGATGAACAGGATCACCTGCTTGCTCGAGTCTCGACTCTGGCCTCGCTGATGAGAAGGCCGACTTGAGAGCAAACCTGGAGGGCCAGATCTCTGGACCGCCCACCTCCTGCCTGGAGGGGCTGCTATCAGCCAATCGCCCAGGTAAGGGCACACCCGACCCCTGGCGCCGAGGAATGCTGTCACCACTGCCATGCATTTGGTGAAGACCCTGGAGCTGGAGATAAGTCGAAGGGCATGGCTTGGAACTCAAAGAGGGATCCTTCTGCTCGAAAGCGGAGGAATCTCCGATGTGACGGACGGATAGGGACGTGAAAGAATGCGTCCTGCAGGTCCAGAGAGCAGAACCACACGCCATGTTCCAGAGATGGTATTATCTGCGCCAGAGTGACCATTCTGAACGTCCGAGACCTTAGGAACTTGTTCAGGTCGTGTAGGTCGAGAATGGGGTGCCAGCCCCCAGTCCGTTTCGGGACCAGGAAATACCTGGACACGAACCCCGGGTCTAAAGGGGGGTCCTCTACCTCCATGATCACCTCCTTTGGAGGAGGGAGGCGATGTTGGCTCGACGAGGCCCAGTGAGGCTGCGGACCCCGAGGCCCCCCGAGGTGCGACGGCTCTGAAGGGCGGGGCCTGCTCGAATTCTAGAGGTAGGCCTTTTCCCACCACCTCCAGTACCCACCTGTCCGTGATAACAGCGGACCACGCGGAAAGGAAGTGTCTGAGCCGTCCCCCCACGGGGGGAACCAGGGGTGAGGTGACAGGGATGGGGGTGACACCCCTCAGCCCGTCACTGGGCAGGCTTGGAGGAGGGACCGGCCGAGGGACCTCCTGGGCCTTTACCTCCCTGCTTCCTGTTAGAGGAAGCCGACGGCTTGGGTTTGGGATACCAAGCTCGAGCCTGCTGGCCCTGACGCTGCTGGGCCGGGTGCATCACAAGGGCGAGAAGGACGAAAGGGCTTAGGCTGTGGCTTCATGCCTTGTCCCTCTGAGCTGAAGAGACCGAGTCCAAGGTAGCATTGGACTTCTCGATCCTCTGCAGGTGACCTTCCACCCCAGGGCCGAAGAGGTCAGTCCCCAAAAAGGGAACATCCGCCAACTTGTGCTGGGTATCCGAGGTAAAGGTGGATATCCTCAGCCAAGCCCGAAGACGCATGGCCACTGCGGCCGCCACAGACCTGGCACGAGTCCCCGATGTCTAACGCAGTCTGGAGCTGCTGTTTAGCCACTGCCCTGCCCTGGTCCCGCACCTGCCTGACCGTAGTCTGCAGATTCCGGGAAGATGAGGGACAACCTCATCCAGGAGCCCAACAGGGTGTGAGAAAATGTGCCATGAGGACGGCCGAACTGGCCTGACGTAGTACGAGAGAGGACGCATAGACTTTTCGCCCGGCATAATCCAATTTCTTGATTCCTTGTCGGAGGTTTGTCCGACATCCCTCATGCTCTCGGCACGCTGAAAACGCTGTCGGTAACCAACCCCTCGGCCGAGGGGTGTTCCGAAAAACCAGACAGGGAACCGGTAGGGACCGCATACTTCCTGGCCAACCTGGCCGAAGGTGCAGGGCAGGAACCAGGACGCTGCCAAAGTTCCAAGGCCGGACCCACTATGGCTTCAGCCACCGGAAAGGCCTCCGTAGGAGAATCCCCTCGGTCCAGAATCTCCGTGAGGGGATACCTGGCCCGTTTAGAAACGGGTTCGAGCTTCATCCCGTGAACTCCGAGATGAGTCAAGCAACCCTAAGAAGGACGGCGGGCTATCGCCCATTGACTACCCTCCCGAGGACCCAAGTCCATGCGCTTGGAGAAGAGGAGGAACCATCATCGGACTCAGAAGAGTCCTCAAAGAGCTGCCTCGGCCTAAGCCACCCTCCACCTGCCGAGGTTTATCGGGAGTGAGGGAGACAGACAGCCTATGGGGCAAACCCAAGGCTGACCGAGAATTTTTGGTCGGAGCCCCAACTAATGGCTGTGGAGGCGGAGGTTCCACCAGAATCGTAAGCAGCTGAATTGGCCGAACAACCGCCTGAGAACAGGCTCTCGACTACAACGAGGAGTTGTTTCGGCTGCTCGTGACAGCCACTTAATGGCCGGGAAGACGACTGGGTCGGCTTATTCCTGGTCAAAAGGAGCTGTTGCCACATAAGTTCCTCGCATCGACGCAACTTGCACCAGCCTCCCTGTCTGAGGAAGAGGAAGAGGCGGCGCCGCCAGTAGGTGCAGAGATCGAGACCGCCTATGCGGTGGGATCGGGCTGGACCGCGAGGATGTCCGAGACAGAGAGTCTCGACCGGCCGAGGAAGGCGGCGAGAAGTGTCGGAAATCGGCACTCCTCGGCCTCGGACGATCCCATCAAGGTCTGGAACCGAGGCACAGACGAGCCGACGGATCCTCAACTCCCCACCGGGGAACCGGGGAGGGATTCTCAGCTTCTCCAGCCGACAACCCGCCTAACGGGTCGAGAAAATCTCGACCGCGGCGATGGAGTCTCGGTCAACTGGCCTGACGGGGACACCTGAAGCCAGTGACCGAGCTGAGGGGTCGACCGGTCGACTGTCCACAAGGGAGGGGATCTTCCCGCCTCCCAAGAGCGCCGACGGAGAGACTTACTTTTGCTCTTTTGGACCTGGAAAAAGGTCCCGATAGTTGGACCTCACCTTCGGCCGAGAGGGTCAGACAAAGCTCCTTAAAAGAAGCCGAGTACGTGGCACCGAGAGAGAGCGGGACAAATGCCGCAGCCGAGGTAGAAGCGGCCTGCGCCGCCTCCTCTTCGAGGGCGATCATCTGCTCGAGCTGATCCGCCGAGCCCGTCGCCGCGAACACCGCCAATCGGGCCTCTTTAGATTTCACCGTGGAATTTTTTCTCGGCGCCCCAGTTGTAATCGGGCAGCACGGTCTTCAAGGACGAGGTCGGAAAGAAGAGCACAAGTCGCAGGCTCATGGGTCGGCTCAAGGCCCAGGCAGTAGACGCACGTGGAGTGCGGATCTGTCCTAGACATCTTCTGCCCGCAAGGGCACCTCCGAAAACCGGGAGTCGATTTGTCCATCGCAGCCGCGAGGAGAAGAAGACCGAAGTCTTTTTAGCAAAAACTTTTGATTTCAATTTCTAAGAATTAGGAACCAGTCTTAATCGCAGAGCATTAAGGAGGGAACCTGAGCTTCCAAGCGGTAAGGAAGATCTGGCGTCATGGGGCGGAGCCGAGAGTTTTACCACCCGGGTGGGTGGGAGGAGCCAGCTTGAAGACCTTCTGGCAAGATTTAAAGCAGCAAGGAACCTGCCAATAAGTGTGGATGAACAACATATCCATGTCCCTAGAACAACAAATTAATCCAAAGATTAATGGCAACATTAAGAACCCCTATGAAAGTATTGCTAAACTTGATCCAGGTTAGGTAAGGGGAAGTAGGGTGGGAGGTCTAATAAGACTGGGAGATCCCTTGGAAGAAAGTACAGTTACGTAAGAACTTACCGTAACAGTAGATCTTCGAGAACAGCTCTTGCAGCAGGTTACACCATTAGGACTGAAGCCGGCAGGCGTCAGGACCCCACGGAATTCTTCTAGCTAGCTATCTTCAGCGGGGACCGCCCCCGACGTCAGGCGTAGTACATAGGGGCGGTCCCGCCAGATTCCCCAGTTCTCCGCCGGAGACTCCCGCCGCAGAATGACATCAGAATGGGAGACCGAGGATCCGCAACAAAAGACAAAGGGCGAAGCCCCTGCCCAGGCTCTTTAGGCCATGCCTCCAAGGGGAATGGTGGATAGTACTTGCTGCAAGAGCTGTTCTCGAAGATCTACTGTTACGTGTAAGTTCTACGCAACTGTACTATCTTACTCGAGAAACAGCTCTTGCAGCAGGTTACACCATTAGGACTGATTTCCAAGCACACGCCTGTAAGCATTCTGGGAGGAGGAAACTAGGAAGATCTTTGACAAGTCCTGACTCTAGGACAGGAGACCCTGTAGCACGGCCAGGCCGAAACAGTCTCTCCGCCGTGATGCAATATCCAGGCTATAGTGCCTAATGAATGTGTGCACAGAGCTCCAAGTAGCTGCAGCACAAATGGCAGAGGTGGAGACGTTACGTAGTGCTGCAAACGAGGTAGCCACCCCCCTTGTCGAATGGCCCTGGACTGTACCCCGGAGGGGCTTCTGTTTGTTGTCGAAAATGAGATACACTGACCTGGCCAGCGAGAAAGAGAACTGCTTTGAGACTGGTTGGCCCAGCATCCTCTAGTAAAGGAAACTAATAATTGCTCCCACTCATGGCTGTTTAGTCTGTTCAGGTAATACCTTAGACAGCGGTGAACATCCAGGGTGTAAGCAATGCCTCCTCTATTGGAATATTTAGGAAAATATACAGGTAAATCGATGTCCTGGTTGAGAGTGAGGCAGAGAGACCACCTTAGGCAAAAACTTAGGATTCGTCCTCAGAGATACTCTGTCCTGGTGGAAAATTAAATAAGGCTCCTTACACATGAGAGCGTGGAGCTCAGAAACTCTCCTTGCTGACGTGACAGCAACCAAAAATAACGTCTTCCACGACAGAAAACGCAGCTCGCAATCCGCGGCCGGTTCAAAGGGGAGGAGCGTGAGTTGTTCCAGGACAAAGAGCAAGTCCCATGGAGGAACTGGATCCTTAATTGGTGGCCTAAGGTGTAACACCCCTCTCAGGAAATCTCGAGAGGCATCAAGCTGTGCCACAGTGCGCTGTCCCACCGGGAAGTGGTAAGCAGAAATCGAGCAGAGGTGCACCTTAATAGAGGAGTAAGCGAGACCCGAATGGAAAAGGGAAAGCAGGTATTCCAGCAACACTTTCACTGGACATCCTAGAGGGGAAAGGCTGCATGCTTGCGACCACAAGCAAAAGTGGCGCCATTTCATGGCGTACGTCGTATGCGTTGCTGGCTTTCTGGCCGCAGAAAGAACTTCCGCCACCTCTTGCGAGACCCCGTGTCCCAAAATGGCTACGTCTCTAGCAGCCATGCATGCAGGTTCAGTGAGCGAAGTCCGGGTGGACTAGAGAACCTTCCTCCTGAGACAAGAGATGGGAGCCAAAAGGCAACGGGACTGGAGGTTCCCGGGACAGCTGTGTTAGCAAGGGGAACCAGACCTGTCTGGGCCAGAATGGGGCTACCAGGATCATTGTTTCATGCTCCCTGCGCAGTTTGAGAAGAACTCTCTGGATTAATGGGAAGGGAGTGAAGGCATAGAGGAATCTGTCCGCCCAGGAGAGGAACAACGCATCTCGCCAGAAAACACCAGGCCCTGGATCTAGTAAGCAAAAATTGGGCAGCTTTGCGTTGGATGGGGAAGCGAATAAGTCCAGTTCTGGAGTACCCCATCGAAGAAACAGATCCTCTGCTACCCCTTGAAGAAGTTCCCATTTGTGGACCTTGGCCTGGGAACGACTCAGGCTGTCTGCGATTGTGTTGTCCACTCCGGGAACGTGAACTGCAATCAGGCTCGCGCCGTGTCAGATTACCCAATCCCACACTCTCATCGCCTCCCTGCAAAGGGGGTAAGAGTGTGCTCCTCCTTGTTTGTTGAGGTAATACATCACCGCCGTATTGTCTGTTTGAAGCATGAGAGAATATTGGCGGATCTCTGACTGAAAGGCCTGCAGGGCGTAAGGATCACCCTCATCTCCAGAATGTTGATGTGAGATGAGCTTTTGAGGGTCCACATTCCCTGGGACCTCACCCCGCTCAGGTGTGCTCCCACCCCAGCCCTGAGGTGTCTGTGGAAAGAATCACCTCCGCGGATGGCGCTGAGAACGGAACACCCGCAGAGAGTGTTCCAGGGTCTAGCCACCACTGCCAGTCTCGAATCACGGCATTCGTGATTCTGACCGGCTGCTGCATGTGGTCTTGCCTTTGGTCCCACTGCACCTTGAGCATCCACTGAGTTACCCGCATGTGGAGCCTTGCCAAAGGGACGGTTGGAATGGCCGCAGCCATATATCCGAGCAAACAAAGGACCAGCCTGGCAGGCACAGTCTTCTTCGACGAGAGGTCCCTGATGAGGGATCTGATGCGTTACACTCTTTCGTCCGGCAGAAATGCTTTCCCTTGGACGGTGTCCAGAACTGCGCCTATGAACTGCAGCTTCTGTGACGGTACGAGAAGAGACTTCTCGAATTGATGAGGATGCCCAGAGACTGGAACAGAGCCTGGGTACTCTGGATAGCCAGCAACGACGCCTCTCTGGAAGCGGCCATGAGAAGCCAATCGTCCAAGTACGGGAACACATAGTGGCCCTGTCTCCTTAAAGACGCTGCCACGACTGCCATGCACTTGGTAAAGACCCTGGGGGCCGATGACAATCTGAACGGAAGAGCTTGGAACTGAAAATGGTGGCCGAGAAACTCGAAGCGCAGGAACCTCCTGTGCGCTTGAGCCACAAGGATATGCAGGTAGGCGTCCTGCATGTCTAGGGACGCTAAGAAGGCGTCCTGCCTTAGCATGGGAACGAGACCCTGAAGGGTCACCATGTGAAATTGTTTGTAGGCGACCGATGTATTTAGGTCGCTGAGGTCCAAGATTGGACGGGTCCCCTGTTTTCTTCGGAACCAGAAAAAAGTGGGAATAGTATCTGGATCCTATCTCATTCTCTGGAACATACTCCACCGCTCCCTTCTGCAGGAGTCCGAGTATTTCTTGCCTGATAAGCAATTTGTGCTGACCCGAGTAACAGGAGAGCAGAGGAGGCCTCGAGGGTGGCTTGTCTGCGAATTCTATAAAGTGGCCTCTTTCGACCAACTAAAGGACCCACTTGGCGGTTATGGACTGCCACCCTGGCAGGTAGTCCGCAATGCGACCCCCGACCTTGATGTCCCGTTGATCCTGAGGGGCGGGGGCCGGGAAGGAGTCATGCTGTGGCGGCGGAGGGGCCCGTGGGCTGAGCCGGCTTAGCTGGGTGCTGACTTCGGCCCATGGGCAACTTTCCCTGGGCTCTGCGAGAAACGGAGCCCCTCTGTTGTGGTCCGGTGCGGGAATGCTGTCTCTGCGTCCGGCCACGAAAACGGCTTTGGTTCCTACGAAAGGAACTGAGCCTGGGTCGGTACATTGCCTGGACCGACCTCACCGCCTTCCTGGCCTCTTGGAGTTTGGTGAGGACCTTCTCAGAGGACTCACCAGAAAGAACTTCTCCGACAAAAGAGGTGTCCAGGATGTTCTTCTGGACGTCCAGGGTGAATCCGGAGACACGGAGCCATGAGTGTGTCCGGAGGCCTGTTCAGTGGGTCTTTGTGTTTATTGTGCTCAAACCCCTTATCAGCAGTTTTAGTGTCTGAGGAATCTTTTGCATATCTCTAATTCTTTCTCACAATTAGAAAAAAATATGACAAGGACACAGGCACTCCAAAGACAAATCACGGGGATCATCCATGGCAATGATTTGGAAACTCTGCAAACAGTTTTTTAAAACCTGTAGGTCCTGTCCTCTTTTTTTTTACCATCTTACTGACATGCCAATTGTCAGTAGACTAAATGAAAACACCAGGAAAGGGAAAAAATTAGAAGTGCAGTTGGTTCCCCAAAGAGAAAAAGAACCGCGATTAAATACAACTTATTTTATATTTGTAAAAATTTGGTTGGTTCCCAAGAGAAAAGGAACAGATCGCAAAATGGGGAAATCACTCCTAAAATAAAATAAAAAAAAATAAGGAGCTTTAAGTTAAATTCATAGAGTTAAACAGCAGTTAGGAACTGCTAAAACAAATAAAACTGGGAAGACCATGGTTCCTGGGAACTGCAAAAGAGCAGTCAGGAACCGAGAAAAAGTCCCCCAAAAATCATTGTCTAAAAACACTAATTATGGCAGAGAAATGATAAAATTGTAAAATTACAACTTTTTTGAAAGAAATAAACTTGCACTGAAGTTGCTGAGGAAAGCTCTTCAGGGTATCTAGTTGAGTGGAGACAAGCATTTGTCAATGCATAACGCTCACTTGCCGATTGTGGCTATTGTAGAGGTCGGGGGGGGCGTGTTTGAGGAACGAGGACCGAAATTGAGAATGCGACTGGTGGGCGCAGGAACTGCCAATATGAAAATTCACACTACTGCTAATGTTGAAGCCCAGGGGGGTTAAAGAACAAGTAAAGGGGAGAGTGTGCGGGGGGGAGGGGGCAGGAGCCACCAATAATGAAATCCGCACTGCAGCTAATGTTGAAGCGGGGGAAAGGGCAGAGGAGCGAGGAATGTGGAAAGACAGTGTAACGGGCCGCAGCAGGAGCCACCAATAAGGAAAGCCGCACTGCAGCTAAAGTAGAATTAATTGATGTGTAATATGATGTATAATATGCAAGTTAACTTATGTATATTACTCAACTTATGCTTGTACTTGTATAGTTGCTGCCTGTAACTCCAGGTGTTTTTGTATCTCACCTGTATGTAATCCCTGTCCTAAAACCTCACTATTTGTTGTCTCCCCCCCCATTTGACGAGGTACCTTTGTAAACGAGTCGCTGACTCAAAGGTTGTAAATCTGATTCTTCAATAAATAAATAAAAAATAAATAAATAGAAGCCTTGGGGAGGTCAAAAAGCGACGACAGAGTGCGGCAGGCAGCAGAAGAATGCTGTAGTCATAACTCTGACCATGTGGCATTAGTGTGAACTATAATGGGCATGGCCGGAGTTATGGCTACATAAAGAAATGAAGCGTTCTCTCATTGGAACGGTTCATTTCTTTCAAGCCTAGGAAATCCATGTCATCAAAAAAAACTACTGTCATGACCAGAGTGACTGGCCATTGGTGTACACTGCCAAGCCCAATGTAATTTCAGCTGTAATTGGCTCGGCAGTGACACACCTCAAAAATGCCATCAGTCCCAGGATATTTCTTGCATTAGCACAAGTGAACGCAAACATGAAACTGACTGTTAAATAGAACACAGTCCACCTAGAGGCGGCAGTTTGAATGTAGCATTCTAGTTCCATTATTTGCATACATTCCACATTACATTACTACAGCTCCAGGGCAGTCAGAGATTCTGAGCTGACTGCATATGTCTAATCAATTACACTGGGAGATTCCTTGGGTTTGAATGTTAGTCACCGGACAAGATCAAGGGTTTTACCCCTTGCCCCGGCACCAAATGGAGAACCTCTTCTATCCGAAGGCACAGCATTTTCAGGTCGACTCCTTCCCAGAAGCCTTGACCACAGTAAGGACATTGTCAGAGAGACTCAAAGCCTGGAACTCTAGTCGCTCAGGAACCAGGTTGTCAGGTGCAGAGATTGAAGGTCTGGATGGAGTACCTTTCCCTGACTGCAAGAGTGCAGGTCCGGATATAGACGGAGATGCCTTGGGAGCCTGCTGCTGAGGATGAGGAGATTGGGGTACCAAAACTGGCGGAGCCAGTCCGGAGCCACTAAGATCATTCGTGCCTTGTCCCTCCTAGCCTTGAGCAACACCTTGTGGATCAAGGGAAATGGAGGAAAGGCATAGAGAGGACCCAGGATCCAGGGCCTCGAGAAGGCATCCCCCTGCAGTGTTTCCTGCTTGGGGGGGAGGGGGAGGGGGGGAGGAGGCAGGCACAATACAGCCTCAGCTTTGCATTCTCCCTTGAGGCAAACAGGTCCACTACAGGGGTGCCCCACTGGGAGAGAAGGCTGTGTACTACCACCAGATGGAGGAACCATTCATGAGACACCTCACCTACACAGCTGAAGCTGTCCGTCAGCAGGTTAGAGACACCAGCCACATGGAAGGCCAGGAGATCAGTGTCCAGGCTGAGGAGAAGGGTTCATATGTGGAGAGCTTTCTTGCACAGAGGGTGGGAGTGCGTCCCAACCTGTTTGTTGAGGTAGTACATGGACATGGTGTTGTCGTCTGAGCCTGAACGACCTGACTCCGAATGTATGGAGCAAAGGCTGGCAGTGCCAGCTGAACTGCCCAAAGCTCCAGCAGGTTGATAGGTCATCAGGACTCCTTGGAGGTTCACAGCCTATGGACACATGGTACATAAATGTTACTGTTTAAGTTGTGGCCTTGTTAAACAGCTTACTGATTGTTTGTAACACTGTCTACTATGTTTTTGTACTTAATGACGTAGAACCTTTGTAAAAGAGCTTTGGCTCAAAGGTATTAATTCCTAGAACAATAAAGTAAACACTGTGGTCCTCCAAGTGGGCACCTCAGCCTATCAGGGAGGCATCGGTCATCAGGATGACCGTTGGCTCTGGGTGGACAAAGGGATCCCTTCCTGCAGATGTTCTGGGACTAATCACCACTGGAGGGCATCCCACATCAGCTGGGTCACAGTGACTGGCTGGTTGAAGTGGCCCTTACGCCGAGACCACTTACGAGCAAGCTCCCACTGTAGAGTGCGCATTCTCCATCAGGCTCAGCAGTCCATGATGGTGCATACTGCCATGTATCCCAAGAGGTGCAGGAAGTCCCCAGCAGGGTGAAACTGCCCAATCTGAACTGACTGGGCAAAGGAGGCGAGGGTCTCTGCTCGGTCCAACAGAAGCCGAGCCCTGGCTCTGCAAGAGCCGAACTCTGCCTCGATTAACGGAATCACATGTGAGGGGATGAGTTCTGACTCAGCCTCGCTGACCAGGAGGCCAAGAGACATGCAGATCTGGAAGGCCAGATCCCTGAACCGCTCTACCTCCTCCCTGGAGGAACCCGCTATGAGTCAGTCAATCCAGGTAGGAGTATACCTGGACCACTCGGCGCCTCAGGTAAGCTGCCATCAATGCAATGCAGTAGTGAAGACTCTGGGAGCAGACAGGTGAAAAGCATGGCCTGGAACTTGTATAGAATCCCATCTGCAAAGACAGGAGGAACCAGCGGTGGGACGGATGGATTGGGACATGGAACAACATGTCCCGAAGACCAGAGAGCAGAACCACACATTCTGCTTCAGAGATGGTGTGATCTGAGACAGAGTGATCATCCTGAAAGTGCGAGGGCAAAGAAATTTGTTCAGGTCGTGCAGATCTAAGATGGGGTGCTAGCCCAGGAAGTACCTGGAGACAAAACCTGGATGTACTGGAGGGTCCAAGACAGCAACCATGATCTCCTTCCGGAAAAGCGGAGCAATGTCTTCTCGAAGGGTTGACAGAATGTCAGTGGACGACATGGCCTCCCATGAGGCATGGGCTTGGTAAGGCAGGTAAGCCTCAAATTCCAGAATCAGACCCTGACTGACCACCTCGAGGACCCACCTGTCCACAGTAATAGCGGACCAGGTGGAAAGGAAGTAGCGGAGCCGGCCCTCCACTGAAGTCAGGATGGGCATGAGGGAGGCACCCCTATCCCATCACTGGGCAGGCCTGGAGGCGGAGGAGCTGGCTGAAGAACCAGCGGGACCTCAACCTCCTGATTTCTGGATGACCAAAGCAACAGAATTCGGCCAGGGATGCCAAGCCTGGGCCTGCTGCAGGCTGGGACGGCTTGGCCGCAGAGGTAGGGAGGGGCCAAAAGGGCTTCTTCTCTTGAGCCTTAGAGCCCTTGGAATCCCTCTGGGTGGAGATCACTAAGTCCAAGGCGGCATTGGACTTCTCAATACGAGTGAAGTGCCCTTCGACCCCAGGCCCAAACAAGTTGGTGCCCAAGAAGGGGACATCTGCCAGCTTATGCTGGGTATCCACTGTAAAGGTTGAAATCTTCAGCCACGCACTGTGGCGCATGGCAACCGCAGCTGCCACGGACCAAGCACAAGAATCGTCAATGTCTATGGCTGTCTGGAGCTGCTGCTTCGCCACAGCTAGGCCCCGATCCCAGACCTGCTTTATCATAGTCTGTACGTCAGCCAGGAGCTGGGGAAGCACCTCATCGAGCATGCCTAAAAATGGCATAAGCGAAGTGCGTCATCAAAAGGGCCAAACTCGCCTGCCGAAGGCTGAGAGAAGCAGCAGCATAGATCATTTTGGCCATGTGATCCAATTTCTTGGATTCCTTGTTGGGTGGGCTTATCCACGTCCCCAACACTGCCGGTACGCCGGAAGACACAGTCTGCCACCAGACCCTTGGCTGAGGGGTGCTCAATGAATCCTGAAAGAGAACCAGTAGGGACCATGTACCGAAGAGGCCAAAGGTGCAAGGCAAGAGGCTGGATGCTGCCAAAGCTCCAGAGTGGGACCAAGATGGGCCTCAGCGACTGGGAAGGCTTCCCCAGGGAACTCACCTCAGTCTACAATCTCGGTAAGTGGGTACTTAGTTTTCTTCTGGACGGGGTCCATCGGAAGGCCAGCAGACTCAGAGATAAGTAGGAGAAGGCCAAGAAAGAGGTGGGACCATGCTCCACTGACAAAACCTCGACCGACTCGGTGTCCAACTTACAGGAGTTTAGGGAAGAGCGAAAAGTGGCCAACCGCCAGAGTCCCCACTGACACGATGGGGTCTATTGGAAGTCACGGTGACCAAGAGCCGCCCTGGAAGAGAACAGGCATAAATAGGGGGCAGACCCAGGGCAGCTGTTTGGGCGGCTTCTCCACCTGAATTGGTGGAGAGGCCTGAACAGGACGAGGCAGATCTGGTCTAGCCGGAATAGGCTGAGGCCTAGGTGGTGGTAGCGGTAGCCATGTAATAGCCAGGGTGGGAGTTGAAAGCTGCTTAACCCCAGAGAACATGAGCTGGTGCCACATAAGATCCTTGTAGCACCGAAGCATTTTGCGCCAGAGCCTCTCCTCATCCGAGGAGGAAGAAAAGTAGCAGTAGTGGCAATGCCACTTGCCCAAATGTGGAGAGCGGGAATGCTGATGCCAACATGGGCTGCTCAGCTTTGGACTTCAGAATAAGGACCAAGACCTCGACGATTGGGGCCGACGAAGGTGGGTCTCAGAGGGAGCTGGCGAAAGTCAAGGCTCCTCCGGGTTCACCAGATCCAGAGAAGGAGGGAGCAGATCAGCACTCTGATCCGACCCTCCCTGGGAAATAATAGGAAGGACTGGGGTCTTAGAGAGGGAGGTATTGCCCTCATCTGGTGACAACGGGTCAACCAGTTCGAGAAAAATCTTGACAGGTTGGTCGATGGGCATGTCAATCTACTGGCCCGACGGGGAGACCATGGAGCCAGTGGCCTGGACTGAAGGGTTGATCGTAGTCAAAACTGCAGTTGAGGCACGAGAATCTGAGGCCAGAGTGTGTTCACGATCGACAGCGAGACCTTTTTTTTTTTTTTTTTTAACACATATTTTTTTATGCCTGAAGAAGGGCCCTGCCCAAAAGTGGGAAGGGCCTGGTACAAATCTTGAAACGCCCCCAAAAGGTGGCACCTAAAAAGAGCAGCAGCTTCTTCAAATGCTGCAAGTTGTTCAGCAGACCCCGCAGCCACAGAGACTGCCTGACGGGCATCTTTAGATTTAACGGAAGGATCCCATTCATCAGTGTGCCCCAGAAGAAGTCAAGCGTGCCAGTCCAACACAGTAGGATGCAAGGTGCAACACACGCCACATGTCTGGGGATCGTGTTCCTGGCCTAGGCAGTTAGATGCACATGGTGTGCGGGTACATCCGGGACATCTTCTGCCCATTCATTTTCTGAATCCCGGTGCCTAATTCGAGTCGTCCATCACAAATGAGGTGAAGGAATCGCCTGAAGAAAAAATATTTGCAAAGCGAAAGGTTTTTAGAAGCAAAGGGCCTACTCAGCGCGACAGCAGTAAGGAGGGAACCTTGTTCCAGCAGAAAGATCCGACATCAAGGGGCGTTGCCGAGGAAGCTACCACCCGGGTGGGAGGGAGGAGCCTGAAGACTTTCTAGCAAGTCTTTAAGGGGAAAGAACACTGACAGAAGCGTGGATAAGTACACCATATCCACTTCCCTAGAACTATGTTTTTGTCATCTACTCCTATTCCATACAAAAAATCATTTTTTTTATGTAAAAAAATGATAAAAGAAACATTTCACAATAATTTTAAAGTATAACCCATGTCACAAGTGCAATAACACACTTCAGGGATGTCTAATTATGGTCAATAATCGTACTTTCCTCTTGTGTGTTTAAAAGAATTTGGTGCAAGCGCCTCGTGCAAACAACACACTTAAGGTGTTCAATTACTGACCCATACTTACACACCCTGATGTGTCACTGCATAAGTAAATCCTACTCACCCTACAGTGATACTAATGGAATACATAGTACCGAAAAAAACAGGTTACTCACCTGTAACAATAGTTCTAAGAGTGGTATATGTTGTTCACCCACACTTTTTGGCATGTCCCTTTCCCCTTTAATTCTCGCTGCAAGATCTTCAAGCTAGCTCCTCCCACCCACCCTGGTAGTATAACCCTCAGCTCCGCCCCCTGACACTAGATCTTAGCCTGCTGCAAGCCAGGTTTGTTCGTCGCAGTCGGGAAGTCTGGTGGGTCAGTGTGGATGAACAACATATACCACTCCTATAACTACTGTTACAGGTGAGTAAAAACAGGTTACTCATCTGTAACAGTAGTTCTAGGAGTGGTATATGTTGTTCATCCACACTGTTTGGCATGTCCTTCCTTTAAATTTTGCCAGAAGACTTCGTTGGCTCCTCCCACCCACCCGGTGGTATAAACCTCTGCTCCGTCCCCACGACGCCAGATCTTAGCCCGCTGGAAGCCAGGTTGGGCGCCAAAAGCAGGGAAGGTCGGGTGGGTGCGTGTGGATGAACATATACCACTCCTAGAACTACTGTTACAGGTGAATAACCTGTTTTTCTACAATCGTGGATATGCTGTTCATCCACACTGTTTGGCAGACTCCTCTGGGAGGAGGGAGGCAAGGCGCACACCCCCTACTTGGGAAATAGAGATTGGAGAACCGAGGCCCAAAAACCGGCATCTCGGCGTGACTCAAGGTAGATGTGGTAGTGGGTAATAAAGGTGTTCGCTGACTTCCAGGTAGCAGCCCGGCAGATCTCCTGGATAGGGATGTCACTGGAAGCAGCCACCGATGCAACAGTATGGCAGCTAGATTGGGCTCTTATCCCTCTGGGAGGCTCCTTGCCTGCAAACTCATCACACAGACCTATGCATGATGTAATCCACCTTGCAATGGTCCGTTTGGTTGCAGGTCTGCCTGAAGCAGCTTCAGCGTAGGTGACAAAACAGCTGGTGAACCTCTCCATGAATTTCTGCCGTTCTCTCCTTATAATAAGAGAGAGCACATCTCCGGTCCAAGGTATGGAGCCTGTACTCTGCGTCCGAGGTGTAGTTAGGATAGTATACAGTCAGAGTCAATACCTGGTTAAGGTGAAACTGATACCACCTTCGGAAGGAATTTTGGGTGGGAGCACAGGACAACTTTGTCCCTGTGAAAGATCAAATAAGGAGAGTTCACTGACAGCACCTGGAGCTCCCGTCTTTCTGGCTGACGTGATAGCCACCAGGAAGGCCGTCTTCCACAACAAGTGTAAGAGTGCACACTTGTGCATAGATTCGAATGGCTTGACCATGATCTTTGCCAAAACCAGCAACAGATCCCACGGAGGTGGAGGTTCACGCACCGGAAGGGATAAGTGATCCAGGCCTTTGAAGAAGCGCCTGACCACTGTCTCCTGCATCAATGTCGGCTGACCAGCCCACGCCCAGTAAGCAGAAACGGCTGCCAGGTGTACCCTAAGGGTCGATGACCGCAGACCTCCTTTGGGGAGAGAGAGAGAGAGAGAGAGAGAGAGACCAAAGGTAGTCAAGAATGGTAGCCACAGAACGGGATAAGGGGTGCAGACTCTTACTCTGACACCAAATGGAAAATCTCTTCCACTTGAAGGCATAACATTTCCTAGTAGATTCCTTACGAGATGCCTCCAACATGGTGTAGACATCCTCGGAAAGACCCAGAGCCTGGAACTCTAGCTGCTCAGGTACCAGGCTGTGAGGTGCAGGGATTGAAGGTCCGGATGGAATACCTTCCCCTGATTCAGCGATATCAGGTCTGGGGTGTGTACAAAGCCGCTCCGGGGGCCTGCAGCTGAGGCTGAGGAGATCTGGGTACCAGAACTGGTGCGGCCAATCTGGGGCTAACAGGATCGCCTTCGCCTTGTCCCTCCTCACCTTGAGTAACACCTTGTGGATCAAGGGAAATGGAGGGAAGGCGTAGAGGCGGCCTGGGGTCCACGGCCTCGAAAAGGCATCCCCCTGCAGCGAGCCCTGCTGAGGGGGCTGGGCATGATACAGCCTCAGCTTGTTTTCCCTGGAGGCAAACAGGTCCACCAACGGTTTACTCCAGCGGGAGAAGAGATTGTAAGCTACCTCTGGATGGAGAGACCACTCATGGAATGTCTGGCCTATGCGGCTGAGAGCATCCACCAGTTGGTTGGAGACTCCTGCCACATGAATGGCTAGGAGATCCGCCTCCAGCCGACTGATGAGGATCCAGATGCGGAGCGCCTCCTTGCACAGCAGACGGGAGTGCGTGATGCCCTGTTTGTTGAGGTAGTACATGGTAGTGGTATTGTCCGTCTGGACTTGAACCACTTGACCCCGGAGTTGAGGAGCGAAAGCTGACAGTGCCAGTCTGACTGCCCTGAGATCCAACAGGTTAATGTGGCATCGGGACACCTCGGGGGTCCAGAACCCATGGGCCCTGTTGTCCCCCATGTGGGCTCCCCAGCCCATGAGAGAGGCATCGTTCGTAAGGACGACAGTCGGCTTGGGGTGGACAAATGGGATCCCTTCCTGCAACCGTTCTGGGGCGGTCCACCACTGCAGAGTGTCCCACATCTTCTGGGTTAGTGATCAGCTGGTCGAATTGACCTTGGCGCCAAGTCCACTGGGCGTCCAGCTCCCATTGGAAGGGGTGCATGTGACACCTGGCCCAATGGACCACTGAGGTGCACGCCGCCATGTAACCCAGAAGGCGCAGAAAGTCCCAGGCAGGGCCCAAGTGCCCAACCAGAAATGATAGGGCAAAGGAGGAGAGAACCTCCGCCCTGTCTGCCGGGAGCTGAGCTCTGGCTTCACAAGAGTCGAGCTCTGCCCCGATGAAGCCCATCACCTGAGCAGGCACGAGTTCTGACTTGGCCTCGTTGATCAGGAGGCAGAGTTGAGCACAGGTTTGGAGGGCTAGATCCCTGGACCTCTCCACCTCCTGAAGGGAGGACCCTGCCAAGAGCCAGTCATCGAGGTAGGGGTAGATTCGGGGTCCTCGACGCCGAAGATGGGCTGCCACCACTGCAATGTACTGGTTGAAGACCCAAAGGGCCGATGACAGGCCGAACGGCATGGTTCGGAACTCGAACAGCGTCCCTTCGACCCTGAAGCGGAGGAATCGCTGACGGGATGGACGGATTGGGACGTGAAAAAACATGTCCTGTAGATCCACATAACAGAACCACAGGTTTCGCTCCAGGGGTAGTATGATCTGGCTCAGAGTTACCATCCGGAAGGTACGAGACCTGAGATATTGATTCAGGTCATGGAGATCTAGGATGGGGCACCAACACCCCATCCGCTTGGGCACCAGGAAGTACCTGGACACCTAACCTGGGTCTGTAGGAGGATCTGGCACTGAGCTACCACTTCCCGTGCGGAGGAGTTGAGCTGCGTCGCCTCAAGAGCCGACTTTAAGAGTGCAAGCTGAGATCCTTTCTCCCGAGAGGAGGCTCAGCTGGGAGGGTACTGCTCGAACTCTAGAGACAGTCCCTGACTGACCATTTCTAGAACCCACCTGTCCGAAGTGATATCGGACCAGGCGGAAAGAAGGTGGCGGAGCCGGATCCCCATGGGAGGACCCAGAGCTGGCATGACGGGTGTAGGGGTGGTAACCACCAACCAGTCACTGAGCAGGCTTACAGGAGGAGGGACCTGGACCTGCTTCTCTGCCTCCTTTACGGGGATGTTAAGAACCCTACTTGGGCCGTGGGTACCAAGCTTGAGCCTCCTGCTGTTGCTGCTGGCCTCCTTGATAGGAGGGCTGCCCGACCACAGAGGAAGTATGCCGAAATGGCTTCTTTTCTGCTGGTTCTTGCCCGAAGAACCTTTTGCAGAAGTAGCATCCAAGGTGGCACTGGACTGCTCGATACGCTGAAGGTGACCGGCCACTCCTGGACCAAACAAGTCGGTACTAAGGAAAGGAACGTCAGCTAACTTGTATTGGGTATCCGACGAGAAGGAGGATAGCCTCAGCCAGGCCCTGCGGTGAGTGGCCACTGCGGTTGCTAAACAGCGGGCACAAGAATCCCCAATGTCTAGGGCCGTCTGGAGCTGCTGTTTTGCAACAGCACGGCCCTGATCATGGACTTGCTTGACCATGGTCTGCATGTCCGCTGGGAGATGAGGAAGGACTTCGTCCAATGACCCGAGGAGGGCATGGGAGAATTGTGCCATAACGACAGCCGAACTGGCCTGATGAAGGCCTAAGGTGAAGGCCGTGTAGACCTTACGGGCACAGTGGTCCATATTTTTGGACTCCTTGTCCGCGGGTCGGTCTGTGTCGCTGAGCTACCAGGCATGCCTAAACACAGAAGCGGTCACCAGACTCGCCAAAGGATGTTCTGTGAATCTCGGTAGGGACCCCATGGGCATCGTGATACTTATGGGCCATGCGGGCAGACGGTGCTGGCCAGGAAGCTGGACGCTGCCAGAGCTCAAGGGCCAGGCCAGTGATGGCTTCGACCACTGGAAAGGCTTCCGTCTGGGTATCCCCCCTTTTTAGGATGTCCGTAAGGGGGTACTCCACCTTTTTCTGGATAGACTCCAGGGGCATTCCGGTGGATTCGGAGATCAGGCGGAGAATGCCTTGAAAGGAGGAAGGACCCTCCTCTAAACCTGCCACAGAGGACTCATCGTCCCCAGGATGGGAGTGTAGTCCTGTGACATCCGAGTCCGAGGAGTCATGGTACAACGGTTTCCCGCCTACGTCCCCTTCGATCCACCAGGGGCGGTCTGGGGTAACCATGATTGACAGTCGTCGGGGAAGCCCTGTGTCTGTACGGTCCTCTTTCGAGGGAGCCCCTTCCTGAGGCTGCTTAGGGCAGTGGTTCCACCAGAAAATCGTGGAGAGACTGGACAGGCCAGACTTCAAGGGGGCGAGAGGAACCGAAGGCTTCAGTTCCAGAGGGGTTGGCGTCGGCCCAGGAGGCGGTAGTCAAGTGATGGCGTGAGCCGCTTCTGCCCGTCAAATCAACTGTGCCACATAAGGTCCTCATCGTGGTCGATGGAATTTCAGCTTCTCCCTCGCCAGAGGAGCATGAGGATCCGCGCGATGCCTTTTTTTTTTTTTTTTTTTTTTTTTTTTTTTAAAGAGTGCTTATGACTCTTTCAGCTTTTTGGCCAATGGTTCTGGACCTCGATCGATATCGAGGAAGTCGACCCGACTGATTGGGAGACACCGGGGTCGGTGAAAACCGAGGGTCTGGAACAGTTTCCTCGATGGGGACACTAGCGGGTTGGGTGTCCTCATTAGGAAAGACTAGGACCGGAGTCCTTTCCAAAGAATCGTCGACCGGAGTCAGCGAAATAGGGTCGATTAGGTCGAGAGAAATCTCAACCTCGTCTGCCACTTCCTCGGTCTCTTGGCCTGACGGAGATCCATGAAGCCGGGCGGCCAGGATGCCATCTCACTCAAGGTAGAGACTGTGTGTTCCTTGGGATCGGATCTTTCTCTGTTCAAGAATGCTTCTGGACGAGACTTAGGTCCTCTCCCTCTCGAGGGCGGGAGGAGTGCAAGCCCGAGGGCGCCTCACCCCTGGTGGGGAGAGACTGGCACAACTCCTTGAAGTAGCCCAAAAAGGTGGAACAGAGGTTCAGAGGAACAAAAAAGCTCCGACTGGCTGAAGCTTGAGCCGCTTCCTCCTTGAAAGCCTTCATTTGCTCCAACTGTTGGGTGGATCCGCTGCCGTGAAGCACGCCTACCTGTCTCCTAGATTTCACCAGAGGTTCCTTTTTCGGTCTCCCCAATTTTAGGCGCGCCAAGCGGTCGTCCAACACGTTGGGATGGAAGGCCAGGCAGAATGTACAGGTGGAGGTGTTATGTCAGACACCTAGACAGTAGACGCACGTTAGGTGGGGATCGGTGTGCAACATCTTCTGGCTGCAGGAGTGCTGGCGAAATCTGGGAGCAGATTTTTCCTCCATGTCCGATGAGTTACTATCGGAATCGACAACTCGAATGAGTTTTAAGGTAAGTTGCGGTGAAAACCAACGTCTGAAATTCAGGGCCTACGAATTTGCTGTGAAGCATGAGGAAACCTGTATCTTCCAGTGGAAAGGAAGATCTGGCATCATGGGGCGGAGCTGAGGTTTATACCACCCGGGTGGGTGGGAGGAGCCAGCTTGAAGACTTCCGGCAAGATTTAAAGGCGAAAGGGACATGCCAAACAGTGTGGATGAACAACATATCCACGATCCTAGAACCTGTTTTTCTAGGGACGTGGACAGGTTGTTCATCCACACTTCTTGGCAGACTCCCAGCAGTTCTCTGGAAGGAGGGAGGCAAGGTGCACACCCCCTACTTAGGGAACAGAGACTGGAGAACTGAGGCCCCAAAACCAGCATCCCGGCATGACTCAAGGTTGATGTGGCAATGGGTGATGAAGGTGTTTGCTGTCTTACAGGTAGCAGCCCAGCAGATTTCCTGGATAGGGATGTCCCTGGAAGCAGTGGTATTGGGGGTGGAATGAGCCCTTAGCCCTATGGGAGGCTCCCTACCTGACAACCTATAGCAGAGATCAATGCAAGATGTAATCCATCTGCCAACTGTCCACTCTGCTGCAGGTCTGCCTGAAGCGGCTTCAGCGTAGGTGACAAACAGCTGGCGAACCTCTCCCCAAATATCCGCCATTCTCGCTTTGTAATAGGAGAGACCTCGTCTCAGGTCCAAAGTATGGAGCCTGTACTCGGCATAGTTTGGGAAACATAGGCAGAGTCAATACCTGATTAAGGTGAAACTCTTGATAACACCTTCGGGAGGAATTTCAGGTGGAGGCACAGGACAACCTTGTCCTTGTGGAAGACCAGATAAGGAGACTCCACCAGAAGCGCCTGGAGCTCCTCAGTCCTTCTGACTGACATGATAGCCACCAGGAAGGCTGTCTTCCACAAGTGTGATAGCTCACACTTGGCACTGCTTCGAATGGCTTGCCCATGAGTTTTGCCAAAACCAGCAGTAAATCCCATGGAGGTGGAGGTTCATGCCCGGAGGATATGTGATCTAGGCCCCTTGAAAAAGCGTGAGACCACCTTCTCCTGTGTTATCGTCTCGCTGACCGCCCACCCGGTAAGCAGAGATGCTCTCAGGTGCACCTTAAGGATCGAAGACCGTAGACCCCCTTTGGACAGAGACCAAAGGTAGTCTAAAATGCTAGTCACAGGACAGGACCGAGGGTACAGGCCCTTGCCCTGGTACCAAATGGAAAATCTTTTCCATTTGAAGGCATCACTTTCTGGTCAACTCCTTCCTGGATGCTTCCACTACTGTGTGAGTACATACTCAGAGAGATCCAAAGCCTGGAACTCTAGCCACTCAGGTACAGGAATTGAAGGTCCGGAAGGAATACCTTCCACGATTGACTGATATCAGGTCCGGGCCTGCTGGAAGACACCTCAGGAGCCTGTTGCTGAGGCTGAGGAGATCTGAATACCAGAAATGGCAGTGCCAATCTGGGGTTACCAGGCTCACCTGCACCTTGTCCCTCCTCACCTTGAGAAGCACCTTGTGCATCAAGGGAAATGGAGGGAAGGCGTAGAGGAGGCCTGGGGTCCACAGCCTCGGGAAGGCATCCCCCTACAGCGAGCCCTGCCGAGGGGGGCGGGCATGAAACAGCCTCAGCTTGGTGTTTTCCCTGGAGGCAAACAGGTCCACCATTGGTTTGCTGTAAGCTACCTCTGGATAGAGAGACCACTTGTGGGATGTCTCACCCATGCGGCTGAGAGCATCCACCAGTTGGTTCAAGGCTCCTGCCACATGGATGGCTAGGAGATCTGCCTCCAGTCGGCTCACGAGTGTCCAGATGCGGAGCGCGTCCCTGCACAGTAGCCAGGAGTGCGTGCCGCCCTGGTTGTTGAGGTAGTACATGGTCGTGGTATTTTCCGTCTGGACTTGAACCACTTGACCCCGAAGCTGCTGAGTGAATGCTGATCACACCAGTCTTACCGCTCTGAGCTCCAACAGGTTGATATGATAACTGGATTCCTTGGGGTCCAGAACCTGTGGGCCCTGCTGTTCCCCATGTGGGCTCCCCAGCCCGTGAGAGAGGTATCGGTCGTGAGGACGACCGTTGACTCAGGGCAGACAAACGGGATCCCTTCCCGCAGATGGTCTAGGACGGTCCATCACTGGACAGTGTCCCACATCTTCTGGGACACGGTGATCAGCTGATTGAAATGACCTTGGCGCCAAGTCCACTGGGCGGCCAGCTCCCACTGAAAGGGGTGCATATGCCACCGGGCCCAATGGACCATGGTGGTGCAGGCCGCCATGTAGCCCAGAAGGGCGCAGAAAGTCCCGGGCAGGGCGCAAGTGCACAACCAGAAATGATTGGGCAAAGGAGGAAAGAACCTTCGCCCTTGTCAGCCGGGAGCCGTGCTCTGGCTCGGCAAGAGTCGAACTCTGCCCTGATGTAGCACATCATCTGTGATGGCACGAGTTCCAACTTGGCCTCGTTGATCAGGAGATCAAGTTGAGAGCAGGTCTGGAGGGCCAGGTCCATGAACCTCTCCACCTCTTGCTGGGTGGAACCTGCTAAGATCCAATCGTCGAGGTAAGGGTACATTCTGACCTCTCGATGCCTGAGATGGGCTGCCACCACTGCAATGCATTCGGTGAAGGCCCCGTGGGGTCAATGGCAGGCCGAATGGCACGGTTCGTATAGGGTTCTCTCTGCTCTGAAGCAGAGGAACCGCTGGTGAGACAGACGGATCAGGACGTGAAAGAACACGTCCTGGAGATCCAGCGAGCAGAACCACGTTTTGCTCCAGGGATGGTATGACCTGGGACAGAATTACCATCCTAAAGGTGCATGGCATGAAATACTGATTCAGGTCGTGCAGATCCAGAATGGGGCTCCAGCCCCCCATCCACTTCGGGACCAGGAAGTACCTGGAAACTAACCCTGGGTTGAGAGGAGGATCTGCCACTCGAACCATTGCCTCCTTGAGGAAGAGTTGGGCTATGTCGTCTCTCAGAGCCGCCAGAGTATGGGCTGATACTCTCTCCTCCCGTAGGGTGCAGGCTCGGCTGGGAGGATACTGCTTGAAATCTAGAGGCAGACCCTGGCCGACCACTTCTAAGACTCACCTGTCCGTGATAACAGCGGACCAGGTGGAAAGTAAGTAATGGAGCCGACCCCCCACAGGAGGACCCAGAGCTGGCATGACTGGGATAGGAGTGGCAGCCCCTATTCTGTCACTGAGCAGGCCTAGAGGAAGAGGGTCCAGATTGGAAACCACCTGAACCCTGACCTCCCTGTCTGCGGGCTGCTGGAGGCCCAGGCTTGGGCCGAGGATGCCAAGTCTGTGCCTCTCTTGCTGCCCACCATGGAAGGAGGGCTGCTTGGATGCAGGAGCAGGATGCCTTAAAGGCTTCTTCTCCTTCCGCTTCTTAGAGCCAGGGGCGTCTTTTTGAGCAGAAGTAGCTGACTCCAAGGTAGCACTGGACTGCTCAATTCATTGAAGGTGACCATCCACACCTGGGCCTAAGAAATCGGTACCCAGGAAAGGAACATTAGCGAGTTTGTGCTGGGTATCCACTGTGAAGGTGGAAACCTCAGCCAAGCCCTGCGGCGCATAGCAATCGCAGCTGCCATAGATCGGGTGCAAGAGTCCCCAAGGTCCAGGGCCATCTGAAGTTGCTGCCTGGCAACAGCTCAGCCCTAGTCCCGGACCTGTTTGACCGTAGTCTGAAGGTCCTTAGGGAGGTGAGGGAGGAGTTCATCCAAGGAGCCCAAGACAGTGTGACAGAAGTGCGCCATGATGATGGCCGAGCTTGCCTGACAGAGGCCTAGAGAGAAGACTGCATAAACTTTCCGGGCAGTGTGGTCTGTTTTTTGGACTCCTTGTCTGGCGATCTATCAGTGTCAGAAGAGCTGCCTGTGCATCTGAACACAGAAGCAGTCACTAACCCCTCCGCCGGGGGATGTTTCGTGAACCCAGAGAGGGATCCAATGGGCACCGCATACTTGCAGGCAATCTGGGCAGACGGCACTGGGCAGGAAGCAGGATGCTGACAGAGCTCCAAGGCTGGGACAACAATGGTCTCGGTCACCAGGAAGGCTTCCGTCGGGGTATCCCCTCTATTAAGGATATCTGTAAGAGAATATTCCACCCTTTTCTGGACAGGTTCCCAGGGGCATCTCCATAGATTCGGAGACAAGGCGAAGAATCCCCAAAAATGATGAAGGGCCCTCCTCCATTGACAGACTAATCATCCAATGGATGAGAGTGTAGGTCGGTGTCGTCAGAATCTGATGAATCTGGATAAATCGGTCGGCCAAAGTCCCCTTGTACAGGTGTGGGGCGGTCAGGCGTAAGGGTGACCGATAACCTCCAAGGAAGACCCCGGAACTGTCAGAGATTCCTTCGTAGGAGCCTCTCCGGAAGGCTGCTTAGGTAGCAGCTCCACCACTATTGGTGGAGACCAATTTTGGCCGAACCGGGGCAGATTTTATTGGCCCCACGGGCAGAGGAACCGATTTCACAGATTCCAGGAGTCTGCTTCGGCCTGGGAGGCAAAAGCCAAGTAATGGCTGGGGTGGAAACACTGTAAGGCTTCTGCCCGGACAGAATCAGCTGTTGCTACATTAAATCCTCATAGTGTCAATGGAGTTTCCGCTGAAGCCTCTCCTCATCCGAGGAGAAGGAGGCTGAATGGTGGCGTCGCCTCTTTTTAGAGCGCTTATGCACCTTCCTCGGCCTCTCAGTCGAGGGGGTCTGAGATCTCGACCTCGATCAGACTGGTTGAGTGGGTCGATTGGGAGACACTGGGGGGGACCGGCGATTTTCCCGGATCAGGGACCGGTTCCTCAACGGGATTGCCAGCAGGCTGGGTCTCCTCATCAGGAAGAGCCAGGACCAGAGTCATGGTCAATGAGTTGTCGGCCTCGTTGGGCGACAACAGATCGACAGGGTTGAGAGTGATCTCCACCGCCTCATTGATCGAGGCCTTGGACAACTGACCAGATGGCAAAGCTGAGAAGCCAGCGGCCAAGGAAGCAATCTCGACCGAAGTCGAGATTGCAGTTTCCTGTGACAGAGTTCACTCTCGATCCCAAGAACATCTCTGCCGAGATGAAGAATCTCTTGGTTCCTTGTCCTTTTTACGGGACCGGGAGATATGAGAGCCCGAAGGTCCCTCACCCTTGGTGGGGAGAGACTGTCACAACTCCCAAAAGGAACCCGAGAATGTGGAGCCCAGGCTGAGTGAAACGAAAACCAGCCGAGAGGAAAGCTCCATGGCCCATGCCGCCTCTTCCTCAAAGGCCTGCATCTGTTCTAACTGATTGGCGGAGACCGCCCACCAGGCTTCTCTGGATTTCACCGGTGGATTCAGTTTTTCGGGCCTGCCCAATTTGAGGCGTGCAAGACGATCATCGAGGCAGGGCCGGATTAAGGCATAGGCAACATAGGCACAGGCCTAGGGCTCCTGCCTGCCAGGGGCCCCCAGCAATCCCCAACATATATTTACTATATGTCCTTTTCCTTCTGCCTGAGCTGCATTTTGTTTTTATGTAAAGGACTCGGCCACTGAGTAATCTGAGCAAGGTCAGGGCTGAACTGCCACGACTCACCTCCCTGATTAGGTGTTAAGTGCGGTTGATAGTTTCAGCCCTCTCCCCAGCTGACTTTAAGGTGTGAACAGGCCCATTTCTTTTGCTTTGTCTCCCACCCCCACTCAGAATAAAGTCTTACTCTTAAAAATAAAAGATTAACAGTGCAGTTCAATGTGTATGCTTTATATTTAATCACACTCCTAAAATTAAAAACTCTACAATGCATTTCAGTGGTACAATTAAAAATTGTACTTTTTTTTTTTTTAATACCCTCACCTCACTCATAATGAAGTTCTGACCTTGATAAAGCTACATTTTCAGGGTGAACAAATGAACGTATTTCCAGATTCCCATCAGTAAATCTTGCCATTTGTTGATCCTGGCTTACTTATCAATACAGTAACAGAAATGTTTGGTCTCGGGAATGTCCAACAATCTCTCGTTTTGCAATATAATCTCTAAACTTCATAACTCCTCTAGTAAACCATCAACTTAAATCCGATACTACCCAGGACCTTGCCTCTTTTAGAGATGGGTCCGGTCCCTACCCAACAAACTCCCACATCCTGGTTCATACTACCTGACAGGACAAAATGATAACATCCATATGGGGAACACACGTGTGTTTTTTTGGGGAGCTATGAAGAAGTGCAAATCATGATATTTCACACACAAAATTATTTTTACCAGGTCAATTACTAATTATTTTCTCTAAATGATTAAAATGTAGACTACTGTTATTTTCCATGCTGATATTATTAGTTTCATTAATTTTGAAATATTTTAGTTAGGTTATTTATGTTTTATGCCACTTTTTATGGACAGTAAGAATTTTTTTTTCCAAGTTTCAGTAACTAAAATGCAATACCCAAGGTGTTTGGTCACAGCAAATGGGCACAGTCATGGTGAAGTGGCATGGTTGCGGTGAGGGGGGCCCCAGATCTCTCTTGGGCCTAGGGCCCCAGGTTGCCTTAATCTGGCCCTGCATCGAGAACGTTCGGATGAAAAGTGAGACATCCTGCATGCCTGGGTGTCATGGCCATCACCCAAGCAGTAGACGCACGCGGTATGTAGGTCTGTGCGTGACATTTTTTGGCCGCACGGGCACCGTCAAAAACCGGGGGAAGATTTATCTTCCATAATCAAATGGCAAAGGTCGCAATCGCTAGCTCGAACGAGCTTAATCTTCAGAGGATCTGAAGAAATCGAAGCAAAGGCCTACAAAATGCAGTAGCGGAGAGGAGGCAACCTGAATATTCCAATGGAAAGGAAGATCTGGCATCATGGGGCGGAGCCGAGGGTTATATCACCTGGGCAGGTGGGAGGAGCCAGCTTGAAGACCTTCCGGCGAGAATTAAAGGGGAAATGAACATGCCAATAAGTGTGGATGAACAGATCCACGTCCCTAGAAATGCATTTCTCTACCTGATGAATGCCTTCACAATACTGTGGATAAAAAACTACTATTAAAAATGGTATACACAGAGCATTTAATAACATACAGCAGTTTTTAACCTGCCACTCGCCAATCAGCATTTTGCTAATCATTTCTTTAGTTCGCTACAACAGCACTGTTCAAGTAGCCAAACTGCTACCAAAAAATCGACAATGCAGATCCAAATTTGGTGATTGTGTACGGTCTGCATAAGTTTTGTTATTTGGCAAAATGTTCAGGCCCCAATTAGCCAAAATGCTATGGGCTTCAGATCGCATCTTAAACAGTGATGCAGTATACGATCGACCAATGATATCCTCATAAAACTGCGCCATGCGTATAAATAATCTGTCACAGGGTTTCATCCATACAGCAAAAAAAATAAAATACAGTACATTTTCTGCTGTTTATCAGAAAAATGAACTTAAGTGTCATTAGTTTACAAGAGGAGTTGTGCAAAGTACAATATTATGGTAAAATTAGTTTTGCAGTAATGAAGCTGTGCATCTTCTATGCAAGTTCCATGCAAGTCAAAGGTCGATTACAGCTATAGTACATACATTCTTAACAGCATCCCAAATACAAAAATTTCCACTGTATGTCAAGACTAGTCAATAACCCTTACTAAACTAAGCAATGAGACCCAACACAGTGTGGGGTGTTGGAGGATACCCGTATGCCCACGGGCATAGTACAGCTCAACGCCACAGGTGGAGGGCCTTACAACCCGCAGACGTGCAGAATCCACCAACACCCCACACCCTGGTGGGTCTTACTGCATTTAGAAAGTGGGTTATTCTGCCAAGAAAACTTTAAAAACAAACTGGGGGAAAAATGTTAAATGTTGACAAGTATTTGTAAAAACTGTCCTTCCGTGGTGTCAGCAGAGGGCACTGGATTAAGTTTGGGATCGAGTTTGGAGCAGTGATCAGAGCTGTCTTTGTGGGAGAGGCGAAAAAGCGACTTCCGATAGTTTTATTTTTTTCCATTTGAAGGGGGATGAAAGTGCAATCATGCCATACAGCAGGTTTATATTTTGAGTTTTCTTTGGAATTAGAGTATGCGAGTGGCATTTTTTCTTTATGGACTGTTTCTGCACTGTGCAGCATGTTTAGCTCCCTTGCCTTTTTGTTTATTTTTTGTAAACAAGCAAGAAACAAGTCATGAAATGGTTTGGTGCTCCACAATACCAGTATAAAGTGCAGGTATTATGTGCCAAATAGAGAGAGAGTGAACGTGGTGCAGAGCCTCTGTGGTGAGCAAAAGGTTGACCGCAAGTGATGGCAGCTGTCAAGAAGTGGCCAGAATCACGCTTTGACCAGTTAGCTGTGAGTCAAAGTGGCCAGGAGCAAATGGGGGAAAAACAATCACTGGAATCTTATTGTTTATAAAGACAACAGTAAGAAATATAATTAAGTATGGCCCAAGTACAGCTGGGAGGTTACGAAGGGAGCCGGGGGGGTTAAACTGAGGTCTGTTAAAAAAAGCAAAAACAAACAAAAAAAAAGAACAGTTTCTCTATTTTTCAGTGTTGATTCCGCTATGGTACAATATGGGGCTAATGAGGAATGGGTAAGTGTGGGAAGTTACAAGTGAGGGGGCAGCCAGGTAGGTGAAGCTGGAGTGGGGGTATTCCTTTTAAAATAAAAAAGTTGAACAACATGAAACAATTCAGTTTCATAGACAATTAAAGAGCAGCTGATGCCTAAGGGGCAGACAGCTCACGGCAAGGGACTGCCTGCCCTACGACCTACATTAGCCCAAAACAGATTTTTTACACAAGGATTGTTTAGTATTTTAACTTACAACAACCACAATCTAAGGTCCTTGTTGCACTGAAACTGCTGAGCACAGGACGTAGCTCCACCCAAAAAACAGCATTTTGATGATGGGAAGGGGCGGTAGGGCTATAGATAAATAGAATAACACAAGGAACTCCATCTCTTATGGTGCTGTAACACAACTGAGGGATTCCACGACATGTAATCCCAAGATGGAGTTACCAGCAACGTAACAGGTCGAGTCCCAAGTACCGTTTTTTGTAATACATGGGACTTTTTCTCGACCATTTCTTTTCTTAACCTGGTTTTCAGTTTATTCACCGCCATGGCAACAGTGCTCGCTAAGACTTGCACCTGCTCCATGACATCAGCTCCGATCTCTAGACGCTGAGCGCGACACCAGGGCAACAGCTGGTGCAGGCCCGTGACTGCTAGCCCCATGGTGGATGCCCAGGCTATTTGGGACACATGTCCTCTTTGCTGTCATGATGGGAGTGGGCAGACATGGAGGCCAATGCTATGTTCATGCTGGAGAGGACAGCACATTGAGCAGCTGATCATCGCAACCTGGGAGGAAGGGAGTTGCTGGACTAACTGGCTATGAGTGCTCTGCTCTGATCAGTGTTCACAGTTCAGGTTGCACTTGCGCTTGACTGTCACACGGATTTTTTTCATTATTGCTCTGATGTCAGATCGAATCGATGGTATTATGGTTAAGCGTCACAGTTTCTCTAAGGAAAAAGTGACAACCCATGTATTACAACATTCTAATACTAATGTGGGAGCAGCAATGGACTTTGCATACTATTGTAACTTATAAAAAGCACTGGTACATGCTAAGGGGGATCGGCGACTTCAGTGCAACTAGATAGTTAGATTGTGGTTATTTTAAGCTGAAATACCAAATAATTCTTGTGTAAAAAAATAAATCCATTTTCAGCTAATTTAGGTCCTAAGGCAGGCAAGCTCCTTGACAAATGCTGCCTGCCCCAACTACAATATTGTGTTAGCGGCTCTTTAATCATAATTTTAATAATGTTAACTGTGTGCGTGTGTGTGTGTGTGTGTTTTTTTGGGGGCAGTGCATAAATCAGTGATTTCTGTATGCTGGTTAAAAATTTTTTTTTTTTTTTTTTTTTAACTGTAAAATTCCAAATGTGCTCACTACTATACCTGTCATGTAGTGAGGCAGCACTGTGTCTTCTTTTTAAATGAAAGGCCCTGCTGGCAAATCAGAGGCATTATAATGCCATCAGCCTATCAAGTTCAACCATTTTCTGAAGGTCATTCGGGTCAGTCAGTAAAAGTTCTATATCACCTCCCTACAAACAACGTGACATGCTCAATCTCCTCTATTAAAGGGGCACTATTAGCCCTTCAGTTAATTTTTCTGCAGCTATTCTTGAAGGTGACTGCACTGCCTGCAGCAGACCCTGAAGTGAGGCAATATCCACAGCAGCAATTTCTTCCCACACAAAATCGTTACTTTTTCTAATTTTACTCCAAAGCAAAACCCTCTCAGTCTACTCCTATTTACTGCACCTGATGCCAAAGCGTGATCACATTTCTAAATGAGCTGAAGCACCGAAAAGGCTTGAGCACTCATTACACCACATTTCAGCTAGACACGTCTTTTAACAGTGTAAAGAAAGCTGAACTCTGAAAATCGCTTACTGTCTAGAAACAAGCACTCAGTTGGGGAAATCATGGTCTGAAAGTCGATCCGTGATACTGGGCATGCGTGTATATCTATATATGTGTGTGTATATATATATATATCTCTATATCTATATCTAAAAATGGAAAGGGACCTGGGGGTAGTTATATCAGATGACCTAAAGGTGGGCAAGCAATGTGAGAGGGCAGCAAGGAGGGCTGGGGGGATACTGGGATGCATAGGGAGAGGCATCACCAGTAGAAAACAGGAAGTTATTATCCCTTTGTACAGACAGCTGGTGAGACCCCATCTGGAGTACTGCGTGCAGTTCTGGAGACCCAATCTCTGCAAAGACAGACAGGATGGAAGCTGTCCAGAGGAGGGCAACTAAAATGGTGCAGGGTCTGCACCGGAAGACATATGAAGAGAGACTTAGGAGCTTAATATGTATAGCCTCGAGGATGGGGAGACATGATAGAAACTTTCAAGTACCTCAAGGAATCAACAAAGTCCAAGAGGGTAGCATCTTTTTAAAAAAAAGAGGTGTGCAAGAACAAGGGCACAATTTGAAGATGGGGGGCTCAGAGATAATTTAAGGAAGTATTTTTTCATAGAGAGGGTTGTGGATGCATGGAACGACCTTCCAGAGGAGGTTGTGGAGTCAAAAACAGTGGTGGAATTCAAGCATGCATGGGACAGTCATAAGGCAATTCTAGGGGGTGGGGGTAGGAAGAAGTAGGCTACTGGTTAACTAGGATCTGAAGGTTATCCAGTAGGCAGGGAAATGGGCAGACTGGGTGGGCCAAGTGGTCCTTATCTGCAGTCAAATTCTATGTTTCTATATACATCTATATATATATCTATATATCACAATTCTTTCTAGATCCAAGTAGCATTTATCTTTCCAGAATTATGCTTTTCAGAAAAATAAAAAAATAGTGTGGTACATTACAGTTACTCAACTTGTGGATGCATGTGTACATTATCAGTGCAGGAGCCATGATGGAGAAAGAGGTGCATCCTGTCTCAATCATGAACAGGCAGAGGCACTGGGACGCAGATCTTTGGTCATGCTAACAGGTAATAAGCTCCAACTCTGTGAAATTATATTTTTCAGAAAAAAATGAAAAGACAAAAAAACTACACAAGGCAGATAGGGGATCACTTATGATATGTAACTGCATGCAGACTGTGAACAGCACACTGTTACTACAGGAACAAGAATTCATACAAAACATGACCGTGTCACTTTAAGGGAGAACTACAGAAACCTCTTCATTCTCCATCAAACACTTCCCTATATTTTTGTCAGACTCCAGGAGTTTTATAGCGGTACGATTTTGTAAACAAGCTCTTGAGAATTTAATGGACTTCGAAAACTAGTCAATCACTCGTACGGTATTTTCAGTTTCACCGAATTACTAAACTGGAGGGGGAAGAGCAGCTCAGTATTATTTATGAAAGAAATGTAACTTTAAAGATTTCAGGCAGATTACACATCCCAAAAGAACATCTGGCCAAAAATTTTAATTCCATCTTGAATGATACCACCACACAGTAGTGCATTCAGACGGCCAAAAAATGTATACTGAAATACTGTATAGATCAGTCATTTCAACAGAAGCAGTACCAGACAGGAAACAAGATTAAAATGCAATTTTTATGCAACGTTTGTTCCCCCATTCAGACAGCACTTACATGTTCTATACTTGCTTTCAATTTCAGGCACTCTCAGTTAAGATTTATTGACTGCCAGCTGATCAAAATCAGATGTTCTGACAAAAAAAAACAACATATTTTTCAGGGTTTTTTTGCCTTATTTTAAATAGTTTGCATAAATACAGCTCCTCTGTTAATACAAGCATTTAAGACTCAATCAAAATGAGTCCAATAACTAAAAAAATTAATACAGCATAACATGAGCAGATACATTTTTTTGTGTGCAGCACGATTCAGTGTCCAAAATGTTGATTGCAAAACTGTTTGTAAAAATGGCTCAACTACAGTGCTCTCCGAGGCATCTTCCCACTGCCAAACAGCAGCGCCAATCAGCACCACAGTGCATGCTGTAGACACAATAAGCTGCTGCGCAACAATCAGACATTCCCGTGGCACCACGTCGGCAGATCTGAGGGGGCCCTGGGTTGGAACGGAAATATTAACCCCAACACTGTCTGTCAAAGCATCTATTCTGCTTTCTACGTGGCATTTTCGTACAGCACTGAAAGGGTTTAAATACAAACTGAACAGAGTCCAACTGAAATATCAGCTTTCTAGTCTTTCTCACATTCAAAACTCAAGCTTGTCATACAAATAAAGCTTTAAAAAGGCACATAAATACAAATATTTCATTTGATTTACAAAAAAAAGTAAGTGGCATTTCAGTGATACAGAAATGTGCTGGCCTTTTAAAACAGAAAATGGGTTAAATCAGAAGAAAAATAGACCGGGACAGCAAGGTGTCCAGTCTTTCTGAGACACACGACCTTTAAAGTCAGAAGAAAAACAGAGTGGGACAGCAGGGTGCCAATCCAGCTGAGCTATATAGACACCTGAAGTGTGTTAAGAGACACAAGGTGTACTATGAGACTAATATCTCAGGTGGATGGATAAGCACAAGTTACGAAAAAAATGATTGGGGGGTACTGTTCTATACATTTAACACCACTTCAAATTGCCTGGTTGTGCTCAAATATACAGGTACAAACACATCAAGTTAACACCACTGAAAGTGAGCCTTGGCTCAATGGTTTGTAACATCATTCCTTGATATAGAGAATAATGGATGGGGAAGGGTTTGATATGAGAATTTAATGCACACTCGAGTTGTGGGATGCTACACAAACCCCGAGGGCGAAGCCCTAGAGGTTTATCAAAGCATCCTACAATGAGGGTGTGCATTAAATTCTCATATGAAACACCCTCCCCATCTTTTATTTTTCATAACAGACCAGCAATTTTTCTCCAGCAGTTTGTGAGACTGTTTGGCCCCGCCCAGATACAGAATGTTGGCCAATGAGGCAGCAGCATAGTTTGACTGGCATCGCTCATGAATGTCATAACAACCAGCTGGATGTTATGGAAAATATCAACCTGGTCAGTACATTGAGAGAAAATGCTGACCAGTTATTATATTCCTATAAATACAATTGATAACGATATATCTGAGTAATACAGTGATGTGTTATTGCTTAGATATGTGTGCATGATTAATTTTCTCAAAATTGTCTGTGTAGCTGTTTAGACAGCTGAAGGTTTATGGTAATCCTGTAATACTTTTTAACACCTTTACAGTGACATATATTCTTGGATGGTAATGTGAATCTATTTTTCCATTCTTGCCTTGCTTCACTTGAACCCCGGCTTCTGCTGCTCCTTCCAAGATCAACAAGGGGAGCTGAAGGGACCGGAGAATCAAGTAAGTTTCAAAAAACTCAAAGACAAAGTTTGCCTATGGCACACGAAATCCTAAGTGGCAGCCACAAAACAGACGACCTGTTCTTCCAGTGGAAGGAAAGCTCTGATATCATGGGGCAGAGGCAGGGGGAATATACCACCCGGGTGGTGGAAGGAGCAGTGATGAACGATATCCACACCCCTCAAAATAGATTATTTTCCTACTGATAACAAACCTGAATTGCCAAAATTATGTGACAGTTACTGCTTTTTGTTTTTTCTTTATTGTGCTTACACTGAAACACTTGGGAGGAAATAGTCAAGTTAAAACTGGAAGCAACAATACCCATGCTTGCAATCACTGCAGCCAAGCTTATATACACGGTCACAAAATGTTGTATGCACAATCCAGTTACTGTGCCGAAGTGCATGCTGGTTTTGAATTCTATAAACATTCTTTACTGTAACTACTGTAAGCCGATTGCTTTGTCGCTGTCATGTCCCCACAGGACCCTCTTTGAAAATAGGTGCACCACCTAAATGAGGCTATCCTGGGGTGCACATGTTGTAAATAAAAAAATAAATAAAAAAAACTGTTGGGGCAGGTTTTCAGATCAAATGAGGAGTAAATGATTACAGGTTTAAACACTGCCTTGTCTACAATATGCACATTTACACTCACCCTAGAACAATCCTTTGTATGCAAACTATTCTGAAAGAGTATTAGAAGTATCACAGCTCTGCCCTTTCTATCTTGTCTTGCACTATGCACCTCACGCTGACTTCTTCCATTACTTCTGCATGGGTTCAAAGTCCACTGGTCAATCACACTGCAGCTGCTTTACGTAATTTAAAAAATAAAATAAAAGCCGCACTGAGATTAGCACCCACCAATTTATGGAATAAAACACAATGGAAACACTTTTTATGACTATCTTGGCAATGAAACATCGGTAGCACAGAAATCTAGAATATGTTGCACTTGACTTGTTGCTACATGCCTTGAACTGTGTTCTGTAACAGATACTCAAGATACAAAAAAAAAGGATATATTTCCAAGTGGTTTAGCAAAAATAAATGATTTTTAATTGGCAAGAGACCAGTATTCCTGAACACTGAGACTGCTGCATGCAAGGACTCTGGTGAATTTTAAGGATATGAAAATGGTTCCACAGAATTACTGCCCCTTTTCCATGTTTATATAAAATGAATTAAGCCGCCCCAAATAAAATGCAGAAGGCCTGTAAGCTGACAACTAGCATATCATAGCAGCACATAGCTGTAGCTCCCTGAACAAGGCATTGTCATCTCTTTCAATATGCAGAAGATTAGGTAACATCTACTATTTACACTTGATAGTTCATGCAAAAGGGGACAAAACCCTACAGCACTTGCATATGAAATGGGCTCACTTCAGAATTACGTGATAAGTGTGGAAGCATTAAAAAAAAAAGCACATCAACGATGTATATCACATATAAAAAAAAAAAAAAAGCACTTTAGCTCAAGTATCAAACTGTATGTATAAAAGTTTTCATGGGAGCCAAGACCTCTCAGCTTTTGATGGAAGGCTAAGAGGTTTCTCTTACTCTCTTTCACTCCTTTACTTGAACAGCTTCCCATGACAGCTGATATGAAGCAACAAGGCTTAATAATTTAGTATGCCACTGCTATACACATCTGATTTGCAGCTGCTGGCATTCCTTCCTTCACAATGTGACATGAATTCATAAGCATGGCCAGCACACGCACACATGCACATACTCGGACACACGCACCCACACATTCACACACGCACACACAAAGTGCAGCACTGCTTCAATATTTAGATCCCCTACCCCACACCACACCCCACCCCTTCATTAAATATTTTAGAAAATTAAAATGCTTAGTAACTGTGGAGAAGGTTTCCATCCTTATGTTGACAGTGCTCTGAAATTCTTCTTTGCTCTTTAGAGTGAAGTGGGATTTTTAACACTTTGGAACAAGTTAATAGTCTTCAACGGGTGCTAGTTCTGGTGCAAGGTTTACAGTAATATTTTTGTATAACCTATCCACTGTTATTTCTGGAACATACTTCAAGTTGTTCAAGCCATCAACAAGTTGCCGCTCTTTGGAATAACGCAGTAGTTTGTACCTGTGGAGGACAAAAGAATAGGTTACACACCTGTAAAGTACAGTTACATAAGAACTTACCGCAACAGTAGATCTTCGAGAGAGGCTCTTGCAGTGGGTAATTATATATAGGACAGAAACTGGCAGGCGTCAGGACCCCACAGAAAAATGTCTAGCTAGCAGTCTCTGGTGGGGACTGCCCCCACGTCAGGTGCCTGACTTCATGCGACATCAGTATAAATGGGCCGTTCACCACGCCCGCCTTCCAGTTCTTTCCCGCCAAAGGCCAAAAGGCGAGATGAGAGAGAAGCAGATATTTCCCATCCTGGAAAAGGAGCTGAAGAAGCCTAGGGGGATTGATGGCGGGAAGGTATTAACTACTGCAAGAGCCTCTCTCGAAGATCTACTGTTACGGTAAGTTCTTACATAACTGTACTATCTTACTTTGAGAGGGCTCTTGCAGTAGGTAATTACATATAGGACAGTCTGGAACAAGAAGAAGCAAACGGGAGGAGGAAAACTACCCAGAAGCAGACCCTCTGGCTGTGGAGGTCTTAGGAAAGGAGACCTTGCAAAACAGCCAACCCGAAAGCCCACTCTACGGTGAGAGGCTATATCCAAACGTAATGTTTCGTGAAGGTATGGACAGAAGTCCAAGTAGCGGCTGCACAGATGTCAGCCGCTGACACATTCTTGAAACAAGCAGTAGAGGCAGCGACTCCTCTGGTGGAGTGTCCTCTGACTTGACCCGGCAGGGTCTTGTTGTACTTGTCATAACAGAAGGTGATACAATGAGCCAACCATTTAGACAGGCATTGCTTGGAAACAGCATTGCCTTCTCTTTTATGAGCAAAAGAGACAAACAGTTGATCAGACTTTCTGAGATTCTTCGTCCTGGAGGTGTAGTATCTTAGAATCAAGTGAACATACAGGGTATGCAAGAGGTACTCCCCTTGATTGGAGTGTTGTGTAAAGAAAGCAGGCAACTCTATGGATTGATTCAACGTAGATTCCGCTACCACCTTGGGGAAAAACTTAGGGTTGGTATGCAGAGCCACACGTTCCTTATGAAAAATCAAATACGGGATTTTACACATCAGGGCCTGGAGCTCGGAAATCCTCCAAGCAGAAGTAATGGCCTCCAGGAAGAGAGTCTTCCACGAGAGGAACTTCAGGTCCGCAGAGGTTGCCGGCTCGAAAGGAAGCAGAGTAAGCTTCTCAAGGATAAAACCGAGATCCCAAGGAGGAGCAGGAACCCGAATACAGGGTCTCATGTGGAGGACCCCTCTAAGGAAGGTTTTAGAGACCTCCAGCTGTGCAAATGTTCCATCACCAAAAGGAACGTTGTAGGCCGACATGGCCGCCACGTGAACCTTCAAATATGAACGAATGAGACCCAGATCAAAGAGGTGTCGCAAGTAATCCAGAAGCTGCCCAACAGAGCACGAGAACGGCTCGAAGTCTTTGGAAGCAGCCCAGATAGTGAAACTTTTCCATTTCATGGCACAGGTAGATCTAGTGGAGGGCTTCCTGGCCTCCACCAGAATCTCAGCCACTGGGACCCCAAAACAGGCTTGAGCTACATCTGCAGGAGCCACACGTGAAACTGAAGGTACTTGAGGCCTGGATGGACCAGGGTCCCCTGATCCTGGGTCAGCAAAGTCCGCGACAGAGGAAGCGGATGTTCCTCAGAATACTGTTGCAGGAGAGAGAACCAAACTTGCCTGGGCCAGAAAAGAGCAACGAGAATCATACGAGCTCCTTCAGAGTTGAGTTTCTGTAAGACCCTCAGAGTCAAGGGGATCGGGGGGAAGGCATAGACTAATCTTCCCTTCCAGTCTAGAGACAGAGCATCTCTCCAAAAAACACCGCACCCAAGAGCGAGCAAGCAGACAGCGGGAAGTTTTGCGTTGAGAGGAGACACGAACAGGTCTACCTGAGGGGTTTCCCAGCATAGAAAGATTTTGTCTGCTACCCCCTGTTCGAGTTCCCACTCATGTGTGTGAGCAGACGACCGACTGAGGTGCTCTGCCAGCGTGTTCTCGGCCCCCGGGACGTGAATGACCGTGAGGTGAAGGTTATGCTGCACTGTCCAATCCCAAACCCGCATCACTTCCCTGCAAAGAGGGTAGGAACGAGTCCCACCCTATTTGTTGATGTATCAAACTACACAAATGTTGTCCATTTGGACAGCCAGGTGCCCAGGAAGTAGGAAAAGCTGCACAGCCTGAACAGCATACAACACGGCCCGAAGCTCGAGAACATTGATGTGGAGAGATTTTTCGAGCTGTGCCCAGGAGCCCTGGGTCCTGTGAGGCCCGAGATGGGCTCCCCAACCTTCTCCTGAGGCGTCTGTTATCAATGTCTGGGAGGGGGGAGAAAGGCAGAAGGGAACTCCCCGGCAAAGGTTCTCCTGAACCGCCCACCATTGCAAGTCCTGAGCCATAGGGCTGGAGACCAGAACTAGTTGATCTAGGTCATCCACCAGCTAATCCCATTGAGACCGAAGCATCCACCGAGAGATTCTCATGTGGAGCCGAGCATGAGGGACAGCTGGAATAGCAGCCGCCATGAGTCCGAGGAGGCGAAAGGACCAACCTGGCGACTGACCCACCTGCGGCTGGATAACAGGTCGACCTGAGCCTGGATCGATGCCACCCTGTCCAGTGGCAGAAAAGCCATGCCAGAGATTGTGTCCAGGATCGCCCCAAATAAACTGGAGCCTCTGGGACAGGATCAGATGGGACTTGGCCTGGTTGACGTTAACACCCAGGCAGACAAAAACCTGTAGGGTAAGGGAAAGAGAACGCAGGAGTTTCTCCCTGGACGAGGCCGCCAGGAGCCAATTGTCCAGGTACAGGAAAACCTGCACCCCCTGGGTATGCAGGAAGGCCGCCACCACCGAAAGGCATTTGGTAAAAACTTGGGGAGCCGAGGAAAGACCCAATGGGAGGGTCTGAGAACTGGTAGTGGTCCCCCTGAAAAGCAAAACGCAGGTATTTGCGGTGGGAAGGGCGAATAGGGATATGCAGGTAAGCATCCTGCACATCCAGAGAACATAGCCACTGTCCCGGACGAAGGAGGGGCAGAAGACTCTGCAGAGAGAACATCCTGAATGTTTTGCACTCCACAAACAGGTTCAGGGAGCTGAGGTCGAGAATCTGCCTCACCTCTCATGACTTCTTCAGGACCAGGAAGAAATGGGAATAGATGCCCATCCCTAGAAGGAGAGGGGGTACCGGCTCTATCGCCTACTTCGCCAGAAGAGTGGAGATTTCTTCCCGGACCAGAAGATGATGTTCTGGGGAGTACGAAGACCGGGGGGGGGGGGTTCGAGGAGGTTTCTGAAGAAACTCTACTGAGTGCCCTTCTGCAATAAGCTGGAGCACCCAAGTGTCTGTGGTTATCCTCTCCCATCCTGGTAAGTAGAGGGACAATCTCCCTCCTACCGGTTCCTCTGGTATGCCCAGAGGCAGTCGAAGAGGAAAGGAGTCAGGAGGTATGAGGCAGCGTCGCGGCTGAAGCCCCCGCTGCTTTTTTGGGTTGGGGGGGGGTCTTGGCAGCCGGAGGGGCCCGACGTTTATTGGCCCGCTTTCCCTGAGGTTTCGCTTTCTGCTGAGGACGTCTGCGAAAGGGACGACGCTGAGCCTGAGGGGGGTTGTACAGAGAGTCAACCGACTCAAGAGCAGTACCCTTCTCCTGCACATTGGTGATGATGTCCTTGACATCGCCACCGAATAGCACATAACCCCTGAAGGGCGCGTCCTGGATAGTGGACTGCACCTCCGGGACCAAACCTGAAACTCAAAGCCAGGCATGATGCCACAAACCTACGGCAAAAGCCGAGCTCCGACTAGCAGTGTCCACTGCGTCCTAAGTGGCACGAAGCATGTGCCGACTGGCCGAATGCACAGACCGGACTAGATCCGCCTACTTCCTGTTTCTGCCTGAGACCAGGAAGGGAGTCCACTTAGCTCTCCACCCTTGCCAAGGATCGCCTTCTGGTAGTCCCCATATGACCAACGTAATTCAGGGCCCTAATACCCAGAGTGGAAGAAGCATAAACCTTCTTCCCATACTGGTCCAGAAGGCGGGATTCCTTGTCGGGTGGTGATGAGTTTAAGTGCTTGGGGTTAGCCGTCCGGCCGTAAGCGGCGCTGATCATGACTGAATCGGCTCGAGGGTGCGAATCCAAGGAGTCGACACCCTCGGGAGCCTGATAAAGCCTGTCCGACTTCCTAGGAAGAGGGGCTAATGCCGACGGTTGCTTCCAAATAGTGGAGACAAGGTCGGCATGAGGCTCAATCCAGGGTGGCACCAGGGTTGGAGCGGTCTTGGGCAGATCCAGGTGTGCAGCGAGTTTCTTACGCTGTGGATCCAGCTCCAAGGAATGCCACTGATGAGCTTCCTGGATTTTTCGCAGCAACTCTGTAAAAGAAGGATCCGGAGGCGAAGACTTCGGAGGAGTCCTCGGTCTGGGCTTATCCGGAGAGCGTGGCTTGTCGTCTAAGTCGGAACGACCATCAGAGCGATCCGAAGTGTCAGATGAGGATGAAGAGGGAGAAGACTCTTCCTCCAGATGCAGGGGAGGAACGAACCCCTTGGGAAGCCCCCGGGGAAGCGTATCCTGCCCTGCCCTGGAACCGGAGGGCTCACCTCTGGTATCCGGAGGTGGGGAGGGAGTCTCGTCTCCGACGAAGGGGGTCCGGAACGGCACCAGCACTGGAAGATGGCTCTCTACCTCCCTGGTGAGCTGAGCCTTGGCCTCAACCCACCAGGAGGCTAGAGTCTCCTTCAAAGCCACAGGCGGCTGTATTGAGGATATCCGTACTGTGCGTATCCATACCGCGGCGGGAAGTCCAGCGTTGGGTAGTGAGGCACTGTGTACCGCGCGCCAGACAGGCTGGCTGCCGGGTGTACTGGGGCGCCGGATACTGCAGCCCTGTAAGGACGGCGTAAAACTGAAAGAATCTAGAAATCAAGAAAAAACCGATGGTAAAACTACCAACGACAGACTGACGAGCAGTTGAACTTAACTGTGAGGCGCTCACACAAGCTAAAAGTGGGAAAGAACTGGAAGGCGGGGGCATGGGGGACCGCCCCTTTAAACTGACGTTGGTCACCTGACGTGGGGGCGGTCCCCCGCCAGAGACTGCTTGCTAGAAATTTTTCCGTGGGGTCCTGATGCCTGCCAGCTTCAGTCCTATATGTAATTACCTACTGCAAGAGCCCTCTCGAAGTAAGATCTGTAGTTATAAAGAGTAGTAAATGGTACACATCCACACTGGCAATTCCACTGGAAGGTGATGATTGGCCAGACATCTTTAAGCAGAGCTCCTCCCAACGCCTGGGTGGATATATCCCCCAACTCCGCCCTGTGACATCAGATCTTGCACATTGGAAACAGAATCTGCGCCACTTGCCAGGGGAGGCCGGGTGGGCTATGTACCATATACCACTTCTAGAACTATGGTTATAGGTGAGTAACCTATTCTTCTAGGGGTGTGTATATGGTACTATACTCACTATGGCAGAGTCCAAGCAGTCCTCCAGGAGCAGAAGAAAAGGCGCACACCCCTACTCAGTGAACAGACTGGAGAATCAAGGTCCCAAAATTCGCAGCCCTGCATGACTAGCGGTCAACACGGCAGTGTGAAATGAAGGTGTGAGCTCACTTCCAGGTAGCGGCCGTACAAATCTCCTGTATGGGCACATCCTGGGAAACGGCCAACGAGGCAGCAGTACTGTCTGGTGGAATAAGCTCTGATCCCTACAGGAAGCTCCTGATCAGCCAACCTATAGCAGAGGTCAATGCAAGATGTGATTCACCTTGCAGTCATCTGCTTTGCTGCTGGTTTGTCAGATGCAGCTTCAGCACAGGTGACAAACAGTTGGTAAGCCTGACCTCAAACTTCAGTTGTATGCTCTACATAATGAGAGAGCACCCTCTGCAGGTCCTGGGTATGGAACCTGTGGTTGGCCTCCAAAGAAGGGCTGGTAAATTATGCCAGCAAGTTAGTAACCTGGTTAAGGTGAAACTCAAAAACCACCTTCAGGAGGAACTTCAGGTTGGGGCAAAGGACTACCTTGTCCCAGTGGACAACCAGGTAGGTAGAGTATATCCAGAGTGCACCAAGAGTGCATGGAGCTCCCTAATCTTTCTGGAGGATGTAATGGCCACCAGGAAGTCCATCTTCCATGACAGATGTGACATGTCAAACCTGTGCATCAGCTCAAATGGCTTGCCCATGAGCACAGCTAGGATCAGCAGTAAGACCCACAGTGGAAAAGGTTCTTGTACCAGAGGGGACAAGTGTCCAAGGCCCTTGAAAAATCACCCAACCACTTTCTCCTGGGCCACCGCTGGTACACCAGCCCGCGACTGGTAAAGCAGAGATGACTGCAGGGTGCACCTTAAGGGTCGTCGCTTGCAGTCCCAGCTGGAAAACGGACCAGAGACAGTTCGAGATGCTAGTCACTGGGCAGGCAAAGGGATCAAGCTCCTTGCCCAGGCACAAGATGGAAACTCTCTTCCATTTAAAGGCATAGCATCTACGAGTTGACTCTCTCCTGGAGGCCTCCACAATGTGGAGGACCATTCGGAGAGACCCAAGGCTTGGAACTCTAGCCACTCAGGAACCAGGCCATGACGTGCAGAGACTGAAGGTCTGCTTGCAGTACCGTCCCCTGGTGTCGGGTCAGCAGGTCTGGGTGGAGAGGTAACCGCCACAGAAACGTACTGTTGAAGTGGAGGAGATCTGGGGACCAGTCTGGAGTGACCAGGATCATCTGCATCTTTTTCTTCATGACCTTAACCAGAACCCTGGGGATCAAGGGGGAGGGAGGAAAGGCAAACACGAGGCTCAGGGTCCAGGACCTTGTGAAGACATCAGTGTCCCAGACTGTGGGGGGCAGACACAAAACAGCCTAAGTTTGGCGTTCTCCAAGAAAGCAAAAAGATCCGCCTAGGGTGAGCCCCACTGGGAAAACAGGTGGTCCACCACCTCCTGATGCAGAGACCACTTGGGTGACCTCTCTCCTTCCTGGAGGAGAGTGTCTGTCAGCTGACTTTCTTTTCCTGAGACATGAATCATGAGGAGATCAGCGTCCAGGGTGTGCATGAGAGTCCTGGTGCGGAGTGCCTCCTAACACAAGGAAAGGGGAGTATGTGTTGCCCTGTCTGTTCAAGCAAAACATGGTCATGGTACTGTCCATCTGGACCCGAATGACCAGACACCTGATCAGAGCAGCAAACTCCATGAGGGCCAACTGCACTGCATGGCGCTCCAGCAGGTTTATGAGGTGACAGGACTCCCTGGGTGACCAGAACCAGTAAGCAGTGTTGTCCTCCTGGTGTGCTCCCACCCTACCAGAGACTCGTCCCAGGTGTCAGCGTGGCTCAGTTGGTAGCACATCCGCCTCTGGACCAGAAGGTCATGGGTTCTCGTCCCACACTGGGATTGGACTTGCACCTAAAAATCGCTGGCATCCGAGTGCAGTATTGGGGGGTGCTGTACTGCTGGGGTGTGCTGTCCTTCGGATGAGACGTTAAACCGAGGTCCCTTCTACCCATCCTGGTGTTGTCCTGGTGGGTGTCCAGGTGGAAGTAAAGAACCCAGGCACTCTCTCGCAAAAGAGTAGGAACATTCCCGGTGTCCTGGCCAACATTCCCTTCCCATAAACCGTTCATACAATTATCCAGGCTGTGTGTGGGTGATGATGTGAGATATGGCCACCACACATTCAGTCACTTACTACCAGTCAACATTGCTTGTAAAGCGCGCTTTGGATGTATGAAAAGGCGCTATATAAATACTGATTATTATTGATAATTCTTCTTCTTCCTCTTCCTCTTCTCCTCCTCCTCCTCCTCCTCCTCCTCCTCCTTCTTCTTCTTCTCTCATCAATGTGACAGTCTACTCTGGGCAGACAAATGGGATTCCTACCTCTAGATGTTCTGGGATCAGCCACTAATGTATGGCATCACTAAGACTGGCTGATCCAGGTGACCTCGAAGTTGGGACAATTGATCTCCCAGCTCCCATTGCAGGATGCACATCTGCCAGTGGGCCCAATGGACCATGCTGATGCAGGACGCTATGTACCCCAGCAGCCATAGAAAATCCCAGGCAGAGAAGATCCAGTGCCTGGTCTGCCAGGAGGCAGGCCTTAGCCTGCACGGAGTCTAGCTCTGCCCCAATGAACTTGATTACCTGCTGCAGTACCAGTTCTGACTTGTCCGAGTTAACCAGAAGGCCAAGTCCCTGCAGGTCTGGAGGGCCAGGTCTGCGGACCTCGCCATGGGCTCTCTGGATGGACCGGCAACCAGCCGGTCGTCCAAGCAGAGGTAAATCCTGACCCCCAAGGTGCCAAAGATGGGCTACCACCACTGCCATACACCTGATGAAGGCCCTGAGGGCGAGGGAAAGGCTGAACTACATGACCTGGAACTGGTACAGGCCCCCCTCCACTTGGAACCAAAGGTACCAACAGTGGGGCCTGTGGACAGGAATGTGGAAGAACATGTCTTGCAGATGTAAGTAGCAGAACCACATGCCCTGTTCCAGAGATAATAATCCAGTTTGCAGTGACCATCCAGAACTTGTGTTTCCGTACATACTGGTTGAAATTGTGACAATCCAGTATGGGGTGCCAGCCCACAGTCTGTTTCGGGACCATGATGCACCTGGACATGGACCCCTACCAGGCCAGGCATCCGGGACATGGGCGATAGCTCCATTTGCCAAGAGTCCGGAGTCTAGGCGCGTACAGAGCCGGCAGGGTGGAAGAGTCACGAGATCGAGAGACAGATCTCTACCTACTATATCCAACACCCACTTGTCCACTGTGATAGCAGACCAATCTGGAAAAAAAAAAAAATGTGGCCTGCCTCCGATGGGAAGAGCAGTTGGGCACAGGACTGGTGGAGGGATGACACCCCCTGACATGTCACTGGGAAAGCTTAGAGTGGGCACTGGTGGATTCTCATGGGAAGGACAACACTACACTCCCCCACCCATTTGTACCCTGGCCCCCGATTTTTGGGGCACCAACTCTGAACTACTGCTGGGGCTGTTGCCCAAGAGGTGACTGAAAGGACTGGTGCTGGAAGGTCGGTTTCTTGGGCTTCTTTTTCAGGTCCTTCTGGGACAAAGTCACGGTAGCACGACTTCTCAGTTCGTGGGAGGTGCCCTTCCACCCCAGGACCAAAGAAGCTGGTGCCCAAGAAAGAGACATCCACCAGCCTCTCCTAGGTGTCTGCCGTGAAGGTGGACAAGCGCAGCCAGGCCCTGCAATGCATGGAGGCAGAAGCTTGATACTGCATGGGCACATGAGTTGCCCATGTGCCATGCTGTCTGCAGCTGGTGTTTAGCCAGCATTTCACCATGGTCCCTGATGAGCTCCACTGCCACTTGCTGCTCAAGGTAGAGGTGGGGGAAGATGATATTAAACATGGCCATAGTTAGCCATCATAACAGCATAACTAGCCTGCCGGAAACCCAGGGTAGCCATGCGCACACTTTTTGCTACAGTCAACCTTACTGAACTCTCTGTCCAGTGACTTATCCACGTTTCCCTGGTGTCTGAACTTGTGGAACAGAGTCCAAAACCAGCCCCTCCACACAGATATGGTCATAGAAGCCCCCGAAAGGGCACTAGTGGGGACCGCGTACTTGTGGACCATATGGGCTGAGGGTGCCAGGCAGGATGCTGCAAAAGCTCCAGTGCTGGTCTCAAGATGATCTCAGCCACTGGGAAGGCACCCCTGGGGATGTATCCCGGTCCAAGACATCCATGAGTGGGTAAACACAGGTTACTCACCTGTAACAGTAGTTCTAGGAGCAGTATATGATGTTCATCCACAGTGTCTGGCCTTATACTTTCCCCTTTAAATCTTGCCAGAAGTCTTCAAGCTGGCTCCTTCCACCCACCCGTGTGGTATAACCTTCGGCTCCGCCCCATGACACCAGATCTTGCCCACTGGAAGCAGAGGTTGTGTGCCTGAGCCTGGGGAGGTTGGGTGGGTCCATGTGGATGAACATCATATACCACTCCTAGAACTACTGTTACAGGTGACTAACCTGTTTCTAGGGACATGGATATGATGTTCTATCCACACTGTCTGGCAGACTCGTAGCATTTCTTCGGAAGGAGGGAAGCAAGTCACACACACCCTACTTAGGAAACAGAGTGGAGAACTGAGGCCCCATAACCAGCAACCTGGCGTGACTTTAGGTCAATGTGGTAATGGGAAATGAAGGTGGGTGCCGACTTCCAGGTAGCAGCCCTGCAGATTTGCTGGATAGGGACGTCCCCAGAAGCAGCCACCAACGCAGCGGTATGACAGGTGGACCGAGCCCATAGCCCTCTATGAGGCTCGTTACCCACCAACCTATAGCAGAGATCAATGCAGGAAGTGATCCATCTGACAACTGTCTGCTTGGCTGCAGGTCTGCCATGTGCGGCTTCAGTGTAGGTGACAAACAGCTGGCAAACCTCTCCCTGAACTACAGCCGTGTACTCTTTGGACCCGAGGTGAGCGTTTGTTTACTACAGAGTATGGAGCCTGTGTTCGGCCTCAGAGGTATGATTTGAGAAGAACACCGGAAGAGTCATCACCTGGTTCAGGTGAAACTCCAACAAAACCTTCAGGAGGAACTTCAAGCTGGGGTGCAGGACAACCTTGTCCCTGTGGAAGACCAGCTACGGAGACTCCACTGAGAGTGCCTGGAGCTCGCTGATCCTTCTGGCAGACATGAGACGGTAAGCAGAGATGGCTGCCAGGTACAGCTTAAGGGTCATCGAACGAAGTGCCCCTTGGGAGAGAGACCACAGGTAGTCCAAAATGCTAGGCACAGGAAAGGTTGAAGGGTCCAACCCCTTGCCCTGACACCAAATGGAGAATCTCTTCCATTTGAAGGCATAGCATTTTCTGGTCGCGACAATTCCTTTTTAGATGCCTCCTGACAGTGAGGACATCTTTGGTAAGATCCAAAGCCTGGGACTCTAGCTGCTTAGGAACCAGGCTATCAGGTGCAGGGATTGAAGGTCCAGGTGGAGTACCTTCCCTAACGGATTGAGAGCAGGTCCGGGCGTAAAGGAAAACGCCACGGGAGCCTATTGCTGAGGCTGAGGAGATCTGGGTACCAAAACTGGCAGGGTCAGTCAGGAGCCATCAGGATCACCTGTGCCTTGTCCTTCCTGACCATGAGCAACACCTTGTGGATCAAGGGAAGTGGAGGAAAGGCATAGAAGAGGCCTGGGGTCCAAGGCTTCAAGAAGGCATCCCCTGCAGTGTTCCCTGCTGGGGGAGGGCGCAATACAGCCTCAAATTCGCATTCTCCCTTGAGGCCAACAGGTCCACCTGAGGGGTGCCCCACTGGGAGAACAGACTGTGACCTACCTCTGGATGGAGAAACCACTTGAGAGATGCCTCGCCCACCTGACTGAGGGTGTCCGCCAGCTGACTGGATGCTCCTGCCACATGGATGGCTAGGAGATCTGCCTCCAGCTGGCTCACAAGTGTCCAGATGCGGAGCACTTCCCTGTACAGCAGCCAGGAGTGCGTGCCGTCCTGTCTGTTGAGGTAGTACATGGTCGTGGTACTGTCAGTCTGAACTTGAACCACTTGACCCTGAAGCTGCTGAGCAAATGCTGACAGTGCCAGTCTGACTGCTCTGAGCTCCAACAGGTTGATATGGTATCGGGATTCATCGAGGGTCCAGAACCCATGGGCCCTGCTCCCCATGTGAGCTCCCCAGCCCGTGAGAGAGGCATTGGTCGTGAGGATGACCGTCGGCTCGGGGGGGACAAACGGGATCCCTTCCTGCTGATGGTCTAGGACAGTCCACCACTGGAGAGCATCCCACATCTTCTGGGTCACAGTGATCCGCTGGTCGAAGTGACCGTGGCACAGAGTCCACTGAGCGGCAAGCTCCCATTGATGGGGCGCATATGCCACTGGGCCCACTGAACCACAGTGGTGCAGGCCACCACGTACCCCAGAAGGCGCAGAAAGTCCCGGGCAGGGTGCAAGTGCCTAACCAGAAATGATTGTACAAAGGAGGACAGAACCTCCGCCCTGTCCGCCGGGAGCCAGGCTCTGGCTCGACAGGAGTCTAGCTGTGCCCCGATGAAGTAGATCACCTGCAAAAGGCATGAGCTTCGACTTGGCCTCGCTGATCAGGAGGCCAAACTGAGTGCAGGTCTGGAGGGCCAGATCCCTGGACCTCTCACCCTCTTGCTGGGTGGAACCTGCTAAGAGCCAATCGTAGAGGTAAGGGTAGACTCTGACCACTCGACGCCTGAGGTGGGCCGCCACCACTGCAATGCATTTGGCGAAGACCCATGGGACCGACGACAAGCCAAATGGTATGGCTTAGAACTCGGAGTGCTCCCTCTGCTCTGAAGCGGAGGAACCGCTGATGAGACAGATGGATTGGGAGATGAAAAACGCATCCTGGAGATCCAGTGAGCAGAACCACACATTCTGCCTCCAGGGATGGTATGATCTGGGACAGAGTTACCATCCTGAAGGTGTGTGGCCTGAGAAACTGGCTCAGGTCATGCAGATCTAGAATGGGGCACATGCCCACGTCTGCTTAGGGACCAGGAAGCACCTGGAAACAAAACCTGGGTTGACAGGAGAGGCCGCCACACGAGCCACTACCTCCTTCAGGAGAAGCTGGACTATGTCGTCTCTCAGAGCCGACCGAATGTGGACTGATATCCTTTCCTCCTGTGGGGCGCGGGCTCGGCTGGGAGGGTACTGCTCGAACTCTAGAGGCAGGCCCTGGCCGACCACTTCTAAGGCTCACCTGTCCGTGGTAACAGCGGACCAGGTGGAAAGTGTCGGAGCCAGTCCCCCATGGGAGGACCCACAGCTGGCATGATGGGAATAGGGGTGGCAGCCCCTATCCCATTACTGGGCAGGCTTGAAGGAAGAGGGTCCAGAGTGGAAGACGCCTTAACTTCGACCTCCTCTGTGGGCTGCTGGAGGCCTGCCAGGGGCGCCAAGCCTGTGCCTGCTGTTGCTGCCCACCCTGGAAGGAGGGCTGTTTGGCCACAGGAGCAGGGTGCCGAAATGGCTTCTGCTGTTTCTTGGCGCCATGGGTGTCTTTCTGAGCAGCAGTAGCTGAGTCCAAGGTGGCACTGGACTGCTCGATTCACTGAAGGTGACCATCCACACCTGGACTGAAGAGATTGGTGCCCAGGAAAGGAACACCAGTGAGTTTGTGCTGGGTATATGCCATGAAGGCGGAAAGTCTCAGCCAAGCCCAGTGGTGCATGGCAACAGCACTGCCACCGAATGGGTGCATGAGTCCCTGATGTCCAGGGCCATCAGAAGTTGCTACTTGGCAATGGCCCGGCCCTGATCCCAGACCTGCTTGGCCATAGTCTGAAGATCCGCGGGGAGGTGCGGGAGAACCTCACCCAAGGAGTCCAGCAGGGCATGAGAGAAGCGCGCCATGACGATGGCCAAGCTTGCCTGATGGAGGCCTAGTGAGGAGGCGGCATAAACCTTCCAGGCAGAGTGGTACAATTTTTTGGACTCATTGTCTGGAGGTCTGTCAGTATCGGTAGAACTGTCTGTGCATCTGAACATGGAAGCAGTCACCAACCCCTCCACCGAGGGGTGTTCCGTGAAACCAGAGAGGGACCCAATGGGCACTGCGTACTAGCAGGCTATCCGGGGAGATGGTGTTGGCAGAAGGCAGGGTGCTGCCAAAGCACCAAAGCCAGACCAACAATAGCCTCAGTCACTGGGAAGGCTTCCGTTGCAGTATCCCCTCTCTTAAGAATGTCTGTAAGAGGGTACTCAGCCCGTTTCTGGACAGGCTCCAGGGACATCCCCATGGATTCAGAGAGGAGGTGGAGAATCCCCAAAAAGGACGAAGGACTTTCCTCCATCGACAGACTGCCCACCGACTCATCGTCAAGCGAACAAGAGTGTAGGTCGGAGTCGTCAGAATCCGAAGTATCCGGATAAATTGGCTGTCCACCAAGGTCTCCTTCCACACGCCTGGGACGGTCAGGCGTGAGGGTGACCGAAATCCTAAAGGGAAGACCCGGAACAGTCCAAGCTTCCATCAAAGGAGCCCCTCCCATGGGCTGTTTAGGCGTCGGCTTCACCAATATCAGTGGAGAGGTTGATTTTGCCCGAACTTTGGCAGGTTCTACCGGCTCCGTGGGCAGAGGAACTGAGATGATCAGTTTCGATGGAGCCAGCTTCGGCCTAGAAAGCGAAAGCCAAGGAATGGCCAGTGTTGAAACCTAAGTTGGTTTCTGGCAGGACAAGATCAGCTGTTGCCACATGAGATCTTCATAGAATCGACGGAGCTTCTGTCGAAGCCTCTCCTCATCCGAGGAGGACGAAGATGAATGTTGGCGTCACCTTTTGTTTGAGTGCTTATGTGTCTTCCTCTGCCTATTGGTCGAGGTGGTCCGAGACCTCGACCTGGCTAGCCAACCGGGCCGCTTGGTAGACACCGGGAGGACCGGTGATTTTCCCGGATCAGGGACAGATTCCTCAATGGGATTACCAGCAGGCTGGGTCTCCTCATTGGGAAGAGGCAGGACCAGAGTCTGGTAAGTGAGTTGTCAGCCTCGTCGGGCAACAGATTGACAGGGTCGAGAGTGATCTCCACTGCGTCGTCGATCGAGACTTCGACCGGCTGACCAGTCGGCAAAGCTGAGAAGACAGTGGCCAAAGTAGCCGTCTCGACCGAAGTCAAGACTTGAGATCCCTGGGACCAAGATTGCTCTCAATCTCAAGAACACCTTTGTCAAGATGAAGGATCTCTCGGTTCCTTGTCCTTTTTATGGGACCGGGAGGCATGTGTGCCAGACGTTCCCTCGCCCTTAGTGGGGAGAGATTGGCACATCTCCCAGAAGGAGCCCGAGAAGGTGGAGCCCAGATTGAGCTGAACAAAAATCGGCCAAGAGGAGAGCTCCGCAGCCCATGCTGCCTCTTCCTCGAAGGCCAGCATTTGCTCTAACTGCTCAGCAGACCCCGCAGTTACAGAGACCGCCCACTGGGCCTCCTTTGATTTCACCGGTGGATTCCATTTTTCAAGCTTGCCCAGCTTGAGATGGTCGAGATGGTCACTGAGGACATTCGGGTGAAAAGCGAGACAAATCTCGCAGGCCTGAGTGTCATGGCCAACACCCAAACAGTAGACGCACGAGGTATACGGGTCTGTGTGTGATATTTTCTGGCCGCATGGGCACCAGCGGAAACCGAGGGAAGATTTATCTTCCATGATCGAGAAGCAACGATCACAATCGCTAGCTTGGACGAGCTTAACCTTCAAAGAATCCAAAGAAAACGAGGTCAGGGCCTACGGAAACGCAGAAGTGGTGAGCAGGCAACCTGCATCTTCCAGTGGAAAGGAAGACCTGGCGTCATGGGGTGAAGTCGAGGGTTATACCACCCGGGTGGGTGGGAGGAGCCAGGTTTAAGACCTTCCAGCAAGAATTAAAGGGGAAGGGACATGCCACGAAGTGTTGATGAACATATCCACATCCATAGAATAAGCGGGTTCGCATCGTAATTTGCAACCCAAGAATCGGGAAATGAGAGTGAATTGCCAGCTTGATTAGCAAAGATTGCAATGCACTGGCTGTGGAGCAGCAGTCTTCCGGAAGACATTCTGGAAACTGCGTTGCTGCTCTATTTGCAGGCACTTCTATAGTTTGAGGGAGGAGGTTGTTCGTCTCCATGTTGACATGGCAAGGATTCGGGAAACCTGCTCCCCCACCCAGGGACCACCCAGGCCACCGCCACTACCTCAGAGGTTGCCAAGAAAAAGGAGTGGTTGGATCACGGTGGGCTCAGGGAGGGTGAGGGTGGTGGAACAGAGGTGCATCCCTCCAGTTGTGCCACTCCACAATTCATTTGCCACTCTGGCGAAACATAGTTCCTCTATGGAGGCACCTGCAGTGTAGACCAGGGAGGATGCTGGGAACCTCCACAATGGAGACCCACAGGAGGGTGGCCCAGGACCCCACAGGGGAAGGAAACAACTCCTGGTGGGAGACTCAATTGTTAGGGGGATAGAACGGGGGGAGGGAGGAGAAAGGGAAGTAAGGTGCATGCCCGGCGCCTAGGCTTGGAGGGACAGGAAACGAATCCTCAGGATCGTGGGAGCAGCGGCAAGGGGGAAGGAGCTGGATGTCATTATCCACCTAGGGATGAATGACCTGGCTGAGAATGGGATCAGAGCAGTGCAACAGGAGTTTCTGGAGTTAGGGAGGGGCCTTAGACAAGTAGTACACATGGTAACTTTCTCGGAAGTGATACCAGTCTATGGCACGGATGAGGCTAGGGCACTCCGCACCATGGGATTCAATGACTGGTTGAAAAGCTGGTGCAGAGCTCAGGGATTCATTGGGGACTGGGGCTCCACCTGAGGATGCAGGCCTATACAGGCGTGATGGTGTTCATCTATCCTGGAGGGGAACCAGGATCCTAGGTGATAGGTTTAAATACTTCAGCGGCAAGCATTTAAACTTGCCAAGAGGGGAGGCACTGAAGAGGAGAAGGAAAATCCTAGCGCCCCCCAAAAAAATAAATAAATAAATAAAACAGGGTAATTAGTGAGGTAAACCCCAAAATAGAGCAGTTGATAGGGAGAAGGGCAGGGGTAAATGGAGAAAAAGACAAAGGCAGTAGGAACAGGGATGGGGCAAAAAGAAATAAAGCCATAAAGAAAATGGAGGGTAATAAGTACCAATGCTCGTAGTCTAGGTAAAAAGCTCCCTGAAATGGTGGCCTTGATGAAAGAGGGATGCCTGAATATTGTGGCAGTCACAGAAACATGATACACAGAGAACCATGACTGGGATGTCAACATACCAGGGTACACAATCAACAGGAGGGACAGGGAGGGAAGAAGAGGAGGAGTAGTAGCTCTCTATGTAAGGGAAAGGATAAAAGCAACAGAACTGAAGGGTAAACAGGGAGGAGAGGAGGCACTGTGGGTCACCCTGGAGACTGGAAATGGCTCCACAGTCCGCACAGGGGTTGTATACAGACCGTCTCAGGGGGAGGAAATGGACAAGGAAATGATAGCAGGCATCCTTGGGATGGCAGAGAAAGGGGAGATATTGCTGATGAGGGACCTGAATATGCCAGATGTTGATTGGAGCACCTTTGCTGCAGCCACATCCAAGAGCAGGGCCATTCTCGATGCCCTATAGGGGGCATGCCTCAGACAGATAGTTTTGGAACCCACTCAGAAGAGAGCAATCTTAGACCTGGTACTCTCAAATGGGGATGGAGAGAGGATTTCTGATCTTGGAAGTGGGTAGCCATCTGGGAACAAGCGTGGTTCACGATAAACTTGACTGCAGAGTCAAGCCACACAAAAGTGAAGGTACTGGACTTCAGGAGGGTTGATTTTGTCAAAATGGGAGAGTGCCTCAGAAAAAGCACTAGCAAACAGGCAAGAAGGTGGGGTAGAGCAACAAAGAGGAAACATCAAAACCGCCATCACAGAGGCAACAAGTCTTTGTGTGACGCAAATACACAAATCAAAACGAAAGAAAAAACACTATGGTTCTCAAAAGAAGTGGCGGGGAAGGTAAGGGAAAAAAAGACAGCATTCAGGAAGCACAAGGAAACACAGAAGGAGCACGACAAAGAACTATACCAGTTAAAGCAGAAGGAAGCGGGTAAGGCAGTCATAATAGCAAAGGCCCAAACAGGGGAAAAGACAGTCAACTCGGTTAAGAAGGGGGATAAAATCTTTTACAGGTACATTAGGGAGCAAAGAAAGACTAAGGCAGGGACACTGAGGCAGAACAAAGAGGAAGGTGGTTGGGCAGAGAGAGACAGTGAAAAAACAGGGATACTGAACGAATACTTCTGCTCAGTATTCACAATGGAAAAGCAGGGGGAAATACCTAATCCGATCAATAGATGCACTCTGGATAGGGGGGTTGATATTAGTCCTTTCACAGAAGAAAGGGTTCTGAAAGAACTCTTAAAACTGAAGGTGGATAAAGCAATGGGGCCTGATGGGATTCACCCCAGAATTTTAAAAGAACTAAGGGAAGAACTAGTAACACCACTGACTACCTTTTTTAATAAATCATGGGAGGATGGGGTGGTACCTGAGGACTCGAGGAGGGCGGATGTCATTCCCCTTCATAAAAGTGGGAGCAAGACAGAGGCAGGAAACTACAGACCTGTCAGTTTGACCTCAGTGGTAGGGAAAATGATGGAATCACTTCTGAAGGAAAGAACTGTTGAGTACCTAGAGGCCAGTGGGGCACAGGACCCAAGGCAGCATGGATTCACAGCAGGAAGGTCATGTCTGACAACTCTAATTGATTTCTTTGACTGGGTGACCAAAGCAGTAGATCAGGGAGGGGCTGTGCACATTGCCTACCTAGACTTCAGCAAGGCATTTGACACAGTCCCGCACAAAAGATTAATAAACAAATTAGCCAGCCTGGGAGTGGGTCCAAGGGTGGTAGCCTGGGTAAAACACTGGTTGGACAACAGGACACAGCGGGTAATAGTAAATGGAGTCCACAGTGAAGAAAGGAGGGTTACTAGTGGGGTACCACAGGGTTCAATACTGGGGCCAGTCCTTTTTAATGTCTTTATAAGTGACACTGCAGAGGAACTGGAAGGGAAGGTATGTCTCTTTGTAAATGACACAAAAGTCTGCAACAAGGTTGATGCACAAGGTGGGATGGAAAGGATGAAAACGGACTTGGCAAGGTTGGAGGAATGGTCAAATGTGTGGCAGCTTAGATTAAATGCAAAGAAGTGCAAAGTAATGCACCTGGGAAACAAAAACCCAGGGGAGGAGAACACAATGGGGGGTGAGATACTGACAACAACAAAAATGGAAAGGGACCTGGGGGTAGTCATATCAGACGACCTAAAGGTGGGTAAGCAATGTGAGAAGGCAGTAAGGAGGGCTGGTGGGATACTGGGATGCATAGGGAGAGGCATCACCAGTAGAAAACAGGAAGTTGTTGGCCCTCTGTACAGACAGTTGGTAAGACCACATCTGGAGTACTGTGTACAGTTCTGGAGACCCCATCTCCACAAAGACAGACAGGGTGGAGGCTGTCCAGAGGCTCAACAAAATGATACGGTCTGCATCAGAAACATATAAAGAAAAATTAAAAGGAACAAGATGGATACAGCCTAGGGAAAGGAGGGAGGGGACATGGAAACTCCAATACCTTGAAAATCAACCAAGTCAGGTGCATCTTTGAAAAGTCAATAAAACAAGGGGCACATGAAGGAGACATGACTTAGGTAATAGAAGAATTTCTTCACGGGCGGTTGTAGATACATGGAACAGCCTTCCTGGGAGGTCGTAGGTCAAAAACAGTGGAGTCAAGAGTGGACAGACATAAGGCAATTCTAGTGGGGGGGTAGGAGGAAGTAGGATGTTGGTTAACTAGGATCTGCAGCTTATCCGTTAGGTAGGGAAATGGGCAGACTAGGTGGCCAAGCAGTACTTATCTGCTGTCAAATTCTATGTTTCTATGATTGCTAATCATATGAGCTGGTTGTTTTCTGTATTTTTAAAAATTTCCCCTGGTGTCTAGTGGTGCCCCCTCACCCTTCGATCACTGTCCCGTTCATCCCCTGCTGTCTAGTGTTGACCTCCATCCTCCGATTGCTGTCCCGTTCATTCCTTGGTGTCTAGTGGTGCCCCCACCCTCAGATCGCTGTTCCGTTCATTCCCTGGCATCTAGTGGTGCCCCCAACCTCTAATCGCTGTCCCTGTTCATTCCCTGGGGGTCTAGTGGTGCCCCCCCACGCTCTGATCCTGTCCCTGTTCATTCCCTGGTATCTAGGAGCATCCCCACACCATCAGATTGCTGTCCACGTTTGTCTGTAAATTTTTTTTTTTTTTTTTTTAAACATGGGGAAAAAAACTCCAAAAAATGGTCCATCGCTGATAACTTCTGCACCCCCTACCTGACCACCCACTGTGCACCCACCTCCCCACATCCCCCAGTACCTTCCCACACCATCACTCACCTGAACAGGTCCCAGGTTTGAGATCCGCTCTCATGATCGAAGACCCGTCTTGCTGCTGGAACCGACGATTGTAGTACAAGATCCAAGGTAAATGCGATTCAATGCATTTCAATGCGAGTTTCAACTTTGGTGCATAACTCTGTCATTATTTGAGATATTGACCCCAAATTTTCCACATAGCCTTTTGGAGACCCCACCTCATGAACAATAGAACTGTCACTATGCAACTCTTGCCCGAAGTGTGATTTCTCTGTCGCTTAGCGAATTCACCTTTCGGGCAGGATTTGTGTAATGACAATCATACTGTTCATGAGGTGGGGACAAAAGGCGATGTTGAAAATTTGAGATCGAAATATGAAAAAATGGCCAAGTTTGGACCATTCGCTGCAATTTCACTACACACTCGTAACTTTGGAATTTTTAAATATTCTGACACCATATTTTCTACATAGCCTTATTATTACACCACCTGATGTACGTCACAGCTGTCATTTTTCAAATCCTGGTCAAAATGTGTTTTTGCACCTGTGGCGCAAAATGGCATTGCAGTTGCGCAGAACTGCACTTTGGCAGGGATTGGAAAACATTCTGCACCAGGTACATGAGGTGAGGTAATAAGAAAGGATATGCAGACAATTTGGTCAAAATGGCAAATTCAGTCTCAGAATTATGCATGTCTATTTTATCAATACATACAATAATAAGTAATAATTATATGATTTGAAGTAAAAATACCCATTTTGGAAAACTGCTAATCAAAATGAGCTGATTGCAAATCATTTTTCATTTTGATTAGCAAAGGCCGCTAATCAACTCTCCAACACTAATTTATGCCTTGCTGTCAGTGGTGACAGCGGACCAGGCGGAAAGAAAGTGGTGGAGTCAGCCCCCCACAGAAGGACCCACGGGAGGCGTGGCGGACATAAGGGTGGCACCCCATCCCATCACTGAGCAGGCTTGGAGGAGGATCTGGCTGAGGAGCCACCGGGTCCCTTTCCTCCGGGCTTTCGGATGTGCGGACAATCATTGCCTTCCAGTGGAACTGCCAGAGTGTAGATACTGTACCATATCCACGCCCATAGAAGAAGACATTTAAGTGCTGTTGTCCCTAGTAAGAAGGCATTATAACACAGCAGTTAAGAATAATCTAGTGACAATGGAGAAAAAACTGGAAAGTTTGTTAAAATATATATTGGCAGGATTGTCAAGATCAGAAGCACAGTGCCATACTTTCTGTACAAAAAAGGACCAAGCGACAACCTTGTATTCTGGAAAGCAAGGGATTAAAGATCTCACTCTTTCTGTGATACCTAAAAGAATGTAGCACTTGTCCATGAAAAATGCATTCCTTTTAAATGCTAAAGGTTTAAAAAGGAGCACTGGAGTGTAGAGTCCCTTAAAGCCAGAAATCCCATGAAAATCTCTTTGAAACAAAGTACTGTGCTAACTCACAGGTGTTGGCAGTCCTTATATATCCATACCAAAATCAGCCATATGTTAAATGAAGGCATCATCCACAGTACGGAAACTTCAGACGGGACACAAAAGTTACTTATCAGTAAAGAACAGTTCCTCACTGGAACAGCAGATCTTCAAGAGAAGCTCCTCCATTGGGCTACACCTTAGAAACCATAAGCCACTGGTATCATGACCACTCAGAAACTATTGCTAGCTGAGGGCTAACCATGATGACGTGCAACATCAGCGCCTATAAAATCGCGGGCGGCCTAACTGCTCCATAGTTCTCCCTGAAGATAAGCTTGGAGGGCCTCACATTGTGAGGAACCAGGAGACCAGAGAAGTACTAGGCACACAGAGGCACATGGGACTGGAAAAGTAGTAAACGGAAGGCACTTACGAACAACTCCAAACAAGACAGTGGACAAACCTGCTAGCTTATACCTCAGAAAGAGGGAAGGAGGATGGGTGCGCTGTGGCCCAACTGAGATTCTCTCAAATATCTACAGTTATGGTGAGTAACGGTTCTACCTTCTTCAAGGATATCTCCTCCACTGGACCACACTTTGGAACAACTTCCAAACAGTACAAGTACCAGGGAGGATGGCAAAGCCTGATATGCAATCAGGACATAAGGCTTTGCAACACCCGCAAAACCAAAGCCAGCGCATCTATGAGAGAATGTCTAGACTGTAGTGCTTAGTGAAAGTGTGCACAGTGCTCCAGCACATGCCAGCTGCAGAAACATTCTGAAATCAGGCAACAGAAGAACAGGTTACTCACCTGTAACAGTAGTTCTAGGAGTGGTATATGTTGTTCATCCACACTCTCTGGGCATGTCCCTTTCCCCTTTAAATCTGGCCGGAAGTCTTCAAGCTACCTCATCCCACCCACCCGGGTGGTAAATACCTCGGCTCTGCCCCATGATGCCAGATATTAGCCCACTGGAAGCAAGGTTGTGTGTCTAAAGCCAGGGAGGTCGGGTGGGTGTGTGTGAATGAAAAACATCTACCACTCCTAGAACTACTGTTACAGGTGAGTAACCTGTTCTTCTAGGAGCGTGGATATGTTGTTTATCCGCACTCTCTGGCAGACACCAAACAGTTCTCTGGGAGGAGGGAGGCAAGGCGCACATCCTCTACTTGGGAAATAGAGGTTGCAGAACAGAGGCCCCAAAACCAGCATCCCGGTGTGACTCAAGGTCGATGTGGTAGTGGGTAATGAAGGTGTTTGCTGACTTCCCAGGTAGCAGCCTGACAAATTTCCTGGATAGGAATGACCCTGGAAGCAGCCACTGATGCAGCAATATGGTGGGTAGAATGAGCTCTTATCCCTCTGGGAGGCTCCTTGCCCGCCAACTCATAGCACAGACTTGTGCATGATGTACTCCACCTTGCAATGATCTGCTTGGCTGCAGGTCCGCCAGAAGTGGCTTCAGTGTAGGTGACAAACAGCTGGCGAACCTCTCCCCGAATTTCCGCCGTTCTTTCCTTATAATAGGAGAGAGCAAGTCTCGGGTCCGAAGTATGGCGCCTACTCAGCATTCGGAGGTGTAATTAGGTAGTATACTGGGCAGAGTTAACACCTGGTTAAGATGAAACTCTGATACCACCTTTGGAAGGAATTTCGGGTGGGGGCGTAGGGCAACTTTATCCCTGTGAAAGACCAGATAAGGGGAGCCCACCGAAAGCGCCTGGAGCTCTCCTGTCCTTCTGGCTGACGTAACAGCCACCACGAAGGCAGTCTTCCACAAGTGTGAGAGCTCACACATGTGCATGGGTTCGAATGGCTTGCCCATGAGCTTTGCCAAAACCAGCAACAGATCCCACGGAGGTGGAGGTTCACACACGGGAGGGGATATGTGATCCAGGCCTTTAAAGAAGCGCCCGACCACTGTCTCCTGCGCCAATATCGGCTGACCGGCCCACGCCTGGTAAGCAGAAATGGCTGCCAGGTGCACTATAAGGGTCAATGACCGCAGACCCCCTTTGGAGAGAGACCAAACGTTGTTGAGAATTTTAGCCACAAAGCAGGATAAGGTGTCCAGACTCTTACCCTGACACCAAATGGAAAATCTCTTCCATTTGAAGGCCTAATAGTTCCTGGTCGATTCCTTACGAGATGCCTCCACCACGGTGTAGACATCCTCGGAAAGACCTAGAGCCTGGAACTCTAGCTGCTCAGGTACCAGGCTGTGAGGTGCAGGGATTGAAGGTCCGGATGGAATACCTTCCCCTGGTTCAGAGATATCAGGTCTGGGCTTGTACAAAGCCGTTCCGGGGGCCTGCAGCCGAGGCTGAGGAGATCTGGTTACCAGAACTGGCACGGCCAGTCTGGGGCTACCAGAACCACCTTCACCTTGTCCCTCCTCACCTTGAGTAACAACTTGTGGATCAAGGGAAATGGAGGGAAGGCGTAGAGGAGGCCTGGGGTCCATGGCCTCGAGAAGGCATCCCCCACAGTGAGCCCTGCTGAGGGGGAGCGGGCATGGAACAGCCTCAGCTTGGTGTTTTCCCTGGAAGCAAACCGGTCCACCAACGGTTTATCCCAGTGGGAGAACAAGTTGTGAGCTACCTCTGGATGGAGAGACCACCTGTGGATGTCTGGCTTATGTGGCTGACAGCATCCGCCAGCTGGTTCGAGACTCATGCCACATGGATGGCTAGAAGATCCACCTCCAACCGGCTGATGAGGGTCCAGATGCGGAGCGCCTCCTTGCAAAGCAGATGGAAGTGTGTGCCGCCCTGTCTGTTTAGGTAGTACATGGTCGTGGTATTGTCCATCTGGACTTGAACCACTTGACCCCCGAGCTGAGGAGCGAAAGCTAACAGTGCCAGTCTGACTGCTCTGAGCGCCAATAGGTTGATGTGGCATCGGGACTCCTTGGGGGTCCAGAACCCGTGGGCTCTGTTGTCCCCCATGTGGGCTCCCCAGCCCATGAGAGGCGCATTGGTCATGAGAACGACTGTCAGCTCGGGGCGGACAAACGGGATCCCTTCCTGCAACCAGTCTGGGGCGGTCCACCGTTGGAGAGCGTCCCACATCTTCTGGGTCACAGTGACCAGCTGGTCGAAATGTCCGTGGCGCTGAGTCCACTAAGCCGCCAGCTCCCACTGGAAGGGGCGCATGTGCCATCTGGCCCAACGGACCACTGAGGTGCATGCCGCCACGTAACCCAGAAGGCGCAGGAAGTCCCGGGCAGGGTGCAAGTGCCCAACCAGAAATGACTGTGCAAAGGAGGAAAGAACCTCCGCCCTGTCTGCCGGGAGCCGAGCTCTGGCTTGACAAGAGTCAAGCTCTGCCCTGATGAAGCCCATCACCTGAGAGGGAACGAGTTCCGACTTGGCCTCGTTGATCAGGAGGCCTAGTTGGGAGCAGGTTCGAAGAGCCAGATCCCTAGATCTCTCCACCTCCTGGAGGGAAGAATCTGCAAAGAGCCAGTCGTTGAGATAAGGGTAAATTCGAACTCCTCGACGCTGGAGTTGGGCTGCCACCACTGCAATGCACTTGGTGAAGACCCTCGGGGCTGATGACAGACCAAATGGCATGGCTCGGAACTCGTACAAGGTCCCCTCGACCCTGAAGCGGAGGAACCACTGATGCGATGGATGGATTGGGACGTGAAAGAATGCATCCTGTAGATCCAGTGAACAGAACCACATGTTTCGCTCCAGGGATGGTATGATCTGGTTCAGAGTTACCATTCGGAAAGTGCGGGACCTGAGATATTGATTCAGGCCGTGGAGATCTAGGATGGGGCACCAACCCTACGTCCGCTTGGGCACCAGCAAGTTCCTGGACACGAAGCCTGGGTCTGTAGGATGATCTGGCACTGGAGCTACCGCCTCCTTGCAGAGGAGCTGAACTATGTCATCTCTAAGAGCCGAGTGAGTGCAAGCTGAGATCCTTTCCTCCCGAGGGGCACGGGCTCGACTGGAGGGTACTGCTCGAATTCCAGAGGCAGTCCCTGGCCGACCACTTCTAGAACCCACCTGTAGGAGGTGATATTGGACCAGGCAGAAAGAAAGTGGCGGAGCCTGATCCCCACGGGAGGATCCAGAGCTGGCGTGACGGGTGTAGGGGTGGCAACTCCCAACCCGTCACTGAGCAGGCTTACAGGAGAAGGAAGGTCTGTACTGGCAGCTCAGCCTCCTTTACGGGGCTGTTGAGGACCCTGCTTGGGCCTGGGGTGCCAAGCTTGAGCCTACTGTTGCTGCTGGCCTCCTTGATAGGAGGGCTGCCTAACCGCAGGGGAAGAGTGCCGCAAAGGCTTCTTCTTGCGCTTCTGCTGGTTCTTGCCCAAAAGAACCCTTCGCAGAGGTAGCATCCAAGGTGGCATTGGACTGCTCTATGCGCTGGAGGTGACCAGCCACTCATGGACCGAAGAGGTGCGGTGCCTAGGAAGGGCATCAGCTAACTTGTGCTGGGTATCAGCTGGGAAGGGCCTGTAACCAAGCCCTGTGGCGGTGGCCTCTGCAGCTGCCAAAGAGCGGACACAGGAATCTCCAATGTCCAGGGCCGCCTGGAGCTGCTGTTTTGCAACAGCACGGCCCTGATCACGGACTTGCTTCACTGTGGTCTGCACATCCGCAGAGAGATGAGAGAGGACTTTGTCCAATAACCCAAGACGGGCATGAGAGAAGTGTGACATAACAGCCGAGCTGGCCTGACGAAGGCCTAAGGAAGACCTTACAGGCAGAATGGTCCATATTCTTGGACTCCTTGTCCGGGGGTCGCTCAGTGTTGGTCGAGCTACCAGTATGTCTGAACATAGAGGCAGTCACTAGGCTTTCGGCCGAAGGATGCTCTGTGAATCCCGCCAAGGACCCCGGGGCACCGTATGCTTACGGTCCATGCGAGTAGATGGAGCTGGGTAGGAAGCTGGGCGCTCCCAAAGCTCAAGGGCCGGGCCAACGATGGCTTCGGCCACTGGAAAGGCCTCCGTCGGGGTATCCCCCCTTTAGAGCACATCTGTAAGGGGTAATCCACCTTTTTCTGGATGGGCTCCAGGGGCATTCCAGTGGATTCGGAGATCAGGCGGAGAATACTCCGAAAGGAGGAAGGGTCTTCCTCCAGTCTGGCCACAGATGACTCATCATCCCCCGGATGAGAGTGTAACCCCGTGTCGTCGGGAGTCCGAAGAGTCGGGGTACAATGGTATACCACCTACGTCCCCTTTGATCCACCGGGGGTGGTCGCGAGTGACCATAATGGACAGACGCTGGGGAAGCCCGGTGTCTGTACGGTCCTCTTTCGAGGGAGCCCCTTCCTGAGGCTGTTTAGGCGGTGGCTGAACCAAAATCGGTGGAGAAACCGGAATAGAATGAGCCAGGATACGAGCCGGCCCCATGGGTGGTGGAACAAAGGCCTTCGGTTCCGGAGGGGTCTGCGTTGGTCTAGGAGGCAGGAGCCAAGTGATGGCCGCCGGTCAAAATCAGCTGTTGCCACATCAAATCCTCATAGCATCGACGGAGTTTCCGTCGAAGCCTCTCCTCGTCTGAGAAGGATTAGGATCAGTGGCGGCGCCTCTGAGTCTTTGTGGCCCTTTTACGGACGTTCGACCGAAGGGGTCCTGGTCCTCAATCGACACCGATGGGATCGGTTCGGTTGATCGGGAGACACCGGAGTCTGTGAGAACCGAGGTTCTGGCACCTTTTCCTCGATCAGGACACCCGAGGGCAGTGTCTCCTCATTGGGAAAGGAAAGGACAGGCATCCTTTCTATGGAATAGTCGACCGGAGTCTGTGATAAAGGCTCGATTGGGTCGAGAGGAATCTCGGCCGGTTCAGCCGTTTCCTCGGTCTCGGTGCCTTGGCCAGACGGAAGGTCCATAAAGCTGGCAGCCAAGGAAGTGATCTCGACCGAAGTACAGACCACGTGTTCCTGGGACTTGGACCTCTCTTGGTCCCAGGAGCATCTCCTTCTAGAGGAAGACGACTTTAGGTCCTTGTCCCTCTTCTGAGGCAGGAGGAGTGCGAGGCTGAGGGCGCCTCACCCCCGGTAGGGAAAGACTGGCACAACTCCCTAAAGGAGCCCAAAAAAGTAGAGCCAAGGTTGGGGGGGAACGAAAAAACTGACTGGACGAAACTTGAGCCGCTTCCTCCTCGAAAGCAGTCATCTGCTCCAGCTGCTCGATGGATCCTGTGGCCATGGAAACCGCCCACCTTACCTCCTTCGATTTCACCGGCAGGTTTCTAAGCTCCGGTCTCCCCAATTTTAGGCGTGCTTTGTGGTCGTCCAGAACGTTGGGATGGAAGTCCAAACAGAAGGTACAAGATGTGGTGTCATGCATGACACCTAGGCAACAGACACACGAGAGGTGGAGATCGGTGCGCAACATCTTCTGGCCGCAGGTACACCAGCGAAATCTGGGGGACGATCTGTCCTCCATGTCCGATGTGCTGTAATCAGAGTCATGAAGTCTGACGAGTTTTAATGTAATTTGCGGTGAAAACAGACGTTGCGAATCCAGGGCCTACGAATTGCTAAAGTAGCACGAGGGAACCCGAATCTTCCAGCGGAAAGGAAGATCTGGCGTCATGAGGCACAGCCGAGGTATTTACCACCTGGGTGGGTGGGAGGAGCCATTTGAAGACTTCCGGCCAGATTTAAAGGGGAAAAGGACATGCCAGAGAGTGTGGATGAACAACATATCCACGCTCCTAGAAGTAGCCATACCAAGTGAAGATTGGCCACTTACAACACCAGAAGTTCCTTACTGTATGTTCCATAACACAACACAATAAAGTTAGCCAGCTTTTTGGACAGGCACTGTTTAGTGACATGGGCGTCCTCCCTCCTTACCAGGGGGTTGGGGGGGGTGGGGGTGAACGAAAAATATTTGCAAGACTTTCTGCAGTCCTTAGTGTGATCAAAATAAAAAGGAAGTATTCAATGTACATCAAATGTATGGAGAAATGTCACTTGTTAGCATGGTCTTGATAACACAAAGGAAGGTGTACGGTCTAACAATCTAAAATCAAAGACTACCTTGTGTAGAAAACACGTTACTCACCTGTAACAGTAGTACTAGGAGTGGTATATGTTGTTCATCCATAATTCTTGGCATGTCCTTTCCCTTTAAGAATCTTGCCGAAAGGTCTAAAAGCTTGCTCCTCCCACCCACCCAGGTGGTATATCCCTCGGCTCCACCCCTTGACGCCACATTTTGCCCGATGGAAGCAAAGGTTGTGCGTCGAAGCCAGGGAGGTCAGGTGGGTCAGTGCAGATGAACATATAACACTCCTAGATCTACTGTTACAGGTGAATAACCTGTGTGTTTTTAGGGATGTGGATAAGTTCTAGCCACACTTCTTGGCAGACTCCTAGCAGTTCTCCGGGAGGAAAGAGGGAGGGAGGCAGGGCGCACACCCCCTACTTAGAGAAAGTGACTGGAGAACTGAGGCCCCAAAACCAGCATCCTGGTGTGACTCTAGGTCAATGCGGTAATGGGAAATGAAAGTGTTTGCTGACTTCCAGGTAGCAGTCCTGCAGATATCCTGGATAGGTATGTCCCTAGAAGCAGCCACCAACACAGCGGTATGGCAGGTGGAATGAGCCTTAAGCCCTACAGAAGGCTCCCTACCCACCAACCTATAGCAGAGATCGATGCATGTTGTAATCCATCTGCCAATTGTCCACTTGGCTGCAGGCCTGTCAGGTGCGGCTTCAGTGTAGGTGACAAACAGACGGCAAACCTCTCCCGGAACTCCAGCCATGAGCTCTTTATAATAAGAGCGCTCGTCTCTGGTCCAAAGTATGAAGCCTGTACTCTGCCTCCGAGGTGTGACTGGGATAATACACCAGTAGAGGCATCACCTGGTTCAGGTGAAACTCTGACCCAACCTTCGGATGGAACTTTGGGTTGGGGCACAAGACAACCTTATCCCTGTGGAAGATCAGACAGGGAGACCCAGAAAGTGCCTGGAGCTTCCCAATCATTCTGGCAGACGTGATAGCCACCTGGAAGGTGGTCCTCCATGACAGTTGTGACATCTCAATCCTGTGCACTGGTTCGAATGGCTTGCCCATGAGCTTTGCCAGTACCAGCAGTAGATCCCACGGTGGTGGTGGTTTACGCATTGGAAGGGAAATATGGTCAGGGCTTTTGAAGAAATGCAAGACCATCTTCTCCTGTGCCACTGTCTGCTGACTGGCCCATGCTTGGTAAGCAGAGATGGCTGCTAGGTGCACCTTAAAGGTCATAGACTGAACACCTCCTTTGGACAGAGACCAAAGGTAGTCAAGAATGCTAGCCACCGGACAGGACAAAGGGGCCACTTGAAGGCATAGCACTTCCTGGTTGATTCCTTCCTAGATGCCACACCTACAGTGAGGATATCTTCGTTGAGACCCAAAGCCTGAAACTCTAACTGCTTAGGAACCAGGCTGTCAGGTGCAGGGATCGAAGGTCCAGGTAGAGGACCTTCCCCTGATTAACTGAGCAGGTCCACGTGTGTTGGAAGACTCCTCGGAAGCCTGATGCCAAGGCTGAGGAGACAGGGGTACTAAAACTGGTGGGGCCAGTCTGGAGCCACCAGGATCACCTGTGCGTTGTCCCTCCTGACCTTGAGAAGCACCCTGTGGATCAAGGGAAGTGGAGGGAAGTCATAAGAGAGGCCTGGGGTCCATGGCCTTGAGAAGGCATCCCCTTGCAGTGAGCCCTGCTGAGGGGGCAGGCGGGCACAAAACAGCCTCAGCTTTGCATTCTCCCTGGAGGCGAACAGGTCCACATGATGGTTGCCCTCTTTGGAGAACAGGCAGTGTACTACCTCTGGATGGAGAGACCACTTGTGGGACGCCTCGTACATGGCTGAGGAAGTCTGCCAGCTGATTTGAGGCTCCTGCCACATGAATGGCTAGGAGATCTACCTCCAGACAGCTCACCAGGGTCCAGATGTGGAGAGCTTCCCTACACAGAGGCAGGGAGTGCGTGCCGCCCTGTTTGTTGAGATAGTTCATGGTTGTGGTGGTGTCTGTCTGGACCTGAACCACTTGATCCGAAAGGAACGGAGCAAATGCAGTCAGCGCCAGCTGAAGTGCTTGGAGCTCCAGTAGGTTGATGTGGCATCGGGATTCCTCGGGGGTCCAGAGCCCGTGGACTGTGTAGTCCCCCATGTGGGCACTCCAGCTTGGGAGAGAGGAGTCAGTCATCAAGATGATCATCAGCTCAGGACAGACAAACTGGATCCCTTTATGCAGATGTTCCAGGACGGTCCACCTTTGGACAGCATCCCACATCTTCTGGGTTACAGTGATCAGATGGTCGAAATGATCTAGTCGCCGAGTCCACTTGAAGGGGGTGCATATGCCACCGGGCCCATCGGACCACGGAGGTGCAGGCTGCCATTTAGCCCAGAAGTTGTGAGAAGTCCTGGGCAGGGCACAAGTGCCCAACTAGAAATGATTGGGCAAAGGAGGAAAGAACCTCCACCCTGTCTGTTGGGAGCCCGGTTCTGGCTCGGCAAGAGTCGAGTTCTGCCCCAATGAAGCAAATCACCTGCGAAGGCATGAGTTCCTTCTTGGCCTCATTGACCAGGAGGCAAAGGTCAATGTAGGTTTTGAGGGCCAGGTTCCTGGACCCCTCCACCTCCTGTCTGGAGGGACCCGCTATGAGCCAATCATCTAGATAGGGGTACACCCTGAATCCTCGATGCCAAAGATGGGCTGCCACCACCACAATGCATTTGGTGAAGACCCTGGGGGCCAATGACAGGCTGAACGACATGGCTTGGAACTCATACAGGGTTCCACCTGCCCAGAAGCAGAGGAACCTTCTGTGTGACAGACAAATTGGGACATGGAAGAACATGTCCTGCAGATCTGAAGAGCAAAATCACATGTTCTGCTCGAGAGATGGTATGATCTGAGATAGAGTTACCATCCTGAAGGTGTGAGACCTGAGAAACTTATTCAGATAGTGCAGATCTAGAATGGGGTGCCAGCCCCCTGTCCATTTTGGGACCAGGAGGTACCTGAAAATGAACCCTGGGTTAACAGGGGGATCTGCAAGATTGACCACTACTTCCTTGCGGAGTTGGGAGATGTCATCTCGGACAGCTGACCAAGTGTCCATGGATACCTTCTCCTCCCATAGGGTGCGGGCTCGGCTTGGTGGGTACTGCTCGAATTCCAGAGGGAGACCGTGGCTGACAACTTCCAATATCCACCTGTTCATTGTAGCAGTGGACCAGGTGGAAAGGAAGTGGCGGAGCCGGCCCCCCACGGGAGGACCCGGAGTGGGCATGACGGGCATGGGGGTGGAAACCCCATCCCGTCACTGTACAGGCTTGGAGGAGGAGGATCCGGCCGCGTGACGGCCGGGACCCTTCCCTCTGGGCTTACGGACTGCCAAAGCCCCTGACTTGGGCAGAGGGTGCAAAGACTGAGCCTGCTGCTGCTGCCCCGACTGGTACTGGGGCTGACTGGCCACAGGGGCAGAAAGCCAAAAGGGCTTCTGCTTCTTGGAACCCTGAGATTCCTTCTGGGTGGAGGCAACAGAGTCCAAGGTGGCACAGGATTTCTCAATGCGCTGAAGGTGACCATCAATTCCTGGACTGAACAAGTCAGTGCAGAGAAAGGGAACATCCACCAGTTTGTGCTGGGTGTCTGCCATAAAGGTCGAGACAATTAGCCAGGCCCTGCAGCACATAGTGACTGCGGGCACAGAAATCCCCAATGTCCAAAGCCATATGGAGTTGCTGTTTTGCCAAAGCGCGACCCTGATCCTGGACCTGCTTGACTGTAGTCTGAAGATCCATGGGGAGATGAGGAAGCACCTCATCTAGAGAGTCCAGCAGGGCATGGGAGAAGTGTGCCATACTGACAGCTGAGCTCGCCTAATGGAGACTGAGCGAAGAGGCAGCAGACACTTTTCTGGCAGAGTGGTCCAGATTTTTGGACTCTCTGTCTTGATGTCTATCAGTTGTCTCCTGAATTGCCTGAGTGCCAAAACACAGATATGGTCACCAACCCCTCAGTGGAGGGGTGCTTTGTGAACCCAGAAAGGGAGCAGATGGGAACCGCATACATGCAGGCCATCCAGGCCGATGGCGCGGGGCAGGAAGCAGGGTGCTGCCAAAGCTCCAGGGCCGGGCCAACAATGGCTTTGGCCACTGGGAAGGCCTCTGTTGGAGAATCCCCTTTTGTCAGAATATCTGTTAGGGGATACTGAGCCCGTTTCTGAACAGGCTCCAGTTTCATCCCCGTGGATTCAGAGATGAGACAGAGAATGCCCATGAAGGACGTGGGGTTTTCCTCCGTCAAGAGACCCCCAAGTGAAACGTCGAATGGACGAGAGTGCAAAGAGGAGTCCGGATAGATTGGCCGACCACCTGAGTCACTTTTGACATGCCTGACAGCTGGGCGTGAGAGTGACCAACAGCCTATGTCGGAGACCCGTAGCAGGCAGAGACTCCTTGACAGGAGCCCTGGAGGGAGGCTGTTTAGGTGGTGGCTCCGCCATAAATCGGCGGAGAAGCCGCCTTTGGCCAAGCCAGGAGGGCCTTCACCGGCTCCGTGGGTGGAAGGATGGTGTCGTCCGGCTGGTGTGGAAGCCAGGGTAGACTTCGGACCAGCCAACTGTTGCCACATGAGATCCTCATAGTATCAACACAACTTGCACCGAATCCGTTCCTCTTCTGAGGAGGACGAGGAAGAATAGCGGCGGCACTGGATTGCCCATGACATTTATGAGTTCTCTTTACCTGTCAGTAGAGGATGACTGAGACTTAGACCTCGACTGTTGTTGGGGGGGGGGGGGGAAGAGAGAGAAACAGGGGCACTCAGAAGCTGGGAAGACCTGTAGCTCCTCCAGGTCAGGGCCAGGGACCGTGAGGAGGTGCCCGTCGAGCTGGGTTTCTTCCTTGGTAGGTCCACGGAGGACTGGAGTCGAACAAGGAATTGTCGGCCTCCCCAGCGACAACGGGTTGACAGGGTCAATAATTTCGACCGGGATGTCGCCCCACATCTTGGCTGGCTGGCCTGAACAGGGCACCATGAAGCCAGTGGCCAAGGCTGTAATTTCAACCGAAGTTGAAACTGGAGATTCCCGTGAACGAGACCTCTCTTGATCCCAAGAATGACGTAGATGAGACTTCTCTCTCGACTCCTTGAAATCCTTTTTACAGGAGCGGAAGCTGTGCAAAGCCGACGGTCTCCCCAAATTTGGAAAAGACTAGCACAACTCCTTGAAGGAGCCTTTAAAGGTAGAGCCCAGTTTGAGCGGTACGAAGACCGATGATGAAAAGGACTGATCAGAAGCCCAAGCCACCTCCTCCTCGAAAGCCTTCATTTGCTCGAGTTGATCTGACCGGTAGGTTCCGTTCCTCCAGTCGGCTGATCTGTAAACGTGTGAGGCGATCATACAACATGTTCGGCTGGAATGAGCGACAAAAGTTGCAGGCCTGGGTATCGTGATCATGGCCCAGGCAACAGATGCACGTGGCATGCGGGTCAGTGTGATTTTCTGCCTGCAGGGGCACCCGCAGAACCTGGGCGAGGACTTGACCTCTATCATGGTCGTAATCGAAAAACGATGCGGTGAAACTCTAACGAGTTTGAGTTTAGGTAAATAATATGAAGATTTAAGCGCCAGGGCATACTCAATGTGGAAGCGATAAGGAGGGAACCTGAATCTTCCAGCAGAAAGGAAGATCTGGCATCAATGGGTGAAGCTGAGGGATATACCACCTGGGTGGGTGGGAGGAGGCAGCTTTTACACCTTCCGGCAAAATTCTGAAAGAGAAAGGACATGCCAAGAAGTTTGGATAAGAACAACCTATAAAATGGGTAGGCTAAACCAGCCAGTCAGAGCCCAGTCTCTCTATGCATGTAATCTGTTCTATGCACGGGTTAAAAAAAAAAAAAAAAGAGCTGGCCCCTGTCCGTAGAGTAAAATCTGTTCCATGCACACCCTGTCGTGTCTTAATGCTTACATATCCACATCCCTAGAAATAAGGATTGGTCCACAAAGACAACCGATCATTGTGGAAAATCAAATACGGAGGTTAAACCATCAGAGCCTGAAGTTCAGAAATTCTATTAGCAAAAGTCATGCTAGTTGTGCCACTGTGCACCTAGCAACAGGTGCATGGAAGGCTGAAACAGCAGCCAAATGCACAGAAGGTAGACCAGTACAATACTCAGAGGACAAGTAAATAGGTCAATGGAACAGGGTGCACACCATATGGAGAGGCGCTTCCATTTCAAAGAATACATGCGTCTCATAGAAGGTTTTCTATTCGATAGCAATACATCAGCCACCCGGGGGGGGGCAGCAAAGTGGACAACAGCGGTCTTCTGGAGCCATGCATGCACATAAAGAGATTATGGACCTGAGACAGCAGACCCTGACAAAGTGGGAACTGAACAGAAGGCTCCACTGCCAGACACCGCAGAAGTGGAAAAGAAAACTGGCAAGGCCAGAAGGGACCCACCAGTATTATGGTGACATGCTCTGCCAGCAACTTTAGCAGAACCCTCTGTACAAGAGGGATTGGAGGAAAGGTATAAAGGAAAAACAGGTTACTCACCTTTAACAGTAGTTCTAGTAGTAGTATATACATATGATGTACATTCACACTTCTGGCAATGTTCCTTTCTCTTTAAGACTTGCCAGAACGTCTTCAAGCTAGCTCCTCCACCCATCAGGGTGGTAACTCCCTTGGCACCACCTGTGACAACAGATCTTACCCACTGGAAGCAAGACCGGTGTGCCACTTGCCGGGGGGTGAATCAGCGTGGATATACATCATATACCTCTCCTGGATCTACTGTTATAGGTGAGTAACCTGTTTTTCTAGGGACATGGATATGATGCTAGCCACACTTCTGGCAGACTCCTAGCAGTTCTCCAGGAGGGGGCAAGGCACACACCCCCTATTTCGGGAACAGAGATTGGAGAACTGAGGTACCAAAAAATGCATCCCAGCGTGACACAAGGGTGATGTGGTAGTGGGAAATGAAGGTGTGTGCTGGCTTCCAGGTAGCAACCCTGCAGATTTTCTGGATAGGGATATCTCTGGAAGCAGCCATCGAGGCAATGGTATAACGGAGGAACGAGCCCTTAGCCTTACAAGAGGATCTACCCACCAACCTATAGCAGAAGTTGATGCAGGAAACAATTCAACTAACAATCGTCCACTTAGCTGCTGTTCCGCCAGGTGCGGCTTCAGCGTAGGTGACACAGCTGCTCGACCTCTCCCCAAACTCCAGCTGTGCGCTCCTTGGCAAGCACTCGCCGCAGGTCCAAAGTATGGAGCTTGTGCTCGGCCTCCGAGGTGTGGTTGGTGAAGTACACCAGGAAACTGATCACTTGGTTAAGGTGAAACTTAGACACAACCTTTGGGAGGAACTTCTGGTTGGGGTGAAGGACAACCTTGTCCCTGCTGAACACCAGATAAGGAGACTCCACCGAGAGTGCCTGGAGCTCACTGATCCTTCTGGCTGACATGATAACCATAAGGAAGGTGGTCTTCCATGACATGCGAGACATTTCACAACTGTACATTGTTTCGAATGACTTGCCCAGGAGCTTTGCCAACACCAAGAATTTACAGAAATTTAAGAATTTCAAGAAGTCAAGAATTTCGGTCAAGGGATACTTGGCATGTTTCTGTACAGGCATGTGGATCCCAGTGGACTCCGGAATCAAGCAGAGCAAGCCCCCTAAAGAAGTGGGACCATGCTCTGCGGACAAATCCTCCCCCGACTCTGCATCCAAGGGATAGAAATCTTGAGGAGTCCCCAGACTCTGAGGATTCATCAAAAAGCAGTCAACTGCTAGAGTCACCACTGACTGACAGCTGACGAGGAAGCCCGGAAGTAGTACAGGGATCCCTGGGGGCGAGGGGGGCCCTCCCGCTGCTTAGGCGCTGGCTCCACCTGGAAGAGCAGAGATGCCAGAATAGGTAGAGCTGGACTAGGCTGGGGCCTAGGTGGTGGGAGCCACAGAACAGCCAGGGTAGGAACTGGAATCAGCTCAACTCCTGTAAACATGAGCTGCTGCCACATGAGTTCTTCATAGCAACGGTGCATTTTGCATCAGGGCCTCTCCCAACAGAGGAAGACTAAGAATGGCGGTGCGCGCTTGATGAATAGAATGGCGGGAGCATGATATCGATTGTGGTAACAAGCTCGGGTTAGTGAACACGACCTGACCGCGGGAAAATGATGGCAAGATTGAAAGGCAACCGGCGACAGACGAGGATCCTCCGGGGTGATGGGATCTCGAGGGTTGGTGAACGGATCAGTGTGCTGGTCCGACCCACCCTGGGAAGTGACAGGTAGGACCAGAGTCCTACAAAGTGAGGTATCCACCTTGTCCTGCAACAGCATGTTGACTGGCTCAAGAAAAATCTCAACAGTTTGGTGGATGGGCGTCTCGACCGACTGACCCGAAGAGAAGACCGTGGAGCCAGTGGCCTGGACCAAAGGATCAACCATAGTCGAAACCTCCAGAGAAGCACAGAAATCCGAGGCCCGAAAGCGCTCGCAATCCTACAATGACAAGACTTCTTTTTAATATCTTTTTTTCAAGAGTTGGAGGATTTCGTGCCCTTAGAGGGCCCCTGCCCAAGGTAAGAATGGACTAGCACAAATACCTAAACGCCCTCGTGAAGGTGGCACCAAAGAAAAGCGTCACAAAAGCCGAAGCCAAAGAGGCATGCTCCGTGGCCTGAGTCGCGCCTCTACAAAAGCTGCAAGTTGTTCTGCGGACCCCGCAGCCAAGGAGACCATTTGACGAGTGTCCTTTGATCCAACAGGAGGGTCTTGTTCATCTGGGTGCCCTAAAAGTAGCCAAGTGTGCCAGTCTTCCATAGTAATGAGATGTAAGGTGCAACACTGGCCTCATGCCTGGGGATCGTGATCAAGGCCTAGGCAGTAGACGCATGAGGTGTGTGGGTCCATCTGGAACATCTTCTACCCGCACTTGCACTTCTTGAAACCAGGCGCCAACTTGGAGCCATCCTTAACAAGGATTTGAATTTAACTTGAAGACAAGAGTCGTTTTTGAAGAGTCTGAAGCAAAGGGCCTACTCAGCAAGGAGAGCCATAAGGAGGGAACCCACATGCGGCTGGCCTGGTGGTGTGGAGGGTTGAGGCGCTGGATGCCACATCTCGTGCTACACCGGCAACCCGGGTTCGGGGGCAGGATTGAGCAGCAAGAGTAGCAGCTCTCCTCTCCTGGGGAAGATCTTCGTGCATCTCCCCCCCCATAGTTCTAGTCCTGTCAGGTGGAGGTCCAATGGGGAACACAGGCAGGCAGGCAGGGGCAGCAAAGCATCAGGAGGGTGCACTGGAGCCGCAGTGTGCGCATGCCTCCACATGCGCCACCAGGATGTGAGTATAAAAATGGGGGGAAAAGCCTAATAAAAATATAAATAAAACAGAAACGTGGGAACCATCTTCTTCCAGCAGAAAGGAAGATCAGGCGTCACAGGATGGTGCCATGTGCAACATCTAGGAACATGTTGTGCACTGCTTCAAGCAAGGACCTGATTTGGGTTCCTCGTGTTCCACATTAGAAATGGAACAAGGTAAAAAGAAAACATTTAATTAGTAAACAGCTTGCAGACCAGAAAAGGTGTTTAGGGCTACACATAATGCACAGCAGCGAAGGAGGGAACCTGATGCTACCAGCGGAAAGAAAGATCTGACATCACAGGGTGGTGTCCAGAGGGATACCACCCCGGTGGGTGGGAAGAACAAACTTGAAGACCTTCTGGCAAGTATTAAAGGTAAAGAAAGTACTGCCAGAAGTGTGGATAGTGCACTATATTCAGGACCCTAGAACTAATACATAACCCCTTCTGTGCAGAACTGCAGGTACAGACAATGGGACGGATGGACTGAGATGTGAAAAAACACATTGTGAAGACCCAGAGAGCATAAACACATGCCCTGCTCCAGGGATGATATAATCTAGCTCAGAGTGACCATCAGGAAAGTACAGTTATGCAAGAACTTACCGTAACAGTAGATCTTCGAGAGAGGCTCTTGCAGTAGGTAATTACATATAGGACTGACGTCGGCAGGTGGCAGGACCCCATGGAAAAATTTCTAGCTAGCAGTTCCTGGCGGGGACCGCCCCCACGTCAGGTGACCGGCGTCGGACGATGTCGGTATAAAGGGGCGGTCCCAGACGCCTGGCCCAGTTCTTCCCTACCACAGGCCGGACGAGATAGAAGCAGATATTTCCTTAATGGAAAAGGAGCTGAAAAAGCCAAGGGGGGGGTGGAGGCGGGAAGGTATTGCCTACTGCAAGAGCCTCTCTCGAAGATCTACTGTTACGGTAGGTTCTTGCATAACTGTACTATCTTACTTCGAGAGGGCTCTTGCAGTAGGTAATTACATACAGGACAGAATCCCAAGCAGTCTGGAACAAATGAAAAGGCACCGGGAGGAGGAACTACTCCAAGAAGCAGCAAAAAAGCTTGCAAACCTCAAGAAAGGATGCCCTGCAAGACAGCTAACCCGAAGCCTGCTCTATGGCGAGAGGCAATGTCCAAACTGTAATGTTTAGTAAATGTGTGGACAGAGGTCCAAGTGGTGGCAGCACAGATGTCTGCCACAGACATTCTTGAAACAAGCCACAGAGGCTGCTACTCCTCGAGTAGAGTGGCCTCTGACTTGACCCGGTAGGGTCTTGTGATACTTGTCATAACAGAAAGTGATGCAATGAGCCAACCACTTTGATAGGCATTGCTTGGAGACAGCATTGCCTTCCCTTTTGTGAGCAAAAGAGACAAACAACTGATCAGTCTTTATGAGATCCTTCGTCCTATCGGTGTAATATCTCAGAATCCTGTGGACATCCATGGTATGGAGCAAGTATTCTCCTTGGTTGGAATACTGTGTGAAAAAGGCAGGTAACTCAATAGACTGATTTAAGGTAGACTCCGCTACCACTTTTGGGAGAAACTTGGGGTTCGTAAGAGCTACTCTTCTTTGTGAAAGATCAGATAAGGGATTTGCACATAAGGGCCTGAGCTCGAAATTCTACGAGCAGAAGTAATGGCCACCAAGAAGAGCGTCTTCCATGATAAGAACTTCAAGTCTGCAGAAGCCGCAGGCTCAAAGGGAGGAAGGGTAAGTTTCTCGAGAACAAAGTTCAAGTCCCGGGGAGAGCTGGAGTCCGAACAGGGAGTCTGAGATGAAGGACCCCTCAGAGAAAAGTCTTGGATACCTCCTATTGGGCAAAAGCCTTGTCAGCAAAAGGGACATGGTAGGCTGAAATGGCCGCCATGTGGACTTTCAAAGAGGAGTGACTGAGACCCAGGTCGAAAAGATGACGCAGATAATCAAGCAGAACGGCCACAGGACAGGAGAAAGGCTCCACATTCCTGAAGGCAGCCCAAATGGAAAATCTTTTCCATTTCATAGCCTAGGTGGACCTAGTGGAGGGTTTTCTAGCCTCCAACAGAATCTCGGCCACCTTAGGCGAGACGCCAAAGCGAGATTGGGCTAGGTCTGCAGGAGCCATGCATGAAGTTGAAGAGACTTGAGTCCCGGATGGACCAGGGTCCCCTGATCCTGGGTCAGCAATCCTCGAGATAAAGGCAGAGGAAGAGGAGGAACCTCTGAGTATTGTTGTAGAAGAGAGAAATACAGGTTACTCACCTGTAACAGGAGTTCTAGGAATGGTATATGTTGTTCATCCACACTTACTGGCAGGTATCCTTGCCGCTTTAAATCTTGCCGGAAGGTCTTCAAGCTGGCTCCTCCCACCCAACCGGGTGGTAAAACCCTCGGCTCCGCCCCATGATGCCAGATCTAGCCCGCTGGAAGCCAGGTTGTGCGTCGAAGCCGGGAAGTCCGGGTGGGTCGTGTGGATGAACATATACCATTCCTAGAACTCCTGTTACAGGTGAGTAACCTGTATTTCTAGGGACATGGATATGTTGTTCATCCACACTTACTAGCAGACTCCTAGCAGTTCTCCGGGAGGAGGGAGGCAAGGCGCACACCCCCTACTTAGATATAAAGACTGGAGAACTGAGGCCCCGACCAACATCCCGGCGTGACCCAAGGTAGATGTGGAAGGGGAAATGGAATAGCCTGCTTCCAGGTAGAAGCCCTGTGGATATCCTAGACAGGAGTATCCTCGGAAGCAGCCGCCGATGCAGTGGAAGGGTGGGTAAAATGAGCACTTATTTCTCTGGGAGGCTCCATGCCTGCCCACCTACAGCGGAGACCTATGCAGGAGGTGACCCGCCTGCTCGTCGTCCGCTAGGCTGCAGGTCTGCCAGGTGCGGCTTCAGCGTAGATAACAAACAGCTGGCGAACCTCTCCCGAACTTCAGCCCTACGCTCCCTGGGTAGGTGAGCGTAAAATAGGGCCCCCATGGATCCTATAAACAGCCTCCGAGGCGTGAGAGGGGATGAACCCCGGCGGAGACCATACCCAGTTAGGGAAAGACTCCGCCACCGCCTACGGAAGGAACTTCGGGTGGGGCGCGGGACTACTTTGTCCCTGTGGAAGACCAGATAGGGAGATTCAAAGGAGTGCCTGGAACACTCCCCTTCTTCTGGATGGCAGGGTAGCCCCAAGAAGGTGTTCTTCCACAACAGGTGGGGACTCGCACCTGTGCAAAGGTTCGAACGGCTTGCCTGTGAGCTAAGCCCATACCAGCGCAGATCCCACAGAATGGGGATACTCTCCCCAAAGGGGAGGTGTGATCAAGAGCCTAAAAAGGTGCCAGTCCACCTTTCTGTGCCACTAACTGCCTTCCGCCCGCGCCGAAGACAGGGGTGACCAACAGAAGCACCTAGAGGGTCGCCGGTCAAGCCCTAGTTTAAGGCGGAACGGACCACAAATGGTCCGAATGCTCACGAGGGACGGAGAGGGGCCCAAGCCCTATCCCAACACCAAATGGAGAACCCTTCCATTTGAAGGCAAGACATGCTATCGACTTCTGGCAGGACACCTTGAAAACGTTGAGGACCTTGGTTAGGACCCAAGGCCAGGCCCCAGCCACACAGGGACCAGGCCTTCAGGTGTAGGGATTGAAGGTCTAGATGAACACCTTCCCCTGAAGACAACGATCAGGACCGGGCGGGCTGGAAGCCGCCTCGGGAGCCTGGGGCTGATACTGAGGAGAGCTGGATACCAGAGCTGGCAAACCAGTCTGGGGCTACCAGCATCACCTGCGCCTGGTCCCTCCTCACCTTGCCCGTGGGTCAAGGGAAATGGGGGAGACACGTAGAAAAGGCCCGGGGTCCACGGCCTCGATGGCATCCCCTACAGCAAACCTTGCTGAGGGGGCGGGCATGAAACAGTCTCAGCCTCGGATTCTCCTGGAGGGAAGGAGGGAGAAGATACTGTGCTACCTCCGGCAGGGGAGACCACTCGTGAGGCGCAGCCTATGTCCGGCTTAGGGCATCAGCCAGGGAGCTGGAGGCTCCTGCCATCGAATGGCCAGGGAAACCCGCCTCCCGGCTGTGCAAAAAACCCAAAGCAGAGAACCCTTTTACGCAGAGGCAAGGGGCTCGACCGAACCTGGTGGGGTAGGTAGCACATGGTCGTGGTGTTGTCCACTTGGACTAAAACCACTGGACCCCGCACAAACGGAGCGAGCGGTGCAAACAAGTGGACCGCTTAGAGCTCCAGCGGGTAAGAAAGACGTCAGGACTCCCGGGAGGACCAGAGGCGGAGCACTCTGTATTCCCCTAGATGGGCACCCCCACCCATCCGAGAAGCATCGGTCGGAGCAGACCATCGACTCAGGGCGGACAAACGGGAAGTTCTCTTGCAAGAGCTGGAACGGTCCGAGGGTGAGCGTTCCCCTAACTCCTGGGCTGTAGTCACGAACTGGTCCGAAGGAACACAGCACTGTGACCGCTGGCTGGCCAGTTCCCGCTAGGGAACACATGAACCAGCGGGTCCAACAGACCGCGCTGGAACCGGCCGCCACGGGCCCAGGAGGTGCACGAAGTCCCGGCAGGGTGCAACTGCCCAGTCAGGCCTGACTAGGTAAGGGAGGAAGAACCTCAGCCCTGTCCGCCGGGAGCCGAGCTCGGACTCAAGAGTCGAGTCTCATCCCGGAAGGATCACCTGCGTTAAGACACGAGTTCCAACTTGGTCTGAGTAAAGGAGACCAGTCTGAGGGCCAGAAACTTGGATCGTCCCTTCCGGCCTGGAAGGGTTGCAGTCAGGCCGCCATCCGGGTGGGGTTACGCCCGGAACCCTCAATGCCGCAGAAAGCTGCTGAGCAGAGACCGAAGGGCCTGGCTTGGAACTTGTAAGGAGATCCCTCGCTTAGGAAAGGGAAGATCTCCCAAGAAATGGACGGAATGATGAGTATGTATGTCCTGGAGGTCCAGGAAAGAAGCCACGCGCCTCGATCTGAGGATGAGATATCTGAGGCAGAGAGACCATCCAGGTGTGCGGAAGAATGGGGCACAAGCCCCCCGTCCGTTTGGGACCAGGAAATACCTGGACACGAACCCAGGGTCGGAAGGAGGATCCGCAACCTTCCTGAACGCCTCTAACTAGAGGGCCAGGCAAGTCGGCCCAGCGGGCCGACAACGAGGGTGTGGACCCATAGACCCCCGTGGGGCAACGGCTCGAAAGGGTGATACCTGCTCACAATCTCGAGGCAGGGCCTTCCCCTAGCACCTCCGGCACCCAGTGGTCCGGGAAGGCGGACCAGGTGGAGGAGGAGCGGAGCCGTCTCCCCACGGGGGAACCCGGGTAGGGATGACAGGGCCAGGGACAGCGCCCCTTAGCCCATCACTGAGCAGGCTTGGAGGACGAACTGGCCGAGGGAGCTCCCGGACCTCTACCTCCCTGCTTCCTTTTAGAGGAAGGCTCTGGCTTGGAGTCAGGCCACCCAGCGCAAGCCTGCTGGCCCTCGTGTTGGGCCGATTGAGCCACAGGGACCGGGGGGCAAAGGGGTTTACGCAAAGGCTGCCAGCTGCCCTTGTCCCTCCGGGCGGGAGTGACAGAGTCCAGAGTGGCATCGGACTTCACGGTCCCCTGGAGGTGTCCCTCCACTCCAGGGCCGAAAAGGTCAGTCCCCAAGAAGGGGATGTCCGCCAACTTGTGCTGGGCTTCCAGTGAGAAAGAGGATAACCTCAGCCACGCCCTTCGGCGCATGGCCACTGCGGCCACCACCGATCTGGCACAGGAATCACCTAAGTCAAGAGCAGTCTGGAGTTGCTGCTTCGCCACCGCCCTACCCTGGTCCCGCACCCGCCGGGCCATGGTCCGCAGGTCGGCCGGGAGATGAGGGAGCACCTTGTCCAGGGAGCCCAAAAGAGCGTGGGAGAAATGTGCCATCAGTGCAGCCGAGCTGGCCTGTCGGAGGCCTAGGAAGGACGCAGCGTAAACCTAGCGCCCGACGTAGTCCATCCTTTTGGACTCCTTGTCGGGGAGCCTATCCACATCCCGAGCGTTCCCAGAACACTGGAAAACATTGTCGGTAACTATCCCCTCAGCCGAGGGGTGCTCCGAGAAACCGGGCAAAGAACCGACAGGGACAGAGTACTTCCTGGTCATCCTGGCCGAGGGCGCAGGGCAGGAAGTAGGCCGCCGCCAGAGCTCCAAGGCCGGGCCCATATGGCCTCGGCCACCAGGAAGGCCTCGAGGGTGAACCCTTCGGCTCCAATCTCCGCAGGATAAGGGCCTGCTTGGACACGGGCTCAAGCTGCATCCCGTGAATTCAGATAAGCTGAAGCAGACCCATGAAGGACGATGGGCCGTCGTCACAGAATGTTCTGGAGAGGACCCCGGGTCCTCCTGACTGGGAACATAGAGGAGCTCGACTCGACTCCGAGGGTCCACAAAAGCTGCCTCAGGCTTGAGTCACTCTTCGTCGGGCCGAGGGCGGGCGGAGTGAGGGGGGACAGACAACCCGCGGGACAGGTTGTGACCCAATTCTAGTTCCACCGAATGCGGGCAGCAGGGATCGATTAACAACCGCCCGGAGAGGGCACTTGACCGCAGAGAGCGGTTGAGTCGTCGATCAGGCGGCAGCTGCTTGCCGGATCGGGAATGAATCTGAGTCTATTGATTCCCGGACAACAACAACTGCTGCAACAACAACTGCTGCCACATGAATTCCTCGTATCGTCGACGCCATCTGCATCAAAGCCACTCCTCATCCGACGAGGGTGACGAGAAAGAACGGTAATGCTACTAACCGTGCCTCGACCGGAACGCCGGGTCGGCGTGAGCGGCTTGACAGAGAGGAGGACCGAGACCAAGACCCGAATCCTCGGGGAAACAGAGGGCGGGCCTGGGAAGGAGCGGGGCAAGCCCGCTCCTGCCTCGGCTCGGACGAAAGGGCCGAGGCCTGACAACCCAAAGGTACAGGCAGAACCTCAGCCTCCGCCGGGGGAACCGGTGAAGGGATGGCGGCTCCAGCAGCAGACAGCCCGGATGACTGGTCGAGAGACTCGACAACGTCGACGGGAGTCCTGGCCGGCTGACCTGACAGGGACACCGTGAAGCCCTCGACCGAAGTCGAACGGCCGGGCCGGCGGGGAGGGGGAACCCTCCCGCCCTCCAGTGCTGACGAAGGGACTTAGCCTCATGGCCTCCTTGGACTTGGGGCTGAGAGGCAGGTCCCGGCGGTCCCTCTCTCCCTCAAGGGAAAGGGATCGTGCAGCTCCTCGAACTAAGCTGCATGAGGAGAACTCAAGGAGAGTGGCATGAGCGCCACGACCGAGGAAGAGGGAGGGGCAACCGCCCCCTCCCCAGAGGAAGGAAGATCGAGCTGCTCAACTGAGGCAGCTGATGCGGACACTGCCAGATGAGTCTCCAAGGAATTTTCCAGATCGGGAAAAATTTCAGGTCGCCCGAGCCCCAAACGGGCTGCACGATCCTCCAGAGAGCTGGTCGAAAGGGCACAGCAAAAATCGCAAAGTTGCGGATCATGATCCAAGTCAAGGCAGTAGACACACGTGGAGTGTGGGTCTTTACTGGAGGAATTAACTGGCGCCCGAGCCGGAAACGAATGAGTCATTGCCGCGCAGAGAAGAAGATCAAGTTTTAAGAAAACTTCCAATTAAATTCGAAGACCAAAATATTCAGGAACCAATTGAAAACGCAGAGCGCTAAGAAGGGAACCTGAGCTTCCAAGTGATAAGGAAGATCTGACGTCATGGGGTGGAGCCAAGAGTTTTACCACCTGGGTGGGTGGGAGGAGCCAGCTTGAAGACCTTCCGGCAAGATTTAAAGCGGCAAGGATACCTGCCAGTAAGTGTGGATGAACAATACATCCATGTCCCTAGAACCAATTTGTTTGGGCCAGAAAGGAGCGACTCAGAATCATTCTCGCCCCTTCCAATGCCAGTTTCTGCAAACACACGAGGGACTAGAGGAATCGTGGGGAGAAGCTAGATGAATCTGTCCTTCCAGTTTAGGAGACAGAGGCCGCCCAGAAAGCGCCTCGCTCTGGCGCGAGCGAGCAAAACTGGAAGCTTTATGCTTTGGGAGGAGGCAAACAGGTCTATCTGTGGAGTCCCCAAGTCTGGAAGATGCTTTTAGAACTTTTGATCCAGTTCCCACTTGTGGCAGAGCCAAGAACCACTTAGCTTGTCTGCCAGGACATTGTCGACTCCCGGAACATGGATCGCCGTGAGGTGAAGGCTGTGAAGAGTTGCCCATTCCCAAACCCTCATCGCTTCCCTGCAAAGGAGTAGGACCGAGTCCCTCCCTGCTTGTTGATGTACCACACCACGCACATGTTGTCTGTTTGGACGGCTAGGTGACCGGGAAGGATGTATTGGTGAAGGGCCTGGAGAGCATACAGTACTGCTCAAAGCTCGAGCACATTGATGTGGAGAGCTAACTCCAATTTTGACCATAAGCCCTGGCTTCGGTGAGGACCCAGATGGGCTCCCCAACCTTCGCCTGATGCGTCCGTGGTCAGAGTCTAAGCGGGGGGAGGATGAAAAAAGGGGACCCCCCGAAATAGGTTCTCTCGAACCATCCACCATTGCAAGTCTCTTATCATCGGCGAGGAGATCAGTACCAGATGATCTAGGTTGTCTACAAGTTGATGCCACTGGGAGCGGAGAGTCCACTGGGAGATCCTCATGTGGAGGCGCGCGCGTGGAACCGTCGGGATGGCAGCCGCCATAAGCCCTCTGCAGACTGAGCACTGACTCGCGAACCCTCCCAGTGCTCTGATAGAAAGGAAATCTGGGACTGGAGGGAAGCCCCTGTCCGGAGGCAGGAAGGCCCTGCATTGTAGTATAGAGGATTGCCCCGATGAACTGGAGTCTCTGGGAAGGATCCAGGTGAGACTTGGAATGGTTGATGGTGATACCCAGGCCAGTGAAAACCAGCTGGGTGAGGGAGAGACAATGCAGGAGTTCCTCCCTGGACGGGGCCGCCAGGAGCCAGTCGTCCAGGTAGGTAAAAACCTGAACTCCCAAAGTACGCAGGTGGGCCGCTATCACCGCCAGGCATTTGGTAAAGACTTGGGGAGTCGAGGAAAGACCAAAAGGGAGTGCCCGGAATTGGTAGTGGTCCCCCTGGAACGCAAACCTGAGGTACTTTCGGTGCAAAGGGCGAATGGGGATGTGCAGGCACGCATCCTGCATATCCAGTGTGCAGCCATTGGTCCGGCCAAGCAGGGCAAGAGGGTTTAGGAGAGCATCCTGAACCCTTTGTATTCCACTATAGGTTCAGGGAGCTGAGATCGAGTATAGGTCTGAGATTTCCAGTCTCTTTGGTACAAGGAAGAAATGGGAATAGTAAACCGCTCCGTGAAGGTGAGGAGGACGGTTCTATGGTCGCTCACAGGAGAGCAGAAATTTCTTCCTTGACCAAAGGAAGATGGTCCCTTGAGTAAGAGGAGTTCAGAGAGGATGGCGGAGGTTTCTGCAGAAACCTATTGAGTGCCCCTCTGCTATGATCTGAAGCACCCATGAACTGGATGTTATCCTCTCCAACCCGGAAGGTGGAGGGAGAATCTCCTCCCACTGTTCCTCCGGGCGTCCGAGGCGTGGGAGAAGGAAGGAGTCAGGTGGTGTGTGAGGCAGCTGCAGCTAGGGCACCCGCTGCTTTTTGGGCCGTGGGGCCTGGGCAGCTGGGGCCCCGGACATTTTGTGGCCCTCCTTCCTGAGGCTTCGCTGAGGCCAGCTAGCCCACGGAAGGGACGGCGCTATGGGATGGAACGCACATTGAATCAACAGACGGAGGCCGCCCCTCTCCTGCAGGTCAGTGATGATGTCCTTGACATCACCACCGAAGAGCACAGAACCCCTGAAAGGTGCTTCTTGGATTGTTGACTGCACCTCCGGGATCTGACACACGGAGCCATGCGTGATGCCGAAGACTTACGGCGAATGCAGAGCTCCGTCCTGCGGTATCCACTGCGTCGTAGGTCATCCTCAGAATGTGACGACTGGCCGAACGAGCAGAACGGACCAGGTCGGCTAACTCCTGCTTGACCTGGGAGTCAGGTAAGGAGTCAATCTTGGATTCCGCCTGGGTAAGGACGGCCTTCTGGTAATCCCCCATATGCGCTACATAATTTAGGGCCCTGATCCCCAGTGTGGAAGAAGCGTAGATCTTCCTTCCGTACTGATCCAGAAGGCGAGATTCCTTATCCGGGGAGGACGAGCTCAAATGTTTCGGGTGTGCGGACCGGCCGTGAGCGGTGCTAATCACTACCGAGTCTGCACGGGGGTGAGAGTCTAAAAAGTCTACACCCTCCGGAGCCTGGTATAGCCTGTTGGACTTCCGAGGAAGTGGGGCTAAAGCCGACAGTTGTTTCCAAATGGTGGAAACAAGGTGGGCATGAGGCTCGATCCAGGGTGGCACTAGAGTAGGGGCCGTAAAGGGCAAGTCCAGATGTTCGGCGAGTTTAACCCGCTGAGGATCTGGTTCTAAGGAACGCCACTGATGAACTTCCTGGATCTTCCTAAGCAACTCCGTGAAGGAAGGATCCTCCGGAGGGGACTTCTGAGGAGTCCTCGGCCGGGGCTTAGACAGAAAGCGAGGCTCGTAGTCCTTCTCGGAGCAACCAACCATCGGAGGAATCCGAGGAGTCCGAGAGAGAAGAAGAAGAGGAATTTGAAGCAGAGTAAGACTCCCTAGCTCGTGTAGGAGGAGGAACGGGTTCCTTAGGGTTGATCCCTGAACGCGGTTCCTGCCCCTCTCTGGATCCCGAGGGCAAAGCCCGGGAATCCAGAGGCGGAGAGGGAGTGTGCCGTCTGGGGTGTACGGGAGAAGGGGGGGGGAGAGGCACCGTTGCCGTAAGACGGCTCTCGACTTCCTTGGTGAGCTGAGCCTTGGCCTCAGCCCACCAGGAGGCCAGAGCCTCCTGGAGATCCACCGGCGGCCTAGAGGGCGGTGGAGGAGGGGGATAGTTTGGATGAAATCCGTAAGGAGAGTATCCGTAACCCGGCTGCAGGAATACTGGAGCTGGGTATTGCGGCATCGGATACTGTGGCGTCGGAGGAGTCGTTGCCGGGTACTGTGGCGCAGGATACTGTGGACCCGGGTAAACCGGCATCAGATAAGACGGCGGATACCCAGGTACCGGAGGAGCTGCCGGAGCAGACGGCCCAGTAGGGAACTCCACGGGCGGATCGACCGTGACAGGCCCGGGGGTGGAGGGCCCGACAGGAGAGGAATATCCCCCGCCGGTGTCGAAACCAGCGTTGGCGGAGCCGGCGTCCGGGGGGGGGGGGCCGCATCAGATACCACTGGATAGGAGGAGGATCAGACGACGGAAGAACATCCCGAGCCTCGCCCAGAGACGGAGGGGAAAAGTCCCCGGGGTCTGGCAGGGGCGACCCGGGCTCCCCGGATGGCAGCAAAGGCTGCGGGGAACCTGGGACGACAGACTGAGCAGGGTCTGCCGTAGGCTCCGAGGCCCGGCGCACGTCGGAGGAGCCGACGTGTGGCTTAGGGGCCGAATCCCGGCGGACGCCAGAGGAGCCGGTGTCCGACGTCGGGAGTCCCTCGTCGGAGGCGGGCCAAGGATGGGAAGAGGCCCGGTCCGAGGGGGACAGTGCCGTGCACCACCCGAAGGGTCAGGAGTCTTAGCGGCCTTCTCCCGGCGGACGTCGGAGGAGCAGACGTCCGGCTTATGGGAGGCGCCCGCACCAGTAGGCCGCAAGCCTGCGGCGGTACTGGGGGCAGAAGCCTCCTTTTGCCCGGAGGCACCCAGCGGGCTCGAACGTGAACCTGACGGGTGGACAGGCGCCTCCTCCAAAGCCTTGGAGGCTGCTGTCGGGCGATCCCCCGGAGAGGACGTTACCTTGGCCGTGGCTCCAGCCGGAGTCGCGGAGGAGGAGGCCTTCTCCCGGTGCCTTTGTCCCGCTTCTTGTGCCCTTCAGGGGAGGTCGACGCCTGCCGAAGCTTCTTCAACTCCTTCTCCATTGCAGACATCTTTTTGAGTAGATGGGCTTCTAGAGACTGCTGGCATTGTCTGCGGGTGGCCGCGTTGAAATGAAGGCAGTGCGGACACTTGTCAACCGCGTGGTCGGGGCCTAAACAGAAAAGGCAGAGGGAGTGACCGTCTTTGTGAGGCAGTTGGGCGCCGCACGAGTCGCACTTATTTTTTGAAGGGGATGACATATACCGACGTTCACCTGACGAAGAAAATACAAAATACTGATACTTTTAGAAAAAACGACGAAGCACCAGGACTGAGCGTTGTGAACTTCACCGCGAGGCGCTGTACGAGCTGACGGCGGTAAAGAACTGAAGGCGGTCGCCTGGGACCGCCTTTATACCAACGCCGCCTGACGCTGGTCACCTGACGTGGAAGCGGTCACTCCAGGGACCGCTAGCTAGAAATTTTTCCAGGGGTCCTGCCGCCAGCCGGACGCCAGTCCTATATGCGTAATTACCTACTGCAAGAGTCTCTCAAGTAAGATCTTGCGCTTCCATATGAACTGGTTCATGTTGTGCAGATCCAGCATGGAGCATCAGATCCTCCCCCCCCCCGTCCATTTTTGGACCGGGACGTACTTGGACACATAACCCTGACTTGCCAAGGTGTCTGGGACATCGGCTATTGCTTCCTTTGCAATGAACTGAGCAACGTCCTCCTTGAGGGTGGACAGCATGTCCCTGTGACACCCTGGATTACCAGGGAGCATAGAGTCGGTAAGGCATGAGAGCCTCAAAGTTTAAAGGCAAACCTCCGTCTCTCACATCTAGAACCCACTTACCCATAGTGATGATGGACCAATGTGGCCAGAAGTGGCAAAGCCGGTCCCCCACTGGGAGTTGGGTCAGGGACTGGACAGGCAGAAGGAAGACACCCTTGACCCGTCATTGGGCAGCTCTGGAGCTGGCACCAGCGATCGGGGCACCACTTTCCCTGACACCACCTTTATTTGTCCCCTGGCCACTGAACTTGGGCTTCAGGCGCCAGGGCCTAACAGTACCCATGCTGAGGCAGTAGCAGAGGCTGCTGTGCTGAAAAGGACCTACACTGGAAGGTCCTTTTTCTTACGCTTCTGAGCCTTTATGAACTTCAAGGATGAAGCCACAGAATCTAGGGTGGCACTGGACTTCTCAGTCCTCGTTAGATGTCTCTCCACCCCAGGGCCAAAGAGGTTAGTGCTCATACATGGGACATTGGTCAGTTTATGCTGGGTATCTGCTCTGAAGGTACAAAGCTGCATCCAGGCCCTGTGATCCATCGTGACTGCTGATGACAAGGCACGGGCACAAGACTCGCCCATGTCCAGAGCCATCTGGTGCTGGTGTTTAGCCATTGCTTGACCTTGGTCTCTGAATAACTTCACCGTGAGTGGACGGTCTGTAGGAAATTAAGGGAGGGCATCATCCAGCTCTCACAACAGGGGGTAACTACAGCTGGCCATCATTCCGGCTTAGGCTGCCTGATGGAGACCCACTGATGCAGCAGCAGTGAACTTCTTTGCTGCATGGTCAAGCTTCTTAAGACTGTCTAGAGGTCTAGACGTCCCCTTAGCCACAGAACTTCCAGAAGGCCAAGTCAAGGACCAACCCGTCAGCTGAAGGGTGGTCTGAGAACTCTGAAAGGGACCCTGTAGGCACTTCATACTTGTGGACCTTATGGGTTGGGGGGGGTCAAGCAGGATGCTGGACACTGCCAAAGCTCCAGGGCCATTCCCAAGATGCCTCAGCCACAGGAAAGGCAACCACTGGGGATCTGTCCCAGTCCCAGATGTCAGTGAAGGGGTATTTAGTCCTCTTCTGAACTGGCTTGATGGGCACATTCATGGATTTTGACATGTGGCGGAGGAAAGCCCCAAAAGACACCAGTCCATGGTTGATGGACATGTCCTCGACTAAGCCAAAGTTGAAAGTGTGGGTCGTTGAGGAAAGCATGGATGGCCCTGCAGTCGTCCTAGGACTCCTCAAAAACGGCCCTCAACCGTATGCCATCATGGACCACCCTGATGTCCTCGGACTGGATGATCTCTACCGACAGCCGGCGTGGCAGCACTGGAGTCCTTCGTCAGAGCTCCCACCAAGGGCTGGGGTGGTGTCAGCTCCACCCGCAGGGGTGGAGAGGAAGACGAAGGGGGCATCTGCTTCAGATGGATCAGCATGTTAATGAGCTAGTCAGCTGTTGTGAGGTCTGAATAATGACATATCAAACAGAATGTAGTACCAGTTGAAATTCCCAGTCAGCTTACTGTCCCCTAAAACACATGAATTTGCATACCCATGATGCTTTCTACTGGGTATCAGACTTTTGATTTGATGTGTGTTTACAGAAACCACAAAAAATGGAAAGAATCTGCCATCTTGTAACTGTTATACATCCTACATGTTGTTCTTCTGATCAGCATTTCAATTACTTCACCTCTTCCACTCACTAGGACAATAAAAATAATTTAAATGCATCTGCTTCAAGCTTATATGTGGTTTATTTACATAGAATAGTCTAGCTAAGAGACCACATTTCATTTCAGAGGGGTCGTGCTTCAGTTTACAGCATCTTGTTGCCCTTCCGTACCACTGGTACAGTGAAACCAACCAGGATGCAACACATTACATGCAGTGCATGACATGTCACAAAATACTGCATAAGAAATAGACTTAACTGCTATTAAACTCCACTGCTCCCAGCAGCATACTACAACATTTTGTAGTAATACTGCAAAGTACCGCACTGCACTCTGGCTGGTACCAGTGTACTTTGATTTGTACTACCTGGAAGTCCATTCTTTTTCCAAGAAGATTTATCTTTTCCTTTCTCTTCCTCACAGTACAACAAATCTGTTTCTGATACAGTAAATGACTATGTAAAATTTCCAAGAACATAAGCCTCATCTGTTCCTTTCTCTCCACCACAGTCCTACAAATTTGTTTCTGACACGGTAAATGGCTATGTAATGGTTAAAGCCAAACATTACAAGCATACTGAGTGAGGGTCCTTAACAGAGGAGTCCAATGAACTTTTGATTTGGGGGGGAAGGGGTAGAGAATGAAGGCAGTTAACTTAAGCAAGTCATACATGATGTAATCATGTGTGCTCAGTTGATGCAGTATGTCATCATGGCTGGACCTAAAGGTTTACAGTTTACCATGAAATCCTAGTGCCTTTGACATCAAGATGGAACAGGACTTTATGGAGAAGACAACCATGTAGCAGATGATCACGCATTCTAGCCAGATTGCTCGCTCAGTTTAAGAAATGCATAATAGCAATAACAAACAGAGAAAACATGATCATCACGGAGTTCATAAAAGAGGGTAGCATCTTTAAAAAAAAAAGGTTAAAGAACAAGGGGCCGTGTAATGAAAATAGAGGGGGGTAGACCTAGGAGTAACGTGAGAAAAAACAGGTTACTCACCTGTAACAGTAGTTCTAGGAGTGGTATATGTTGTTCATCCACACTGTTTGGCATGTCCCTTTCCCCTTTAAATCTTGCCGGAAGTCTTCAAGCTGGCTTCTCCCACCCACCTGGGCGGTATAAACCTCATCTTTGCCCCATGACGTCAGATCTTAGCCCGCTGGAAGCCAGGTTGTGCGCCTAAAGCCCAGGAGGTCAGGTGTGTGTGTGTGTGTGTGTGTGTGTGTGTGTGTGTGTGTGTGTGGATGAACAACATATACCAGGCCTAGAACTACTGTTAGGGGTGAGTAACCTGTTCTTCTAGGAGCGTGGAAATAGAAACAGACTTTGATGGCAGATGAGGACCACTTGGCCCACCCAGTCTGCCCATTTCCCTTCCTATTGGATAAGCTGCAGATTCTAGTTAACCAACAGCCTACTTCCTGCAACCCCCCACTACAACTGCCTTATGTCTGTCCCATGCATGTTTGAATTCCCCCACTGTTTTAGACCCAACAACCTCCACAGGAAGGCGGTTCCATGCATCCACCACTCCCCGTGAAAAAAAAAAATTCTTCACATTACCCCTGAGCCGTCCCCTCTATCTTTAAATTGTGCCCTTGTTCTTACACATCTTTTTTCTGAAAGATGCTACCCTCCTGGACTTTGTTGATTCTCTTGAGGTACTTGAAAGTTTCTACCATGTCCCCCATCCCTCCTTTCATCAAGAGTATACATATTAAGCTCTCTCAGTCTCTCTTCATATGGTTTCTGATGCAGACCCTGCACCATTTTAGTTGCCCTCCTCTGGACTGCTTCCATCCTGTCTATGTCCTTGCGTAGATGGGGTCTCCAAAACTGCACACAGTATTCCAGAAGGGGTCTCACCAACTGTCTGTACAGAGGGATAACCACTTCCCTTTTTCTACTTGTGATGCCCCTTCCTGTGCATCCCAGTATCCCCCTGGCTCTCCTTATTGACTTCTCTCATTGCTTACCCACGTTTAGGTCATCTGATATGACTACCCCCAAGTGACAGTCCCTTTCCATTTTTGTTGTTAGTACCTCCCCTGCTATTGTGTACTCTTCTCCTGGGTTTTTGTTTCCCAGGTGCATCACTTTGCACTTCTTTGCATTGAATCTAAGTTGCCATGTCTGACCATTCCTCCAACCTTGCCAAGTCCCTTCTCATCCTTTCTACCCCCCCCCCCTTGTATATCAACTCTGTTACAGATCTTTGTGTCATCTACAAAGAGGCATACCTTTCCTTCAGACCCTCTGCAATGTCACCTATAAAGATGTTAAAGAGGACTGGACCCAGTACTGAGCCCTGAGGTACTCCACTAGTAACCTCTTCTCTCGGAAGTGTTCCATTCACTATTACCTTCTGTGTCCTGTTGTACAGCCAGTTTGTTACCCAGGCTACCACCCTGGAACCCACCCCAGGCTGGCTAACTTGATTATTATCTTTTTGTGGGGACTGTATCAAATGCCTTGCTAAAGTCTAGGTAGGCCAAATCCACAGCCCCTCCCTGGTCTATTACTTTGGTCACCCAAGTCAAAGAAATCAATTAGATTCGTCTGACATGAACTTCCTGCTGTAAATCCATGCTGCTTTGGGTCCTGTGCCCCGTTGGCCTCTAGGTACTCAACAATTTTTTTTTCAGAAGTGATTCCATCATTTTCCCTACCACTGAGGTCAAACTTACAGGTCTGTAGTTTCCTGCTTCTGCCTTGCTCCCACTTTTGTGAAGGGGAATCACATCTGCCCTCCTCCAGTCCTCAGGTACCACCCCATCCTCCCATGATTTGTTAAAAAGTGTGGTCAGTGGTGTCACTGGGTCCTCCCTCAGTTCTTTTAGGATTCTGGGGTGAATCCCATCAGGCCCCATTGCTTTGTCCACCTTGAGTTTTAGGAGTTCTTTCAGGACCCTTTCTTCTGTAAATGGACTGGTGTCAACTCCCCTACCCAGAGTGCTTCTATTGTCTGGTTTAGGTAACTCCTCCTCATCTTCTTTTGTGAATACTGAGCAAAAAGTATTCATTTAGTATCTGTCTTTTCACTGTCTCCCTCTGCCCATTTCCCCTCTCCTTTATTCATCTTCACTATTCCTCCCTTAACCTTTCTATGCTCCCTAATGTACCTATAAAAGGTGTTATCACCCTTCTTAACTGAGTTGGCTATTTTTTCCTTGGTTTGGGCCTTTGCTATTCTGACTGCCTTCCCCACTTCTTTCTGCTTTAATTGATACAGTTCCCTGTCGTGCTCCTTCTGTGATTCCTTATACTTTTTGAATGGAGCCTTTTTCTCCTTAACCTTCCCTGCCACCTCTTTTGAGAACCATAGTGTTTTTTTACTCTGCTTTGTTTTCCTTATTTGTTTCACACAAAGGCTTGTTGCCTCTATGATAGCAGTTTTGATTTTTCTCCATTGTTCTTCCACCCCTCCTTTTTGGCCATTTGCTAGTGCATTCCTCAGGTATTCAACCATTTTGCTAAAGTCAGCCCTTCTAAAGTCCAGTATCCTTGTTTTTGTATGGCTTGTCTCCATGGTTGTGCTTATTGTGAAGCACACTGTGAAGTGGTCACTTGTTCCCAGATGTCTACTGACTCTAAATTTGTGATTCTCTCTCCATTTGAGAGTACCAGGTCTAGTATTGCTCCTCCCGAGTGGGTTCCAACACTAGCTGTCTAAGGCCTGCCCCCTGCAGGGCATCGAGAATCACCCTGCTCTTGGATGTGGCTGCAGTACATGTCATCCAGTTAACATCTGGCTTATTCAGGTCCCCCATCAACAGTATCTCCCCTTTTTCAGCCATTTTGAGAATGTCCTCTCATTTTCTTGTCCGTTTCCTCCCCTTGAGATGTGGGTATGTAAACAACACCTGTGCGGATTGTGATGCCATTCCCTGTCTCCAAGGTGACCCAGAGTGCCTCTTGTCCTCCCCCTTTACTTTTTAGTTCTGTAGCTTTGATCCTTCCTTATGTATAGAGCTACTCCACCTCCTCTTTTACCCTCCCTGTCCCTTCTGTAGACTGTGTACCCTAGTATGTTGACATCCCAATCATGGTTCTCCGTGTACCATGTTTCTGTGACTGCCTCAATATCCAATTGTTCATCTACCATCAGGGCTACTAGCTCAGGAAGCTGGTTTCCCAGACTACGGGCACTGGTACTCACTGCCCTCCATTTAATGTTGGCTTTATCCTTTTTTCCTCCATCCCTGCTCTTTTTGCCCTTGTTTATTTTTCCATTTACCCGTCTGCCCTCTGTTGAGCTCTGTACCTCAGTGTTTACCTTACTACCTGCCATGTTTTGTGGGGGGAAGCTTGAAATTTCCTGCCTCTTATCAGCACCTCCCCCTTGGCTAGTTTAAAGGCTTGCCAAGGAAGCATTTAAACCTGTCACTTAGGAGCTTGGTTCCCTTCGTGGACAGATGCAGACCATGGTGCCAGTATAGACCATCTCTCCAGGTGTACCCCCAGTCCTCAATGAAGCCAAAGCCCTGTGCTCTGCACCAGTTTTGCAACCATTCATTAAACTGCATGGTGTGTAGTACCCTAGCCTCTCCCCTGCCATGGACTGGCAGCACCTCTGAGAAGGTAAACCGTGCTTGCTACCTGTCTGAGGCCCCTCTCCAACTCCACAAATTCATCCTGCACTGCACTGATTCCATGCCTAGCTAGGTCATTTGTCCCAAGGTGGACAATGATATCTAGTTCTCTCTCCTGTGATGCTGCTTCTGCAGTCGTGAGAATTTGCTTCTTGTCCCTCCAAGCCATGGCACCAAGCAGGCACCTTAATTCCCTCTCCTCTCCCTTCCCCAGTTCTACCCCACTAACAACTGAGTACCCTATCAGAAGCTGTTTCTTTCCCCTGTGGCGTCACTTGCCACCCTTTTGTGGGTCTCCCTTGTGGATGTCCTCAGCATTCTTCTTGGTCTCCACTGAGGGTGCCATCATAGAGGAACCTTGCTCTGCCAGACTGGCTTATGATTTGTGTAGAGGTACAACTACGGGACTTCACCTCTGTTCCACCACCCACACCCTCCCAGAACCCACTGTGGTCAACTGCTCTTCATACTTAGCAACCTCTGAGGCAGTGGTTGTGGCAGTGGTACTCTTTGGGTGGGGGAGGCCTCCTTAGTCCTTGCCAGTTCAGCCTGGAGGTGGGCAATCTCCTCCCTCAGAGCTGACAGTTGCCTGCAAATAGGACAGCAACACAGTTTCCAGAATGTCTCCCGGAAAACTGCTGCCCCACAGCCAGTGCACTGCACCACTCCCCACATGTCCCTCTCCCTTATAATATACAATATGTAATATATACTGTATATATATATATATATATATATATATATATATATATTTTTTTTTTGTGGTGTGTACTTACCCTTTATGCACTGTGATGGGTTATTAAGAATATGACAGTTCTGCCCCAAGACCTGTTGAGCAAGTGATGTCAGAACTTTGGCTATAAAGGAAATGCCACGCCTGGGGGGTTGGGTGGGTAGTCCACAACCACAGGTGACTGTTAGAAACAATCAAATACACCACTGCTCCACCACCCTGGTGAGTACTGCCCTTTATAGTAATTCAACTAACCTCCAGTAACTTATTTAAAAAAAGTTTAACTATCTCAAAATCCTACGCACCAGTAAATTATTTAAAAATAGTTTCTGTCCCAAAATCCTAGTAGTCAATCCAGCTACCACCAAGGGACAACCAAAATGCAGTGTTCAAACCCTTGTGAAGTTACTTCCAAGATAAGCAGAGTTTGGAAGCTCCTTATTCAATTCCTCAGCCACCTGTAATGTATTTAAAAATAGTTTAACTGTCAAAAAATCCTAGTAGACAATCTAGCTACCTCCAAGGGTCTACCCAAATGCAGTATTTAAATCCTTCTAAAGTTACTCGCAAGATAAACAGAGTTTGCAAGCCCATTCTTGGTTAAACACTAAAATAAGTAAATAAACAGCAATTACCAAGGGTAATTAGTTTCACCTCCCACAGAATTGAGCAAAAATGCATGTTGTTGCAGATATCAAGTGCAATATAGAATTTCCCACACAGCTCACAGCTGAATAAAGAAGTAGTGTCCTTCCAGGTCAAGAAGATGTGCTTTGTGTTCATCCACACTGTTTGGCAGACTCCAAGCAGTTCTCCGGGAGGAGGTAGGCAAGGCGCACACCCCCTACTTGGGAAATAAAGACTGGAGAACCGAGGCCCCAAAACCAGCATCCCGGTGTCACTCAAGGTCGATGTGGTAGTGGGTAATGAAAGTGTTTGCTGACTTCCAGGTAGCAGCCAGACAGATTTCCTGGATAGGGATGTCCCTGGAAGCAGCCACGAATGCAGCAGTGTGGCAGGTAGAATGAACTGTTATCCCTCTGGGAGGCTCCTTGCCTGCTAACTCATAGCACAGACCTATGCATGATGTAATCCATCTAGCAATGGTCTATTTGGCTGCAGGTCTGCCAGAAGCGGCTTCAGCGTAGGGGACAAACAGCTGGTGAACCTCTCCACGAATTTCCGCCGCTCGCGCCTTGTAATAGGAGAGAGCACATCTCAGGTTCAAGGTATGGAGCCTGTACCAGCGTCCGAGGTGTAGTTAGGGTAGTATACCGGCAGAGTCAAGACCGGGTTAAGGTGAAACTGATACCACCTTTGGAAGGAATTTCGGGTGGGGGCGCAGGACAACTCTGTCCCTGTGAAAAAACAGATAAGGGGAGTCCACCGACAGCGCCTGGAGCTCCCCTGTCCTTCTGACTGATGTGATAGCCACCAGGAAGGCCATTTTCCACAAGTGTGAGAGTGCACACTTGTGCATAGGTTCGAATGGCTTGCACATGAGCTTTGCCAAAACCAGTAACAGATCCCACGGAGGTGGAGGTTCACGCACCAGAGGGGATATGTGATCCAGGCCTTTGAAGAAGCACCCAACCACTGTCTCCTGTGTCAATGTCAGCTGACCGGCCCGTGCTCGGTAAGCAGAAATGGCTGCCAGGTGCACCCTAAGGGTCGATGACCGCAGACCCCCTTTGGAGAGAGACCAAAGGTAGTCGAGAATGTTAGCCACAGAGCAGGATAAGGGGTCCAGACTCTCACCCTGACACCAAATGGAAAATTTCTTCAATTTGAAGGTATAACATTTCCTGGTCGATTCCTTACAAGATGCCTCCACTACGGTGTGGACATCCTCAGAAAGACCCAGAGCCTGGAACTCTAGCCGCTCAGGTACTAGGCTGAGGTGTGCAGAGATTGAAGGTCCGGATGGAATACCTTCCCCAGGTTCATTGATATCAGGTCCGGGTGTGTACAAAGCCGCTCCGGTGGTCTGCAGCCGAGGCTGAGGAGATCTGGGTACCAGAACTGGCACGGCCAATCTGGGGCTACCAGGATCACCTTTGCCTTGTCCCTCCTCACCTTGAGTAGCACCTTGTGGATCAAGGGAAATGGAGGAAAGGTGTAGAGGAGGCCTGGGGTCCATGGCCTTGAGAAGGCATCCCCCTGCAGCGAGCCCTGCTGAGGGGGGTGGGCATGGTACAGCCTCAGCTTGTTTTCCCTGGAGGCAAACGGGTCCACCACCAGTTTGCCCCAGCGGGAGAACAGACTGTAAGCTACCTCTGGATGGAGAGTCCACTCAGATGTCTGGCCTATGCTGCTGAGAGCATCCGCCAACTGGTTCGAGACTCCTGCCACATGGATGGCTAGGAGATCCACCTCCAGCCGACTGACGAGGGTCCAGATGCAGAGCGCCTCCTTGCACAGCAGACGGGAGTGCGTGATGCCCTGTTTGTTGAGGTAGTACATGGCAGTGGTATTGTCCATCTGGACTTGAACCACTTGACCCCGGAGCCGAGGAGCGAAAGCTGACAGTGCCAGTCTGACTGCTCTGAGCTCCAACAGGTTGATGTGGCATCAGGACTCCTTGGGGGTCCAGAACCCATGGGACCTGCTGTCTCCCATGTGGGCTCCCCAGCCCATGAGAGAGGCATCGGTCGTAAGGATGACAGTCAGCTCGGGGCGGACAAACGGGATCACTTCCTGCAACCGTTCTGGGGCGGTCCACCATTGGAGAGCGTCCCACATCTTCTGGGTTACAGTGATCAGCTGATAGAAATGACCGTGGCGCTGAGCCCACTGGGTGGCCAGCGCCTATTGGAGGGGGTGCATGTGCCACCTGGCCCAACGGATCACTGAGGTGCACGCCACCATCTAACCCAGAAGGCGCAGAAAGTCCCAGGCAGGGCGCAAGTGCCCAACCAGAAATGACTGGGCAAAGGAGGAGAGAACCTCCGCCCTGTCTGCCGGGAGTCGAGCTCTGGCTTGACAAGAGTTGAGCTCTGCCCAGATGAAGCTCATCACCTGAGCAGGCATGAGTTCCGACTTGGCCTCGTTGATCAGGAGGCCGAGTTGAGAGCAGGTTTGCAAAGCCAGATCCCTGGACCTCTCTACCTCCTGAAGGGAGGATCCTGCCAAGAGCCAGTCGTCGAGATAAGGGTAGATTCGGACTCCTCGACGCCGAAGATGGGCTGCCACCACTGCAATGCACTTGGTGAAGATCCATGGGGCCGATGACAGGCTGAACGGCATAGCTTGGAACTTGTACAGGGTCCCTTCGACCGTGAAGCGGAGGAACCGCTGATGGGACGGACGGATTGGGACGTGAAAGAACGCGTCCTGTAGATTCAGTGAACAGAACCATGTTTTGCTCCAGGGGTGGTATGATCTGGTTCAGAGTCATCATCCGGAAGGTGCGAGACCCGAGATATTGATTCAGATCATGGAGATCTAGGATGGGGCACCAACCCCATGTCCGCTTGGGCACCAGGAAGTACCTGGACACGAAGCCCGGGTCTGTAGGAGGATCCAGCACTGGAGCTACCGCCTCTCCTTGCGGAGGAGCCGAGCTATTTCGTCTCGAAGAACCGACTAAGTGCAAGCTGAGATCCTTTCCTCCCGAGGGGCTTGGCTTGGCTGGGAGGGTACTGCTCGAACTCTAGAGGCAGTCCCTGACTGACCACTTCGAGAACCCACCTGTCCAAAGTGATATCGGACCAGGTGGAATGAAAGTGGTGGAGCTGGCCCCCCATGGGAGGATCCAGAGTTGTCATGATGGGTGTAGGGGTGGTGGCCCCCAATCCGTCACTGAGCAGGCTTAGATGAGGAGGAGGAACCTGGACCTGCACCTCGGCCTCCTTTACGGGGCTGTTGAGGACCCTGCTTGGGCCGTGGGTGCCAAGTTTGAGCCTGCTGCTGGCCTCCTTGATAGGAGGGCTGCCAGACCGCAGGAGAAGAATGCCGAAATGGCTTCTCTTCCTTTTCTGCTGGTTCTTGCCCAAAGAACCTTTTGCAGAGAGGTAGCATCCAAGGTGGCACTGGACTGCTCGATACGCTGAAGGTGACCGGCCACTCCTGAACCGAACAAGTCAGTGCCAAGGAAGAGAACGTCAGCTAACTTATGCTGTATTCCGCCGGGAAGGAGGATAACCTCAGCCAGGACCTGCGGCAAGTGGCCACTGCGGCTGCTAGGGAGTGGGCACAAGAATCCCCCATCTCTAGGGCCGTCTGGAGCTGCTGTTTTGCAACAGCATGGCCCAAATCACGGACTTGCTTGACCGTGGTCTGCATGTCCGCCGGGAGATGAGGGAGGACTTCGTCTAATGACCCGAGGAGGGCATGAGAGAGTGAGGCATAATGACAGCTGAACTGGCCTGACGAAGGCCTAAGGAAGAGGCCGCGTAGACCTTGCGGGCAGAGTGGTCCATATTTTTGGACTCCTTGTCCAGGGGTCGGTCTGTGTTGGCTGAGCTACCAGTATGTCTAAACACAAGCGGTCAACAGGCTCTGGCCGAAGGATGTTCTGTGAATCACAGCAGGGACCCTATGGGCACTGCATATTTGCGGGCCATGCTGGGCACTGCCAGAGCTCAAGGGCTGGTCCAGTGATGGCTTCGGCTACCGGAAAGGCCTCCACTGGGGTATCCCCTTTTTTAGGATGTCTAAGGGGGTACTACTGCCTTTTTCTGGATAGACTCCAGGGGCATTCCGGTAGATTCAGAGATCAGGCAGAGAATGCCTTGAAAGGAGGAAGGCCCCTTCTCTAAACCTGCCATGGAGGACTCATCATCCCCAGGATGGGAGTGTAGTCCTGTGACGTCAGAGTCAGAGGAGTCATGGTACAACAGTCTCCAGCCTACGTCCCCTTCGATCTGCCGGGGGCGGTCGGGGGTAACCGTTATGGACAGACGTCGGAGAAGCCTGGTGTCTGTACGATCCTCTTTCGAGGGAGCCCCTCCCTGAGGCTGCTTAGGCAGTGGTTCCACCAGAATCGGTGGAGAGACCGAGATGGGCCAAGCCGGGATATGGGCCATCCCCACGGGCGGGGGAACCTAAAACTTCGGTTCCGGAGGGGTCGGCATCGGCCCAGGAGGCAGTAGCCAAGTGATGGCCGGAGTGGACGGTGGAGCCGGCTTTTGCAAGGTCAAAATCAGCTGTTGCCACATAAGATCCTCATAGCGTCAACGGAGTTTCCGTCGAAGCCTCTCCTCGTCCAAGAAGGATGAGTATCTTCGGCGATGCCTCTTTTTAGAGTGCTTGTGACTCTTTTTCGGTCGTTCGACTGAGGGGGTTCTGGACCTCGATCGAGATCAGGCTGGCTGACTCGGTCGAGCGGGAGACACCGGGGTCAGTGAAAACCGAGGGTCCGGAACTGTGTCCTCGATAGTGACACCAGCAGGCTGGGTCCCTTCATTAGGAAAAACAAGGACTGGAGTCATTTCTAAAGAATCGTCGACTGGAGTCGGCGAAATAGGGTCGATCAGGTCGAGAGATTCTCAACCTCATCGGCCACTTCCTCGATTTCTTGGCTGGACAGAAGATCCGTAAAGCCGAGGATGCGATCTCGACCGAGGTAGAGACCACATGTTCTGGGGACTCAGACCTTTCTCAGTCCCAAGAACATCTCTGTTTGGTCGAAGACTTAGAGTCCTTTTCCCCTCTTCAGAGGGTGGGAGGAGTGCAAGCCCGAGGGCGCCTCACCCCTGGTGGGGAGAGACTGGCACAACTCCTTGAAGGAGCCCGAAAAGGTGGAACCGAGGTTCAGAGGAACAAAAAAGCTCCAAGTGGCCGAAGCTTGAGCCACTTCCTCCTCAAAGCCTTCATTTGCTCCAACTGTTTGGCGGATCCCGCATGCAGAAACCGCCCACCTCGCCGCCTGATTTGTGGTTCCTTTCCTCCGATCTTCCCAATTTTAGCAGCATGGCCGTCATCCAGGATGTTGGGATGGAAGGCCAGGCAGAACATGCGGGTGGGAGGTGTTATGTGTCAACACCAAGGCAGTAGGCGCACATTAGGTGGGGATCAGTCGCGACATCTTCTGGCGCAGGGAGCACTGGCAAATCCAGAAGCAGATTTTTCCTCCATGTCCGATCGCCCATCGGGTTGACAACAGGCAGGTTTTGGGGCCTACGAATTGCTGTGAAGCACGAGAGAACTTGTATCTTCCAGCGGAAAGGAAGATCTGACGTCATGGAGTGGAGCCGAGGTTTATATCACCCACGTGGGTGGGAGGAGCCAGCTTGAAGACTTCTGGCAAGATTTAAACGGGAAAGGGACATGCCAAACAGTGTGGATGAACAACATATTCACGCTCCTAGAAGTATATAGTCATAGAAAGGTGGTGGATCCATGGAATAGCCTCCCATCAGAGGTTGTAGGGGTAAAAACAGTGGGGGAATTCAAAAACGAATGGGACAGACATAAAGGAACTCTAGCAATAGGAAAGAGAGGGTAAGCCGAAGATCATTTAGGATCTGTAGTAAGTGAAACAGGTAGGGAAAATGGACAGACTACATGGGCCAAGCGGTCTTTATCTGCCATCAAATTCTATGTTTCAATGTTTAATTTCTGATCAAACTGTTAATTTTTTTGAAAGCCAGTTTAGTGCTGAAATACTGAAGGACACACTTCAATTCCAAGAAATCCGAAAGACCAATTTAGATTACTGAATTGCCTCAAATAGAGGGCAACATGGGACACTATGTCATCTACTGCAACAAAATTGGTGTATTCGAAAATTCCTTTTGTGTTTTTTCCTCAGTACCGCAAGGGAATTACAGCATGTATGCCTTTCCCCAACTGAAAGTGCTGCCTAAATCAATTTAAAAAAAATGAGTTTTTTTATTACTCGACTACATTTTTTTCTCGTTTTTTTCTCCTTTTTGAACAGTGAAATGTACACAGATTCAAACAGTAAAACTGAATTTAGTTCTTTATTCCATCTTGGGGCTTGTATGACATGACCACTTCAGTTTCACGTTCATGCTTTACATCAAAGCATATTCAGTTTTTCTCATTTATTTCATATGGCATGAATGGCCAAAGTTATCAAAAAAAAATCGTACTCACCCGTAACAGTAGTTTTAAGAGTGGCATATGATGTTCATCCACACTTCTGCAGTGTCCTTTCCCCTTTAAGACTCGCCGGAACGTCTTCAAGCTGGCTACAACTCCCTCAGCACCACTCCATGACGTCAGATCTTGCCCGCGGAAAGCAAAATCAGTACACCACTTGCCAGGGGAGGTCAGTTCGGCCAGTGTGGATGAACATCATATGCCACTCCTAGAAAAACGCGTTACTCACCTGTAACAGTAGTTCTAGCCGTGGTGTATGTTGTTCATCCACACTGACCCATCCGACCTCCCCTGACTTCAGTGCACAGTGCTGCTTCCAGCGGGCAAAATCTGGTGTCATGGTGCGGAGCCAAGGGATATACCAACTTGGTGGGCGGGAGGAGCCAGCTTGAATCCACACGTCTGGCAGACTCCTAGCAGTTCTCCGGGAGGATGGGAGGCAAGGTACACACACCCTACTTAGGAAACAGAGAGTGGAGAACTGAGGCCCCAAAACCAGCATCCTGGCATGACTAAGTCAATGTGATAATGGGAAATGAAGGTGTGTGCTGACTTCCAGGTAGCAGCCCTGCAGATCTCCTGGATAGGGACGTCCCTAGAAGCAACCACTGACACAGCAGTGAGGTGGGTGGAATGAGTCGAGCCCTCCGGGAGGGCAGTGCAGTGGTTTAAGGCTCTGAGCTGCAAATCTGGAGACCTGGGATTGAATCCCACAGCCCCCACTTGCATACTGTGTGACTTTGAGCAAGTCACTTAACTTCCCTGTGCTCCCAGGTTGCACCTGTAAACAAGCTTTCAGCTTAGTGTGTCTCACCTGGTTAAACAATTGAAAAATTAAAAAAAAAATTAAAAAAAAAATAAAAACTATAACAGAGATCAAAGCAGGAAGTGATTCACCTGCCAATCGTCTGCTTGGCTGCAGGTCTGCCAGGTGCGGCTTCAGCGTAGATGACAAACAGCTGGCGAACCTCTTCCTGAACTCCAGCCATGCACTCCTTGTAATAGGCTAGCGCTTGCCACAGGTCCAATACATGGAGCCTGTGCTAGGCCTACGAGGTGTGGTTGGTGAAGTACACTGGGAGGTTAATCACCTGGTCAAGGTGAAAATCCGACATTACCATCAGGAGGAACTTTAGGTCGGGGCGAAGGAAAACCTTGTCCCTGTAGAAGACCAAGTAAGGAGACCACACCAAAAGCACCTGGAGCTCACCGATCCTTCAGGTTGATGTGATAGTCATCAGGAAGGCTGTCTTCCATGACAGTCAAGCCATCTCATACCTGTGCATTGGTTTCAAATGGCTTGCCCATGAGCTTTGCCAACACCAGCAACAAGTCCCAAGGTGGTGGTGGTTCAGGCACCACGGAGGTGAAATGTGGTCAAGGCCCTTAAAGAAGCACCAGACCACCTTCTCCTGCTCCACAGACTGCTGACCAGCCCACGCCCGGTAGGCAGAGATGGCTGCCAGGTGCACCTGAAGGGTTGTCGACTGAAAGCCCAACTGGGAGAAGTACCAAAAGGTAGCCAAGGATGTGAGCCACTGGGCAAGATCAGCGGTCCAGCCCCCTTACCCTGGCACCACATGGAGAACCCCTCATTTGAAGGCATAGTATTTCCTTATCGACTCCTTCAGAGAAGACTCTACTATGCTGAGAACATCTTCTGGGAGACCCAAAGCTTGGAACACTACCCGCTCAGGAACCAGGCTCTCAGGTGCAGGGATTGAAGGTCCGGGTGGAGAACCTTCCCCTGATAGATGGAAAGCAGGTCCAGGCATAGAGGGAGATGCCTTGGAAGCCTGCAGCTGAGGCTGAGGAGATCAGGGTACCAGAACTGGCGTGGCCAGTTTGTAGCCACCAGGATCACCTGTGCCTTGTCCCACCTCTCCTTGAGCAACACCTTGTGGATCAAGGGAAACAGAGGGAAGGCACAGAAGAGGCCTGGGGTCCAAGGCCTCGAGTAGGCACCCTCCTGCAGCATTTCCTGCTGAGGGGGGTGGCATAGTACAGACTCAGCTCTGCATTCTCCCTGGAGGCAAACAGGTATACCAGAAGAGTGCTCAAGGAGAACAGACTGTGCACTACATCTGGGTGGATAAACCACTTGTGAGATGCCTCGCCTACATGGCTCAGAACATCCACCACCTGGTTGGAGACACCGACCACATGGATGGCCAGATCATCGGCCTCCAGGCTGCGCAGGAGGGTCCACACATGGACAGCTTTCTTGCACAGAGGGAGGGAGCCCCACCCTGGTTGCTGAGGTAGTACATGGTCGTGGTGTTGTCTGTCTGGACCTGGACCACCTGACCCTGAATGTGTGGGGCAAAAGCAGTCAGCGCCAGCTGAACTGCCCGAAGCTCCAGCAGGCTGATGTGGCACCAGGACTCCTTTGTGGTCCACAGCCCGTGGACTTTGCTCCCCCAGTTGGGCATTCCAGCCCATGAGAGAAGCATCAGTTGTCAAGATGACCATCATCTCTGGGTGGACAAATGGGATACCTTACTGCAGATGTTCTGGGATCAGCCATCACTGGAGGGAGTTCCACATCAGCTGGGTCACAGTGCCCAGCTGGTCAAAGTGGCCCTTGTGCAGAGACCACTGGCATGCCAGCTCCCACTGCAGAGTGTGCATTCTCCCACGATCCAATGGACCACGCTGGTGTAGGCCACCATGTATACCAAGAGGCGCAGTAAGTCCCGCGCAAGGTGCAACTGCACAACCAGAGATGATCAGGCAAAGGAGGAGAGAACCTCTGCAGCGTCCCTCGGGAGCCGACCCCTGGCTCTGCAAGAGTCCAGCTCTGCCCCAATGAAACTGGTCACCTGCAAGGGCACGAGTTCCGACTTGGCCACCCTGACCAATAGGCCAAGAGAGATGCAGGTCTGGAAGGCCAGGTCCCTGGACCGCTCCATCTCCTCCCTGGAGGGACCCGTGATCATCCAGTTGACCAGGTAGGGGTAAAACCTGGACCCCTTGGCGCCTCAGGTAGGCTGCCACCACTGCAATGCACTTGGTGAAGACCCAGGGAGCCGAGGACAGGCCGAATGGCATGGACTAGAACTTGTAGAGGATCCCCCTGCCAGGAACCGGAGGAAACAGTGGTGAGGACGGACGGATTGGGACGTGAAAGAATGCGTCCTAAAGAACCAGAGAGCAGAACCACATGTTCTGCTCGAGAGATTGTATGATCTGAGACAGAGAGACAATCCTGAAGGTGTGCGGCCTGATGAACTGTATCAGGTCACACAGATCTAAAATGGGGCACCAGTCCCCCATCCATTTTGGCACCAGGAAGTACCTGGAGACAAAACCCTGGGTGTTCCGGAGCATCCGAGACAGGAACCAGACCTCCTTGCAGAGGAGCTGGGCTATGTCATCCTGAAGGGCCGACACGATGTCGACTGACACTATGCACTCCCGTGGGGCGTGGGCTCATCAGGACTGGCATTTTTTGAACTCCAGAAGCAGACCTTGACCGACCACCTCAAGGACCCACCTGACTGTAGTAACAGCAGACCAGGCAGAAAGGAAGTGGAGGAGCTGGACCTCCCCCCCCATGCAGAGGATTCAGGGAGCTCAAGATGGATATGGGGGTAGGCGCCCTCCATCCCATTACTGGGCAGGCTTGGAAGCAGAGAAGGAACCGGCGGAGGGGCCACCTGGACCTCTACCTCCTGCATGGCTCAACTGGTAGCACGTCCGCCTCTGGACCAGAAGGTCAGGGATTCTCAACCCACACCAGGATTGGATTTGTACCAAAAAACGCTCGCACCCTAGTGCAGTATTAGCGGGATGCTGTACTGTTGGGGTGTGCAGTCCTTCGGATGAGATGTTAAACCAAGGTCCCTTCTACTAGTCCTGGTGCTGTGCTGGTGGGTGTCCAGGTGGAAGTAAAAGAACCCAAGGCATTCTTCGCAAAGAGTAGGAGACATTCCCGGTGTCTTGGCCAATATTCCCCTTCCAATAAACTGGTTTATGCAAGTGTCCAGGCTGTGTGTGGATGCTGATGTGCAATATGACTGCCACTACACATTCAGTCACTTCACTACCAGTCTAGCATTGCTTGTAAAGCGCTTTTGGATACATTGTGTATGAAAAGTGCTATATAAATGCTGATTATTATTCTTCTCCTGGCTTCCTGATGACAGAGGCCGCTGATTTTGGCCGGGGACACCAAGCTTGTTGCTGTCCACCCGGGGACTGGGCAGGTTTGGTCGCGGGGGCAGAGACAGGCTGAAAGGGCTTCTTCGTTTGAGGCTTAAAGTCCTTGGGGTCCTTTTGGGCAGAAGTCACAGGGTCCAAGGTGGTGCTGGACTTCTCAATACGGTTGAGTTGCCCTTCCATGCCGGGCCCAAACAAGTCAGTACCCAAGAAGGGAACGTCTACCAACTCGTGCTGCATGTCAGCCATAAAGGTGGAGATGCGCAGCCAAGCCCAGCAGTGCATGGCAACTGCAGCCGCCACAGACTGGGCGCAAGAATCGCCGAGGTCCATGGCAGTCTGAAACTGCTGTTTTGTTAGCACTCGGCCTTGGTCCCCGAGCTGTTTGACAATAGTCTGCAGGTCTGTGGGGAGATGGGGGATTCCCCCATCCAGAGAACCCATCAGGGCATGTGAAAAATGGGTCTTTAAGAGGGATGAGCTCGCTTGCCAAAGGCCGAGGGGCATACATATTCTTGACCATATGGTCCAATTTCTTGGACTCCTTGTTGGGTTTGTCAATGTCCCCCACGTTGCTGGTAAGCCGAAACACGGAATCCGCCACAAGACCCTCTGCAAAGGGGTATTCTGTGAATCCCAACAGGGAACTGGTAGGGACTGCATACTCGCAAGGCCATCTCAGCTGACGGCACAGGGCACGAGGTCGGGTGCTGCCATAGTTCAAGGGCAGGACCGAGGATAGCATCCGGAATCAGGAAAATTTCCATGGAGAGTCGCCACAGTCGAGGATCTCAGTCAGTGTGTACTGTTCCCGCTTCTGAAAGGGTTCCAACTGGAGACCCGTAGATTCAGAAATAAGACAGAGAAGGCCCATGAAGGACATGGGCCCCTGATCCGTCGCGTAGTCCCCAACCAACTCCATATCTAGCGGTCGAGAGTGGAGGGAGGACCCCTTCAATTCCTAAGAATCATGGAAGAGTGGTAGACAGCCCCAGTCCCCACACACCCTGCAAGGGCAGTCCGGGGTGACGGTGACGGACAGCTAATAAGGTAAATCCTTGCCCAGACAAGCATCCTTAGTCGGAGCGCAGGATGGTGGCTGCTTGGGAGGCGGCTCCACCAACTATGGTGGAGAGGTTGGAGGGGGCCACACCGGGACAGTACAGATTTTCGCCTACCGAAGCGGGGTCCACTGCGGCTCTAGTAGCGTTAGCCAAGGAAGGGCCAGGTTAGCTAGAACCAGCTTCACCCAGATAAACCAAAGCTGTTGCCACATGAGATCCTCGTAGAGCCAATGCAACTTGTGCCTCGCCCAGAGAGAATGAGGAGGACGAAGAATAGCAGCGGCCCCGCTTGCCTGATCCTCAAGATCAACACAGGCTGCCGGAGTCGAGGCTCCGAGAGGGGGACCTTGACTACTGGGGGGAGACCAGAGAGTCTCAGAAGGGGCCAGCCAAAGCCTGTCTAGGTCCAGATGCTCTGGGTCGAGAAGGGGTGGAACAGTGCCCTGGTTCATCCCTCCCTCCCTGAGAAAGTGGCAGAATCAAAGTCCTGGAGAGAGGGGTATTGACCTCCTCGGCAGACAACAGGTATAGTGGTTCAAGAAAGATCTCAGAGGGCATCGACCAGAGTCTCGACCAACTCACTGGATGGGGGAACTGTGGGGTCAGTGGCCAGAGTCGAAGCACCAAATGTAGTCAGCAACTCCGGCAAAGCACGGGAATCGGAGGCCTGAGTGTGCACCTGATCCCAAGACCAATGACTAGACCATTTACTTGTCTGTTTCTCTCGCTCTCTGTTTTAGATTTTTTTGTTTTTTTGGTTTTATTTCGTGCCCAGACACTGCCAAAGGGTGGGAAGGGCCAGGCACAGTTCCTTAAATGCCCCGGAAAAAGAGGCACCCAGGGAGAGCGGCAAAAAGGCCGAAACCGAGGAAGGCTGAGCTGTGGCCCGAATCACGGCCTCCTCAAATGCCGCGAGTTGTTCAGCGGATCCCACGGCCACGGAGACCACCCAATGGGAGTCCTTGGATTTTACGGGCATGTCCAGATAATCGAGATGTCTGAGGAGCATGCGGGCTAAGCAATCCACCAAGGTGGAGGAATGGAAAGCGCGGCCAAGGCCACAGGCCTGGGTATCATGTACATGGCCCAGGCAGAATATGCATGAGGTATGCAGATCCGTTTGGGATGACATCTGCCTGTAACCCACATTTCCGGAACCCTGAAGCGGACTCCGCATCGCCAATTAAGGCAGCAAGAAGTAGAATAACCGAAGATAACGTTTTTTAATTGAAAGTTAAAGAATAAAGCAAAGGGCCTCTTCAGTGTGAGAGTATTAAGGAGGAACCTTCTTCCAACAGAAAGGATGATCTGGCATCATGGGGCAGTGCCGAGGCAGTTGACACCTGGGTGGGTGGGAGGAGCTAGCTTTAAGACGTTCCAGTGAGTCTTAAAGGGGAAAGGACACTGCCAGAAGTGTGGACTGATCGTCATATCCATGAACCTAAAAAGCTTGGTTACAGTGGATCTGTTGGAGACAGTTGTTTTTGTACTTGCCTTCCTCAAAACTGGACCTCCCCTCGATGATGATGAGGAATCGACATGTACTTCCCCAAGTCACCCTCTGGTCTTGTTATGCTATATCCAGCAAAATGAACCCTACAGAAAAGACAATCACTTGATGTTATTTTTTTTTATTTTTTTTTTTTTTTAAAGTATAGAGAATTAAGTGCACTGTGCATTTAAATGTTATTTTGTTATGCTTTTATAATACTGTAGAAGATAATTTTATCCATGTTCTGGTTTATTGATTTACTGAATTTTGTTGACAGGGTAAGCCCACTTAAAGTCCCTTTTTCAGGGGTGACTCAATTAATTATATGCAAACATAAAGCAGCACACAAAGTCAGATGAACAGTACAGTCCATAACAATAACAATAAGATCACAAGGTTACAGAGCTATCAACACTGGTATACTGTATACACAATTAAGTGTGAGCACACAGACAGGTCTGTTTACAAAGTAGCAGACTGAACAGGTAGGTACAGTTCAATGAATAGAAGAAGTACAGAGGCTGCGTTCAAGGAGAAGAGTCTTAAGTCCGTATTTAAAACCACTAAGCAAGGAACAATTTTGAAGGGATGTGGATAGAGTATTCCACAGACAAGGTCACAGTAGGCAAGGGATCTTTTGTCCACACAGGACCTTATTTTCAGAACCTCAAGTAGTGTACAAGAGGAAGACCGGAGCATTCCCCTCGAGGGTTTAAACTGCTAATAAAATCACTCAGGCCAGGGGTGGGGGTAGCAGCACCACTTACTAGTCTGTAGGCTAGACGTAGGAGAGGACAGTACAATCCTCCTTCAAAGGAGGGCCAATTTAATAAGTGGAAAACATCACAATGGTGCTTCCTAGGTGAAGCACTGGCAGGAAATCTACCATTTTTATTACAGAGGAACTTTGGTTTCTTAGCATCTGTGCTCCTTAAAGTGGAGCATCATATAACAGAACTGGGAGTTGTATACTGCTGGCAATGGCAAGCCTGGAGTTATTGGGCAGATAACTACTCGGCCAGTAAAGTAACCCAATTTTCTGGTGTAGGGACTTCCAAGACATGATCCACATGGAGCTTAAAGGAGAATTCCTGGTCCATATACAGTCCAAGATATTAAAAGAGTCAACCACTTCAATTAGAGCTTTAATGGGCATGGTAATAGGCAACAAATGCTGTCTAGCGGGACCAAGGTGTCTGGGACCAAACAGGATGGATTTAGTTTTCTTGGTATTCAGGACTAGCTTGTTACTAGCGAACCATTCCTCTAATTTCCATAAGTCATTAGTAGGCAGACTACAAAGTTGGGGGACATCACCAAAGCACCTCTATAACATGGCATCATCTGCATACAATAATAAATTAGCCAGTTACAAGGCATATCACTGATGGAGACAGAACAGCAGAGGACCCAAGATGGACCCTTGTGTAACACCATCTGTTATCGGCTTCTGTGGAGGCTAGGCACCATTCCACTTAAAGAGCAGCTCTGCACTTTTACCCTCCCAAGCACATAACGAAGCTCACCTAGCCCAAAACTGATTACGTTATAAAGTTTTATTTAATTGTGCCTGTATTCATGGAGGGAAAGGATCGTATTTTAGCCTCCAAGGAGCCCGTGGCCAAAACAGTCACACTTCCTTATTTAGACAGACGCCCCAGAGCTTGCACATTTGTGATGTCAGTATATTGAGTCGTAGGAACATGCTACATAGAGTACAACAGGGACATTTTTAATGGCTTTGTATTATACTTGAGTCTGATTATAACAAATGAAGGCCACTGCTCAACTAACAAGGACCTTGTTAGTTGACCAGTGGCATTCATTTGTCATAATCAGAACTCTAAAGAACAACCAAAAAAAAATACTACGTTACTCGCCTGTAACAGTAGTTCTAGGAGTGGTATATGGTGATCTGGCAGTGCCATTTCCCCTCTAAGGCTTGCCAGAAAGTGTTAAAACTGGCTCCTCTCACCCACCCGGGTGGTAACTCCCTCGGTCCCTCGGCACCGCCCCATGAGTAGGCATCCTTGGATTTGACTGGCAGATTCCATTTCTCTCGGTGGCCCACCTACAAACAGGCGAGAAAGCTGTCAAGAACCACGTGGTGGAACGAGCGACAAAAATCGTGAGGTTTGGGCGTGATGCTCATGGCCCAGGCAATAAACGCACGTGGCATGCAGGTCGGTGCACGACATCTTCTGCCTGCAAGGGCACCGGTGGAATCTGGGCGAGGACTTGTCCTCCATCGCGGTCGCGATTGGAAATTGCAGTGAAGACTGTACTCTAATGTGTTTAAGTTCTGGAAGTAAATCCGAAGATCTGAGCATCAGGGCCTATTCAATGCGGGAGCAGTAAGGAGGGAACCTGCATCTTCCAGTGGAAAGGAAGATCTGGCATCATGGGGAGAGCCAAGGGTTATACCACCCGGGTGGGTGGGAGGAGCCAGCTTGAAGGCTTTCCGGCTGTTCTTAAAGGGGAAAGGACACTGCCGGAAGTGTGGATAGAATAACATATCCACGTACCTAGAAAGAACAGTTACATAAGGACTTTCCATAACAGTAGATCTGAGGGGATCTCAGTCATCAGGTTACACTGTGGAACCTTTGCCATCGGAGTTGGGGAATCCAAAGGGAAGATTTTCAGCAGTACAACTGGCGCTGCTCATGCCATCAACGTCTGCTGTTGTCAATAACCCTATACAGGTGTGGCCGGCCCCACTCCCTCCTCGGTTCTTTCCCTCCGGAGACTAACTGAGCAAGGCGAATGCCCTGGGGTACTGAGGAGAGACTGAGTGACCCGGCTCTTGATAGAAATAATGGAATACATTAGATAGCCAGGTCAGATGTCTCAAGATCAGCAATAATTGCTGTCTTGTTCTTTATAGACCTGGCATTGCATAACACCGCCCGGGTCGGATGAGAGGCCATAGAAGAGCAGGTAACTTGCCCACTTTCAGTGGAGCCCTTGGGTATGGGCACCAGGCAGGGAGACCCCCTTTCCTGGACCCATTTCACCCCAGAGTGCCTCCTTGACCTCATTACCCCAATCAGCCCACCCTGCTCCTCCTCCTCCCCCCAGGTCGGGGACCCTGACCCCTCTGGCCCCTCCGCACTATCCCCAAGGCACAACACATACACCTCGGGCTGCAGCAGGGGGCAATCAAAGGGGTGTAAATCCCTCAACCTGGAGGGAGAGTAGTGCCTGCCCACTGAAGAAGAATCTCAACACATGCTGCCTACAAGTACCCCCACTAGCAGTGACTACTATTAAAACACAATATTCCCCCAATTACTATCAATACCAGATTCCCCCACTCAGTAAAACCAACCCCCCACCCCCAAAAACAAGAACCCAACACAGTATCAAAATAAACAATAAATCAAATATAGTCCATAACTGAGCACAACATGTCCATAAAATAGTCTATTCAGTCTCTCTCCACGCCAGAAGTGTGAATGTATAGCCCTTCGAACTCTCACTTCGAGGGTCTAAAAAGAATAAAACATCCAAGAGGCAACCAGCTCTCACCTGGGCCTCAAGGAATCAACAGAAATTACAAGCAAACAAAGAAGCACTCTCACCACTTTAAATGACTGTTTGTCAAGCTCGATTTGGGAGAAGGAAAAATGTCACAGACCAGGTCCGTAGATAGCCACAAAAAGGTTAAATGCAAAGACCGGCTGGGCAGAACTCCACCAAGGGCTCTTCAATGCCACCTCCTTCCTGAATGCCTTCTTCTAGACTCCAATCATTGGGGGACTTGCTGCTGCAGCTCCTCAGCCAGGCAGAGAAGTGATGACCCTTGCAAGCCAGCATGGGGACAACCAGAGACATGGGGTGGGCTCGCGAGCACCACCACGCAGGAGGGGAACAGACCCAAATTATCCCAGGGACTATAGACCCGAGGGGCCACCGGGTCAACACCAGATGCCCCCACAGTACCTAGAAGGTCTCTGAGGCCAAATCCAGCCCTTCAGCTGAATCTCCTCTCCCATCTCCGTCCAGGACTAGGTGCCCTTTACCCCCGCCCCAGGTGAGCGGCAGCACAGAGGCCCAACCCTTCGTTTCCCACAAACCTAAATCCTCCAAGGCTGCTTTCCACCACAACCGGACCCAGCAGTGGTCTGCTCCTCTCAACTCCAGAATCTTCCAGTGCAGTTCCTCTCAGTCACTGCATTGACCAAACCGTCACTACACCAGAATAGTGCCTCCTTCCTTCGTCAATCAACAACACAAACCTCCGAGCAGTTGGTCCCAAATCTCCACACAAACGCAGGCCGTAGCCAGACACTGAACAGTGCAGGTTTTTCTCTTCTCCAACTAATCGTGTCCGGTGAAAATTAGTGTATTGGGAGAAACTGAAAAAACTAAAAGAAAACTTAGCGGTTGGGCTCCTGCGTTACTCATAAAAATTCTAGACCACACCCAAAAATGCAAGAATACTCACTGAAAGTCCCTGACTAAGCTAACCTTACTAACTCTAATAAAACAAAAGCAAAAACTAATAACAAAAAATAAACTAAAGAGGGTTTAAAAATCAGGATAAAAGTCACTGCAATAGTTAGCTCTCCCTCATCATAGTGGCAAGCCCAGCATGGTCGCCATCTTGAATCTAAAGATGGGAAGAGAGTTGAGAGAGAACTACTTTTTCCTGGATTTCGGCCAAGATAGGTAGCAGGGATATCGGGTGGTAATTACCGTGGGCAGAGAGGTCACCACCTTTGGGAAGCGGGATGACACTAGCGTGTTTCCACTCAGTGAGGATGCCAACAAGAGAGAATGAGAGATTACAGAGAGATGCCAGGGGGGACGGCGATGGCTGGAGCTGACAAATATAGCAATTTGGAGTCCAGGCCAGTAGGGCATTTGCCCTTGTCTGGATTTAGGGCAAGTAGTGCTTTGTAGACATCAGCAGGGTTAATCAGGTGGAAGGCGAAGAGGGTGCCAGCTGGAGAAGCATTTGGGGGGGTTGGGTGGCCTGAGTGTTGAGGGCACGCAACCCCCAGCTGGGGGAGCATTTGGGGAGGGCTGGGTGGCCTGAGTGTTGAGGGCACCCAACCCCCAGCTGGAGAAGCATTTGGGGGGGGGGTTGGGTGGCCTGAGTGTTGAGGGCACCCAAGAGTGACGAGGTGCAGTCTGTAAAGAAGGAATTGAAATTAGAGGCCACTTCGAAGGGGGTCTGTAATCGTGGAGCCACCTACCTTGAGGGCAGGGGTAGGGGGTTGTGAGTAAGGAGCAAAAAGAGATTTAACCACCTTCCAAAATTTGGAAGGCTGGCTTAGGTTAGACTTGAATGTGTCACTGAAGTATTTTGCCTATGCCCTGTAGATCTGTCTAGTGCAGGCATTATGAAGGGCACGACACTTTTGTTGGCTAGATCCATGTCTGAGTGTCATGATGTCCGTAGTGATCCATGGCAGGTAGGTACCCCTCACTCAAGCACATCTGACAGGGGCATATGAGTTCCAGAACACGGTGAACCTGGCCTTAAAATACTCCCACGTGGAATCAATAGAAATGGCCCTTTGGATGTATGACCAGTCCAAACTAGACAAGTCGAAGAGGAGAGATGCAAAGTCCAAGGATTCGTAGGATCTTGTAAGGATGGTTCTGCGGTGGGGGTGGGGGAAGGGTGCTTTAGGACGATGGATTTTTCTAACTGAGTAGATCATATTATGATCGCTTATAGAGTCCTGTAGCACACCGGAGGAGAGTATACGAGGTGGGTGCGATGTAAGGGACCAGTCCAGGAGAGAGTGATTGGATGACTTGTGGTTGAGGCAAGTGGGCTCAGTGATTAGCTGGGCTAGGTTTAATGCAGCCACCTGGTGCCGCAATCTGGAGTTGCTACTGGGGAGCCAGTTTTGGTTGACATCACCGAGGATGTGCAACTCGTCCCTAGAGGCCAGTGAAGTAATGGTGTTCAGGTGTTCCAGGATGGAGGGCGAGGTTGAGTCAGGAGAACAATAGCACCCAGCCAAAAATATGGGGCATATGTGGGCGAGGGAGAGTTTGATTAGTATGGCGTTGATAGATGGTGTGTGTCTGGGCAGCGGGACCAGTCTAAACTGAAGAGAGGAGTTGATATATATGGCAACGCCGACCCCTCTTTTGGTGCCACGGTGATCTTGGCGAATAAGGGAGTAGCCCAGAATAGCGAATTCCTCATCATGAATGTGAGGTATCAGCCATGTTTCAGTAATGGTCAATACGTCTGGTTTTAGTGAGAGGACAATTGGTTGCAGCAGACTCATTTTGTTTACAATGCTGCAGATATTTAGGTGCACGAGTTTAAAGCCACGGGGCAGTGAGAGGCGGGGGCGGGATTTGGACAGGGGGGCTGGGGTTTGGGCTGGGGTTGCGTTCAACATCCCCGGATAGCAGGAGCAGTATGGTTAACAGGAGCCTGCTGTTTGGAAATGTCCATTGGGGTTTCTGCCTCGAATACGGTGACTGTTCTGGTGTTGCTGAGGAGGCTTGTGCAAGAACTTTTTAGGGCGGCTAAGCCAGCGTGGAAGGAGGGTGGGAGGACAGATGGGCCAGCAAACAGATTTAATTGCAGGGGAGCAGGAGATAGTTGTATGGTTGAGGTAGTGGAGAGGGGGATGGGGGAGATGGGGAGGCTAGGGTGAGAAATTGTGGCAGGCAAGGTTGCTCCTCTGGGAAAGAGAAGGGGGTAATGAAACTAGAGGAGTAAGAAGTAAAATTGTTGCTATCCCTGCAGTCTACATTTTGGGCATGGACCAGTAGGCGGAGGTTACAGAAGGTTGCTGCCTCTAGTGGTGAACTTGGATAACCAGCAAATGGAAAAATGGGCCAATTGGTTGGCGGGGCAAAAACGGAGTATGAACTACTAGTCCCTTTCACGCCTCACTGCAGCATTGCGTACCTGCTTCTTTTGTTGCTTCAGGGGCCTTGCAGCTTTGGGGAGGGCAGAGTCCCACTGGTCCTAACGACCACGAGGATAACTGCTTCTTTTGTTGCTTCGGCAGACTTGCAGCTTTGGAGAGGGCAGAGTCCCGCTGGCCCTCAGGATCACAAGGACAGCTGCTTCTTTTGTTGCTTCGGGGGGCTTGCAGCTTTGGGGAGGGCCAAGTCCCACTGGTCCTCATGACCATGAGGATAGCTGCTTCTTTTGTTGTTTCAGGGGACCTGTAGTTTTGGGGAGGGCAGAGTCCCACTGGCCCTCGCAACCACGAGGATAGCTGCTTCTTTTTGTTTAGCCGGGGCTTGCAGCTATGGAGGGCCGAGTTCCACAGCCCTCACAACCTGAGACAGCTGTTATGATCTTGTAGGGAGCCCACTTACGATGATGTCATAAGTAGACATCCTCACTATACAAAAGTGGGCAGCCCCCATGCCCTCCTCAGCTCCCCGCCAGAGACATTAAGCAAAGGGCCTCCTCCTGGGGAGCCAAGGGAGAGCTAGAAGTTCCCGCCACTAGGCAAAGTGGAAAACAGTAGGTAGACTGTCCCGGAGAGGGAGACAGGAACTGAGAAGCTCAGAGTCCAAGGGGGATGGCATGGCCTGATGAAAGAGGTTCTCTCGAAGATCTACTGTTACGGTAAGTTGTTACATAACTGTACTGTCTTCTTTGAGGATCTCTCTTTCATCAGGTCAGACCTATGGAACGAGTCCCAAGCAGTACTAACAGATAGGCAGTCTAGGTGGCTGGAAGCTATAGGCCTGAGAAAGGAGGCCCTGAAGCATAGCCAGGCCGAAGTGTGCCCTTTTTCTAGGGGCAATGTCCAGACTGTAGTGTTTAGTGAAAGTGTAGACAGTGCTCCAAATGGCAGCAGCACAAATTTCTGCAGCGGACACATTCCTGAAACACTCAACAGAAGTGGCCATGCCTCTGGATGAATAGCCACGCACAACCCCAGGAAGTTCCTTACCATACTTTCTATTTAGTAATACAGTTAGCCAACCATCTGGACAGGCACGGTTTAAAAAGCAGTACACCCCCTTTCCTAGGGGCGAAGGAAACCAAAAGCTGTGAGGACTTTCTGCAGTCCTTTGTATGATGAACATAATATTGGAGTATTCTTACATCTAAGGTATGCAGCAATGCCTCCCTTGGATTGGCATTTTATTGATTTAAATTTTGGTAACCGGGTAGTCCCACTGAAACCATTACAGTCCCTTTTTCAGGGGCGACCTGGGATTAGTTATAGACAACAGGAGAATAAACAGCAGGAACAACTCAAAGCAAATGGAACAACACAGACATTACAATGAGAACCTGGCAGATGATCCACAGGCAGGTTAGGTACAACTGAAGATTATCCTGAGGAACTGCATGCTGTAGGAAGTAATCAGGCAAGTGGATGGTTTGATTCAGTGTAAATTCAGACACCACCTCAGGCAAAAACTTAAGAGTTAGTACTCAAAGACACCCTATTTTTGACGAAAATTAAATAAGGAGGCCTACACATATGAGCCTGAAGCTCGGCGATCCACTGAGCAGAAGTGACAGCAACTAACTAATCGTGTCCAGCTCAAATGGAGCCAAAGTAAGTTTCTCCAGAAAAAAATTCAAGTTCCAAGACAGGACTGGATTGCAGAAAGGGAACTTCAAATGAAGAATGCCCATCAAGAACGTACGGGACACCTAGAGTTGTGCAACCGTGCAGCCATCAATAGGCACATGGAAAATTAAAATGGCAGCCAGGAGCACCTTAATGGTAGCATATTGGAGTCCAGCATCTGAAAGGTACAGCAAGTACTCCAGAATCTGATTCAATCAGAATCCTTATTTATCCAGGTGAACATTGTTAAGCAGTGCTCATTTGCAAGAAGGACCTGGTTAGATCAAGGTCAATTACATAAAACACGGTGCAATGCAAAAGAACAAGATACAATGATAGATCAGGTTATACAAGTCATTAAGGATACCAACACATGAAATATGTGCGAATAGGCATGATTCAGTGACATAATTCACATATTTACATTTTATACATATATATATAAGGTAATAGAAGGGATTACGAAATTAGGCATGGAGTTAGTGTAGGTGGTGACTAACCTACATAATTGTATTAGGGGATTTGTCAGAGGAGGAAGCAGACAACGAGTGGTCTGAGCCGATGATGGGTGGTGGAACTACAGAAGGGAGAGGAGCAAAATGAGGGAGGGGAGGGACGTGAATAGGCATGGAGGAAGGGTGAAAACAGACAGTGTTGAGGTAGCGAACTATAGGAGGGAGGATGGGCAAAACACAGTTTTTTATCATGGGTAAACTAGGACAGTAAAGTAGGATTGCAGAACATATGGAGAGTCAGAGGAAGGAACAGGCTTGGGGATGATAGAGAGGGAATAGATACGCCCTATTTCTGTCAAAAACAGTTGCATTGTTCCTTAATAAGCCTTGAGTAGAGGGATTTAAAGGGCGTAATGGATATGGGTGTACTCAGTTTTAGTGTTTTCTGCAATTTGTTCCATAGGGAGGGCAACACAAAACTAATGGCTGTCCTTCCAAAGAGAGAACTGACTTTGAATAGGATGGAAAAGTAGCTTCTTAGGGCATATTTACTTTTAGTGACTTGTGTGAAACAGTCGGAGACATACTGTGGTAATTGCTTAGATATAGTTCTGATTCACATGACAGGTGAAGGGATCCAGGTGATGGGCAGCAGTTCAGAGCAAAGCAGTTCCACTTCGTGGAATAAGTGGCTCTGTTGGATGGTTTCCTAGTAGCCACCAGGACATCAGCCACCTTTTGGGATACCCCAAATCTAGCCATTGCTATGTATTTAGGAGCCAGACATGAAAATGGAGAGACTTGAGGTCCAGATGGACTAAAGTGCCATGCTTCTGTGATAGCAAGCCTTTGCACTGGGGTAGGGGATACTGGAGGTTCCACTGCCAACTGCTACAGTAAGGAGCACCAGTTCTGATGAGGCCAGAAGGGAGCAACGAGTATTAGAGTCACTCCTTCCATCTAAAGCTTGACCAGCACCCTGTGAATTAGAAGGAAAGGAGGAAAGGTGAAAGAAAATACAGGTTACTCACCTGTAACAGGAGTTCTAGGAGTGGTGTACGTTGTTCATCCACACTTTGTGGCAGGTTCCTTGCTGCTTTAATTCTTGCCGGAAGGTCTTCAAGCTGGCTCCTCCCACCCACCTGGGTGGTAAAACCCTGGCTCCACCCCATGACGCCAGATCTAGCCTGCTGGAAGCCAGGTTGTGTGTCGAAGCCAGGGAGGTTGGGTGGGTTGTGTGGATGAACAACATACACCACACCTAGAACTCCTGTTACAGGTGAGTAACCTGTATTTCTAGGGACGTGGATATGTTTTTCAATCCACACTTTGTGGCAGAATCCTAGCAGTTCTCCAGGACGAGGAAGGCAAGGCGCACACCCCCTACTTAGGGAATAAGGACTGGAAAACCGAGGTCCCAAAACTAGCATCCCGGCGTGACTCTAGATCAATGTGGTAATGGGAAATAAAGGTGTGTGCTGACTTCCAGGTAGCAGCCCTGCAGATTTCCTGGATAGCGATGTCCCTAGAAGCAGCGGTTTGGTGGGCAGAATGAGCTCTTATCCCTTTGGGAGGCTCCATGACCACCAACCTATAGCAGAGATCTATGCAGGAGGCGACCCACCTGCTTATCGTCCACTTGGCTGCAGGTCTGCCATGTGCGGCTTCAGCGTAGGTGACAAACAGCTGGCGAACCTCTCCCCGAACTTCAGCCGTTCGCTCCTTATAATAAGCGAGTGCTCATCTAGGGTCCAAAGTATGGAGCCTATATTCGGCCTCCAAGGTGTGATTGGGGTAGAACACCGGCAGAGTCAACACCTGATTCAGGTGAAACTCCGACACCACCTTTGGAAGGAATTTCGGGTGGGGGCGCAGGACAACCTTGTTCCTGTGGAAGACCACATAAGGAGACTCTATGGAAAGCGCCTGGAGCTCTCCCATCCTTCTGGCTGACGTTATAGCCACGAAGAAGGCGGTCTTCCACAACAGGTGGGAGATATCGCACCTGTGCATCAGTTCAAATGGCTTGCCTATGAGCTTAGCCAATACCAGCAGTAGATCCCACTGAGGTGGAGGTTCTCAAACCGGAGGGGATATGTGATCAAGGTCTTTGAAAAAGCGCCCAACCACCTTCTCCTGCGCCAACGTTGAGGACCTCGTCAGAAAGACCCAAGGCCTGGAACTCTAGCCGCTCAGGAACCAGGCCGTCAGATGCAGGGATTGAAAGTCCGGATGGAGAACCTTCCCCTTGTCTACTGAGATCAGGTCTGGGCAGGCTGGAAGCCACCACGGTAGCCTGGAGTTGAGGCTGAGGAGATCTGGGTACCAGAACTGGCAAGGCCAGTCTGGGGCTACCAGAATCACCTGCACCTTGTCCCTCTTCGCCTTGAGAAGCACCTTGTGGATCAAGAGAAATGGAGGGAAGGCGTTAAAGAGGCCCAGGGTCCACGACCTCGAGAAGGCATCCCCCTGCAGCGAGCCCTGCTGAGCGGGGTGGGCATGAAACAGCCTCAGCTTCACATTCTCCCTGGAGGTGAACAGGTCCACCTGAGGGGTGCCCCAATGGGAGAACAGTTCTTGCGCTACCTCCGGCAGGAGTGACCACTCGTGAGATGCAGCGCCTATCGGCCAGACTGTTGGGAGGCTCCTGCCACATGGATGGCTAGGAGATCCGCCTCCAGGCTGGTCACGAGAGACCAGATGCGGAGAGCCTCCTTGCACAGAGGCCAGGAGTGCATCCTGCCCTGTCGGTTGAGGTAGTACATGGTCGGGGTATTGTCCGTCTGGACCTGAACCACCTGACCCCGTACAAACGGAGCGAAGGTGGTGAGGGCTAGCCAAACCGCTCGAAGCTCCAGCAGGTTGATGTTGCATCGAGACTCCTGAGGGGACCAGAGGCTGCGGGCCCGGAGTTCCCCCGGATGGGCACCCCAACCCATCAGAGAGGAGTCGGTCATAAGAGTGACCGTCTGCTCGAGGCGGACAAATGGGATACCCTCCTGCAGATGAGCTGGGACGAGCCACCACTGCAGGCTGTCCCACATCTCATGTAACCACTGGCTGGCCAACCCCCATTGCAGGGGACGCATATGCCATCGGGCTGGTGCAGGCCGCCATGAGGCCCAGAAGGCGCAGGAAGTCCCGGGCAGGGCGTAATTGCTCAACCAGAAATGACTGGGCAAAGGAGGAAAGGACTTCGGCCCTGTCCGCCGGGAGCCAAGCTCTGGCTCGAAGAGAGGCGAGCTCTGCCTCGATGAACTGAATCACCCAAGTATGGCACGAGTTCTGATTTGGCCTCGCTTGATGAGGAGGCTAATCTGAGAGCAGACTTTGAGGGCCAGATCCCTGGACCACTCCACCTCCACCCGGGGGGGGGGGGGGTTGCAATCAGCCAGTCATCTAGGTAAGGGTACACCCGGACCCCTCGGCACTGCAGGAATGCTGTCACCACTGCCATGCATTTGGTGAAGACCCTGGGAGCTGGCAAAAGGCTGAAGGGGTGGCCTGGAACTCTCAAAGAGATCCCTCTGCTCTGAAGCGGAAAGTCACTGATGAGATGGATGGATTGGGACGTGAAAGAACGCATCCTGGAGATCCAGAGAGCAGAACCACATGCCTAGTTCCAAGGATGGAATGATCTGTGCCAGAGTAACCATCCTGAAGGTGGGCAGCCTTAGGAACTTGTTCAGGTCGTGTAGGTCGAGAATGGGGCGCCAACCCCCCCCATCCTCTTTGGGACCAGGAAGTACCTGGACACAAACCCCAGGTCTGGAGTAGGATCCGCCTCCTCGCTGATCACCTCCTTCTGGAGGAGCAGGGCAATGTCGGCGGAGCAGTCTCCCCACGAGGGGGAACCTGGGGAGGAGTGACTAGGTTGGGGGCGACATCCCTCAACCAGTCACTGGGCAGACTTGGAGGAAGGGTCGGCCGAGGGGCCTCCTGGACCCTTCCCTCCAGGCTTCCTACTGGAGGAAGCGGCAGACTTGCCCTTGGGGTGCCAAGTGTGAGCCTACTGGGCCGGACGTGCCGCAGGGGCGAAAGGGCTTACGCGGCTGCTGGCAGCCTTTGTCCTTCTGGGCAGACATGACCGAGTCCAAGGTGGCACTGGACTTCTCGATCCTCTGGAGATGGCCTTCCACCCCTGGCCTGAACAAGTTGGTGCCCAGGAAGGGAGCGTCTGCCAGTTTGTGCTGGGTGTCCACCGTGAAGGTGGAGATCCGCAGCCAAGCTCTGCGGCGCATGGCTACTGCGGCCGCTACTGACCGGGCAAAAGAGTCACCAATGTCCAAAGAAGTCTGGAGCTGCTGTTTAGCCACTGCCCTTCCCTGATCTCGCACCTGCCTGACTGTCGGCTGAAGGTCAGCCGGGAGATGGGAAATCACCTCATCCAGGGAGCCCATAAGGGCGTGTGAAAAATTTGCCATCAGTACAGCCGAGCTAGCCTATCGAAGGCCTAGGGAGGAAGCAGCGTAAACCTTCCACCCAGAGTAATCCAGCTTTTTGGATTCTTTATTGGGCAGTTTGTCCACGTCCCCGGAACACCGGAAAACACTGTTGGTCACCAGCCCCTCCGAAGAGGGGTGCTCCGAGAAACCAGAGAGTGAACCGGTGGGGACCGCATACTTGCGAGCCATCCCGGCCGAAGGCGCGGGACAAGAGGCAGGCTGCTGCCACAACTCCAGGGCCAGGTTAACAATGGCTTTGACAACAGGGAAGGCCTCCGGAGGGGAATCTCCTCCATCCAGTATCTCCATGAGGGGATACCTGGCCCGTTTCTGAATGGGTTCGAGCTGCATCCCAGTGGACTTAGATGAGCCAAAGTATTCCCAAGAACGAGGATGGGCTCTTGTCCACCGACTGACCACCTGCAGATTCCAGGTCAATGGGCCTGGAGTACAGGGAAGAGTCGTCAGACTGAGGAGTCCGCGAACAGCTGCCGAGCGCCTGAGCCACCCTCCACCTGCCAGGGCCGATCGGGAGTGAGGGTGACTGACAACCTGTGGGGCCAGCCCTGACCCAACCAAGAATCCTTGGTCGGGGCCCCAGTCTTTGGTTGAGGAGGCGGTGGTTCCACCACAATGGGCGGAGCAGCCGGTTTCAGTCGAACAATCGGTGCCGGGGTCTGCTCCTCGACTACTAGGGGTTGCTTCAGTTGCTTGGGTGACAGCCACTTAATGGCCGGAGAAGGAGACGGAGTCGGCTTATTACCGGCCAACAAAAGTTGTTGCCACATCATGTCCTTGTAGCCCTTTGCATGGTGTCAAGACAGAACGCCGATGTCGGCGGGATCTACTCGACATGGAAGAGGACCGAGACCTTCAGGGTCGCCGAGGGTGGGTCAGAGAGGGGGCAGGGGAAACCCGCTCTTCCCTCGGTTCAGGGTCATTGACCAGGGACTTCGGCACAGGCAAGTCCTCGGTTACCACCGGGGAAACTGGTGAAGAAGGGCTGTCTGCTTCTCCAGTCGACAAACCGTCCAACGGGTCGAGAAAAATCTCGACCGCGTCGACGGGTGTCTCGACCAGCTGACCTGACGGGGATATCGTGAAGCAGGCGGCCTTAGCCGCAACTTCGACCGAAGTCGACATCCGACAGTCCGGTGAAGGAGATCTCTCCCGCTCCCATGAACGTAGATGGTGGGACTTACCTTTCGGTTCTTTTTTCTTTGACCTACTGGTATGTCCCAATGGCCCTTCTCCCTTGGTAGAGAGGGACTGGCAAAGCTCCTTAAAAGGAGCAGTGTAGGAGGAGCCCAAGCAGAGCGAGATAAACACCGAGGAGGAAGATGAAGCGGCCTGAGCCGCCTCCTCCGAGGGCGATCAACTGCTCCAGCTGCTCCGCAGAGCCCGCAGCCACCACCCAATGGGCCTCCTTCGACTTCACCGGCGGGTACCGTTTCTTGGGGGCACCCAAGTTGTAGTTGGGCAGCGGTCTCCAAAAACCGGTCTATGAAAGACTTGCACAGATCGCAGGCTCATGGATCGGAGCAAGACCCAGGCAGTAAACGACATGGAGTCGGATTGGTCCAGGACATTTTCTCTGCCTGCAAGGGAACCAACGGAAGCCAGGAGTGGATTTGTCCATCGCAGCCACGAGGGAAGATGAAGACTGTAGTCTAGTAAACTTTAAAATAATTTTCGGAAATTCCGAAGTATTAGGATCCAGGCCTAAAACGCAGAGCGCTAAGGAGGGAACCTGAGCTTCCAAGAGGTAAGGAAGAACTGGCGTCATGGGGCGGAGCAGAGGGTTTTACCACCCGGGTGGGTGGGAGGAGCCAGCTTGAAGACCTTCCGTCAAGATTTAAAGCGGCAAGGAACCTGCCACAGTGTGTGGATTGAACATATCCATGTTCCTAGAAACAAGCTTTCAGCTTAGTGTCTCTCTCCTGGTTAAAAAAAAAAAAAAAATCTAGTCAATCCCTCGGCCTTTATGTGTAGTACGAGTGGCAGCACTTCTTTTCTCTCTACTTTCTAGAAGCAAGTAAATTAACGGAATTTGACAGCTTCAGGGAGTGCACAGTGGAACCAAGAGAGGGAGGCCGAAACCTATCAAGGTCAATGAAACAGTGGTTGAAGGCATTTGTAGTATCAACAGGGTTCCGGTGGGGCATCCCATGTGCTACTATGTCTCAGTCTACATAGTTAACACTACCTTTTTGAAGTGTATTTATCTGCACCCAGAACTGCTCTGGAATCAGATAAATTTCTGTGCTCCAGGAGCCTTGGGTATTTTCTTTTGACAGCCTTCACGTCCTTTTTACAGGCACTCCTGAGCTCCCTGTACTTGATCCCACTGACAGTTAGACCAGAACATTTGAAGACTCCTCAGGCATCATCTCTCCACCTCATTAACTTCCAGAGGTTGTGATCTAGCCCGTTCGCTTAAGGACAGCATGTGCATTGGCAGCAGATAGGAAGCTACTCACGAAGAACTGCAGGGCAGAATCCACATCAGGAAGGGGTCTGGTGGTTGCTCAATGAATAACCGATAGAGCAGCAATGAAGCAGCTCACATCAAATCTGGAATAATCACAGACCATGAGTATTCTAGGCACGGCATTATTCCAAACACAGAACATTAGGGAGCGGTCACTAAGGAAATCTGCACATATTCCTGCAACTCTAAAATGCTCAGATTTGGAGACAAGGGCCCAGTCAAGAAGGGTATAGTTACCTGTTATTTAATCTTGCTGGTTCGGAGATGATTTGTGTAAGTGAGCCTCTAGAAGGACAGCCTTGGGTGTGGTCTCTTGACTCAGAGATCCAATTTATACAGAAATCTCAGAGCAAAATTAATTCACCTAGGGCCTTGTCAGAGAGCACCTCAATAAGGGAATCCAGGGTAGAAGTTGCCACTCAGTGGCTGCTGTAAACACATCCCAACATACAGCGGCTTTGTGCTCCCAAGTAGTAACTTTATTATAGCCTCACATTCAGCATTATCTAAGTCAGAGATAATTACAAGAGAGGCACTGAGGGAGGCTCGGACATGCAGAAGTATATCTCCCCCTTTCATATGGATCCTGTCATGCCTAAATATGTAGTACCCAGACAATTCAACTTCATGGGGGAGGAAGACCAGGTTTCAGATACAACAAATGCATCAGGGGCATACAAGTTGACCCAGCCATCTAACTCCTGAAGAAGTTTAGGCCTCCGGCTGCTTATTTTTATGTGAGCAAGTGTTAGTCCACGACTTTTGGACCACAATATATTAAAAGGTGAGAAGACTGACTAGGAGGCAGGGGACCTGGATTCAGCTGGATATCACCAGACAGAAGCAGCTGGAGGAAAGACAAAATCCTGGTAGGGCGACCAAAACATGAGTGTGTAAAATGAAGATTACTTTCCCGCATCAAGCAGAATAACTTGGAACAATGGTCTTTGGTATAAATACCATGTAGAATTAAAAAAGGTCACACTAGCTGAAGTATAGGGAGGGAGTCTACATGTAGCCGTACTCATGCTGGGAATTATCTGAGGCAATATGTTACCACACTGGCTGCTTCTGCCCAGAAACAACAGTTTGAGAGTTAATGAAGTGCAAAAAGATACCGATTAGTGACAAAGACCATAACATGAAATTTAAAAACGGAGTTAAAGCAGCAGTGCAATTACATTTTTTTCCCAAAAAGCTAGTTACAGCTACAACTAATGAAAATATCAGCATACCCGTTAAATCTACTTATCTAGGTACCTCCTATGCTGAACACAAGGAGTTTGTTTTTTGTTTGTTTCCAATCCTAAACCTTGCCAGGTCTACAATGCTATTTCTAAGCCAAAAGTGGCAGCCGCCTTTTTCCACGGGGCGGGGAGACGAAATGGAAACATTATTAAAATACTCAGATGTAGTGGCTGGCCTGTCGGTGCAGCGGTTGGATTTCCGTCTGAGACGCCAGCGACCGGATTCAGGAACAGACCTGGGTTACTGGAGGGCTGGCGGGGAGAAGGATGGAGCATCCAGCGACAGCTCACCTTCTCTCGGGGGATGCGACCCAGCACCTGCTGGCCCCTGGCAGAGGCCGGAGCACGGCAGGACGTCAGGCCCCAGATGACTTAGGGGAGTGGCGGACGTCGGGGTTTGCCTTGACATCTGTGGCACGCCACTCTCCCCAGGGAGAAAGCAGGAAAATGGCACCCTGGCCGGTCGGGTGACTGCCTCACTGCAGAGCTCCTGGACCCCTATACACCACCTCAGCAGCACCCAGGATCGTTGGAATAGCAGTCAAGGCTCATCCCCTATGAAGGTAAGGTACCCTCCCGATGCAGGCATACACTGGGGATGCCTGGGTCAGCTGCTGCCAAGTGAGAGGTTCCATGTGGGGCCTGAAGGAGAGACCGACCAGGGTGCAGGGTGGGAGTATAAAGAAATTACAAAAAAAAAAAAAAAAAAAAAAATACTCGGATGTTTGGTGGAAATGGAACATTTGACCAACAAATAAAACTGGAAGATGCATGGAATCTTTTACAGTGGAAAAAGAGGTAAGGTCACATTTTTTGCTGAATTTCTTTGCACTGCTGCTTTAAGGACACATCATGTAATGATAATGTTAGTTATGGCTTTTCTTCAGTGTTGCTGCAGTAAACATTCTAGCAGCTATACACATTACCTGTTCCACAGGTCATCATCCTCTCCTCCCCAGCCCCAGAAAGCGTTTGGAAATCCATTGATTTTCTTAAACTGTTCCACTGTCAAACCACTAACACCTCCAAAGAACTCACTGTATGGAAGCCTGAAAAGAAACAGTAACTAAACTTATTACACATTCTTCAAACTTTACAAACTGAAATGTAAAAATCATGCAACTTACCTAATGGTCATTAAATCACATCTAAAGCACCAAACAGCAGCATCAAAATCAAATAAAGCCTCATTACTAAACTTGTATTAACAGGCACGAAACGAAAAGTAATTATAAAGTAAATGCTATTAAAACAAATACCATCTTTTTTTAGCTTAGGGTTCTTTTTGAACATTACCTATACAGTCTTCACATGGATATATTTTGAGGGCAGATGTTATCTTGTATGTAGTAACACAAAAAGCATACAGGCTCAATAACAGCTTTAAAGATCATGAACGATGCAATCTACACCGACATCATTCATTAGAAACTGTTATAAATACAGTGTCTGCCTGGGGTTTTAAATGAAAATCTACTGTTTCATACCATTTTTTAGCCTTTTTTTGTGTGCCCTGCTTCAGCCACACTGTTAGATGCTGAGACTTGCTGTTCCCTTCCCATAGCGCAGTTCTCTGGGCAGCGCTGCCCCCGGAGCAGCACCCTTTAGCTCCTCCTATAGCTTACTCCTGTTGGTGGATTTCACCCACTGGCAGTGCTGCCCCGGGGCAGCATCCTTGTGCTCCGCCTCTCACCTGTCCCTATTGGTGGATTTCGTCCCCTGACCCCAGGGCAGCAACCTGTAGCTGTTACTTCCCACAAATCTGATTGTTGCAGGTCTCAAGAATTGCGTGTTTTAAGTGTAGATGAGAATGTTATGGAAATGCTCCCCCCAGCAATGTGCACAGCTTGTCTTTGAATTTTGGTGGCTCAAGAGGTGTATGTCTGTTTGCATCCAAAACAGCCAGACATCAAGGGTTCAAACTTAACCAAGGACATTTGTTTGTGTATTGTGTCAAATTCAGTTGTGAGTATTTAATCATCTAAGTGTCACAAATCATTGCCTTTTTTTTTTATATTGCTAAATTAAGACAGACGTAAGCGAGAGAATATATTTTATTTATAAACTGTAATAAATGGGACAGTGCCATGATGACTGGTTACTGGCGCTGCCCTGAGGCAGTGCCATTATAGTTGGTTTCTGCTGGCTACCCCAGGGGCAGTGTTCTTGCTGCCCCTGGGGCAGTGCCTGTGTAATTCGTTCCCATGAGCTGCCCCTGGGGCAGTGTCCCGGCTGTCCCTGAGGCAGTGCCTGTGTAATTGGTTCCCGTGGGCTGCCTCTGGGGTAGCAGCTGTGTAGCTGGTTCCTACTGGCTGCCCCTGGGACAGTGTTTGAGTATTTGTTCCTGTGCACGGCCCCAGGGGTAGGCAGCAGGCACCAACTACACATGCATTGCCCCGGGGCAGCCCACGGGAACCAATTACATAGGCACTGCTCCAGGGGCAGCCCATGGGAACCAATTACATAGGCACTTGTCCCAGGGGCAGCCCACGGGAACCAATTACATAGGCGCTGCCCCAGGGGCAGCAAGAGCACTGCCCTAGGCAGCCAACAGAAACCAACTATCATGGTACTGCCCCAAGGCAGCGCCAGTAACTAGTCATCATGGCACTGACCTATTTGTTATAATTTATCAATAAAATATATTCTCTCGCTTATGTCTGTCAATTTAGCAATATTAAAAAAAAAAGGCAATGATTTGTGACACCTACATGATTAAATGCTCACAACTCAGTTTGACACAAAGCACAAAAAAAAGTCACTGGTTATGATTTGAACCCTTGCAGTCTGGCTCTTTTGGATGCAGACAGACATGCACCTCGAGCCACCAAAATTCAAAGACAAGCAGTGCACATTGCTGGGGGAAGCATTTCCATAACATTCTCATGTACAGTTAACACCCTCAATTCCTCAGACTTGCAACAATCAGATTTGTGGGAAGTAACAGCTACAGGTTGCTGCCCTGGGGACAGGGGACGAAATCCACCAATAGGGATAAGTGGGAGGCAGAGCGCGAGGGTGCTGCCCTGGGGGGTGAAATCCACCAATAGGAGTAAGCTGGAGGAGGGGCTAAAGGGTGCTGCCCACAGAAGCGTGCTATGGGAACAAATCACACTCAAGCGCGGTAATTAGCATGTCTCCACCTTGGTGATGTCATTTGGGGTGCTATTCTCTTTCACCTATGAAGAAGACAGGGAGACTGTCACATTGCTAAGGTCTATAAAAATTATTTTTTTTATCTTGCTCTGTGCCTGTTGCAACAAACTAAAACAGTTACCTGTTTGGCTTTGGTTTTGTCATGTTCAATGCCAGTAATGCACAACAGTTTAAAGTGATTCACCAAGTTGGCTGAAATGAGATTTGCACCACATATTGTGGTGCTTTACCTCTGCGATGTGCTGTCTCGGTACATGTGGCAAAATGTTCTTGTCTTATTTAAAGTAGAAGGGTCAGCCGGTGGTGCTGAGGGTTGAGGCGCTGGACGCCACACCTTGCTCCATGCCAGCGACCTGGGTTCAGGAATGGACTCGGACTGCTGGGGGGGGGGGGGAGGAGATTGAGTATCTGGAGGACTGCTCTCCTCTCCCAGGGTGGGTAGCAGGGCTTGCATCGCTCCTCAGCAGCCCCTGTTGGAGATCGGGGGCCCTGCAAGGAGTGTTGCTGTAACAGGGGGTGGAGCGGTGGCGGACATCAGCATAACAGTGCGCAGATGTCCTTGCACATCCATGCTCCGGGGAAAAACAGTACGAAAAACCCCAGAGGACCTAGGAAGGTGACGGTGACCCCAGGAACCAACGCCCACATCCCAATGTTGGACCACTGTTCCACAAGCTCGCCCGAGCCCCTCAACCCAGCCTGGGACCGTACCTCTAATCTCAGAAAGGTCACCAGGTAGGTGAGGCGGACCCTCCCCCGGGGGGAGGTGAACCAGGGGGCTGGATGGATCTGTGGGTCTGGGAAGGGGCTTCAGCCATGTACTCCTGGTGGACAGGGTTTGTCCCCAGTGCTGGAAATAAAATTCACAAAAAGTAGAAGGATCGTAAATCTGCTCTAAGCCGATCCCTTCCACTTTAGTTTTTGTTTGTTAGGTTCTCGGTGTCAGGAGTTGGCAAGATCTGCCTCTTCATGCTCAGGCACATGACCATCGCAGGTTACTACAGACGTGTTACGAAATATGGGAGGGTATTTAACATTGTTTATATTAGTCGATATTGCAACAGCACCGGCCCACCAAATGCCGCCTTGTTAGCCCACCAGTGCCCTAGATTAATCACCAAATGACCATTATATATATATATAAAAATCATGTTAAAACTTCCTCCCATAGACTTTCATGGAGCACGTCCCTGTGCTTTCCCTGGCCACACATCATTACGTGCCTGAGCGCAGGGGCAGAACTTAGGCAGCCCCCGACACCGGACATGGAAGGGATCGGCTTGGAGCAAATTTACGATCCCTTCTACTTGTAAATAGGACAAGAACATTTTACCACATGTACCCAGATGGCATATCGAAGAGGTATGGCACCACTATACATGGTGCAGACCAACACGTTGTTGGATCTCTTTAAACTGATCATTTTAGCCCGTGCAGAAGTCAGGGGGAGTAGCACACTGCTGTAAGGTTTGCAGACCATGGGCCACGTTTTTAAAGCGCCTGAGAATGCCGCAAGCCCCTGGTGTGCCGATCATATGGTGCACGGGGCTTGCAGTATTCTCCTGGCCGGTGACTGGGATTTTCACTCCTGTGTGCCTAGTGCCACAAGTTAGACCAGCTCCTCCCTGGTCTAGCTTGCAGCATTCAGGGGACCGTTTTTACAGGGCTTGCACCCAATATTTTGCGCAAGATGCCATAAAGTGAGGAAACTGTGACAACTGCCCCCGACAATAGAAAATCAGGTGCAGCTGTGGCAAAAGAGTTAGGTTTGCCACAGGGCTTGATGCAAGTCCAGCGTCACTCTTTGAAAATCTGGCCCTCTATAACTTTCTCTTGTGGTGAAAGGCAGGACTCCTACTGTCAAGTTAATGACTGCTGCACTGATTCCCACCCGACATTCAACAGAGGAGATTTCTCAGGATGGCACTTAAAACAATTTATTTTATTTATTGCTTATTCAGAAAGTACCTTTGAGTCAAAGACTCGTTTACAAAGGCTCCACGTCACATTTAGTAGAACAATACAACAGTAAACACAATTCCATAGCAGGACTCAGACAGACTTGTTACAGAGAATATGGTAAATGGCTAACAGTCAGACCCAAAGGAATACTAGGACAGGTCTAAAGCAGTTTAGTATAAAGGCTCAGATAAAAAGCTGAGTAGGCAGCACAGGAAGACGCAAGAAAGTTGGAGGAGGGGGAGGAGGTCTGGGTGAGGTCAGGGCGATTCCTTCACCCTGTAGATGAGAAGTAAAGCTGTTTTGCAACCTTACTAAGACTTTCTATACACTAGCCAGCGATTTCTCACCATCAAGTTTTTACTCTACTTAAATTCAGACTCCGTTATTCTTTACTTCACATTAAAATGATCTTTCTACCTAGGCTAATGCATCCATCCCTAGTAGGAATTAACACAGGTAAGGCCCCTACTAAAACTTACTGTGAAGACGACACCAATGAACTTACCAACATTACAATACCAGTAGCAATACAGCTTCTCAATAGGAATAGAGTAACACCACAAATGACATTGTGATTGGTTGACCATCCATGGCACTCCAGATATTACATCATGGGTTTTAGCCCACCTGATAGGCTAGTGATGCACATGACTCTAGAATCAGATTTCTTGTATATCCAGGTCCCAGAAAAGTACAGTTACATAAGAACTTACCGTAACAGTAGATCTTCGAGAGGAGCTCTTGCAGCAGGCTATAACATTCAGGACTATGCCGCAGGCACTAGGACCATCCGGAAAACTTCTCAACCAGCAGTATACAGCGGGGACCGCCCCCGACGTCGGCCCTGGTACAAAAAGGGGCGGACCCAGCTCCACCTCAGTTCCCCCGCCAAGGCCCACAACAAGCCCTGACAAGCGAAGGAGACGAAGCAACTATAGATGATGTAAATGAAGATGGACCTGCACACCTCGAGGGGGAAGGCGGGTGAGAAAGTAACATCTGCTGCAGAGCTCCTCTCGAAGATCTACTGTTGCGGTAAGTTCTTACATAACTGTACTATCTTACTTCGAGTGGGAGCTCTTGCAGCATGCTATAACATTCAGGACTGAATACCAAGCAGTCCACGCCAAAGAAGACGACGACCCCAGGAGGTGGAATATGCTGACTCCAGAGGCCTCAGGACAGAAGTCCTTGCAAAACAGCCAAGCCGAAGCTGGCTCAGCATCTGGAGACAATATCCAAGCTGTAAGGCTTGACAAAGGTATGCACGGAGTTCCAGGTAGCGGCCGCACATATGTCCTTGATAGAGACATTTCTCAGGGCAGCAAATGAAGCAGACACTCCTCTGGTGGAGTGACCCTAACCGGCCCAGCAGAGGCTTATTGTGTTTCTACAACAGAATGAAATGCAGTGGACTATCCACTTCAATATTGTCTGCCTGGTCACCGGTTTATTCCAGGCATTGTGGCTACGCTAGCACACAAAAGTTGCTCCACTGACGGTAGCAAGAGCTGTCCGCTTGAGGTAATACCTCAAAGACCTGTGGACATCCAGTGTGTGAAAGAGAGCCTCCCTTCTATTGGATGGGGAAGGAAAATAAACTGGAAGGTCAACAGACTGGTTGAGGGTCAACTCCGAGATCACTTTCGAAAGAAACTTAGGATTTGTTTTAAGGGAAACCCTTTCCCTGTGGAAAATCAAATACGGCTCATTACACATCAGAGCCTACAACCCCAGGGCACATCTGGAATCGAGCAGTACTCTGCTCAGCATGTCTTCCTGGTAAATCTCTTAAATAAATAAATAAATAAATAAAGAGCCTGAAGCTCGGAAACTCTTCGAGCTGAGGTAATAGCAACCAAAAAACAAACCTTCCAAGAAAGGTAAGGCAGCTCACAATCCGCTGCCGGTTCAAAGGGAGGGAGGGTGAGCTTCTCTAACACATAAAGGAGATCCCACGGTAGGATAGGGTCCCGAATGGGGAAATTTCATATGCAAAATTCCTCTTAAAAAGGTGCGGGCAACATCCAATTGTGCGAATGCCTTATCTCCAATGAGAGCATGATAGGCTGAGACAGCCCACTTATGCAGCTTGATAGAGGAGTAGCTCAGGCCATTTTGATACAAGGAGAGGAGATACTGCAACGCTGAGTTCACCGGACAAGTGACGGGGTCCAAATGCTGTGACGAGACCCATAGATAAAAACGCTTCCACTTCATAGCATAGGCGGAGCGGGTGGAGGGCTTTCTCGCTGAAACTAGAACTGCCACCACTTCCGGGGAAACCCCGTATCTGTGCTGAGCTACGTCTGAAGGAGCCAAGCATGTAGGTGTAAGGACAGAAGGTGCGGATGGACCAGCGACCCCTGTTCCTCGGACAGCAACTGCGAGTATATGGGCAGCGGAACTGGAGGCTCCGTGGATAACCACTGCAGGAGTAGAAACCAAATCTACCGAGGCCATGTGGGGGCTACAAGAATCATTCGGGCCCCTTCCACCTGTAACTTTAGTAGGACTCTGAATGAGAGGGAAGGGTGGGAAGGCACAGGGAAACCTCCCTGCCCAGAAAACTCCAGGTGCATGCTCTCGCAAGCAAAACGTTGGCAGTTTGGCATTGCGTGGTGACGCAAAGAGGTCCAGCTCTGGATGACCCCACTTGAAGAGCTGATCTGCTACGGACTGTAGCAGCTCCCACTCGTGTGCTCTGGATCGAGAACTGCTTAGGCTGTCGGCCAGATCGTTGAGGACGCCTGGAACGTGCACTGCGGACAGCAGAATGCGCTGCTCCAGCACCCAGTGCCAGACTCTCATCGCCTCCCTGCAAAGGAGGTACGAATGAGTGCCCCCTTGCTTGTTGATGTAGAAGACAACCGCCATATTGTCTGTTTGAACCAGAAGAGAGCCTGGCATCAGGTCCTCTTGAAAGGCCTGTAAGGCATAGAGAACTGCTCACATCTCCAGTACATTGATATGAAGGGACCGCTCCTCGGGTGACCAAACCCCTTGCGTTTGATGAGCACCCAGGTGCGCCCCCCATCCCAGGTCTGATGCATCTGTTGGAAGAGTATGACCTGGTGGATCCAGACGAAAACAGACTCCTTTCTCCAGGTTCCGGGGGTCCATCCACCAAAGTAAAGTTCTCCTGACTGGCTCGGTGATCCTGACCATGAAGTCTAGACCGTCTTAGCCTTGGTCCCACTGTACCCTGAGCATCCACTGTGGGATCCGCATGTGGAGGCGGGCCAAGGGAGTGACCGGAATGGCTGCCGCCATGTGCCCCAGTAGCCTGAGGAAGTTCCATGCTGGAACTTGAGGAGTTATTGAGATCCCTTCGGCAATCTCTCGCAGGTGATCGCCCCTGTCCTGGGGGAGGAAGGCCATGCCCTGGATAGAATCCAGTACCGCTCCAATAAAAACGAGCTTTTGACTGGGCACTGGGGATGATTTTTGTAGATTCAGGGTGATCCCCATTTCTCGGAATAGAGTATAGGTATCTCCGAGGGCATGAAGTAGGCCTGCCCTTGACGGGGCTGTAAGTAGACAATTGTCTAGGTATGGGAAAACGTAGTGTCCCATGCGCCTTAGAGCCGCAGCCACTACTGCCAAGCATTTTGTAAAGACTCGTGGAGCGGAAGAGAGGCCGAACAGAAGAACTCGAAACTGGTAGTGCTCCCCTTGGAAGTGGACCCTCAGAAACTTCCTGTGGGGAAGGAAGACCCCGATATGCAGAGGGAGCAGAGACAGTCCCCTTGGTGCAGCAGAGGAAGTAGACCCAGGTGGGTCACCATCCTGAACCTTTTGTACTCTATAAAGAGATTTAGAGAGCTGAGGTCCAGAATGGGACGAAGATCCTATGTCTTTTTTGGGACCAAAAAGAAATGGGAGTAAAACCCCTTCCCCGCTGAGGCCAGGGGACTACCTCTATTGCCCTTTTCTGCAAGAGGGTCTGAATCTCTCCTATTAGTGGGATGTAAGGAGGAGGATAACTGGAATATTTTGTCGGAGTATTTGGGGGAAACTCTGAACTCCAGCGTGTGTCCTCTCCTGATGATATCTAGGACCCACTGGTCCGCAGTAATCCGATCGACTTCCACCCTTCGAGATGAAGGGAGAAGCGGCCCCCGACCGCCTCCCTGGGTCCTGTGGAAGAGGGGGGCGTAAGGGAGTCATTCGGCTGAGCCAGGTGTAGGCAGAGAGGCCTGGGAGGACTTGGGCCCACGGGAAGGAGCGCCTCCAGGCTTCTGGTTTCCGGATCTCCTACGGAAGCCGCCTCTCTGGCCCTGCTGGTTACCATGGGCATGACCTTGGCCGCTTGCGTTGTCTTCGCTGGTCGCCGCAGTACATCTGGCGGACCGACCAGATAAGACTTGCCAGACTCCTGGAGACAAGAAATCAAAGCTTCCGTCTCCTGCCCAAATAGCATGGTACCCTGGAAGGGTAAGTCCTTGATACCGGTCTGCAGATCCTGGTGAAAGCCCGAGACTCTCAACCAGGCATGGCACAGTAGGCACACCCTGGAAGCGGCTGCCCTGGCTGCCGTATCTGCGGTGTCATACGAGGCTCTCAGGACATGGGAGCCTACGTCTGAGCCCGATTTCAAGATGTCCAGAAGCTCTGTCTTCTGATCAGAATCTGGAATGGCAGTCAAAAGCTCTAGTCCTCGTTCCCAGAGCGCATTCTGGTACTGGACCATATGAGTGAAGAAATTGAGAGACTGTATGGAACAGGTGGAGGCAGAATAAACCTTCTTGCCCACCTGGTCCAAACAGCGGGACTCCGGGTCGGGAGGCTGTGAGCTGAGGTGCTTCGGCTGTCTGGATTTATCATGGGCAGCCGTGATCACCGAGGAGTCCATCTGAGGGTGTTCAGCTAGGAAAGATTCTGCCCTCGGGGCCTTATACAGCCTATCTGACTTCTTCGGAACAGCCGGAACGGAAGCTGGATGCTTCCAGGTAGTCCGGTTAAAGTCCTGGAAAGTATCCACCAAAGGAGGGATCACCAGTGGTTTCGGCTCCTTCTGCCTCAGGTACTTTGCCAGTCTCTGGCATTCCGGACCCAGGTCTTCCATCTCCCACTCGTTGGAGGCCTGGATATGCCTCATGACGTCCATGAAGGTTGGATCGTCTGGAGGCGAGCGAGGCTGGTCCTTCTCTCCCGAGGACCGCTGCAAGCTGAGAGAGGAAGATGACGCAGAAGAGGATGAGGAAGACCGACTATAAGATCTCGAACAGTCTCATCTCTCCTTGTGACCAGACTCCCGCTGTTGTCGGCAACTGGAGGACCAACGTCAGTCCAAAGACAGACTCCAGTCCCAAGACTGGCGACGGGTCAGAGGACCAACGTCGGGAGCGTTCTTGTGTAGAAGACCGAGAAAGACTCAGAGAACGTGACCTAGACCGACAACGGTCTCCAGAATCCCTGGAGTGATGTGGGTGGTCTCCAGACCGGGTGCGGGAACGAGCCCTAGAAGGGGGGTAAGCGGTCGCTCTGAAGACTTCCGCAGGGAAGGCTCACATCCCGGCTGTGGTTTGGCCGCCGGGTCCGGTATCAGTGTCTGGGCTGGTGACGGGGGGGTCCGCTTCTGGACCTGCCCCCACCAAAAGGAAAACAGTTCCTGCAGCTCATCCTTTGAAAAAAGTTTGGCCGCCCAGCCCAGAAAGGGAGTATCCGGGACATCGGCCCGCGAAGGAGAGCCCTCCTAGAGGGCCCGGGGGTGGGGAGGACTTGGGCGACGGGACGCTGGCTCTTCCACGGCCGATCCCTCACCCTCTGCCCCTTCGACCAGCGTCTGTGGTGGTACCAACGACGGGGTGCCACCAGGGGGGGCCGGAGAGTCCTTGAGCTCCAGAGGTGCGCCTTCAGCAGGCGGCGCTGGTGCTTTGGGAGGTGGGGCCACAGCTTTCACCTCCAAGGGCTTGGTGGTAACCCTTAACGGGGTTACCTTCAGCTTGGCTGGCTTCTCCCCCGAAGGGCCGACCTTGGCCTGAGAAGACTTCGGATGCTCTCCCGATCCCGAAGAGCGGGCCTTCTTGGGAGAGGGTCGCAAGTGAGACCGGGACCGGGACAGACTACGGTCTTTACCGTGACGCTTCTTCTCTGTTTCCCCCCCTCGGAGGAGTGCAGATCCATCTTCTGCTCCAGAAGGAAAGCCTTCAGGGCCTTGAGACGACAGATGCGGGTCCAGCTAATAAAAGCCTGGCAGGCGGAGCAGGCCGCGGTGTCGTGGTCCGGCCTGAGGCAGAACACGCAGTGTCAATAGCCATCCTTGGCCGGGATCTGCCTCCCACACTCGCACTTATTTTGGTGGTGTTCAGGCGAGGCCGACGGTGAAGACATCTGTCGGGAAACTTCAAAAACTGTCAGAAATGGTCTAACGTTGGTTAAACGAGAAAAAAGAACCGTTGAAAAATGGAAAGAAAGCGGGTTGTAGAAAATTCTTGCCGTTTTCTGGCAAGCTGATTGTAGATCTCTTCACGTCCGGGACACGGCAGGAAAAGAACTGAGGTGGAGCTGGGTCCGCCCCCTTTTGTACCAGGGCTGGCTTCGGGGCCGGTCCCTGCTGTATACTGCTGGCTGAGAAGTTTTCTGGATGGTCCTAGTGCCTGCGGCATAGTCCCGAATGTTATAGCCTGCTGCAAGACCTCCAACTCGAAGTAAGATCCCCTGTTCTCCAGTTCAAATCGTGCATCTGATCAGGCAACAAGCACCCCAGGAGCCCCTGCTGTTCTACTGAAAACGTAGGCCTAATCCTCTGTTTATAACAATACCATTCTTCTCCATCTGGTCTGCTTAAAGCATAACATGTTTGTTAAAGGGGATCCTTTTGCATTCTCCCTAGAGGCTCAGCAGATTTTGCTGCTGTTCTTGGTAATATTGCTTTATTTAAAATTGTTTAAAAGGGCTTATTGGCCAGGCTTCTGGTACAAGAGATGGAGTTTTATTGATCAGAGACAGATGGTCATTTATTTCTGAATTGTTCTCCCTTTTTAACAATTGCCAGTGTGTGGGGCGCCTCTAGCATTAGCGTTGCAGGCGTTAGTGCAACCTAACTGCAATTACGAGGGTCTCCCGTGGCACCGCCTGTTCAACCTGCCCACTCAATTCAATCCAGTGGACTTTCCAACGCCAACGTGTCAGAAGAATCCAGAGCCCCAAGTCAAGGCCCCGGGTTATGGCCTGCCTACCCCCACCCCTGCTCACCGCCCACGGGCTCAGCCCTGGGAGCAGCCACACAGCACCGCCTGTTTGTTTGTGCTCCCTCTTCAAAGGGATCCAAGGAGGGCAAAGCTTGCGCTTCAAGCGACCTTTCAAAGAGTTCGGTAGAGGGGATTGCACAGGAAGCTGTGGCCTGCTCCAAGAACACCAGGCCTGCTCCTCGCAGTTGTCGCTATGGCACCGCCTGCTTTGTTCATCCTACTTGCGTCTCCTGAAAGCCCCTCCACAAGGGATCCTCTTGCGCTTCAGAGCAACCGTTCAAAGACCAAATTCGGTCTACTAACTTGGGGAAGGGATTGCACAGGAAGCTGCGGCCTGCTGCAAGAACACCAGGCCTGCTCCTCGCGGTTGTCGCTCCACGTGGCAAGAGCAGTATCCTCTGAGAATATATTAGTCTTTCCAACAAGCAGTCTCCTTAGAGTTCGGGAAATATGCTTCCTAATTTTCTGATATTTTAAAAACAGATCTCAGTCGTTTTTCTTCGAATGAAAGTTAGATCAAAGGACTAGGTATATCAGCTGCACCCCAAAGAAAAACAGCATCAGCTCTCCCCTTCCAAGCGGAGACTGGTACACACAGAAAGAGGGGATGTTCAGCAGTAAGAGTCACACTGCAGTGCATGGCCTGGCAAAAACGAGCGCTAGTTTTTCTTCAAGGTCTACTTCAACACTCTCCAGGCGGAGATAAGTACATGAGACCTCGAGTGGTATTCTGGGAGTGAGGCGCCATATATTCATGTTCTGGGCAGATAAAGTGTTGGCATGCTACAGGAGCACTGATTTAAAATAATGTTCCTCTGCAGGCCTACGGAGCCTACTGGCTCATCCCCCCCCCCAGCACCTGCTCTACCTCCATATGGGGTCCCTCTCTATAGCGACCCTATATTCTCACCAAAAGAACCTAGTGGTACCTCCCTCTAATTCATATGGGGTTCCTCTCCATAGCGACCCAATGTGCCTTACAAAGAACTTGGCGGTCCCTCCCCATAGCGACCTCCACAGTGGCCTTCTCCATGCAAGGTCCCTCACTATAGCAACCCCCCATGCTGAACACCCGCCTGTAGTTATTTATATACCTTCCACTACAGTCTCAATGACTGTTGTCCCGATAAGGGGACACACTACCCTCTCTAAGGTCAGCGTTATTAGCAGCACCCTAGAGCATTTACACTCCTAGAATGTTCTGTACCTTTAAGGCTGTCTTAAACAGCTATGGGGCACCCGCTGAGTTGGAGGCCCACTGTCACCCAGTCCTAACAATACGCCTCCTTTCTTCCTCTCTCCTCCAGATGGTAAAGGCCAAGAAATGCACCTCTTGCAGCGCTACCCTCTTGCCCCATGCTCCGGGCCCCCTATGCCCCGCCTGTCTCCATGACGACGACTTATCGCTGGAGCAAACTTCTGTCATGGGCTCCAGTAATCCAGGGCCCAGCAGCTCTACTTGGATGGATCCTGGAGCTATCCTACTTCAGAACCGGCAGGCCACGGTAGCGATAATGGAGAGCCAACAGAACTTTATGCTGAAGATAATGGAAAAGTTAGAATCCCTTACCCAGCACAGGGCAACAACTGCACCACCTACAGAGCCAGAGAATGCGGGGGCCCAATAAGGACAGTCTGGATCCTCTAGAACCAGCACCTGACAGCCACAAGCCGGAGTCCAGAGAACACAAGGAGATGCCAGATGAGGAAGATGGGGCGGAGACCGAGGACATGGAACCACAATCCATGCCATCCCTCATATCTAAACTCTGCTCTTTCAACATGGTTCCAGGCCTTATGAAAACAGCGATGGCCACTATGGGGTTTGACGATGAAGAGGGCAAACCAGAGTCAAAACTAGACCATGATTCAGCAAAAGGCGACTATCAAGGAGATGTTCCCAATATGCCCAGCGATCGAGGACATTTTCAACAAGGACAGACAATCCACAGAGCCCTGCAGAATGCCAAACAAGAGAAACTTGGATCGCATGAATCCGGTTCAGGAGGACAAGGCCAGCAGCTGGTGCACAGCCCCAACTATTGATCCTCAGGTGGCGGCACTCAGTAAGAAAATCGTTCTGTTATGCAGAACCATATCATTAAAGGACCCCACAGACAAGAGAGCAGAAGACATGTTGAAAAATGCCTTCGAAATCGAGGGAAAGGCCGCCAAAGCCTCTACTACTGCCATTTACACGGCACGTGCCCAGATCCGCTGGCTCGAGGAGCTCCTTGAGTAGGCAAACCCCAAATCTAGAGAGGCAGAACTGTTGGAATGCACTGACATGCTAAAACACTCTATTGACATGGCGGTGGACACTGTTTCAATGCCAGGGCTACAGCCATCACTAACCGTGCCAGAAGAGCACTGTGGCCAAAATTATGGAAAACGACAAATCAATCCAAAACATCTTCTGCAAAATTTGCCTATGAAGGCAAAACACGATTTGGGGAGGGCCTGCAGAATTCCTATAACAGAAAGAGGAGGACAAAGACCTACTCAAAAATAAGAACAGACACACCTACCTCTCTTCCGCTAGGCGGAGGTTTCGGGGGGGGGGGAGAGAGATGGACAAATCTCATCAAGCACGCAGACACACCCATTGCCAGAACAATACATTTCGAGGTACAGGAACACACAGTGGATACCGCAGCTCCTTCACCCATTCCTACCAGCCCTCCTCCATCAGACCCCGTGGGTCCAAGTTTGGAGGAAGAGGTAGAGGGAATAGAGGAAAGCAACAATGACTATGTGGCCAGAACTCCACACGGGCGGCAACTGTGCTCCCCCCCCCCATGGGACAAAGACCGTCGCTTTTCAGACACCAGTGGCTCTGCACAACCTCGGACAGGTGGGTCCAAGAGGTGGTGTCGAGAGAATACTCCACAGTGTTATCCCAATCCCCCGTCACACACAGATTCATAAGCTCTCCCATTGCCAAAAAGAAGGCAAAAGCTCATCAGGTCCAACATATCCTGTGGATTTGATACTTAACAGAGCAATACAGGTCATCCCCCTTCAAGAGTAGAAAATACAGGTTACTCACCTGTAACAGGAGTTCTAGGAGTGATATATGTTGTTCATCCAGGCTTACTTTCAGGTTCCTTGCCACTTTAAATCTTGCCGGAAGGTCTTCAAGCTGGCTCCTCCCACCCACCTGGGTGGTAAAATTCTTAGTTCCGCCCCATGACGCCAGATCTAGCCCGCTGCAAGCCAGAATGCATGTCGAAGCCGGGAAAGTCGGGTGGGTTGTGTGGATGATCATATACCACTCCTAGAACTCCTGTTACAGGTGAGTAACCTGTATTTCTAGGGACGTGGATATGTTGTTCAATCCACACTTACTGGCAGACTCCTAGCAGTTCTCCGTGAGGAGGGAGGCAAGGCGCGCACCCGCTACTTGGGAAATAAGGACTGGAGAACAGAGGTCCCAAAACCAGCATCCTGGCGTGACTCAAGGTTGATGTGGTAGTGGGTAATGAAGGTGTGTGCTGACTTTCAGGTAGCAGCCCTGCAGATTTCCTGGATAGGGATGTCCCTGGAAGCAGCCACTGATGCAGCGGTATGGCGGGTAGAATGAGCTCTTATCCCTTTGGGAGGCTCCACGCCCACCAACCTATGGCAGAGATCTATGCAGGAGGTGACCCACCTGCCTATCGTCCACTTGGCTGCAGGTCTGCCAGGTGCGGCTTTAGTGTAGGTGACAAACAGCTGGCGAACCTCTCCCCGAACTTCAGCCGTCCGCTGCTTATAATAAGAGCGCACTCTTCTAGGGTCCAAAGTATGGAGCCGATATTCGGCCTCTGAGGTGCGATTGGTGTAGAACACCGGCAGAGTCAACACCTGGTTAAGGTGAAACTCTGACACCACCTTCGGAAGGAATTTCGGGTGGGGGCGCAGGACAAAATTGTCCCTGTGGAAGACCAGATAAGGAGACTCGATGGAAAGCGCCTGGAGCTCTCCCATCCTTCTGGCTGACATGATAGCCACCAAGAAGGCGGTTTTCCACGACTGGTGAGATGCATCACACCTGTGCATCGGTTCGAATGGCTTGCCCATGAGCTTAGCCAATACCAGCAATAGATCCCACGAAGGTGGAGGTTCTCGCACCGGAGGGGATACGTGATCACGGCCTTTGAAAAAAAACCGCCGACTGACCTTTTCCTGCACCATCGACTGCTTTCTGGCCCGCGCCCCGTAAGCAGAGATGGCTGCCAGGTGCACCTTAAGGGTCGTCCACCGAAGCCCTAGCTGAGAAAGGGACCACAGGTAGTCCAGAATGCTGGCCAAGGAACAGGAGGAAGGGTCCAACCCCTTATCCTGACACCAAATGGAGAATCTCTTCCATTTGAAGGCATAGCATTTTCTGGTCGATTCCTTACGGGATGCCTCAACAACGTTGAGGACCTCGTCGGAAAGACCCAAGGCCTGGAACTCTAGCTGCTCAGGAACAAGGCCATCAGGTGCAGAGATTGAAGGTCTGGGTGGAGTACCTTCCCCAGGTTGACTGAGATTAGGTCAAGGCGGGCTGGAAGTCGCCTCGAGAGCCTGGAGCTGAGGCTGAGTAGATCTGGATACCAGAACTGGCAGGGCCAGTCTGGGGCTACCAGAATCACCTGCGCCTTGTCTCTCCTCACCTTGAGAAGCCACTTGTGGATCAAGGGAAATGGGGGAAAGGCACAGAAGAGGCCCGGGGTCCACGGCCTCAAGAAGGCATCCCCCTGCAGCGAGCCCTGCTGGGGGGGCGCGACATGAAACAGCCTCAGCTTCACATTCTCCCTTGAGGCAAACAGGTCCACCTGATGTGTGCCCCAGTGGGAGAACAGATCGTGTACTACCTCCGGCAGGAGAGACCACTCATGAGATGAAGCACCTATCCGGCTTAGGGCATCGCCCAGAGTGTTGGAGGCTCCCGCCACATGAATGGCTAGGAGATCCACCTCCAGTCTGCTCACGAGAGACCAAGTGCGGAAAACTTCCAAGCGTGTCCTGCCCAGGCGGTTTAGGTAGTATATGGTCATGGTGTTGTCCGTCTGGACCTGGACCACTTGACCCCATACAAATGGAGGGAAGGCGGTGAGGGCTAGTCGGGCCGCTCGAAGCTCCAGCAGGTTGATGTAGCATCGAGACTCCTGAGAGAACCAGAGGCCGTGCGCTCTGAGATCCCCCAGATGGGCACCCCAACCCATCAGAGACGCGTCGGTCGTTAGAGTGACCATTGGCTCTGGGCGGACAAATGGGATACCCTCCTGCAGATGAGCCGGAACAATCCACCACTGGAGAGCATTCCCCATCTCCTGGGTCACTATCACTGGCTGGTCCAGAGGACTGGAGCACTGTGACCATTGGCAGGCCAGCCCCCATTGCAGGGGACACATGTGCCAGCGGGCCCAACGGACCACGCTGGTGCAGGCTGACATGAGGCCCAGGAGGCGCAGGAAGTCCCAGGCAGGGCGCAATTGCCCAACCAGAAATGATTGGGCAAAGGAGGAAAGAACCTCGGCCCTGTCTGCGGGGAGCCGGGCCCTGGCTCGAAGAGAGAGTCGAGCTCTGCCCCGATGAACTGAATGACCTGCGTGGCACCAGTTCAGATTTGGCCTGATGAGGGAGGCCAATCTGACAGCAACCTGAGGGCCAGATCCTGACCACTTCACCTCCAGCCTGAGGGGCTGCAATCAGTCAGTCGTCCAGGTAGGGTATACCCAGACCCTTCGGCGCCGCAGGAATGCTGTCATCACTGCCATGCATTTGGTGAAGACCCTGGGAGCTGGAGAGAGGCCGAAGGGCATGGCCCGGAACTCGTAAAGGGATTCCTCTGCCCTGAAGCGGAGGAATCGCTGGTGAGACTGACGGATTGGGACATGAAAGAACACGTCCTGGAGGTCCAGAGAGCAGAACCACACGCCTCATTCCAAGGATGGAATGATCCGAGACAGAATGACCATCCTGAAGGTGCGGGACCTTAGGAACTTGTTCAGGTCGTGTAGGTCTAGAATGGGGCGCCAGCCCCCCGTCACTTTTGGGACCAGGAAGTACCTGGACACAAACCCTGGGTCTGATGGAGGATCTGCCACCTCCCTGATCACCTTCTTCTGGAGGAGCAGGGCAATGTCGGCTCGACGAGCCGACAGACAGGTTGCTGAACCCATAGCTCTGCAAGTGACGGCTCGACAGGGTGGGGACTGCTCGAATTCCAGAAGCAGACCCTTTCCTACCACTTCCAGCACCCAGCGGTCTGTGGTGATATCAGACCAGGTGGAAAGCAAGTGGAGGAGCCGTCCCCCCACGGGAGGAACCCGGAAAGGAGTGACAAGGTTGGGGGTGACACCCCTCAACCTGTCACTGGGCAGGCTTGGAGGAAGAGCCAGCCGAGGGGCCTCCTGGACCTTTGCCTCCCGGCTTCCTGCTGGAGGAAGCTGCAGGCTTGGCTTTGGGGTGCCAAGTGCGAGCCTGCTGGCCCTGATGCTGGTGTTGCTGGGCCGGACGTGCCGCAGGGGCTGAAAGCCGAAAGGGCTTACGCTGCTGCTGGCGGCCTTTGTCCTTCTGGGCAGACGTGATAGAGTCCAAGGTGGCATTGGACTTCTCAATCCTTTGCAGGTGACCCTCCACCCTGGGACCGAACAAGTCGGTACCCAAGAAGGGAACATCTGTCAGCTTGTGCTGGGTATCCGCTGTAAAAGTGGAGATCCGCAGCCAAACTCTGTGGCGCATGGCCACTGCAGCCACTACTGACCGGGCACACAAGTCAGCTATGTCCAAGGAAGTTTGGAGTTGCTCTTTGGCCACCGCCCTTCCCTGATCCCGCACCTGCTTGACCGTTGTCTGGAGGTCAGCCGGGAGATGAGGAATCACCTCATCCAGGGAACCCAAAAGGGTGTGCGAAAAGTGTGCCATCAGAACAGCCGAGCTGGCCTGACGAAGGCCTAGGGAGGAAGCAGCATAGACTTTCCGCCTGAGTAGTTCAGTTTCTTGGACTCCTTATCGGGTGGTTTGTCCACATCCCGAGAATTTCCGCAGCGCTGGAAAACGCTGTCAGTCACTAGCCCCTCCGTGGAGGAGTGCTCCGAGAAACCGGAGAGTGAACCAGTGGGAACGGCATACTTTCAAGCCATCCTGGCCGAAGGTGCTGGACAAGAAGCTGTCCGCTATCATAGCTCCAGGGCTGGGCCAACAACGGCTTCGGCCACCGGGAAGGCCTCTGTGGGGGAATCCCTTCGGTCCAGTATCTCTGTGAGGGGATACTTGGCCAGTTTTGAAACTGGTTCGAGCTTCATCCCAGTGGACTCTGAGATGAGCCAAAGCATTCCAAGGAACGAGGATGGGCTCTCATCCACCGACTGACCCCCAGTGGACTGCAGGTCGAGGGGCCTGGAGAACAGGGAAGAGTCATCGTCAGACTCCGAGGAGTCTGCAAACAGCTGCCGAGGCCGATCGGGAGTGAGGGTGACCGACAAGCGATGGGGCAAGCCCTGACCCGACTGAGAATCCTTGGTCGGGGCCCCAGTTTTAGGTTGTGGAGGTGGGGGTTCCACCACAATGGGTGGCGCTGCCGGTTTTGGCCGAACAACCGGTCCCAGCTTCGGCTCCTTGATTACAACGAGGGGTTGTTTCAGCTGCTCTGGTGACAGCCACTTAATGGCCAGGGAAGGCGACGGAGTCTGCTTATTCCCGGTCAAAAGAAGCTGCTGCCACATCAGATCCTCGTAGCGCTGACGCAATTTGCGCCGGAGCCTATCATCCAAAGAGGATGAGGATGAGCGGCGCCGCCGCTTTCCACAGTCCTGAGACCGCCGATGTCGGCGGGATCGGCTGGACTGGGACGAGGTCAGAGACAGAGACCTTCGGTGTTTCCGAAGGTGGGACTGAGAGGGGGAGGGGGAAACCCGCTCCTCCCTCGGTTCAGGGATCTTAAGCAGGGACTCCAGCACAGGCAAGTCCTCGGTTTCCACCGGGGGAACCGGTGAAGAAGGGTTGTCGGCTTCTCCAGTTGACAGCCCGTCTGACAGGTTGAGAAAAATCTCGACTGCGTCGACGGGTGTCTCGGCCGGCTGACCTGACGGGGACACCGTGAAGCCAGCGGCTTTAGCCGCAACCTCGACCAAAGTCGAGTCGACTATCCAAGGAAGGGGACATCCAGGGAAGGGGATCTCTCCCGCTCCCATGAACGTCGATGGTGGGACTTACCCTATGAGTCCCTCTTCTTGGACCGAGAGGGATTGACAAAGCTCCTTGAATGAAGCCGCGTGTAATAGGAGCCCAAAGAGAGCAGGATAAATGCTGTGACTGAAGATATGATGCGGCCTGGGCCGCTTCCTCCTCGAGGGCAATCTGTTCGAGCTGTTCAGCCGAGCCTGCCACCGCGGACACCGCCCAACGGGCCTCCTTTGACTTGACCGGAGGATAACGCTTCAGGCGCCTAAGTTGCACCTGGCAGCGCTGTCCTCAAGACCGGTACAAAAGGACTTGCACAAGTCGTAGGCCTGCGAATCATGCTCAAGCCCAAGGCAGTACACGCACGAGGAGTGCGGATTGGTCCGGGACATCTTCTGCCCACAGGGGCACCAATGAAATCTGGGAGTCGATTTGTCCATCGCAGCTGCGAGGGAAAATAAAGACCGAAGTCTTGTAAATTTTAAGATTAGTTTCGGGTTAACCAAAGAGTTTGGATCCAGGCCTAAAACGCAGAGCGGAAAAGAGGGAACCTGAGCTTCCAAGCAGTAAGGAAGATCTGGTGTCATGGGGCGGAGCTGAGAGTTTTACCACCTGGGTGGGTGGAAAGAGCCAGCTTGAAAACCTTCCGGCAAGATTTAAAGCGGCAAGGAACCTGCCAGTAAGTGTGGATTGAATATCATATCCATGTCCCTAGAACTAGGAGTGTCCTGCATTTTCTTTCTCGTGCCCAAGAAATCAGGGGAACTACGCCCCATTCTGGATCTGAAGCATCTCAACCAGCATGTAGTTTCCCAAAGGTTCAAAATGGAGACCCTAAAGTAGACTCTATGCAGTATCCAGGTAGGCGACTACCTCACATCCATAGATTTGAAGGACGCTTACCTTCACATACCTATCAGACCACAACACAGACAATACCTCAGATTCCACATCCTAGGCCAGCACTACCAGTATCAGGCCTTACCCTTCGGTCTTACCTCAGCACCAAGAGTGTTTACCAAAGTGTCAGTAGTACTAGTAGCCAGACTCAGAGAACAAGGTCTGGATATCATCCCCTTCTTGGACAACTGGCTGATTCGGGCACGCTCCAAGGAGCGCTAGCATCAAGACACCGTGCTCGTTCTGAGAGCACTAGAGGAGCACGGCTGGGTGGTGAACCAAGCCAAGGGCCATCTGGTGCCCACGCAACAGACAGAACACCTAGGGGCACAAATCAACACAACACAAGGATGCGTGAAACCATCCCAGACAAGGGTACACAACCTAATAAGATTGTTGTGACACCTGAGGGCCTGCCATCAACCAACCATGGGACTAACAGCCCAGTTACTAGGTTGCATGGCATCTTGTATCGACCTGATCCCTTGGGCCTGGCATGTGCAACCCCTACAGACTTACATCCTCATTCGGGGGATCACCGAACGAATACGACCTACATGTCATAGTCCCACTACCACCATCAGTGAGACAGTCACTAACATGGTGGACAGTGAGCTACAATCTCACATGAGGGGTTCCACTAGAGGCATCTTACGATGCCACTATAGAAACGGATGCAAGCCTGTTGGGCTGGGGAGCGTGCTTGGGCGACTTGACGGCACAGGGCCAATGGACATCAGAGGCCAAGTTGTCCATCAACATCCTAGAAATGAGGGCAGTATACCATGCTCTCAGAGCATTCAGATCCTCTATTTCCGATCAGTCAGTTCTGATACGTTCAGACAACCAGGTCACGGTGGCGTACATCGCCAAGCAAGGGGGGCACCAGGATCAGAGCTATGCCGAGAGAGGCGGCGACAGTCCTCAGCTGGGCACAGACCAATCTCACACATCTCGGCGCAGTCCATCTCGCGGGCAAGCTCAACGGGCGAGCAGACTGGCTCAGCCGACAAGTCCACCCAGGGGAGTGGCGTCTCCACCCCAGTCTTTTCCAAATGATTCAGGAGACTTGGGGACCTGTATCCATGGATCTCATGGCCACCGCGGAAAATGCGCAGGTCAAAAAATTCTACTCAAGATACAGGGAAACCCGGTCCCAGGGAACCGATGCCGTCACAACCTTGGTCTCAGGATCAGGCGTACATTTTAACCCCCATTCCCTTGCTACCCCAAGTACTAGCCAAGATCCGAACATCACGACAAACCATCATTCTAGTGGCACCCTACTGGCCACTGAGAACCTGGTTTGCCATGGTACTGGCTATGACGATGGACAGTCTCAGGTTACCCTACCAGCCGGATATGCTGACACGGATGCTAAAAAACTCACAGCCTGGCTCCTGAGAGGAAGAGACTGACGAGAGCAGGTTATCACGAATCAGTCATCTCCACAATGCTACAATCCAGACAATCCTCGACCACCTCTACCTACGGTAGACAATGGTCAGTATTCGTGAAGCGGTGCCAAGAACAGGGTAAGGATCCTGAGCTAGCAGACATGTCCACCATCCTCTTATTCCTTCAACTGGGAGTAGACAAGGGGTTGGCCCACTCATCTCTCAGGGTACAGCTTTCAGCCATTGGAGCAGCCATTGGTCCCATCGGGGGATACAGTCCAGGGGCTCACCCAGACGCATTGCATTTCCTGAAAGCGGTGGAGGTACTATGACCCAGAGTCAGACCATCCATCGCTCCCTGGGACCTCCATTTGGTATTAGATTCCCCCAGTACAACTCCTTTCGAACCACTACACGAGGTAGACCTGTTCTGGGTGGGTTTGAAGACCTGCTTCCTCATCGCTATCTGCTCAGCTTGTAGGATTGGGGAACTAGGGGCGCTGTCATACAAAGAACCGTACACTGTGTTCACCCCTCAAGGGGTACGCCTACGCATGGTACCAGCCTTCCAATCAAAGGTGGTCTCCACATTTCACAGGGAACAACCCATTGAGTTGCCTACCTTTACCGGAGACACTCAACCTGGCGATAAACCTGTCCCACACCATCTAGATGTCAGGATCACCCTGTCCATTTACATATCTGGAACCCTGCCCTTACGCAAGACAGAGAGATTGTTCATTGTCACAAGGGGACAAAGACAAAGTAGGGCAGCCTCTAAGACTACCATTGCTGGCTGGCTCAGGAGAACCATCCAGGAAGCCTACAGGGCTAAGCAACTGACACCCCCAGAGGGCATCAAGGCCCATTCCACGAGAGCAGTAGCCACTTCTTGGGCGGAAAGAGCCAAAGTGTCTTCAGAAGACATCTGCAAGGCGGCAACATGGACTTCCATTCATACGTTTGCCAGACACTACAGACTGAAGCACCTGTACAAATTACAACCCACCTTTGTCACCCAGGTCCTCTCAGCCGCAAGCTCCTCCTCCCACTCCTAGACCACTCTGTCTCCCCCCCTAGGGTACAGTACTGCTACTCATCTACCCATGATGTAATGTCTGGAGTGCCATGGATAGTCAACCAATCACAATGTGCGTTAACTCACCTGGTAAAGGTGATTGTGTTGGCTGACATCCATGGCACTCCACGACCCTCCCAACAAAGTGCTCAGAGCGACCAGGATTAGACTAAGCAGAAGAATTACTTTGAGGGGAAATGAGTTATATTTCGCTAAGGACATCCATGATGTAGACCGTCGACCACTTACGGGTCGAGTTAGAATATATTAATAGGTAAATAAAACTAGGGCTGCTGGCCCACATGTACATATCGCCTCAGTCTGTATTACTGTATAGGATGGTCAGTGTTTTCTTCCTGTAGTTGCTCTTTACTAACCTTGATTTCAGCTATGGAAGATTCGAACTGGAGAACAGGAGTTTCTGGGACCTGGATATACAAGAAATCTGATCCTACAGTCATGTGTATCACACTAGCCTATAAGGTGGGCTAAAACCCATGATGTAATGTCTGGAGTGCCATGGATGTCAACCAACACAATCACCTTTACCAGGTGAGTAAACACCCATTAGCTGCCTGAAGGCATGCTGACTCGGCATCTAGCAACCTTGGAGAAATAGACCACACCAGAAAGGTGCTAAAAAGTACAAATTAACTGACTTTTATTACAAAACCTGGAGCACACAAAGTTTCTATAGCAATGTTTAAGTGGTGCTGCCTGTTTTAGTTTTGAAATCCACTGCACATGATCTTTAAGTTACACAAGAACATATACAATTATTATAGAAATACCTCTTCTAACACGTGTGACTAGAAACCCAATGAGTAAAATCTGATCGCTTACACTTCAGTTGGATGGTAATAGAAGGGAGAAAGAATTACAGCATAAGAAACTGTAAAAGGTTAACCTTCAGAACACTATTCTTTGAAATGCATAAAGTTGAATAAATATTAACCTGAATATGCAAGGCAGGCTCTATATTCTCAGAGATCCAGCAGTAAAGGGTTAGCTATTAAACCCAAGTATAGATTTTAAAAGTTTTCTGGGTAAACAAACACAGAATTTGTCAGGCCCCCTGATGGCCCAGTGGACAGCACAAAGTGCTCCCACATAAGCGACCCGGGCACTGGGGAGGTAACGCTCCCAGCCCAGGAAAGAATAGCAGTGGGTTCTGCCACTCTGGTAGTGCCAATGATCTTCTGTTTTCAGAAATGGTGAAGTCCATTTGGCAAAATCTTACAATCTGTTTTTTCCATTTTTTTACCCAAAACTGAGGGCAAATCAGCATGTTTGTATCAAACTCTGGCTCAAAATGGAAGGGTATGTCCACAAAGCTGGTGTACAGTGTTTTTTTTCCCCCCATGAAAAACTCACTCAAAAATGGAAATTTCTGTGTTTTTCTTTTTTCCTTTTATTAGTGTTTTCCACTGAAAACGGAAAATCAATGTCCCTGCTCTGGTAACCACTGCGGTGGGCCAAGGAGCTTGCCTCCTCCGCAGAAGACGTCAGATGTGTGATGAGGCCTGTGGCTGCCATGCCTGACATCAGAGGTGGTGAGCAGGGTGAAAACCAGGAGGAAACACCATGCAAGGCAGGATTATGCCTCTTGTCACTGCACGCCCTCCACCACCCACTGGGCACTGACTCAGAAATCTGAATGCATTCCTGGAGGGGGGAGATGGCAATCACCTCTGGCCCTGCCATAGCAGGGTATTTCATGGGGATACTGGAGCCAGGTTAAGTCCCGGGGATGGTGGGTGACAGGGCTGGGCAACAGGGGCCGGCAATGTCAAGGGGGCATAAAATGTTTACAGCAAAAAAAAAAAAAAACAGGTTATTACTCAACTGTAACAGTAGTTCTAGGAGTGGCATATGGTGTTCATCTAGACTTCTGGCAGTGTCCTTTCCCCTTTAAGGCTTGCTGGAAGGTCTTCAAGCTGGCTCCTCCCACCCACCTGGGTGACATCATGGGGTATTAATGGAGCAATCTGCAGACTGTCAGGAACAGTCCTCGGATGGGTCCCACTCATTCCTCCCAGAAAAGTCTCAGAGTGGTGACGGGAATTTTTTCCTCTGCCCTTCTTCCCATGTCGTGGGGTACCGCAGGGCTCTGTGTTGTTTGCGACATATACGCTGCCACTGGGAGACATTACAAGGAAGTATTGGCTGACTTTTCACTGCTAAGTGGATGATGCTCAGCTACACATGTCCTTTGTGTCCGGGCAAGATGATGCTGTCTCGGTCTTTAACTGCCTCGCAGAGATTCAGGATTGGATGCATGCCAGCTGGTTGAGATTGAACATGGAGAAGACTGAGGTGTTGTTGGTGGACCCAGGTCGTCAGGTAGAGGGGCAACCTCCTGACTGGCCTTCCGGTATTACACTGGGGGACAACCAGTTGAGGGCCTCTGAATGGGTGTATAACCTGGGCATTGTACTTGACTGCAAACTGACACTTAAAGCTCAGGTGTCGGCCATTGTCAAGACCTCGTTTTACGATCTGTAGAACATCACCCAGGTGAAACACCTTGTTCCACTTGAGGACCTCCCAAAGTTGGTCCACGCCTTTTTGTCCACATGCCTTGGCTATTGCAATGCTCTTTACCTAGGGCTTCCAGGGGTGGATGTCTGCCGCCTGCAGCTGGTGCAGAACGCGGCTGCCAGGCTGTTGACTGACTCATCTAGAGCCAGTTATATTACACCTGTGCTCCGTGAACTGCACTGGCTGCCAGTACAGTGGAGAATCACCTTCAAGGTCATGTTGCTGACCTGTAAGGCCCTACACAAACAGGGACCGCATTATCTGCAAGACCTCTTCCGCCGGTACTGCCCTCTCTGCCCGCTCCATTCTGCCTACGAGGGATTGCTGAAGGTTTCCAGGGTCCGTCTGAAGGCCTCGGGGGCCAAAGCATTTGCTTTTATGGCCCCAACCCTGTGGAATTCTACCTCGTCGGGTAAGAGTGCCTGTCCACAGTGTCTCTTAAGTCTGCTTTGAAGACTTATTTATTTGAATTAGCATTCCCTGACATTGTTTGTTTTTAAAATGATTTGGAATTTTATGATTTGGGATTTTAACCTGTAGAGAATTTTTTTTTTTTTTTTTTTTTTTTTTTATTAACAGTGTATTGTACCGGTGCTTTGGTTTGGAAAAGCGCCTTTTATAAATAAAATTTGACTGACTTTGAAACCTCCTCGCACTGCCCTGTGATGTCAGATTTTGCCGCTGAAAGCAAAACAGTGTGCCACTTGCCACGGGCGGTTATGGAAAACAGGTACCTAATATCATATAATACTCCTAGAACTACTGTTACAGGTGAGTAAATACAGGTTACTCACCTGTAATAGGAGTTCTAGGAATGGTATATGCTGTTCATCCACACTATTGGCAGGTATCCTTGCCGCTTTAAATCTTGCCGAAGGTCTTCAGCTGGCTCCTTCCAGCCACCCGGATGGTAAAACTCTGGCTCCCGCCCCATGACGCCTAGATCTGTGTCCCGCTGGAAGCTCAGGTTGTGTCAAGCCGAGGTCGGGTAATGTAGGATGAACAACATATACCATTCCTAGAACTCCTGTTACAGGTGAGTAACCTGTATTTCTAGGGACATGGATATGTTGTTCATCCACACTTATTGGCAGACTCCTAGCAGTTCTCCGGGAGGAGGGAGGCAAGGTGCACACCCCAATACTTACTTGGGAAATAAAGACTGAGAACCGAGGCCCCAAAACCAGCATCCCGCGTGACTCAAGGTCGATGTGGTAGTGGGTAATGAAGGTGTGCTGACTTCCAGGTAGCAGCCCTGCAGATTTCCTGGATATGGACGCCCCTGAAGCAGCCACCGATGCAGCAGTATGGCTGGTAGAATGAGCTCTTATCCCTTTGGGAGGCTCCATGCCCGCCAACTTATAGCAGAGATCTATGCAGGAGGCGACCCACCTGCTTATCGTCCGCTTGGCTGCAGGTCTGCCAGGTGCGGCTTCAGCATAGGTGACAAACAGCTGGCGAACCTCTCCCCAAATTCCAGCCGTGCGCTCCTTATAGTAGGCGAGCGCCCTTCTAGGGTCCAGAGTATGGAGCCTATATTTGGCCTCCGAGGTGAGACTGGGGTAGAACACCGGCAGAGTCAATACCTGGTTAAGGTGAAACTCCAACACCACCTTCGGAAAGAATTTCGGGTGGGGGCGCAGGACAACCTTGTTCCTGTGGAAGACCAGGTAAGGAGACTCTATGGAAAGCGCCTGGAGTGCTCCCATCCTTCTGGCTGACATGATAGCCACCAAGAAGGCGGTCTTCCACGACAGGTGAGAGAGATCACACCTGTGCATTGGTTCGAATGGCTTGCCCATGAGCTTTGCCAGTACCAGCAGTAGATCCCACGGAGGTGGAGGTTCTCGCACCGGAGGGGAAATGTGATTAAGGCCTTTGAAAAAGCGCCAGACCACCTATTCCTGCGTCACTGACTGCTTCCCGGCCCGCGCCCGGTAAGCAGAGATGGCTGCCAGGTGCACCTTAAGGGTTGTCGACCTAAGCCCTTGCTGAGAAAGGGACCACAGGTAGTCCGATATGCTCGCCAAGGAACAGGAGGAAGGGTCCAGGCCCTTGCCCTGACACCAAATGGAAAATCTCTTCCATTTGAAGGCGTAGCATTTCCTGGTCGATTCCTTACGGGACGCCTCAACTACATTGAGGACCTCGTCGGAGAGACCCAAGGCCTGGAACTCTAGCCGCTCAGGAACCAGGCCGACAGGTGCAGGGATTGAAGGTCCGGATGGAACACCTTCCCCTGATTGACTGAAAGCAGGTCTGGGCAAGCTGGAAGCTGCCTTGGGAGCCTGGAGCTGAGGCTGAGGAGATCTGGATACCAGCATTGGCGGGGCCAGTCTGGGGCTACCAGAATCACCTGTGCCTTGTCCCTCCTCGCCTTGAGAAGCACCTTGTGGATCAAGGGAAATGGGGGAAAGGCATAGAAGAGGCCTGGGGTCCACAGCTTCGAGAAGGTGTCCCCCTGCAGCGAGCCCTGCTGAGGGGGGCAGGCATGAAACAGTCTCAGCTTCGCGTTCTCCCTGGAGGCAAACAGGTCCACCTGAGGGGAGCCCAATGGGAGAACAGATCTTGTACTACCTCCGGCAGGAGAGACCACTCATGGGACACAGCCCCTATTCAGCTTAGGGCATCGGCCAGGGTGTTGGAGGCTCCTGCCACATGAATGGCTAGGAGATCCGCCTCCAGGTTGGCACGAGTGACCAGATGCGGAGAGCTTCCTTGCATAGAAGCATGGAGCGCGTCCCACCCTGGCGGTTTACATAGTACATGGTCATGGTATTGTCTGTCTGGACCCGAACCACTTGACCCCGAAGAAACGGAGTGAAGGCGGTGAGAGCTAGGCGGACCACTTGGAGCTCCAGCAGGTTGATATGGCATCGTGACTCCCGCGGGGACCAGAGGCTGTGCGCTTGGTGTTCCCCTAGATGGGCACCCCAACCCATCAGAGAGGCATCGGTCAACAGAGAGATCGTCGGCTCGGGCGGACAAACGGGATGCCCTCCTGCAGGTGCGCTGGAACGATCCACCACTGGAGAGCGTTCCACATCCCCTGGGTCACCGTCACTAGCTGGTCCAAAGGATCGCAGTGTTGAGACCACTGGCTGGCCAGGCCCCACTGAAGGGGGCGCATGTTCCAGCGGGCCCAATGGACCACGCTGGTACAGGCCGCCATGAGACCCAGGAGGCGCAGGAAGTCCCGGGCAGGGCGCGATTGCCCAACCAGAAATGATCGGGCAAAGGAGGAAATAACCTCAGCCCTGTCCGCCGGGAGCCGTGCTCTAGCTCGTATAGAGTCGAGCTCTGCCCTGATGAATTGTATCACCTGCTTTGGCACGAGTTACGACTTGGCCTTGTTGATGAGGAGGCCAACTTGAGAGCAAACCTGAGGGCCAGATCCCTGACCGCCCACCTCCTGCTTGAGGGGCTGCTATCAGCCAATCGTCCAGGTAAGGGTACACCCGACCCTCGGGCCCGCAGGAATGCTGTCACCACTGCTATGCATTTGGTGAAGACCCTGGGAGCTTGAGACAAGTCAAGGCATGGCTCGAACTCGAAAAGGGATCCCTCCGCTCGAAAGCGAAGGAACCTCTGATGCGACGGACGGATAGGGACGTGAAAGAACGTGTCTGCAGGTCCAGAGAGCAGGACCACACGCCGCGTTCCAAGGATGGTATTATCTGAGCCAGAGTAACCATCCTGAAGGTTCGAGACCTTAGGAACTTGTTTAGGTCGTGTAGGTCGAGAATGGGGCGCCAGCCCCCCGTCCGTTTTGGGACCAGGAAGTACCTGGACACAAACCCTGAGTCTGAGGGAGGGTCCGCCACCTCCCTGATCACCTCCTTCTGGAGGAGGAGGAGAGCGATGTCGGCTCGGCGAGCCAACAGTGAGGCTGCGGACCCCGAGGCCCCCCGAGGTGCGACGGCTCTGAAGGGCGGGGCCTGCTCGAACTCCAGAGGCAGGCCTTTCCCACCACCTCCATACCCATCTGTCCGTGGTAATAACGACCAGGCGGAAAGGAAGGACGGAGCCGTCCTCCAAGGGGGGAACCTGGGGTAAGCACGAGGTTGGGGCGACGCCCCTTCAACCCGGCCACTGGGCAGGCTTGGAAGAGGAACCGCCGAGGACCTCCTGGCCTTTACCTCCTTGCTTCCTGGAGGAGGAAGCCGGGCTTGGGTTTGGGGTGCTAGCCGAGCCTGCTGGCCCTGATGTTGCTGGGCCGGACGGCTGTGGGTGCAGCAGGACGAAGGGTTTAGGCTGTGGCCTGCGGCCTTTGTCCCTTAGCGGAAGAGACAGAGTCCAGGGTAGCATTGGACTTCTCGATCCTCTGAGGTGACCTTCCACCCAGGGCCAAAGAGGTCGGTCCCCAGGAAGGGACATCTGCCAACTTGTGCTGGGTATCCGCCAGAAGGTGGATATCCTCAGCCATGCCCAACGGGCGCATGGCCACTGCGCCGCGATCTGACCTGGTGCATGAGTCACCATGTCCAAAGCAGTCTGAAGTTGCTGCTTGGCCACTGCCCTGCCCTGGTCCCACACCTGCTTAACCGTGGTCTGCAGGTCGGCCGCTAGATGAGGGACTACCTAGTCCAGGGAGCCCAACAGGGCATAAGAGAAGTGTGCCATCAGCACGGCCGAGCTGGCCTGACGAAGGCCGAGGGAGGATGCAGTGTAGACATTTCGCCCGGCATAGTCCAATTTCTTGGACTCCTTGTCGGGAGGTTTGTCCACATCCCTAGCATTTCCGGCACGCCGGAAAATGCTGTCAGTAACTAACCCCTCGGCTGAGGGGTGTTCCGAAAAACCGGACAGGGAACCGTGGGGACCGTGATACTCCTGGCCATCCTGGCCGGCGCAGGGCAGGAAGCAGGACGCTGCCAGAGCTCCAAGGTCGGACCCACAATGGCCTCGGCTACTGGAAGGCCTCCGTAGGGAATCTCGTCCAATATCTCCGTGAGGGATACTTGGCCCGCTTAGATACTGCTCGAGCTGCATCCCGTGGACCCGGATGAGCCTGGCAAGCCCAGAAAGGACGAAGGGCTCTCGTCCATCGACTGACCCCCAGAGGACTCCAAGTCCACTCGCTTGGAGAAAAGGGAGGAATCGTCGTCGGACTCCGAAGAGTCCGCAAAGAGCTGCCTCGGGCCTGAGCCACCCTCCACCTGCCGAGGCCGATCGGGAGTGAGGGTGACAGACAGCCTATGGGGCAGACCCTGAGCCGACCGAGAATTCTTGGTCGGAGCCCCAAATAACGGCTGTGGAGGCGGGGGTTCCACCGGAATCGGCGGAGCAGCTGGTTTTGGCCGAGCAGCCGCCTGGGAACAGGCGCCGGAAGGTCGGCGGTTGCTTCGCCGCCCGGTGACAGCCATTTAATGGCCGGGGAAGGCGACGGAGTCTGCTTGTTCCCGGTCAGAAGAAGCTGTTGCCACATGAGGTCCTTGTACCGCCGACGTAACTTACGTCGGAGCCTCTCCTCGTCCGAGGAGGAGGAGGATGAGGACGAGTGGCGGCGCCACTTGCCGTGGTGCCGAGACAGAGACCGCCTGAGACGGCGGGATTGGCTGGACTGCGAAGAAGTCAGAGACCGAGACCGCGAACCTTGGTTTCCCCGAGGGGGGTTCGGAGGAGGGACGGGTGGGACCGGCTCTCCCCAAGGCTCGGAAGGTTCACCCTAGGGCTCCGGAACCGGAGGCACTGGCAAGCCCACGGGATCCTCAACTCCCACGGGGAACCGGGAGAGAGGATTTTCGGTCGAGAAATATCTCGATCATGTCGCGCGGAGTCTCGGTCAACTGGATATGACGGGATACCGTGAGACCATAGTGGTCAAGCATCCACCAAGTCGTATGCGACTACCGGGAGAGGGACCTTCCGCCTCCCAAGAGCCGATGGAGGGACTTACCTTGTTTTTCTTTTGGACCGAGAAGGTCCAGCAGACGCTGGGCCCTCCCTTGGTGGAGAGGGACAGACAGAGCTCCCTTGAAGGAGGCCAAATAAGAGGAACCAGGAGAGCGGAATAAAAGCCGCGTCGAGGAAGGAGCGCACGAGCTGCCTCCTCTTCGAGGGTGATCATCTGCTCATGCTGATCCGCCGAGCCCGCCGCCGCGGAAACTGCCAACCGGGCCTCTTTTGACTTCACCGGAGGAAAACGCTTCTTGGGACGCCCAAGTTGTAAACGGGCGGCACGGTCTTCGTGAACGTAGGCCGAGAAGGAAGAGCACAGGTCACAGGCCTGCGGGTCGTGCTCAAGGCCTAAGCAGTAGACGCACATGGAGTGCGGATCCATTCGAGACATCTTCTGCCCGCAAGGGCATCTCCGAAAACCGGGAGTCGATTTGTCCATTGCAGCCGCGAGGGATAGAAGACCGAAGTCTAAAGCTGAAAAACCTTTAAATTCACAAAACCGAAGAATTAGGAACCAGTCTTATACGCAGAGCGTTAAGGACGGAACCTGAGCTTCCAAGCGGTAAGGAAGATCTGGCATCATGGGGCGGAGCCGAGAGTTTTAACACCCGGGTAGGTGGGAGGAGCCAGCTTGAAGACCTTCCGGCAAGATTTAAAGCAGCAAGGATACCTGCCAATAAGTGTGGATGAACAACATATCCATGTCCCTAGAACCGGTTTTTCTACTGACGTGGATATGGTGTTTTATCCACTCTTCTGGCAGACGCCTATCAGTTTTCTGGCAGGAGGGAGCAAGGCACACACCTCCTACTTAAGGAATAAAGACTGGCGAACTGAGGCCCAAAACCAGCATCCCGGAGTGACAAAAGGTCAGTGTGGTAATGGGAAATGAAGGTGTGTGCTGACCTGCAGGTAGTAGCGCTGCAGATTTCCTAGATAGGGACGTCCATGGAAGCAGCCACCTACACAGTGGTATGATGGGTGGAATGAGCCCTTAGCCCTACACGAGGCTCCCTACCCTCCAACAGATAGCAGAGGTCAATGCAGGATACAAACCACCTGCCAAATGTCCACTTAGTTGCCGGTTTGCCAGGTGCAGCTTCAGCGTAGGTGACAAATAGCTGGCAACTCTTCCCGAACTCCAGCCGTGCACTCCTTGTAATAGGCGAGCGCTCGCTGCAGGTCCAAGATATGGAGCCTGTGCTCAGCTTCCGAGGTGTGATTGCTGAAATACACAGGGAGATTTATCACCTGGTTAAGGTGAAAATCCAACACAACCTTCAGGAGGAACTTCAGGTTGGAGTGAAGGACAACCATGCCCCTGTGGAAGATCAGATAAGGAGACTCCACTGAGAGAGCCTAGAGCTCACTGATCCATCTGGCTGACATGATAGCCAACAGCAAGGCAATCTTCCACAACAGGCGAGACATTTCACACCTGTGCATCAGTTCGAATGGCTTGCCCATGAGCTTTGCCAACACCAGCAACAAGTCCCAAGGTGGTGGTGGTTCATGCACCGAAGGGGAAATGTGGTAGAGGTCTTAAAAAAAAAAAAAAAATTTAATTAAAATTGATAGACCACCTCCTCCACCACCAAATGCTGAACTTCCCATACCGGTAGGCAGAGATGGTTGCCAGGTGCAGCTTAAGGGTCGTCAACTGAAGGTCCAACTGGAAGAAGGACCAAAGGAAGTCAAGAATGCTAGCCATTGGGCATAAGGGGTCTAGCCCCTTGCACTGGCACCAAATGGAAAAACCTCTTCCATTTGAAAACATAGCATTTCCTGGTCAACTCCTTCAGAGATGTCTCGACTACAGCGAGGACATCAGAAACCCAAAGCCTGGAACTCTAGCTCCTCAGGAACCAAGCCGCAAGGTTTAGAGATTGAAGGACGCATGGACTACCTTCCCCTGATTGATGAAGAGCAGGTCCAGGCAGAGAGGAAGATGCCTCAGGGGGTCTGCTGCTGAGGCTGAGGAGAGTGGGGTACCAGAATTGGCATGGCCACTCCGGACCCACCAGGATCATTCGCACCATGTCCCTCCCTTGCCTTAAGCAACACTTTGTAGATCAAGGGAAATGGAGGGAAGGCACAGAGGAGGCCCGGCTCCAGGGTCTGAGAAGGCATCCCTGCAGCGGCCTGTTCCGGGGAGGAGAAGGGGCATAAAAAGGTCTCAACTTTGCATTCTCCAAGAGATGAACAGATCCACCTGAAGGGTGCCCCAGTGGGAGAACAGACTGTGTACTACCTCTGGGTGGACAGACCACATGTGAGACGCCACTCCCACCCGGCTGATGGTGTCTGCCAGCTTGTTGGAGGCTCCTGCCACATGGATGGCAAGGTGGTTGGTCTACACACTGTACACAAGGGTCCAGAAATGGAAAGCTTCCTTGCACAGAGGCAGGGAGTGCGTCCAACTCACTTTGTTGAAGCAGTACATGGTCATGGTGTTGTCCGCCTGGACCTGAACCACCTGACCCCGGATGTGAGGAGCGAATGCAGTCAGCGCCAGCCGAACTGCTTGGAGCTCTAGCAGGTTGATGTGGCATCAGGACTCCTCGGGGGTTAACAGCCTGTGGAGATTCTGTTCCCCAGGTGGGTACTCCAGCCCATGAGAGGCGCATCGGCTCTAAGAATAACCATCAGCTCTGGGTGGACAAATGGGATTCCTTCCTGCAGATGCTCTGGGATTAACCACCACTGGAGGGCATCCCACATCCGCTGGGTCACAGTGACCAGCTTGAAGTGACCCTTTAACTAAGACCACTGGCTGGTCAGCTCCCACTGCAGACAGCACATTCTCCAGCAAGTCCATCTGACCATACTAGTGTAGGCCACCAAATAACCCAACAGGCACAGGAAGTCCCATGCTGGGTGCAAATGCCCAACCAGAAATGATCGGGCAGAAATGATTTGGCAAAGGAGGAAAGAACCTCGGCCCTGTCTGCCGGGAGCCAGGCTCTGGCTCAAAGAGAGTCAAGCTCTGCCCCGATGAAATGAATCACCTGCGACGGCACAAGTTCCTATTTGGCCTCGATGACCTGGAGGGCCAGATCCCTGGACCGCTGCACCTCCAACCTGGAGGGGGCTGCAATCAGCCAGTCGTCCAGGTAAGGGTACACCCGGACCACCTCGGCGCTACAGGAATGCTGTCACCACTGCCACGCATTTGGTGAAGACCCTGGGAGCTGGAGAAAGGCCGAAGGGCATGGCCCAGAACTCATAAAGTGATACCTCTGCTCTGAAGCAGAGGAACTGCTGATGAGACGGACAGATTGAGACGAGAAAAAACACGTCCTGGAGATCCAGAGAGCAAAACCACACGCCTGGTTCCAAGGATAGAATGATCTCAGCCAGAGTGACCATCCTGAAGGTGCGCAACCTTAGGAACTTGTTCAGGTCATGCAGATCGAGAATGAGGCGCCAACCCCCCATCCGCTTTGGGACCAGGAAGTACCTGGACACAAACCCCGGGTTTGGAGGAGGGTCCGCCACCTCGCTGATTACCTCCTTCTGGAGGAGCAGAGCAATGCCGACACGATGAGCCGACAGAGGCTGCGAGCCATTATCTCCCATGGGGCGACGAGCTCGCTGGGGAGGGGACTGCTCGAATTCCAGAGGCAGACCCCTGCCGACCACTTCCAACACCCAACAGTCTGTGGTGATACCGGACCAGGCAGAAAGGAAGTGGCGGAGCCGTTCCCTCATGGGGAAAACCTGGGGAGGAGTGACGAGGTTGGGGGGGCGACACACCTTTCCCACCACTGGGCAGGCTTGGAGGAAGGGCTGGCTGAGGGACCGCCTGGACCTTTCCCTCAAGGCTTCCTACTAGAGATAGTGGCGGACTTGGCCTTAGGGTGCCAAGTGTGAGCCTCCTGGCCCTGTTGCTGGTGCTGCTGGGCCGGATGTGCCACAGGGACGAAAGGCCTTACGCTGCTGCTGGTGGCCTTTGTCCTTCTGAGCAGACATGACCAAGTCCAAGGTGGCATTGGACTTCGATTCTCAGATGGCCTTCCACCCCCAGCCCGAACAAGTCTGTGCACAGCATGGGAACATCTGCCAGTTTGTGCTGGGTATCCGCCATGAAGGTGAAGATCCGCAGCCAAGCTCTGCGGCGCATGGCTACTGCGGCCGCTACTGACCGGGCACAAGAGTCACCAATATCCAAAGAAGAGGTCACGTGATGCAGAGCACCTAGTGGCAGCCTTTTCTGGAGCTCCTACCTACCAACCAGCAAATCTCAAGTTTTTGCCCATTTAACCTCTGAAGTAATAAGGTGATTATTTTTTCGTTTTGCTCCTTCTGCCTGGAACGTGCTGTGTTTTGTTTTTGGACCCGCGGCTGTCATCTCAGGAGCTATTAGAAGAATGGAAGCGGAGATGAAGCAGGCCGGAGTGAAGCACACTCCGCCTGCTACCCCCGAGAAAGCTGCCAAAAAATCCAAAAATCAAAGCTCGGGTCAGTCTACTAAGCAGCTTCTTCCTAGCTCCTCTGCTAATTTACTTACTGAGGATCGCTTCCTGCAAGAGCTGATCCCCTTTCGAGAAACCCTCCAAGATATTTCCTCCGAAGTGAAAACCATCAGAAGCGACCTTGGTGCACTTACGCTAAGAGTTGGTGATACGGAGGCTAAAACATCTTCACTGGAGAATTGGAAGGGGAAAACTGAGCCGGAGATCGCACGACTTCGTCAACAAATTAATAAGCTACAACTCAAGACAGTGGATTTAGAGGGTAGAAGTAGAAGAAACAACATCTTGATTCTCGGCCTGCCCAAATCTGAAGAGGGAACCGATACCATCTCTTTCATCCAGAAGCTGCTGAATAAAGTTGTTGGTCCCTCACCCCTCAATCAGCAGTACCATATTGAAAGAGCTCATCGTTCCCTAAAGCCTAAGCCTCCACCTGGTGCTCCTCCTCGACCCATAATAATCAAATTCCTCAGCTTTTTAGAGAAGCAGCACGTTCTGTCTAAATCAAGGGAATTGGAGTTCACTGGGACAACGCCAAACTGCGGCTGACTCAGGACCTGCCTTATGAGACCCGCCAGAAAAAAGCAGACTTTCACCCGATCGTGAACAAGCTCATCGCAGCGGGAATCCGGTTTCGGATGAACTATCCGGCTAAGCTACTGGTGGCCTTGGATGGTGTCTGGCACTCCTATGAAAATCCGGATCAGGCCATTTCAGACCTCACCCTTAAGCTTCCCAGCCTTTTCAAAGTGAACTGAGTTTTAAACTGTGAAACTTTGCTCACTAAGTTCTCCCTGCTAATGAGTTGGTGCTGAGGTTTTTTTTTTTTATCTGTTAGGCGCTGCTGCCCTTGTCTCCTTCTGTTTTGATTGCTGGGGCCGAGGTTGATGTCCGATCGGGGCCTATCAGGCCTGTGTAAGCACCAATGGCCTAGCTGTTTATCCCCGGGGTGGGGAACCAAGTTCGCTATGGCTTCCACTGGCTCCTTATTAGTGACGACCATCCGTCCTTCAGCTGTGTTTTCCTCCTGCTATTTCCCACACTTTGGGGCTGATTTAAACTAACACAGTTTAGTCGGGCAAGTCTCTGTTTCTCCTCGTTTCCCTTTTTTTTTTTTTGCTGGAAGCAGGTAGATATATCTGTCGGTATGCTGTTTCCCCGCGAGTCCGATTTTAAAAGTGATTCCTGGCACGATATGGATTGATGGGGCCGTTACCATCTCAAGTCTTTGCAGCTCCCGGTAGGGACCCTATATCTTCATACCTTCTATATTTTCACTAGGGAGTTTTTTTTTTTTTTTTCTTTTTGGGGGCACAAGGCTTAGTTTTTCCTTTTTTCAACCGTGGTTGGTGGGTGGGAGGCTCAGGGAGAGAATAAACACTGGGAGACCTGCTTCATGGTCTAGCTGGGGGTTGCTGTATCCAGGAGACCTAGTGTCCTTTGTTTGTCTGGGCAGGATGACTTGTGCCTCCGTAATGGTTTACCTTTGTATATCTCATTTCAGCTTAAGACTGGTTACTTCTGGACATGTAACCTTTTGGGGATGGTCCCTGTCAGGTTTACTCTGGTTTTTTGTATTGAGTCTCTTAATCTTAGTGGGGCCTTTTGTAAATAGTTCAAAGGGGATTTTGAGAGGTTGGGCTGTTATAGGGTGGGAAGATCACGGGTTATCCCTCTATCTACATTATACATTCACCTGTTAATGTTACCTAACATTTTTATTATATGCTCACAATTTGACTCCCTGGTAGCTAAGGAACTATGGCATTTTGTCAATGTATTAGAGATGTCGGGAGGGTGTGGGAAACCTGAAGGGTGCCACTTGCATTTAAGTTTGGCGGAAGTACCACAGGACTTTGTTTTCTCTAACCTTTTTCCTACGTTATATGGCTATGAGGCCTATTAAAATTGCTACCTGGAACGTCAGAGGTATCAGGGATGCCACCAAAAGGCATCAAATTCTCCTAAATTGCTCCTGTTAAATACTGATATCTTATTCTTGCAGGAAACACACCTATTAGCTACAGAAACCAGCGGGTTACGACGTCAGGGGTTCTCTCAGGTTTTTGTATCCGGGGGAGCATCGGCTAGTAGAGGTGTTGCTATTCTGATAAGACGAGGGATTTCATTTGTGGTTGAAGATAGCTCTATAGATCAGGAGGGCAGATTTGTTTTGGTCAAGGGCCTGCTTAATAGTGTTAGCGTGGTATTAGGGGCAATATATGGTCCAGTGGGCGGTGATCCCAATTTTCTCATGCATTTAGCCGCCAAATTGAGTGGGTTCCTGCCATCCTCATTTATACTGGGAGGTGACTGGAATGTTGCCCCAACCCAAGAGTTTGACAAAACTTACAGACCTATAAAACCCCTTTCCCTGTCTCAAATCGCCCTTAGGGACTTCATGAACTTATTAGGGCTATGTGACCCCTGGCGCCTGCTTAACCCTTCTGGTCATATATTTTCCTTTTATTCTCAGGTACACCAAACACGGTCAAGAATTGATTACATTCTAATTAGCACCACCCTCTTAGAAAATACTTCCCATTCAGGTATTGAGCCAATTGTCATATCTGATCATTCCCTTGCATGGATTAAGGTTTCTCCCGGACCACATGGTCAAAGGGACACTTCATGGAAGCTAATACATAACTCCTAAAAGATGAGCATACAATTTCCATTTCAAATCTTTGATCTCATCTTTCTAACTTAATCAGGGTTCTGTTGCTAGGAGGATTTAATCAGGTGTTCTCTAAAATGTTTTATTAGGGGCGAGTTCATAAAACTGGCTTCCAGAAGGAAAAAACTAAGGGAAGCCAAGACTGTATCTTTGTCTAACCAAATCAGGACTGCTGAGAGTGACTTCTCTCTCTCTAATTCTCAAAAAGATCTGGAGGGATTATGCAAGCTCAGGAACGAATATGAGGACCTGATCAAAGAAAAAACGGAATATGCCATCCTTAAAACTAAATCTCATTACCTAGATCAAGGGGAAAAACCGGGCAGGCTGTTAGCTCTCAGGTTAAGGGAGGCAGAGAACTCAAGGTTAATCCCTGCTCTGAAGTCACCTGATGGCTCCATTAAAACCTCACCAAGAGATATTGCACATATCTTTGAATCTTTTTACAGGGAACTGTACGGTAGAGGTACCTCTCAAGTATCTCTTCCGCTATAGAACGTTCTTAGATGGTGTTTCCCTCCCTACCTACAGGCACATCATTGTGTAACTTTATCCTCCCCATCACCTTAGGACGAGATCGAGGATGCAATAAAGGGGCTACCTCTGGACAAATCTCCAGGCCCTGAGGCTTTTCCCCAACTTTTATAAAACTTTCTGCAAGGAGATTTCTCCTCTCCTCCTTAAATTATTCAACTATATGTTTCATCAGACTCCTTTGACCCTTCGTTGTTGGAGGCCACAATAATTTTAATTCCAAAACCAGACAAACCCCAGCTGGAACCGGCTAGTTACCGACCAATTTCATTATTAAATTATGACATCAAAATCCTAACCAAGATTCTCTCTCTCAGAATCAAACAGGTCTGGCAACATCTGCTGAGTCCCGAACAAGTGGGGTTTGTCCAAGGTAGATCTGCGGCAGACCACCTGCGTACCCTCTCCCACATCTTTCAGGTTGCACAAGACTCCCAGGTTCCCATGGCATTGATTGCCTTAGATGCAGAAAAAGCCTTTGATCGGGTTAACTGGGATTTTTTGTGGTCCACACTTGGGAGAATGGGCTTCCCAAATATCTTTATCCAGTGGGTTAGAGCAGTCTACAACTCACCCTCTGCCAGAATCTATTGTAATGGTGTCTTCTCATCTTGTTTCCCCCTGTACTCTGGTACCCGACAGGGTTGTCCTCTGTCTCCTTACTTATTCAACCTGTACTTAGAACCCCTGATACTCAGTATTAAGGCCTCACCCCAGATTACAGGTTGTGTTATTTCCCAGAAATCCTTGACCCTCTCGGTTTTTGCAGACAATATCCTCTTGCATCTTACCAACCCAGAATCCTCTTTACCGCAGGCATTACAAATTATTAATCAGTTTGGGCATGTATCCAATTACAGGTTAAATCTAACCAAATCAGTTATTTTCCCACTTAACCCCTTTACACCCCAAGCTAACTTCACTCAATTTGGCATGAGGTGGTCCCCGGTCTCCCTCAAATATTTAGGTATATATCTAGATTGAGACCTGGAGATTACTAAAAAGCTTAACCTAGATGACTTGCTGGTGAGAGTCCAGAAGGATCTCTGTAGATGGGACAGTCTACCGTTGTCCCTATGGGGTCGCATCAGCATCATTAAAATGAACATCTTACCCCGTATTTTTTAACCCCTAAATCTTAACATTTGGCTCCCCAGATCCTACTTTCAGCAAATTCATACTGCCCTATGCAACTTCATTTGGCGGGGTAAACATCCTAGACGGGCTTTCCTAAAGCTCAATTTACCTAAAGATAAGGGGGGTCTTCGCCTTCCTAATTTCTTGTTTTATTACTGGGCTAGTCATCTAGCCAAAATAGGACGTTGGTTCAACGACCAATCCAATGCTTATCAACCCATTTGGTTGCTGTTAGAACTCAACCTGCTGGACAAATACAATCTTCATCCTCCCCGAATTTTTTATTACACCTATTCTACACTATCAGAGGCTATACAAAGATCGGTTATAGGGCTCTCCATTAAGATTCTCTCTCAATGCTGGAGCTTTTTTAATATTCCATTTACAAAGGATGTGGTGCAACCTCTTACCCTAAATCCCAACATCAAAATCGGTGGCTCCCTGCTAACTTCAGACTGGCTTCCACAAATACATGATAGGCCAGTGGAGACTCTCTATCCTCAGGGTTCTCTTCTCCCCTCCACTGGATTGTTAACCAAATTGAATATCACACAGAAACACATATTTAAGGTCTTCCAGTTGAGACACCTTTTAGGGAAGTTGTTTGGGACTGTAGTGATACCATCCCAAACCAAACCTTTTTTAGATCAAATTCAAGAGTGTACAAGCAAACCCCATGGAATCGCCAGAATTTACTCTTACCTATTAGATACTAAAATACCCTAACGCTTTAACCGGTTCCAAGATTTGGGTTTCCCTCTTACCTGACTCCCCCTTACCTTGGAACCAGATCTGGCGTGACACATACAGATATCTTACTCAAGACAGAAATAGGTTAATCCAGTTTCACATTTTGAATAATCTGTATTATACGCCAATTAAGCTGGTCAAATTTGGCAGACTGGCTTCAACTAATTGTACAAGATGTGGAGCAGGTGAAGGGAACTTATTGCACATATTTTGGTACTGTGATAAGGTGGTCCCCCTATGGCACTCAATCCAAACCAATCTTGATCCTCTCCTGGGATTGGGGAAGTTATTCACAGCTGAAATATGTATATTAGGGATGTATTTTGATATTAGGGTTAAAGAACGGCGGTTCCATATGGCCTTAATTTCCATAGCAGTTAAAAGGCTGGTTCTCAAACACTGGATGGACCAAATTGTTATCTCATATTCTGAATGGCTAAGTGAAATTTCTCTTTGCTTCAAAATTGAAAGGTTAATAGCTAGCTCCCGGAATGGTATGCCTTCCTTTAACCAGAAGTGGGGCAAGCTATACACCTTATATTTATATTAAATCCCATATATGAGTTACCTCTGACAGACTTAGTACACTCTGCCTCCCTTATATCGTTTTTAATACCGGAGTACCTCTTGCCATCCCATCTTTATTATCCCGGGGTTTGAGTGGCACCTCCAGGGGTGGGTGGGGGAGGGTAAGGAGGGGTTTAAGGGCTAGTTTGTTTAGTTGGTGTTTCCTTTTTTGGTTGTGTATATTCAGGCATACACCACATCTAGCTCTCTGTTACACTGGTTATATGCCTTTTTGTCTTGCTATAGTATGTGATACTGTCTGTACACCATGCTTTGCTGTTACTAAAATTCAATAAAGAAGTTGAATTTCAAAAAAAAAAAATATCCCAAAAAGTTTGGAGCTGTTTGGCCACCGAACTTCCCTGATCCAGAACCTGCTTGACCACTGTCTGAAGGTCAGCCAGGAGATGAGGAATCACCTCATCCAGGGAACCCATAAGGGCATGTGAAAAATGTGCCGTCAGCATGGCTGAGCTAGCCTGTCGAAGACCCAGGGAGGAAGCAGCGTAAACCTTCCGCCTCGAGTTGTCCAGCTTTTTGGACTCCTTGTCGGGCAGTTTGTCCACGTCATGAGCATTCCCGAAAAGCCGGAAAATGCTATCGGTCACCAGCCCCTTCGCAGAGGGGTGCTCCGAAAAAGAAGAGAGGGAACTGGTGGGTACTGCGTACTTGCGACCCATCCTGGCCGAAGACACAGGACAAGATGCAGGCCGCTGCCACAACTCCAGGGCCAAGCCAACAATGGCTTCGGCCACAGGGAAGGCCTCCATAAGGGAATCCCTTCAGTCCAGTATCTCCGTGAGGGGCTACCTGGCCTGTTTCTGCATGGGTCCGAGTTGCATCCCAGTGGACTCTGAGATGAGCTGAAGGATTCCCAAGAACGAGGATGGGCTCTCGTCCACCGACTGACCCCCTGCAGATTCCAGATCAAGAGGCCTGGAGTACAAGGAGTCACTGTCAGACTCCGAGGAGTCTGCTAACAGCTGCCGAGCGCCTGAGCCACCCTCCACTTGCCGAGGCCGACTGGGAATGAGGGTGACTGACAACCTGTGGGGCAAGCCCTGACCTGACCAAGAATCCTTGGTCGGGGCCCCAGTCTTAGGTTGAGGAGGCGGTGGTTCCACCACAATGGATGGAGCAGCCGATTTTGGTCGAGCAACCGATGCCGGGGTCAGCTCCTCGACAACGAGGGGTTGCTTTGATCGTTTGGGCAACAACCACTTAATGGCCGGAGAAGGCGACGAGTCGGCTTATTACCGGCTAACAAGAGTTGTTGCCACATCATGTCCTCATAGCGCCGACGCACCTTGTGTCGGAGCCTATCCTCCGAAGAGGACGAGCGGTGATGCCGCCCATGATGCTGAGACCGAGATTGGCCGGCGTCGCAAGGGATCTACCCATATGGAAGAGGACAGAGACGAAACCTTCAGGGTCGCCAAGGGAGGGTCAAAGAGCGGGAAACCCGCTCAAGAGGCACAGGCAAGTCCTCGGTTACTAATGGGAGAACCGGTGAAGAAGGGTTGTTGGCTTCTCCAGTTGACAACCCGTCCAACAGATCGAGAAAAATCTCGACCGCATCGACGGGTGTCTCATCCGGCTGACCTGATGGGGACACTATGAAGCCAGCGGCCTTAGCCACAACCTCGACTAAAGTCGAGAGCCAACGGTCCGATGAAGGGGATTGCTCCCGCTCCCACAAACGTCGATGATGGGACTTACCTTTCGGTTCAATTTTCTTTGACCTAGTCAAGTGTCCCGAGGGTCCATCTCCCTTGGTGGAGAGGGACTGACAAAGCTCCTTGAAAGAAGCAGTGTAGGAGGAGCCCAAGGAGAGCAGGATAAACGCAGAGGCCAAGGAGGAAGAAGACGCAGCCTGGGCCGCCTCCTCTTCGAGGGCGATCAACTGATCCAGCTGCTCTGTGAAGCCCGCAGCCGCGGACACCGATCAACGGGCCTCCTTTGACTTCACCGGCGGGTACCGTTTCCGGGTGCCCCAGTTGAGTCGGGCAGCGGTCTTCCAGAACCGGCGTGAAGGATTTGCAGAGATCACAGGCCTGCGGATCGTGAGCAAGACCCAGGCAATAGACGCACGGGGAGTGTGGGTCGGTCCGGGACATTTTCTGCCCACAAGGGCACTGACGGAAGTCGGGAGTGGATTTATCCATCGCAGCCACGAGGGAAGATGAAGATGTAAATACAGGTTACTCACCTTTAACAGGAGTTCTAGGAATGGTATATGTTGTTCATCCACACTTCATGGCAGGTTCCTTGCCGCTTTAAATCTTGCCGGGAGGTCTTCAAGCTGGCTCCTCCCACCCACCCAGGTGGTAAAACTCTCGGCTCCGCCCCATGACGCCAGATGTAGCCCGCTGGAAGCCAGGTTGTGCGTCGAAGCCAGGGAGGTCGGGTGGGTTGTGTGGATGAACATATACCATTCCTAGAACTCCTGATACAGGTGAGTAACCTGTATTTCTAGGGACATGGATATGTTGTTCAATCCACACTTCATGGCAAACTCCTAGCAGTTCTCCAGGAGGAGGGAAGCAAGGCGCACACCCCCTACTTAGGAAACAAGGACTAGAGAACCGAGGTCCCAAAACCAGCATCCCGGCGAGACTCAAGGTCGATGTGGTAATGGGTAATGAAGGTGCGTGCTGACTTCCAGGTAGCAGCCCTGCAGATTTCCTGGATAGGGACATCCCTGGAAGCAGAGGTATGGCGGTTAGAATGAGCTCTCATCCCTTTGGGAGGCTCCATACCCACCAACCTATAGCAGAGATCTATGCAGGAGGTGACCCACCTGCCTATCGTCCACTTGGCTGCAGGTCTGCCAGGTGCAGCTTCAGCGTAGGTGACAAAACAGCTGGCAAACCTCTCCCCGAACTTCAGCCGTCCCCTCCTTATAATAAAAGAGCGCTCTTCTAGGGTCCAGAGTATGGAGCCTATAATCGGCCTCAGAGGTGTGACTGGGGTAGAACACCGGCAGAGTCAACACCTGGTTAAGATGAAACTCAGACACCACCTTTGGAAGGAATTTCGGGTGGGGGCGCAGGACAACCTTGTCCCTGTGGAAGACCAGATAAGGAGACTCGATGGAAAGCGCCTGGAGCTCTCCCATCCTTCTGGCTGACGTGGTAGCCACCAAGAAGGCGGTCTTCCACGACAGGTGAGAGATGTCACACCTGTGCATCGGTTCAAATGGCTTGCCCATGAGCATAGCCAATACCAGCAGTAGATCCCATGGAGGTGGAGGTTCCGCACCGAGGGGATATGTGATCAAGGCCTTTGAAAAGCCCGACCACCTTCTCCTGTGTCGACTGCTTCTCTCCCATTCGCAAGCAGAGATATTGCCAGGTGCACCTTAAGGGTCGCTGGACGAAGCCCTAGCTGAGAAAGGGACAACAGGTAGTCCAGAATGCTAGCCAAGGAACAAGAGGAAGGGTCCAACCCCTTGCCCTGACACCAAATGGAGAATCTCTTCCATTTGAAGGCATAGCATTTCCTGGTCGACTCCTTACGGGATGCCTCAACAACGTTGAAGACCTCGTCGGAAAGACCCAAGGCCTGGAACTCTAGCCGCTCAGGAATCAGGCCGTCAGGTGCAGGGATTGAAGGTCCGGGTGGAGAACCTTCCCCTGGTTGACTCAGATCAGGTCCGGGTGGGCTGGGAGCTGCCTCGGAAGCCTGGAGCTGAGGCTGAGGAGATCTGGATACCAGAACTGGCGGGGCCAGTCCGGGGCTACCAGAACCACCTGCGCCTTGTCCCTCCTCGCCTTGAGAAGCACCTTGTGGATCAAGAGAAATGGGGGAAAGGCGTAGAAGAGGCCTGGGGTTCACGGCTCATAGTTACATCTCTGCATGTAGCCCTGCTGAGAGGGCATGGCATGAACAGCCTCAGCCATGGTCTCCTTGAAGGCAAACAGGTCCACCTGAGGTGTGCCCCAGTGGGAGAACAGATCGTGTACCACCTCCAGCAGGAGTGACCATTCATGAGACGCAGCCCCTATCCGGCTTAGGGCATCAGCCAGAGTATTGGAGGCTCCTGCCACATGGATGGCTAGGAGATCCGCCTCCAGGCTGCACACGAGGGACCAAATGCGGAGAGCTTCCTTGCACAGGGGTACAGAGTGCGTCCTGCCCTGGCGGTTTAGGTAGTACATGGTCGTGGTATTGTCCATCTGGACCTGGACCACTTGACCCCGTACAAATGGAGCGAAGGCGGTGAGGGGTAGATGGATCGCTCGAAGCTCCAGCAGGTTGATGTGGCATCAGGACTCCCAAGGAGACCAGAGACCATGTGCTCTGTGCTCCCCCAGATGGGCACACATGCCCTCCTGCAGACGAGCTGGAACGATCCACCACTGGAGAGCGTTCCACATCTCCTGGGTCACTGCTACTGGCTGGTCCAAAGGACTGAAGCGCTGTGACCATTGGCTGGCCAGTCCCCATTGTAGGGGACGCATGTGCCAACGGGCCCAATGGACCGCTGGTGCAGGCCGCCATGAGGCCCAGGAGGTGAGGAAGTCCTGCGAAGCAACTGCCCAACCTGAAATGATTGGGCAGAGGAGGAAAGAACTTGGCCCTGTCCGAGGGAGCCGTTCTGCCTCAAGAGAGTCGAGCTCTGCCCCGATTAATTGAATCACCTGCTTTGGCATGAGTTCCGATTTGGCCTCGCTGATAAGGAGACCAACCTGAGAGCAAACCTGAGGGCTAGATCCGACCGCCTCCACCCTCCGGGTCTGGAGGAGGCCTAATCAGCCAGTCGTCCAGGTAGTGGTACACCTGGACCTTCGCCCACAGGAATGCTGTCACCACTGTTATGCATTTGGTGAAGTCCCTGGCAGCTGGAGAAAGGACGAAGGGCATGGCCCGGAACTCGTAAATGGACCCCTCTGCTCTGAAGCAGAGGAATTGCTGGTGGGACGGATGGATTGGGACGTGAAAGAACGCGTCCTGGAGGTCCAGAGAACAGAACCACACGCCTCGTTCCAAGAATGGAATGATCTGAGCCAGAGTGACCATCCTGAAGGTTCGAGATCTTAGGAACCTGTTCGGTGGTCGGTAGGTCTACATGGGGCACCAGCCCCCGTCTGCTTCGGGACCAGGAAATACCTGGACACAAACCCTGGGTCTGGTGGAGGATCCCTACCTCCTGATCACCTCCTTCTGGGGGAGCAGGGAAATGCTGGGCTCGACGGACCATAGAGAGGTCAAGGACTTTAGGCCTCATGGGGGCTTTACTGCTCGAAGGGCAGGGCCTGCTTGAATTCCAGAGGCAGACCCTTTCCTACCACTTCTTACACCCAGCGTCCATGGTGATAGGGACCAGATGGAAAGAAAGTGGCGGGAGCACATCTCTCACGGGGAACCCAAGGGGAGCGACAAGGCTGGGGGCGACACCTCTCAACCCGTCATTGGGCAGGCTTGGAGGAGGGACAGGCCGAGGGACTTCCCGGCTTCCTGCTGAAGGAAGCTGCAGGCTTGGCTTTGGGGTGCCAAGTGCAAGCCTGCTGGCCCTGATGATGGTGTTGCTGGGCCGGACATGCCGCAGGGGCAGAAGGCCGAAAGGGCTTACGCTGTTGCTGGCAGCCTTTGTCCTTCTGGGCAGACGTGACCGAATCCAAGGTGGCACTGGACATCTCGACTGCAAATAGCCCTCCACCCTGGGACCGAACAAGTTGGTACCCAGGAAGGGGACGTCTGCCAGCTTGTGCTGGGTATCCGCCGTGAAGGTGGACATCTGCAGCTAAGCTCTATGGCGCACAGCCACTGCAGTCGCAACTGACCGGGCACAAGACTCTCCGATGTCAAGAGCAGTTTGGAGCTGCTGCTTCGCCACCACCCCTTCCCGATCCCGCACCTGCTTGACCGTAGTCTGGAGGTCAGCCGGGAGATGAGGAATCACCTCATCCAGGAGCCCATAAGGGTGTGGGAAGTGTGCCATCAGTACGGCCGAACTGGCCTGACGAAGGCCTAAGGAGGACGCAGTGTACACTTTACGACTGGCGTAGTCCAGCTTTTTAGACTCTCTGTCGGGAGGCTTCTCCACGTCCCTGGTGTTCCCCGAATGCCGGAAAACACTATCGGTCACAAGCCCCTCCGCAGAGGGGTGCCTGACCCGACCGAGAATCCTTGGTCGGAGCCCCAGATTTAAGGTTGTGGAGGTGGGGGTTCCACCACAATGGGTGGCGCAGCTGGTTTCGGTAGAACAACCGGTGCCGGTTTGGGCTCCTCAACAACCACGAGGGGTTGTTTCAGCCGTTCCGGTGACAGCCACTTAATGGCCGGGGAAGGCGACGGGGTCGGCTTGTTCCCAGTCAGAAGGAGCTGCTGCCACATCAAGTCCTCGTAGCATCAACACAATTTGCACCGAAGCCTTTCCTCCAAGGAGGAAGACGAGTATGAGCAGCGCCGCCGCTTTCCTCGGTGCCGAGATCGAGACCGCCGGTGTCGGCAGGATCGGCTGGCCCGAGAAGAGGTCAGTACTTCCGAAGGTGGGTCTGGGAGGAAGCAGGGGAAACCCATTACTCCCTCGGCTCGGGAACCTTAACCGGGGACTCCGGCACAGGAGGTGCAGGCAAGTCCTCAGTTTCCACCGGGGGGACCAGTGAAGAAGGGTTGTCTGCTTCTCCAGTCGATGGCCCATCCGACGGGTCGAGAAAAATCTCGACCGCGTTGACAGGTGTCTCGGCCGGCTGACCTGACAGGAAACCGTGAAGCCAGCGGCCTTAGCTGCAACCTCGACTGAAGTAGAGTGTCGACTGTCTGGGGAAGGGGACCTCTCCCGCTCCCATGAATGCCGACGGTGGGACTTACCCTTCGAGCCCTTCTTCTTGGACCAAGAGGAGTGTCCAGATGGACCCTCACCTTTTGTAGAGAGGGATTGACAAAGCTCCTTAAAAGAAGCCGTGTAGGAGGAGCCCAAGGAGAGCGGATAAATGCCGCGACCGAGGAGGACGAAGATGCGGCCTGGGCCGCCTCCTCCTTGAGGGTGATCATCTGCTCAAGTTGCTCAGCTGAGCCCGCTGCCGGACACCGCCCAACGGGCCTCCTTTGACTTCACCGGAGGAATACGACTCTTGGGGCGCCTAAGTTGGAGTCTGGCAGCATGGTCTTCGAGGACATTAGTCGAGAAGGCCTGCGGATCGTGATCAAGCCCGAGGTAATAAACGCACGTGGAGTGCGGATCGGTCCGAAACACCTACTGTCCGCATGGGCACCGCCGAAATCTGGGAGTCTACTTATCCATCGCAGCTGAGAAAAAAGAAACAGACCGAAGTCTAAAAAATTTAAGAATAAGTTTTGGTTTGACTAACTAGTTTGGATCCAGGCCTAAAACGCAGAGTGCTAAGGAGGAAACCTGAGCTTCCAAGCGGTAAGGAAGACCTGGTGTCATGGGGCGGAGCTGAGGGTTTTACCACCCAAGTGGGTGAGAGGAGCCAGTTTGAAGACTTTCTGGCAAGATTTAAAGCGGCAAGGAACCTGCCATGAAGTGTGGATTGAACAACATATTCATGTCCCCAGAAGTCTAGAGAATTTTACAATTATTTTCAGAACTTCCGAATTAGGATCCAGGCCTAAAACAAAGAACACTAAGGAGGAAACCTGAGCTTCCAAGCGGTAAGGAAGACCTGGTGTCATGGGGCGGAGCTGAGGGTTTTACCACCCAAGTGGGTGAGAGGAGCCAGTTTGAAGACTTTCTGGCAAGATTTAAAGCGGCAAGGAACCTGCCATGAAGTGTGGATTGAACAACATATTCATGTCCCCAGAAGTCTAGAGAATTTTACAAGTATTTTCAGAACTTCCGAATTAGGATCCAGGCCTAAAACGCAGAACGCTAAGGAGGAAACCTGAGCTTCCAAGCAGTAAGGAAGACCTGGTGTCATGGGGCAGAGCTGAGGGTTTTACCACCCAGGTGGGTGGGAGGAGCCAGCTTGAAGGCCTTCCGGCAAGATTTAAAGTGGCAAGGAACCTGCCAAGAAGTGAGGATTGAACAACATATCCATGTCCCTAGAAAGGTTTTTTCTTAGGTTGTACTCCTAAGTTCGTTATGTGGTTTCAAGGAATGCTGTATAAAATTGTAACTAAACAAAGGTTTGCCATAAGTTTGCAAGGGAATTGGTGTTGGACTATTCGTGGCCCAGAGGTTGGGGGGGTTACTGTTATTGTTCGTATTATTTTGGGGGCTATTTAATACTATGGCACATCATAGGGATGGTGGGAATTGTGGGGGTTGGTTGGGGAGGTGGGTAGACTGGTGCCGTGGGGAGACTCTTGGGGCAGGCCTTCTAGAAGGGGGTGCCGAATTGCTGAGTGGGCTCATCTCCCGGTTGGGTGGTCCCAGACACTCCACTTTGGGTTTAGATGTGTGAGTCTAGAGGTTTTGTTATTAACAGTTAAAAACAGACAAGGAGAGGCACAGGGATGGATCGAAGGAATCAAGAAGCTGGTGACAAAATTGAAATATTTAGGGATCTTTATTTTAGGCAAAGTGGGTGCCCTTTATGCCTTATATTTTAAACCCCTGGTAAACAAAATTAGGTGAACCGCCCTGCCTCTCTCATTACTGGGGAGAGTGGCTGTTGTGAAAATGATGGTTTTGCACAGACTTTTATGTTTGTATCAATCTCTCCCAGTAGGGGCTCCAAAGAACCACTTTAAGCAATTAGATGCGATTATGCACAGATTTCTCTGGCGGAGTAAGTCGGCGAGGGTCGGGAGGACAACGCTCCAGGCGCCACAGAAATGGGGAGGCTTGGGACTTACGAATTTCCAATGGTACTACTTGGTAGTCCAACTCTCGGCTCTCCCCCCAGGGTTGGACTATGATTTGTCCAGATGGATGAAGATGGAAGAGGCAAGTCAGGGGAGGTGTTTAAGAGGGTGATTGCTAGCCGAGGGGTTGTGGACTGGAACAGAGCCTAACCATCCGAATCCCTTCTTGACTACCACTATCAGGACATGGCATAATTTACAAGGTATCCTTGGTAGACAGCCCCCACCAGACAGACCCTTTTGCTCGAAGCAATTAAACTCAAGGGTATGCCTGCGATAGCCATGGTACACAGACAGAGATTGGCAATGCAAAGGCCTTCGGTGGTTGGGTCACCTGTATGAAGGGGATCACCTGGTGAGCTTTGATTACTTGTGTAAAGAGTGAAGTGTTCCTAGGGGTGATTTCTTTATTTACCTAAAACTTAGGAATGTTTTGGGCCAAACTCTGGGTCCGGGGGATGGTTGGGCCCCAATCTCACCATTTGAGGAGGGTCTTTTCTATCCTCAATCAGGTACCAGGCTGATGTCCACCTTCTATAACCCTCTTTTGGGGGGGGGGGTGAATGGGAGGCCCTGCAAAGGATAATTCTTAAATGGGGTGCTGACTTGGGGCGTACATAGATACACAGATACATAGATACATAGACAGTGTCGGCAGATAAGGGCCTATGGCCCACCTAGTCTGCCCATTTGAGCTTCTAAGTTCAGTTTGTTTTCCTAGAAGTCTATTTCCCCTTACCCCTGACCTCTAGAATTCCTTTATGTCTATCCCATGCATTCTTAAATCCGTGATTATTTAGCCCCACCACTTCCTCAGGGGTGTTCTTAATCCACCACCCGTTCTGTGAAGAAATTCTTTCTCATGTTTCCTCTGAATCGCCTCCCTCCAACTTCATCCCATGCCTCTAGTCCTGAAACATCTTTTTCGCTTAAAAATAGTGTTTTCCTGCACCCTGTTCCTCCCTGTAAGATACTTGTATGTCTATCATATCCCTCTCTTCCTCCTCTCCTCCAGGGAGTACATGTTCAGTTCCTTCAACCTGTCTTCATAGGACTTGTGATGCAATCCATGCACCATCTTTGTTGCCCTCCTCTGAACCTTCTCTACCCTGTCTATGTCCTTACGTGGGTATGGTCTCCAGAACTGTACACTGTACTCCAGGTGGGGCCTCACTAGTGTCTTGTATAGCGGAATTATGACCTCCTTTTCCTGCTGGTGATGCCCTGCCTATACATCCCAGCATCCTATTTGCTTTACCTGATGCCTTGTCACACTGTTTCCCTACCTTGAGGTCATCAGAGATGACAACCCCAAGATCCCTTTCCTGCTTGGTGCATGCTATATCCTCACCCCCAACTGATATATTGTGCCAGGTTTTTTGTCCTCATATGCATTATCTTGCACTTCTTTGCATTGAATTTCAACTGCCAAACCCTTGACCATTCTTCAAGTTTCTGCAGGTCCTTCTCATTCTGTCTACACCCTCTGGTGTGTCTACTCTGTTACAGAGCTTTGTGTCATCAGCGAACAGTGAAATTCTGCCTTCTATATCCTGTGCAATGTCACTGATGAAGATGTTGAATAGGACCGGTCCCAGCACTGATCCCTGTGGTACCCCACTGGTCACTCTTCCCTCTGTGGAGTGCCAGCCATTTACCACCACCCTCTGTGTCCTGCCACCCAGCCAGTTACCTACCCACCACACTACTGTCCTGCCCACACCCATATTCCCCAGTTTGTGTAATAGTCTTCTATGTGGCACAGTGTCAAAGGCCTTGCTGAAGTCCAGATAGGCCATGTCCACTGCCCTCCCTGATCCACCTCCTAGCCACCCAGTCAAAAATTCAATGAGGTTGGTCTGACATGACCTCCCCTGGTGAAACCATGCTGCCTTGGGTCCTGTGTCCATTGACAACCAGATGTTCACCAATCTCTCCTTCAGTAGTGCTTCCATGATCTTTCCACTACCGAGGTGAGGCTGACTGGTCTGTAGTTCCCTGCTTCCTCTTTGTTCCCACTTTTGTATAAGGGGACTACATCTGCTGTCCTCCAGTCTTTGGATACCTCCCCTGTTTCCAGTGATTGGCTGAACAGGATAGCCAGAGGTTCAGCCACCACCTCTCTTAGTTCTTTAAGGACCCTGGGGTGCACCCCATCTGGCCCCATTGCCCCAGTGGACGCTCCCATGTGGACTTGGGCCAGTAAGCACTTGATAGTGTGCTCTAGGAACAATAAGTTGCGTCAAGTTCAGTTCAACTTTCTGCATCAGGCATATTTCATCCCCGTCAGGCTGCATCGATTGGATCCGTTCAAATCTAATGAGTGTCCCAAATGTCAAGCTGCCACTGGGGACTTCATTCATTTGGCTTTGGCATGCCTCAAGGTAGCCCCCTTCTGGCTCGCAATGCATGCCATCATGGCTCATGTCCTGGGCTTCTCCCCTCCTATGAGCCCTGAGGATCTCCGGTTGGGGGCTGATCAGGATAATCCGGGGGTGGAGCTGGTGCCCTGTGGGCATTAGCATTAGTTACAGCCAGGAAGACCACTGCCCAGCTTTGGACGTCTTCCAGTCCTCCAACCATACAGCAATGGGCTAACAACTTGAAGGCCTGCATGAAAGAGCTCAAGACTCTGCCCAGAGATATCAGAGTTTATTTATTGCATTGTGGGGCCCTCTTATAACCGCCATAGAAGCGGGTTCTTTCCTGTATTAGTGGGCTGTCAATGGTCTTTCCGAGGATCCCAGGCACACCCCCCCCATGGGGTCACCAGCCTTCAGTTTTTCCCCTATCCTCCTCTCCATCCAGGGTAATGCGGATGAGCCCTTATCCCAGTTAACTGACTTTTTCTGTTAGTGCCAATCCAATGGTCCTGTAATATCAGCTATGACTGTTTCATGATGCCTGGCTTGTTTATTCGGATATGGAATTTTCCAGATTGTAATATGCTATATGTACTTGTATGCTGTTCTGATTCCTTTCTGTGTCCCAATAAAATTATACTGACAAAAAAAAAAATCCACATTCAAGCATTCTCTGTCTACATTTTGTTACAGGGTATTGGCTTATTTTGTCCCCATTCCCTTTTCCCTTCACATCATCTCTGGTATTTTATACAATTGAGGGCTAAATTCTGTATCCACCTCCATTTGATGAGTAATCCATCTTTGCCATTTTACCCGGAATTTCTGCTCTTTATCTTTCATCTTAGCCACTAAACTTTCCATTTTATAATATCATCTTTATTTTTATGGCGCCTTTCAAATATCAAGGCACCCAACAAAGTTTAAAATCAACAAATCAGACATCCCAGCAACATTATATAAAACCATCGATGCCATTATACAGTCATTCACCAAATGCTTGGCGCCATAAGTATGTTTCAAAGCTTGCTTAAATCCCGCCATGGTCGTGCACTCCTATAACCGGCGGGGAAGAGAATTCTAAAGGGTTGGGTTCACATGCATAAATGCTTGGGCCCCAGAAGATTTCAAACAGACTCTTGGAATCTCTAGCAACCCCTCATAGGCTGAGCGGAGCGATCGCCCAGGGCAGTAAGGGACCAGGAGCTCTTTCAGGTAGTCCGGGCCCAGTCCATGTAGGGCTCTGAAAGCTAGAAGACTGACTTTGAAGTTGATCCGCCACTGTGCTGGCAGCCAGTGCAGTCCGCGCAGCACTGGCGAAATATGACAGGACTGGAAGGATCCCGTCAAAAGCCAGGCCGCTGTGTTCTGCACTAACTGCAGGCGACGGATTTCCACCCCCAGTAGCTCTAGGTAAAGGGAGTTGCAGTAATCTAAGCGCGAGGACACAAAGGCGTGGACCACAGTAGGAAGATCACTGGACGGAAAAAGGTGCTTAATCCTGGAGATATTCCTCAGATGGTAGAAAGAGGATTTGATGACGGCTGATATCTTGGAATGCAGGGTCAGCCCTTTGTCAAAAATTACCCCCAGGTTTCGCACCCGTTCAGAGGTCAGGAGTGATAGGCCCCCCAAGAAAGAGTTCAGAGGACAAACCAACCCCCCTATGCGGCGTACCGGATCCACAACCAGCACCTATCTTTTCCGAGTTCAACTTCAGCCAACTGGACTCCATCCACTCCTGGACTTCTGCAAGGCAGCTATTAAAGACTGAGAGAGCTCCGTCCTGGTCAGATACAAAAGAAAGTTAGAGCTGGGTATCAACAGCATAGCAGTGAAACTTCAGCTCATACCTTCTTACAATGTCTCAGAAGGGCAGCATATACACTGCAAACAACATGGGGGACAACAGTGAGCCCTGAGGAACCTCACATGACAGAGAAACTGGATCAGAGGAATGAACCCCAGACACCACTCTCTTGAGTTCTTCCCGTGAGGAACGATGTAAACCACCTGAGCACTGTACCTGACAGTCCACAGAAGAACCTCAGACGGGCGAGTAGAACCCATGGTCCACAGTGTCAAACGCTGATGCAAGATTCAGAAGAACCAAGATGGAACGACTCTTCTGATCTGTAGCCATCAGATCATCATTGAGCACCCGAACCAGCGCGGTCTCAGTAATAGGTCTCTTTCGAAATCCGGACTGGAGGGGTTCACAGATGTCATGGATGGTCAAATGGTTCTCCAGCTGTACAGCCACTACTTTCTCAATCACTTTCCCTAAAAAAGGAAGGTTAGAGATTGGACTGTATTTTGCAGGTTAGTCTAGGTCCAAAGAAGCTTTCTTCAAGAGCGGTGTTACCACTGCCTCTTTCAGGGAGCTGGGAAGCTTCTCCTGTTTCCAACGAGCACCAGACTATCTGTGCTAGGACTGGACTGGACCGATGGAATAAATACAACCCAAAATCAGGGAGGTTGGTCCTGGATCCAAACTACAGCATGTAGGGCACATACCCTGGACAATCCGCATGACATCCATGAACTCCGGTCGGTTGAAGGTACTCCAGAAAAGCTGAGAGGCAGTGGCCTCATGCTGATCCAAAGCAACGCCCATAGAGTGTGCTGGTTGGAGTACTGCCCTGATGTCAGCCACCTTAGTTGCAAACAATCGAGCAAGTTCATCGCAGTCTACTTGCGAAAAGGCTTTTCAGACTTATAGACAGGCTGGGCTGCACAGTCTGTCCACAGTTCGAAACAGCTGAGCAGGTCGATTCTGAGCAGCCACGATCTCCCCGGACAGGAACTCTGCCTTCTTACGGGTGACTGCAGAATGATAAACTTGATAATGGTCCATCAATCTAAGGTGGTCGGTGTGATGCAGACAGCCATCTCTGAGTGCTCGAGAGCTGTATTAATTTTTTTTTTTTTTTATTACATATAAAATATGATGGGAAGGTCACTTTGAGGAAAGTCTCTTACTGGAACAGACACATCAAGACCCCCCCAGGGATAAGTTCAGAGGACAGAAGGTATTTTAAACTGCAGAGACCTGGGGTGCAATTACCTTGTCAATTTGCTTTCATCCCAGGAAATAAGATTAGCCTTTCATAATGCCCTCAGGGAGATCCTTTCACTTGCATAGTTGCCAGGAAGGACTTGTGGGGAGGGGTGTCGGAGAGAGACCAGAATGGACATTGAAGAGGTTTGATGTCTGGGCCAGGCAGGATCCAGATGAATTTGGAAGGTCAAATACACATTCCCCAGGAAGCCTTGAGAGGACATCACAGAACCTGTGTGTGTGTGTGTGTGTGTGTGTGTGTGAGAGCACAAAAACAGTTCTGACCAGTTACCCTGAGGAGAGAAAATTGAGTGTCACTTTTTTTTTTAAATCTTGTTGGGACATCCTGTGTGGTAACATAACTTTTAATACACCAAGGCGGAGTTTAATGATCTCAGAGAGGATGCCAGCTCAGAACTCTTTTATCCAACTCAGCAAGCCTTAGACACACACACAAGACAATAATTCTGACTGAGAAAAGGGAGACCATCAAAGCACTGAAGTAAGGACCTTAGACAAGATTAGTCTGAAGTTATAAATTGTAGGAACTGCACTTTTACTTATTTGTTTTAAGGCTATATGTGTTGGGATATATATTTGTTCTGTTTTGATATTTTAAAGTAAAGAGATTTTACAACGGAACTGTCTGGAGTGCCTTGACATTTCTTTTTATGTTAAGTGGGGCTTTTAAAAGGTTATAGTAACACTGTGTATGGGCTTACTGTATACCAAAGTGGGAAATGGATAGAGTTCTCTAAAGTCTTGCATAGAGTTCTAAGGGTTCATTTGAAAGACCTGGTTGGGTGCCCATAGGCAAAGATATCTGGCCCCCCGAAGACAGAATTATCTAAGCCTGATAACTGGGTACGCTAACAAGAGGTTATCAGTTTGAATCCTTCCAGAGCTTGAGACTAAGGTGACTTGAACCCACAAAACAGACATGAGTGTTACCTTGTCTGTTACACCATACACAAATCATACACTCAGAGGTTGGCACTTTGGGAGTAGACTGTTGACCGGCTGAGCGAGTGTGTGACAGTCGGCATCAAGGGCGGATTTCTGCCAGCAACGCTCTAACCTTCATCCTAGTCGCTGCATCTCCCTCAAAGTCCCATCAAACCATGGGGATCGAAGATGAAGGGAGAGAGGACAAACTCGGATGGGAGCAATTACATTCAGGGCCACTGAAATGGCAGAGTTATAAGCCATCATGAGGGCCTCTGGGTCACTGTTTGCCACTGGGAGGGACGACAGGTCAAGCACCGCTGCCAGGCCTTGAGAGCTTACATCTTGTAAAGGGCGGTACCTGACCATCTCCACAGGGGTAGACTTATGAAGGGGAGGCGCTAAAACTGAACCCCACGGTGTAGTGATCAGACCATCCAACTGGTTCTACCCCCAAGCTAGAGGCTTCAATCCCCAGGAAGAAGACGAAGTCAAGAGAGTGACTGTATTTATGAGTAGCAGTGGTAACTATTTGTGTGAGGCCCAGAGATGTCATCAACTGGAGGAAGTGCTGTCCAAATTTTGAGAGTTTGTCGTCACTGGGCGACCCAGGCATTGAAGTCGCCCAGGACCATCAGCCTGGGCGACAACCGCCATGTTGACGACAAACTCCGCAACTTCCTGAAGGAATCGCTTCTCATCTCCGAGTGGATGGTAGATGAGGGTGATCCGATAACCTACACCTGCTACTATGGTACACTCAAATGACTCGGTCTCCTCAACTGGTATACTCATGAGGTTAAGTTCGGTCTTGAAACATACTGCAACCCCCACTTCCCTCCCCTCCATTCCTGTATTGTAGGGATTTTGGGAGTCATTAATCTTCTTGTAATGGCTTTTTTTGCCACAACTAGATGCACTGGAAGCAGGGATTTAACATGCTAACATTGGGGGATCCAGATATATTTCTAGCAAGAACACTTTCACAGTGAGTTCAATAGGTTCCCCAATACATTCTGATATATCTTTTTGCAGTTGCATACAGAACGGCATAAAAATACAGGTTACTCACCTGTAACAGGAGTTCTAGGAATGGTATATGTTGTTCATCCACACTGTCAGGCAGGTTCCTTGTTGCTTTAAATCTTGCCGGAAGGACTTCAAGCTGGCTCCTCCCACCCACCCGGGTGGTAAAACTCTCGACTCCGCCCCATGACGCCAGATCTAGCCCGCTGGAAGCCAGGTTGCATCGTCGAGCTGGGGAGGCGGGTGGGTCAGTGTGGATGAACAACATATACCATTCCTAGAACTCCTGTTACAGGTCATAACCTGTATTTCTAGGGACATGGATATGTTGTTCATCCACACTGTATGGCAGACGCTCTAGCAGTTCTCCGGGAGGAGGGATGCAAGAGCGACAACTCTACTTCGGGAATAAGGACTGGAGAACAGAGGTCCCAAAACCAGCATCCCGGCGTGACTCAAGGTCGATGTGGTAATGGGTAATGAAGGTGTGTGCAGACTTCCAGGTAGCAGTCCTGCAGATTTCCTGGATAGGGACATCCCTGGAAGCAGCGGTATGGCGGGTAGAATGAGCTCTTATCCCTTTGGGAGACTCCATGCCTGCCAACCTGTAGCAGAGATCTATGCAGGAGGTAACCCACCTGCCTATCGTCCACTTGGCCGCAGGTCTGCCAGGTGCGGCTTCAGCGTAGGTGACAAACAGCTGGCGAACCTCTCCCCGAACTTCAGCCGTCCGCTCCTTATAATAAGAGAGCGCTCTTCTAGGGTCCAAAGTATGGAGCCTATATTCGGCCTCCGAGGTGTGATTGGGGTAGAACACCGGCAGAGTCAACACCTGGTTAAGGTGAATCTCCAACACCACCTTCGGAAGGAATTTCGGGTTGGGGCGCAGGACAACCTTGTCCCTGTGGAAGACCAGATAAGGAGACTCTATGGAAAGCGCCTGGAGCTCTCCCATCCTTCTGGCTGACGTGATAGCCACCAAGAAGGCGGTCTTCCACGACAGGTGAGAGATGTCACACCTGTGCATCAGTTCGAATGGCTTGCCCATGAGCTTAGCCAGTACCAGCAGTAGATCCCATGGAGGTGGAGGTTCTCGCACCGGAGGGGATATGTGATCAAGGCCTTTGAAAAAGCGCCCGACCACCTTCTCCTGCGCCACCGACTGCTTCCCGGCCCACGCCCGGTAAGCAGAGATGGCTGCCAGGTGTACCTTAAGGGTTGTCCACTGAAGCCCTAGCTGAGAAAGGGAACACAGGTAGTCCAGAATGCTTGCCAAGGAACAGGAGGAAGGGTGCAGCCCCTTGCCCTGACACCAAATGGAGAATCTCTTCCATTTAAAGGCATAGCATTTCGTGGTTGACTCCCTACGGGATGCCTCAACGACGTTGAGGACCTCGTCGGAAAGACCCAAAGACTGGAACTCTAGTCACTTAGGAACCAGGCCGTTAGGTGCAGGGATTGAAGGTCCAGATGGAATACCTTCCCCTGGTTGACTGAGATCAGGTCCGGGCGGACTGGAAGCCACCTCGGTAGCCTGGAGCTGAGGCAGGGGAGATCTGGATACCAGAACTGGCGGGGCCAGTCTGGGGCTACCAGAATCACCTGAGCCTTGTCCCTCCTCGCCTTGAGAAGCACCTTGTGGAGCAAGGGAAATGGGGGACAGGCGTAGAAGAGGCCTGGGGTCCAAGGCCTCGAGAAGGCATCCCCCTGCAGCGAGCCATGCTGAGGGGGGCGGGCATGAAAGAGCCTCAGCTTTGCATTCTCCCTGGAGGCAAACAGGTCCACCTGAGGCGTACCACAGTGGGAGAACAGATCTTGTACTACCTCCAGCAGGAGAGACCACTAGTGGGAAGCAGCTCCTATCTGGCTTAGAGCATCAGCCAGAATGTTGGAGGCTCCTGCCACATGGATGGCAAGGAGATCCGCCTTCAGGCTGCGCACGAGGGACCAAGTGCGGAGAGCTTCCCTGCACAAAGGCATGGAGCGCGTCCCGCCCTGGTGGTTTAGGTAGTACATGGCAGTGGTATTGTCTGTCTGGACCTGGACCACTTGACCCAGTACAAACAGAGCGAAGGCGGTGAGGGCTAGACGAACCGCACAAAGCTCCAGCAGGTTGATGTGGCATTGGGACTCCTGAGGGAACCAGAGGCCGTGCGCTCCGTGCGCCCTCAGATGGGCACCCCAACCCAGAGAGGCGTCAGTCGATAGAGGGACTGTCGTCTCGTGGCGGACAAATGGGATGCCCTCCTGCAGATGAGCTGGAACAATCCACCACTGGAGAGCATTCTACATCTCCTGGGTCACTGCCACTGGCTGGTCCAAAGGACCGGAACACTGTGACCATTAGCTGGCCAGTCCCCATTATAGGGGACGCATCTGCCAATGGGCCCAACGGACCACACTGGTGCAGGCCGCCATGAGGCCCAGGAGGTGCAGGAAGTCCCGGGCAGGGCGCAATTGCCCAACCTGAAATGACTGGGCAAAGGAGGAAAGAACCTCGGCCCTGTCCACTGGGAGCCGTGCTCTGGCTCGCAGAGTCGAGCTCTGCCCCGATGAATTGGATCACCTGCTTTGGCATGAGTTCCGACTTGGCCTTGTTGATGAGAAGGCCAACCTGAGAGCAAACCTGGAGGGCCAGATCCCTGGACTGCTCCACCTCTGGTCTGGAGGAGGCCGCAATCAGCCAGTCGTCCAGGTAAGGGTACACCCGGACCCTTCGGCGCAGCAGGAATGCGGTCACCACTGCCATGCATTTGATAAAGACCCTGGGAGCTAGAGAAAGGCCAAAGGGCATGGCCCGGAACTCGTAAAGGGACCCCTCTGCTCTGAAGCAGAGGAATCGCTGGTGGGACGGATGGATTGGGATGTGAAGAACACGTCTTGGAGGTCCAAAGAACAGAACCACATGCCTCGTTCCAAGGATGGAATGATCTGAGCCAGAGTGACCATCCTGAACGTTCGAGACCTTAGGAACCTGTTCAGGTTGTGCAGGTCTAGAATGGGGCACCAGCCCCCCATCCGTTTCGGGACCAGGAAATACCTGGACACAAACCCTGGGTCTGGTGGGTGATCCGCCACCTTCCTAATCACCTCCTTCTGGAGCAGCAGGGCAATGGCGGCTCGACGAGACGACAGAGAGGCTGCGGGCCCCGTAGCCCCCCGTGAGGCGACGGCTCGGAAGGGCGGGGCCTGCTCGAACTCCAGAGGCAGACCCTTTCCTACCACTTCCAACACCCAGCGGTCTGTGGTGATAGCGGACCAGGCGGAAAGAAAGTGGCGGAGCCGTCCCCCCATGGGGGGGGGACCCAGGGGAAGCGACAGCTGGGGCGACACCCTCAACCCATCACTGGGCAGGCTTGGAGGAAGGACCGGCCGAGGGACCTCCTGGGCCTTTTCCTCCCAGCTTCCTGCTGGAGGAAGCTGCAGGCTTGGCTTTGGGGTGCCAAGTGCGAGCCTGCTGGCCCTGATGCTGGTGTTGCTGGGCCGGGCCGGACATGCCGCAGGGGTAGAAGGGCGAAAGGGCTTATGCTGCTGCTGGTGGCCTTTATCCTTCTGGGCAGACGTGACCGAGTCCAAGGTGGCACTGGATTTCTCAATCCTCTAGAGGTGGCCTTCCACCCCAGGCCCGAACAAGTAGGTACCCAGGAAGGGGACGTCTGCCAGCTTGTGCTGGGTATCCGCTGTGAAGGTGGAGATCCGCAGCCAAGCTCTGCGGCGCATGGCCACTGCGGCCGCTACTGACTGGGCACCGGAATCTCCAATATCGAGAGCTATTTGGAGCTGCTGCTTCGCCACTGCCCTTCCCTGATCCTGCGCCTGCTTGACCGTAGTCTGGAGGTCAGCCAGGAGATGAGTGATCATCTCATCCAGGAAGCCCATAAGAGCGTGGGAGAAGCACACCATCAGTACGGCCGAACTGGCCTGATGGAGGCCGAGGGAGGACGCAGCATACACTTTACACCCGGCATAGTCCAGCTTTTTGGACTCCTTGTCGGGGGGCTTGTCCACGTCCCTGGTGTTCCCGGAATGCCAGAACACACTACCGGTAACCAGCCCCTCCGCAGAGGGGTGCTCCGAGAAACCGGACAGTGACGCGGTGGGGACCGCGTACTTCCTGGCCATCCTGGTCAAAGGAGCAGGACAAGAAGCCGGCCACTGCCATAACTCCAAGGCTGGGCCAACAATGGCTTCAGCCACTGGAAAGGCCTCTGTGGGAGAATCCCCTCAGTCCAGTATCTCCGTGAGGGGATACTTGGCCCGCTTGGATACGGGCTCAAGCTGCATCCCAGTAGACTCTGAGATGAGCCGAAGCAAACTCATGAACGAGGATGGGCTGTCGTCCATTGACTGTCCCCCAGAGGACTCCAGGTCAAGGGGCTTGGAGAACAGGGAAGAGTCGCCATCAGACTCAGAGGAATCTGCGAATAGCTGCCTAGGGCCTGAGCCTCCCTCCACCTGCCGAGGACGGTCGGGAGTGAGGGTGACAGGCAACCGGTGGGGCAGTCCCTGACCCGACCGAGAATCCTTGGTTGGAGCCCCAGATTTAGGTTGTGGAGGCGGGGGTTCCACCACAATAGGTGGCGCAGCTGGTTTTGGCCGAACAACCGGCGCCAGTTTGGGCTCCTCGACCACCGCGAGGGGTTGTTTCGCCTTTCAGGCGACAGCCACTTAATGGTCAGAAGACGATTTATGCCTGCTTGTTCCTTTCGTCACAAGGAGTTGCTGCCACAGTAAGTCCTTGTACTGTCAACGCACTTGCGCCAAAGCCTTTCTCTGAGGAGGAAGACGACGAGGATGAGTGGCGCCGCTCCCTTGGTGCCAAGACCGTGCCGGTGGGATCGGCTGGACTGAGAAGAGGTCCGAGACCGTCGGTGTTTCCGAGGGTGGGTCTGGGAGGAGTGGTGAAACCTGCCTCCCTCGGATCGGAGCCTTAACTGGGACTCCGCACAGGAGGCGCAGGCAAGTCTCCCGTTTCCACCGGGGAACCGTGAAGAAGGGTTGATGGCTTCTCCAGTCGAAGCAATATCTGACGGTCGAGAAAAAGATCCCGACCGTATCGATGGGGTGTCTCGGCCGGCTGACCTGATCGGGACATCGTGGAAGCCAGTGGCCTTAGCCGCAACCTCGACCGAAGTAGAGTGTCGACTGTCTGGGGAAGGGGACCTCTCCCGCTCCCACGAATGCCGATGGTGGGACTTACCCTTCAGTCCTTCTTCTTGGACCAAGAGGAGTGTCCCGATGGACCTCACCTTTGTGGAGAGGGAGTGGCAAAGCTCCTTAAAAGAAGCAGTATAGGAGGAGCCAAGGAGGCGGGATAAATGCGCAACAGAGAGGAAGATCAAGATGCGCCTGGGCCGCCTCCTCGAGGGCGAGCATCTGTTCCAGTTGCTCAGCCGAGCCCGCTGCCGCGGAAACCGCCCAACGGGCCTCCTTTGACTTCACCAGCGGAATAAGTCTCTCAGGGCGCCCAAGTTGGAGCCTGGCAGCATGGTCTTAGAGGACATTTGCTGAGAAGGACTTGCACAAATTGCAGGCCTGTGGATCGTGGTCAAGCCCGAGGCAGTAGATGCACGTGGAGTACGAATCGGTCAGAGACATCTTCTGCCTGCACAGGCACCGCTGAAAACCGGGAGTCGATTTATCCATCGCAGCCGCGAAGGAAGAAACAGACCGAAGTCTCGTAAACTTTAAAATTAGTTTTGGGTTAACCGAAGAGTTTGGTCACTGGCAGGCTGCGGCAACCCTTTCAAACGTTGTCATGTATGTTTCAATACCATCCAAGGGGCACAACTTTGTAAAGTCTAAACGCAGAGCACTAAGATGGGAACCTGAGCTTCCAAGCGGTAAGGAAGATCTGGCGTCATGGGGCGGAGCTGAGTGTTTTACCACCCGGGTGGGCAGGAGGAGCCAGCTTGAAGACCTTCCGGCAAGATTTAAAGCGGCAAGGAACCTGCTAGACAGTGTGGATGAACAACATATCCATGTCCTAGAAAAGGGGTATTCCCACATAATGTGACCAAGATCCGCCAAGGGACACCCACAACCCCTCCAACACCTCCCAAAACTAGCTGACATAAATTTAGTGAGCCTTGCCGGGGATCTAAAGTATCGGTATCTACCCTTCCAGGAAAATTCCCTCCATACATCTGAGGTCGTCATCTTCACCGCAGCAAATGCTGCTTTTGTCCACTGTTCTCTAGGGACTTCTAAATTTAAATATTTATTCCAACTTTATAAAATTGTGTCTATAGATTGAGATGTTAATTCCCTTAGAATTTTATACAGGCATCCTATTAGGTGACCCCAGTTGTTACCCTGAATATGGTCGGGAGGGTCTGTAATCCTGGCTTGGATTAAAACTGAAGGTATCTACATGCTGAGAGAGATCTGGGAATCTACATCCAAAATGACAAAGAACAGCATGCATAGTAGGAATATATCTAACAAAGCCATGTATTTAGTAAATAGTATCAGACAGGGGTTTCCTTCTAGAAGTGGTGAGCTGCTGATGCCGCTGTTTAGGACTTTGGTTAGGCCCTTATTGAATTATTGTTCAACTGTATGGTGTCCCTTCCTAGTGAAAGATGTTAAGATGGTGGAAAGGCCACAAAGGTCCTATACAAGATTGGTATCAGGGTGTGAAGGCTTACATTATGAGGATAAATTGAAGATGTTGGGTTTGGGGACATTGAGAGATAGAGTGGGAGAGATCTATTGTTTCTATACAAAATTTTAAAAGATGAGCGTATGAGGATGGAGATAGGAATGGAATTTAAGGATCAAATCTATTAGCTGAGGGGACATGATAGGCAGTTGTAGGACAGAAATAAGAAGAAATGGATTTAAATGTAGGGCAAGCAGAATGTGGAACAGATTACCTCAGGTAGTCGTGGATGCAGAGAATGTTGAAATGCTTAAGGCTAGCTTGGATAAGCATCTTACTGAAGTGGGTGACTTGTGTTACCACCACAGAATTGAGGGGAAAGCTTACATGGGCTGTGCCTTCTTGACTTTCCTATTTTCCAGTATGAAATCCAGTATGATTACTTGATTGCGCAAGATGTAATTTCTAGCCTGAAAATACCAAAATAAATCAGAATTTGATATATTATATTTGAGGGACAGTTCCAAAAATGGGAGAACTCCTGACCGCCCCAGGAATTGGAATACATGTTCTAACCCCAATTGCCTCCATCAGGAGAAGGTCAGATCTGATTGAGGTGGGAGGAAGAGTTCATTTTCTGAGAGAATTTCACAATATTCATATGTAGCTTGAATGTTTTTCCTCTTTCTAACCCTGAACCAGATCTGTAAAACCTGTGCCGTTATGTTTGAAAAGTCCCCCAAAGGCAAAGTTTTCCTCATTACAAATGTTTTGAAGATCTGTGGAGTGTTTTTCCCTCTGGTTGGACCCATTTCATAAGGAGTTCTCGGAGACGGGTGAAGGCTTCTTGACAACTGTCGACCAAGTTACACTTCAGGGACCGGAACCTTTGCCTGTATGCCCCTCCTGAGATTTCATACATTTTCAGGATTTCGCCAGGTCATAGTTTTCTGACTGCACAGTGTCCATATTGCAGTAAGCAAGTTGGTCTTTATCCGACAGGTAAGGTACCAGTCTGCTTGCCCATTGCTGCTTTGGTCACTGGCAGGCTGCTGCAACCCTTTCAAACGTTGTCATGTATGTTTCAATACCATCCAAGGGGCACAACTTTGTAAGTTTATGGGAGGAGCAACGCCACTCCTCCATCAACCTCAAAACGCCACCGTCCTGGACTCTAAGGATCTGCTGCAAGTGGCTCGGAGGCGCCTTCTCCTGTCCATGTTTCTATTTGCCTCCCGATTCATGTGCTTACGGCACCTCCAACCACCAGCGCCAGCTCAATCCTTCCCTATTTGGCTTGTTCCTCCTTGACCCTCTCGTCGCTGGCTCTGTGGTTCTCTGTATTCTGCCCCCATGCATTATCGGCTCCATTCACCCTCTTGGCGTTTGGCTCCCTGTCTCTCAGCTCTGCTGTTCATCTCAGTGCTCGGCGACTACGGCAATTAGCTGCCCGGCCCTTTCACCATATTTTCGGGCCACCATCCAGCTGTCCCAGACTCCGCTTCTCCAGTATGACCCACTATGCAGCTCAACCCCGTCATCAGATTTTGCTCCTTCCATTCTTCCCCTACATCTCGCTTGACCGTTCTCATCTAATTTTGCTGCTCCTGTGTCTCTGCTGCTCCTCGGTGGCATTTTCAATCCTTCCTGATGCCTCTGGTTCAGGTGTTCCTTCATTTCAGCTTGCAGTCACCCCATACTGCAGGTGATGGATTTACTGCAGCTCGCAATTTTGGCACATCCCGCTGGGTCCTCTCTGCTGTCGGTTCTGTGCTTTTCCGTGTCTGCAGTCCTGCTCCTTGCTCTTACTTTGGGGTCCATTCAGGTAGGTTTAGTTTCAGTGTTTGAGCGCTGTTTTGGCAGGGATCCCGTTCGGGTTCTGGAATTCATTTCACCTTTTTAATTGGCTAGATTTGTGGTCTCAACTGTGTGCTCGTCTGTGCCATCCTATGTAGGATGCATTCCTGTTGCATCTTTCATCGGTTTACAGATTCAGCCTCCTTCCTTTCGATTCCATGCCGATTTATTTTCTCCACTGATTTTGCACATGTGTAAATCGGGGGTCGGCCCGTGTGTATGGCCTCTGGAGTTATGGTGCTCATTTCGCCTATCTACCTCTTCAGTATATGTATATCCTGCTTTCTATTGCCACTGCTGATCGCACCCCTGATGCCTTTTCTGCTCCATGACCCTTGTCTTGGCCCTTACTTCATGTCTGCTGTTCTGCCCACCCTGTAGTATCCCTATGGTCTTCCACTGCTCCCTGCCTTCACCTCCCTCCGCTGCCCTGTCAACTCCGTTCCCTCCATTCTGGTACCAGCTTCCATGGCTCCATTCCGCCATCGTACCTCATCCATTCCCTATTTTACCTTCCTCGTCCTGGTACCTTTCTCACCCCAATCCACTCAATTTGACCAGCAATGGACATTTCTTTTGGTTGTACCAATCCAGAATCTGTCACCACCGCAATACGCAGCCCTCCTGTCACTTGTATCTGGTTCCTCTCTCTGGTCCACCTTACCCATTTTTATCTCATTGTGCCTCCCTTCCTGGATACATTCCATCATCAGCTGTTAAGGATTTATTTCGGTCATGGTTTCGCTCCTTATCATCCGAATTGCTTGCATTCCACCATATCTCGCCTCAACCTGCTCATCTCTTTCAATCAATCAATCTGTTGATATGCCTTGGCTGCCCCCCTCCAGCCTGCAGTGTCGGTCACCTTGATTCAACCCAGTCTCCATTCCTGGCCATGCCTTCCTGTCCATTGCCCCTTGCTATAGGCTGGCTGGAGGCTATCCTCCATCATTCAAGTTTCATTTGCAATTAATTTCCGAATCTCTCATTTCGAGGCGCCTGCTTCATCACATCGCTCAATTCATTTCTGGCTCTACCTCCTTTCGAGAAATCTACTTAATCACATTGCTCTATCAAGCATATCACCCCTCTTGTTCGCATATCTTCTGGTCCCAGACCTGCCTTCTTGGCTTCGGAGTATATCTCCTTTCCAGGAGCCCCAATACTTGAAGCACCCTATTGACTCCTCTGATCTCTCACCACCCACATATCCGGATCTGCTTGTCCATATTGCATGTGCATGTCTTATCGGCCTCAGCGTCTACTTCCTTACCTTGCTCGATCAGGCGTACCTCTCTCTTGATATTCTGCTCCCTGCTTCAGGTTTTATGACGCCCCAACTGACAGCGGCTGCGGTCCCGGCTCCCCCGGCCACCGCACGACTCTGCTACCTCCTCAGCGAGCCGGTATGCCTACTTCCGGTCCGAACACTTTTGAATCATCAGGGGTCTTCCACTTCCCTGCCTCTCTGATCTCTAAGACTGCGCAGCATGCCAGATTTTGGATGCTGCTCCTCTTTCATTCACCTTTAGTTACCTTAGCATCCTGCAATGCTTGAGACTGACTGCCACTAGCTGCATCCTTCTGTGTGATCCTCGGTACTAGTCTCCCTTGGGAGTTCGTTTTAATTCTGCGATACATGTCTACCCCTCCTAGTTTCCAGCCTCTTACCTAGTAGGATGTTGCACAGGCCGAATGTTACTTTCCACGTCTCTTAGTGCTTTCCGATAATTCCCCTTGCCCCCCACCGAGGATATGCCGTGTAGTTCTGCTCACATTCGTCAGCTTCGACAGGTATGTCTGTTTCAGCCCGTCTCTTCCTTGTACTATTTATACTTTTTCGAACGTGTTTCTCCTCACCCTCTCTTTCCTGCGTTGATACTTGGTGCATCTCCAGTGGTTTGTATGGATCTCGTTCCCCCTGTAGCCAACTGGCTTGGTCATCCCGTGTTCCTCTAATTCCATTAACTCTGAGCTTCGTTCCTTCCTACCTTGCTTTTCCCATCAACTGCTCCTGCTTCAGCGTGTTCTCGTTCTTTCTCCTCGGCTCTTTCAATACACTCAGCCGTCCTGGCTTCAAACTGGTAACGGCTTCTTTCTCATCGTGCCATGGTTTATCTGTTAGTCTTCTTTGCATTCATCTCCTTCGGCCTTCCGTGGCTGACTCCATCCGAACTTTCACCAACCCCGGCCTACGTGCCCCCTCATCCAGCTCGCCTTCCTGCCCCCTTGAGGAGCCTTCCTCCTTCATAGAGACTACATGATCCATGTTGTCTGTCGCCGATCCCTTCATCAGTGATCCTTCATTTCCTAGCCCCTCTGCTCCGTACTGCCTGTTCTGACAACCTGCTCATCTCACTCAATCCCTCTCTGGGCATGCCTTAGCATGGTTTGCTGCCCAGTCTGCGTAGTTCTCTTGCTCCAGCTGGCCATGCCTATACTAGATTGTGTACCGCCTACTTCGACTAGCCCCGTGCAGTTCTCCTCCCATACCGACTGGATCCTATGCTACCCTGTTGCCTCCCTATCATCTTTCATCCACTCCTACCTTGCTCTCCAGTGCCTGCCTTCCTCGCGTCCATCGCCCATCACACCTCATCTGTTCCTGTTCCATTCCTCGGCCTAGCGCTTATTTTGTCCTGATCATCATGGATTCTTTCCACTCTTGGCTTCTCTCCTCTTTGTATTTCGTCCATTTTGCCTCCCCTTGATCGCCGTCCTGCGCTTGCCCTCTGGTTCGCAGACTCTCTGGTTCCTGATGCACCTTCATGGCCTTGGTCTCTGTCTCCTTGCTAGGAGCACCATCGTTCATATCGCTCCGTAGAGCTTGATACCTTTGTTCATGTTCTTTGCTGTTCATTCCCATCTTCTCTTCTTCCAGTTCCGTACCGGTTATTCAGGATTCAGCCATCACGGCTTCCCTCTGCTCTCAGATTCACTCATCTTCATTCTTCATCCAATTCGATCACTCTTCATCGTACCTCGTCCAGTTTCGATCCTTGATCGCTTCACTTGAGTTGCCTCTGATTCAGGATCTTCCTTCTTCCCACCAGCATCTACCTCCTTTCAAGGTGCCCAATTCCTCTACTTTCTTCACGCCAGTTCATTTTCAGTTCTTTCCTGTATCCTTGTCTTCCAGTTCAGTTTCGGATTTCCAGACTTCCTTCCGCTACTGGTATGCTCTTGATATTCCTTTTGGGCATACCTACCATAATTCCTATGCCACCCATCAGCCGCAGCCATCCTGTCACACATATAGAGTTCATAACTGCAGTCATATTGAGTTCATATTCCAGTCATCATTTACTCAGCACTACCTCAAATCTTATCTATTTACATTGCTTACCCTAATATTCAATTCTGTACTAACTCATTGACTACAACCTCAGGGTCTAATCATTCAGAATCTAATCGTTTACATCACATAATCAAACATGCCTTTTCAACCTCAATGCCTGCTCACTTGCATAACTCAATTGAGCGCACCACTCCATAAAACCAGTCCACAGTATTATTTGTCTCCTCTTTGGCTCATCTGGAACATCCTCGTGAGCTCATATAGTTACCCACTACTGCTCTTACTCCTACATGGAGTTACTCTCATCCTTGCTCCCCGATCTACTATATCTCATCGACCACTCGAGCATACCCTATCTAGGTCTAGCAAGGTTTTAGTTTCATCGTTCCTTCGAGCATTCCATCATCGACACTGATGCTACTCATTGACCACAACAACAGGATCTAATTATTCACATCGCATAACCATGCCTTATCGACCTCAATATCTACTTCCTCGCCTCACTCAATCGATCATACCCATCAGATCTTAGGCTACCTTATCGACCTGCCTACCTCCTGTGGTTATCACCATCAGTATTCAGTTTGCCTCATGTTCGCATTCAATTCATGTGCAGCCTCATGTTCCATCTTCGATCTTTCTTTTAAGGATCTTCCGTATTCCATCATCACCCTCACTACTCATATCCCTCTAGTTGCCGAACCCTTTCTTTCAAAATATACATCCTTAATTCAAATGTCAGCCTGGAGGGAAGGCGACCTAGGCCTTGGATCCCCCGAGGTTTCCTCCCCAGAGGGGGGTTTTCCTCTCCTCCATGCCAATGGTCATAATATTAGTTAGAGTTAGTGATTTTCTCCTCATTAGTTAGTTAGGTTCCGCTGTTGGATGGAGGCGGATGGTGGCTCGGCTTTCCCCTCTCTCTCTCTCTCTCTCCTTAGGAAGTTAGCCCTTCTCTCCATAGAATTCATCCATCATCCTCACCTCTTCAATGCTCGACATCTTTGGGTATTCTTTTTGGGCTTCTTCCTAACCTACCTTTAGCCGACACATTCATTTCCGGCACCTGTGGGGGGGGGGGAGAAGAGAGACCCTCCTCTAGGGTTCCTTGCGTTGTACCCCTACAGGGTATTATATCCCACGGATAGAGAGGCAGAAAGCCACAAAAGTAAACAAGTTACTCAAGCATTATCACATATCTTATCCAGTTGATCTGCTGGACCAGTGCCAGATCCTCCAGCTTTGATAACTTGCAAGGCATCCATCCATCACTGCATCTCTTCTCTTCTTTGCTGCTCCTGTTGCTGCATTTCTTCTTTTGTCTGCTTCTCGAGTTGTTGCATTTCTTCTTTTCTCTGCATCTCTTAAACGTTGAATCTCTTTCTCTGCTACATCTCCTCTCTTCTCTGTTTCTCCATCTCTGTTTGTTGTTTAGCCCACCATTTGAAAAAGGCAGTCAGGCTTTCAGGTTCTCTCACTGCCTGTCTCCCCCCCCCCCCACCTCGCTGGTGCTGGCTGTACAGTGTCAGCTTGGACTTCTGTCTCAGATAGTTTGGCTGCCATTCTCCTGGTAGTCCCTCCTGGACTTGTGGCTGCAGAATCTATACCTTTCTGGTATGCTTCCCTGGTACCAGGGCTAGTACCCACACACAAAACTCCTGGCTTAGAGTATGCACGACATAAATCCCACTTCTAAAGCCATCTGTCATTGAGGCACAGGTCAGGAAGCATAGGAAAACTAGGAGCAGTTTCAAAATTCACGAATAGCATTTTATTAACAAAATAAAAAAGTAAAAATTGTTCAGTATAACTATTTACAATGGCAGCAAAAACACAGAAAACAGAGTCCTTCTGAGTTTTTTTCTTCTCAATTTCAAATCTTTGTCTCTCTCTCTTGCACAAGCATTGCTGCTTTTTATAAGTCTGTGCCTGGAAAACTCATTAAGAAAACAGTTTTCACACACAATATTCTTGTAAGTTTCCAATGTTCTTGCAGATGCAGCAAACAGAACATAATGACTTAGAACTGACCTCTTGTAGCCAGCTCTGCAGAGATTTTGCATCCAGCATTCTCAGGTTAACCCCTTCAGTTCCAAATAGCTTTGCAATCATTTCAACAGTATAACTATATACATTTTTAAACACAGGGATCTCAGTATCAGTTACATTTACGCAAAATGGTTCACGTATATTTTTATAACAGCAGATATGCAAAGGGGGGGGGAGACTGACAGAAACAGAAAGTGAAGGCAGAGAGCTAGCAAGAGGCAGAAAATCGCGAGACTGGAGTGATCAGTTCCTAGATCTCACAAGAAAAGTTGGTTGCGCAACCAGACAGAGAACAGACAGAAAAGGAGAGAATAGAACAGACCCTTGCATTTAAACTTTTTCTGCATAACAAATGGGGCAGGGCCTTATTCAGACTTGTCACAGAAAGGCACAGAAGAGGCCTGGGGACCAAGACCTCGAGAAGGCATCCAACCCTTCTTCAAGCCCTGCTGAGGGGGCGGGCACAGAAGAGCCTAAGTTTTCCATTCTCCCTGGAGGCGAACAGGTCCACCAGAGGGGTGCCACACTGGGAGAAAAGACTGAGCTACCTTCGGATGGAGAGACCACTGATGAGACGCCTTGCCTACCTGGCTGAGGGCATCCGCCAGCTGATTGAAGACTCCTGCCACATGGATGGCTAGGAAATCCACCTCCGGGCTGCGCATGAGAGGTCATATGCGGAGAGCTTCCTTGCACAAAGGCAGGGAGCACGTCCTGCCCTGCTTTTTGAGGTGATACACGGTAGTGGTGCTGTCCATCTGGGCTTGGACTCGTAACATAAGGAGTAAATGCAGTCTGCACCAGCCGCGTTGCCTGGAGTTCCAGCAGGCTGATGTACCATCAGGAATCCTCGGGGCTCCAGAGCCTGTGGACCCTGTGTTCTCCTAGATGGGCACCCCAGCCAGTGAGAGAGGGGGTTGTCAGGATGACAGTCTGCTCGGGGCAGACAAACGGGATTCATTCCTGCAGATGCTCTGGGACTAGCCACCACTGGAGGGCATCCCACTTTTTTGGGTCGAAGTGACCATTGTGCTGAGACCACTGGCTGGCTGGCTGGCTCCCACTGCAAGGAGCGCATATGCCAGTGGGCCCATCAGACCACGCTGGTGCAAGACACCATGTAACCCAAGAGGCATAGAAACTCCCGGGCAGGGCGTAATTGCCCAATCCGAAATGAGTACGCAAAGGAGGCAAGAACCTCCACCCTATCTGCCGGGAGCAGGGCTCTGGCTCAGCAAGAGTCGAGCTCTGCCCCGATTCAAGTTGATCACCTGCGAGGACACGAGTTACAACTTAGCCTCTTTGACCAGGAGGTCAAGTCTGATGCAGGTCTGGAGGGCCAAGTCCCTGGATTACTCCACCTCCTGTCTGGAGGGACCTGTGATCAGCCAGTCATCCATGTAGGGGTACATCCAGATCAATTGGCGCCTCAGGTAAGCTTCCACCACTGCAATGCATTTGATGAAGACACTGGGGGCCGAGGAGAGGCCGAAAGGCATGGCCCGGAATGCATAGAGAGAGTTCCCTCAGCTTGAAAGCAGAGGAACCGCTGGGTTATATGGATGGATCAGGATGTGACAGAAAGTGTCCTGAAGATCCAGGGAACAAAACCACATGTCTTGCTCTAGAGATGGTATGATCTGAGACAGAAATACCATCTGAAGGTGTGGAACCTGTTGAGGTCGTGCAGATCTATAATAGGGCGCTAGCCCCTCGTCCTCTTTGGCACCAGGAAGTACCTGTAGACAAACCCTAGCTGTTACAGAGGATCTGCTACTCAGACCATGACCTCCTTGTGGAGGAGCTGGACTATGTCGCCTCGAAGAGCCAACCGAATGTTAGCGGATACCAAGACCTCCCGTGGGGCACTGGCTCAGCTCGGAGGGTACTGCTCGAATTCCAGAGGCAGCCCCTGACCAACCACTTCCAGAACGCACCGGTCCGTGGTGACAGCGGACCAGGCGGAAAGGAAGTGGCAGAGCCGGAACCCCACAGGTGGACCCAGGGGAGGCATGACGGGCATAAGGGTGGCGCCCCCATCCCGTCACTAAGCAGGCTTGAAGGAGGAGGAGGACCCGGCTGAGGAGCCACCAGGTCCCTTCCCTCTGAGCTTACAGACCACCGAGGCCACTGACTTGGGGCTGGGTCGCCAAGACTGAGCCTGCTGGCCTGGCTAAAGCTGAGCTGGTTAGCCACAGGAATGGAGGACTGAAAGGGCTTACACTTCTGCTGCCTGGAGCCATTGGGATCCATCTGCGCGGATGTACCGGAGTCCAAGGAGGCACTGGACTTCTTAATATGCTGGAGGTGACCCTCAACACTGGGCTCAAACAGGTTGGTGCCCAGAAATGGAACATCCACTAGTTTGTGCAGAGTGCCTGCCATTAAGGTTTAGATCCACAGCCAAGCCCTACGGTGCATGGCAACTGCGGCCACCACCAAGCAGGCATAGGAATCCCCCAGATCCAGAGCCGCCTAAAGTTGCAACTTGGCCACAGCCCGGACCCGATCTTGAACCTGCTTGACCATAGTCTGAAGGTCCGCAGGAAGGTGAGGAATCACCTAATCTAAACAGCCCAATAGGGCATGGGAGAAGTGTGCCATCATGACGGCTGAGACTGCCTGGAGGAGGCCGAGCGAGGAGGCAGCACAGACCTTTTTAGCCACGTGGTCCAATTTCTTGGACTCCTTGTCCGGCGGCTTCTTGATGTCCCCAGTATTGCCCATGCACCAAAACACGGAGTCGGCCACCAACCCCTTGGCTGAGGGATGCTCTGTGAAACCTGAGAGGGTACCAGTTGGCACTGCATATTTGTGGGCCATCCGGGCAGAGGGCACAGGGCAGGACACGGGGCACTACCAAAGCTCAAAGGCTGGGCCGACAATGGCTTCGGCCACTGGAAAAGTGTCCGGAGATACCCTTTGTCCAGAATCTCTGAGCAGATAGCGAACCCGCTTCTGGATGGGCTCCAGTTTCATTCCCGTGGACTCTGAGATAAGGAGGAGCCCATGAAGGAAGTGGGTCCTTCCTCCATCGAGAGATCCCCCACGGACTCCATGTCGACTGGACGGAAGTCCAGTGAAGAATCCTCACACTCTGAGGAGTCCGCATAAAGTGGCCGACCCAGATTCACCCTGGACATGGCGGCTGGTCAGGCATGAGGGTGACTGACAGTCGATGGGGAAGCCACTTGGCTGGCCGAGACTTCTAAGTTGGAGCTCCAGTCAGCAGCTGCTTGGGCGGTGCTTCAACCATGATCAGTGGAGAGGCAGACTTTGGCTGGACTGGCTCCACTGGAGGAGAGACAGTCTCGACCGGCCCCACAGGGGGAGTCTGTGTCTGCCTGCTGGGCTACCACCAAGTGATGGCCAGTGCAGGAACCGAGACTGGCTTTGGACAAGCCAGCACCAACTGTTGCTACATGAGGTATTTGTAGCATCGACGCAACTTGCACCAAAGCCCCTCCTCACTCGAGGATGACAAAGGACAAGGAATAGTGGTGAAGCTGCTTCCCATGGCATAGACAGCAGGAGCGCCAGTGATGGCTTAAGCTGCTCAAACCCATTGGAGGAGGAGAACAGAGACCTCAGCCTCGTCCGACAGGAGTGCAGACCAGGGATCTCGGAGGGGAGGGGACAGAGCCAGGGAGTGCTGCAGCTCCTCCTGGTCTGGGTTGGTGACTGAAGGGTTCTGCTCAGCTGACCGAGCAGCCCTTTCAGTGATCACCGGCTGGACTAGAGTCCTGAAAAGAGAATTGTCTGCCTCTTTGGACAACAACCAGTTAACAGGGTAGAGAAAAATCTCGCCTGGGTCATCAGCTGGTGTCTTCATCAACTGGCCCGACGGAGTCTCCTTGAAGCTAGCAGCCAAGGCTGTGGTTTTGACCTTGGTCAAAACCTGGGAGTCTTGGGGAATTAATTAACAGGGCCTAGTAAGAGGGTCACGTGATGACAGCTTGCTGAATGGCAGCGGGGGCCTAGAGCTCTCCCCTCCTGCCACCCTAATCACCAGAATTTGAGACCCCTTAAGCAATAATCTTCAATTAAATTGGTAATATTGGATCGTTTAAGTGTCGTCTACTGGTCAAAGTGAGTGTTTCTACCAGTGCATCTTATCCTTAGAGAGGGATGGAAGTGGATAGGAAGCAGGCATACGAAGACGCTGCCGCCTCAAGACCCTGAAAAGGCCTCCAAGAAGTCACGAAATCAGGCGGCCCGGGTCGGAGAGATGCGGGAGAAGGCCAATCGTCCCAGTCCTCTCACAGAGGACAAATTTATGCAGGAGTTGGCACCATTAAAGAGCATTCTCCAAGATATCACTGGAGAGCTGAAATCCTGGGCGACCTCTCCTCACTCACTACATGAGTATCAGATACAGAAGCTCGATTATTTTCACTGGAGCAGTGGAGGTCAGCGGAAGCGGAGATGGCGGGGCTAGTTCAGCAGGTCAAAGCTTCAATCAAAACAGAGGATCTAGAGGGCCGCAACCGGAGGAACAACCTGCTGATTCTGGGCCTACCGGAGATGGAAGAAGGGCCTGACCCGACGGCTTTCTTACAGAAGTTGTTTACTAAGATAGTAGGCCCCTCACCGATTAGCCCGAGTTACCACCTTGAGAGGGCCCATCGATCGTTGAGGCCTCGACCACCGCCTGGCTCACCCCCACGTCCTATCATGAAATTCCTGAGCTTTATAGAGAGGCAACACGTTTACAGTAAGGCTCGGGACTTGAAAGAAATTACATGGGGGTCGGCTAGGATACGCATCGCCCAAGACCTTCCCAAGGAAACGAGGGAGAAGAGGGCCGCTTTCCATCCCACAGTCCAGAAATTGATCACCGCGTCCATACCTTTCAGGATGGTGTACCCTGCTATTTTGAAAGTCTCGATTGGAAGCACTACTCACAGCTACAACTCGCCAGAAGCGGCGTAATAAGGACATCTCCACTAGGCTCTCCGATCTGTTTAAGCCTAAAGGCTGAAGGACTAGTTGTATAAATATTTCTGTGGGAAGGTCTGATATTAGTTGACATACAGGAGGGTGCTAAGGTTTTTTTTTTATTCTCCCCTTTCTTCCCATTTGTGTCCCATTTGGGGCGTTCTCCGTTCAGAGGTTTTCCTTTCTCTCTCTCTTTTTTGATTGTTTCCAGGGTGGCTGGCTGTTCTCCCCCTCCTCCTTGACTGCCAATTGTTATTCTTACCTGTCCCATGTTCATTTCCTGGCCCTGAATGCTGGGCGATGTCTTGGATGATAGGGCAGGAGAGGAGTGGAATGTGACATGACTCCCGGATTCTTTCCGGAACCCGCGTCACAAGGTGGCAGTTACCCGGGGGTTTGCCTGGCGGTCAGACCTCTATGGGTCCTGCATGGGAATATTGTCCCCCTGGAAGCAAAGGGCCTGACTGACGATCGGTCCTCGGTGTTGGGGCCTAGCCTGTGATTTGATTCCCGTTTCCTTCGCTACCGGATAAAGGGGGTGAGTTGAATCTTAATTTTTTCCAAACCGCTCATTTTCCACTACTTAAAGGACTGTGGAGTAGCGCTGGGCGGATTGGGGTTTTCTTCTGCATAATTGGATGTACGGATTGGCGGTTTTGGAAGTCTGGCTCTGGGGTCTTGTGCTTAGCGGAGGCTGAGTCGCGAGCCTACAGAAGGGGTTTGCCAATCCAGTCCCAGCAATTGGGTTACTGGTGAGTTTTAATCTGGACTGGGTCTAATCCTTGTTTTGGGGTTTTGAGGTTTGGGGCCTTTTTTTTCTGATCGACCCAGATGTGCTGGGACTTTTTGGATTCGCTTGGGGGGACTGGTTACCAGGATCTGATGCTACCCATCTCGGTTTCGTCCCTTTTCAATCCTGGTTCCAGGTTGTAAATAGTTGTTTGCTTAGGGTAAGGGGGATCTTGAGAGGGTGGGAGGGAGGGGACCGTGTCAAATTTATATTATATCAGAGTGTCTTTTGATTATCATGGGTTTTCTAGACTGTTCATATCGTTGTTGAGCTTTAATGGGCAGACTGGGGAGTGGGTCTTTGAGATCTTTCTCCATTTCTGGTATCATGTTGCATATTGTTATTTAGTGGGGATTAGAGAGGTATTTTGGAGGGATGGGGGACTCCACCTGCCAAATTTTACATTGGGGTGGATATATCTTAAGTGTGGCGGTTTAAGAGGCTGGTACTATGTTCAGGAGATACCCTTGGGCAGGCCGGGATGGTATGGGATTTGGGGATCGGTGTGCCTTTATCTTCTAGCGGTATTTCTGGTTGTTTCTATATATGCTCCTTCTTACACTATCTTTAAAATGGTTATTGGAGAGGTTAAAATAGCGTGAGTGCATAATCGTGGGCTTAGGGAAAAGGTCAAAAGAACTCAAGTGTTTAATCACTGTACTTTGGTGCAAATAGATATATTATTTTACAGAAACCCACTTAACTGGGGGAGGTTAAATGGTTATCTCGATCAGGTTTCTCACAGGTATATGTGGCAAGTGGATCCAATTATAGTAGAGGGGTAGCTATACTGATTAAGAAACATGTACTGTTTATGAGAGACCTAGTGGTGGAGGATCCAGAAGGGAGGTTTATTCTGGTTAAGGGCACCCTTAATGGGAATACTGTAACCTTAGGTTCGGTTTATGGGCTTGTTGGGGGAAGTCCCGAATTTTTTATGGTCCTTGCGGATAAAATTAGTGCTTTCCTTCCCTCACAACTTATTTTGGGGGGAGACTGGAATGTATCACCGTCCTACCTTTTAGATAAAGATCCCCAGGATAATCGGCCCCTGACATCCACGCAAAGGGCTTTATATGATTTTTTGCAGATGTTGGGGCTATGCGATCCTTGGAGACTCTCTTATCCTTCTCTCCGGGCTTTTTCTTTCTTTTCTCAACCTCATGGATCATGGTGAGAATAGACTATATTTTGCTTAGCAAATCCCATCTTCAGCCCTCTGTCAGTCTGGCATTGACCCGATTATTCTTTCGGACCATGCGATAGTCTGGATCAAATCTCTTTAGACCCCGAGTTTCACCAAGATACTATTTAGAGACTTAATACTCAGCTACTTAAGGAACCCCATACAGTGACGCAAATAAGATCTCTGATCTCTTTGTTCATGGCGGACAACCTTGATTCTTCTCCGAAGTTCGATGTTATCTGGTGCGCTCTAAAATGCTACCTCAGGAGAGAGCTGATTAAATTAGCTTCGACGAGGAAAAAAGCCCGGTTAGCGCGGGCAGTATCCTTAATGAACAGAATTAGGGAATTAGAAGCTGCCCATTCTCCGGCCTCTCCATTGTCCTCTTTGGAAACCCTTGTAGCAGCTAAAAATGAATATACCGACCTCTTAAAGGAGAAGGCAGAGTATTGTTTGATTAGAACCCAGGTCAAATACATCGACCAGGGGGAAAAGGCCGGGAGGCTTCTGGCTTTGCGCCTTCGGACTCTAGAAGGTTCTAGGATAATTCCGACTTTACAAGCCCTCTGGTCCTGTAGAAACCTCTCCTAGAGGAATTGTGCATTAATTTTTGAGAATTATTACAAGGATTTGTATAGCTTACCCTCGTCTCCTGCCCCCCTTTCAGATATTGAGGCCTACTTAGCTGGTCTTGAAATTCCTCAGCTTCTGTCTTCTCACAAAGAGATCTTGTCGGCTCCTCTTTCTTTGGGGGAGATAGAGAAAGTCATTACTTCTATGACTTCGGATAAGGCACCTGGTCCGGATGGATTTCCCATCAATTTCTACAAAGTTTTTTCCAAGGAACTGGCTCCTATACTTCTTAAACTTTATGAATATCTTTTTTCTTCCCATACTATAGATCCTACTCTTCTTGAAGCTACCATTATTTTAATTCCCAAGCCGGGTAAAACTCCCACGGATCCAGCGAATTATAGACCCATATCCCTACAAAATTACAACATGAAAACTCTCTCTAAAGTCCTGGCTGAAAGGATTAAAGCGGTCTGGACCCAGTTACTTAGCCCAGAACAGGTGGGCTTTGTGCATTCAAGATCCTCGCCTGATCACTTGAGAACCCTGTCTCACATATCCCAACACGCTCATACATCTCAATGCCCTATGGTTTTAGTCTCGTTGGATGCAGAGAAGGCCTTCGACCGGGTGGATTGGCCCTTTCTCTGGGCCGTGATGGCCAGAATGGGTTTTCCGGTTTCTTTTTTGGAATGGGTTCAGACCTTTTACAAGGCTCCTTCAGCCAGAATATATTGTAATGGGGTTTTTTCCCTCACTATTTCGACTGTACACGGGCACTAGACAAGGTTGTCCCCTCTCGCCTTTCTTATTTAACCTGTATTTAGAGCCCTTACTTATTAAACTTAAATCCTCAGCGCTTATCAAGGGATGTTTAGTAGGCCACCAGAAGTTGGTCCTCTCTGCTTATGCGGACGATATACTCTTGCATATTGAATCTCCTGTGGACTCCTTAGCTCTCACTAGATGTTATTAAGCAATATGGGGCCCTTTCTCAATACAGGTTAAATATCGCTAAATCTGAGATCTTTCCCTTGAATGCCCATACGTACAAACAGGATTTTGTGAATTTTGGTATGAAGTGGTCTCTTAGGTCGATTAAATATTTAGGGATCCATTTTGCAACAGACCCTTCCCTTCTTAAGAAGTTTAACTTGGATGATCTTAGGAGTATTATCCAGCAGGATCTGTCACGGTGGGCTGCTCTTCCTATTTCTTTATGGGGCCGTATCAACATTATTAAGATGAATATTCTCCCCCGTATCTTTTACCCTCTTAATCTACTTAATCTCTGGCTACCTGTTTCATATTTTCAACAGTTCCATGAGATGTTTTCAAACTTTATCTGGCGAGGAAAGGGAGTGCGGCGGTCTTTTGTTAAGCTCTCCCTTCCTAAAGATAAGGGCGGACTCCGGCTCCCAAATCTGTTGCTTTATCATTGGGCGGCACACCTTTCTAAATTAGGGAGATGGCTTTCTGCTAATCCAGATTCCTTTCAGCCGATTTGGCTCCAAATCAGAATCTATTTTCGAAGCTAAGACAGATCCTTACGCCCTTTTTATACCCCCCTTTAATCCTTTACGCAATGGATGAGCGATAAATGCGATTCTTATGTCATAAATCTCTTTTTCAGTGTTGGCGGTTTGTTAATGTCTTTCCTCTTCGGCGGGATCTAGAGCCAGCCGATTATGCGTAATCTCAATATTAAGCTGGCGACTCGGCGATTGTGCAGAGTGGCTCCCACAAACAGAAAGTTAATTTAGAACATCTTACGATCAAGGATCCCTTCTCTCATCAGTGGATATACTTAACACGTATGCTATCCCTAAGGCCATGATTTTCAGGGTTTACCAGTTGAGACATCTTGTTGCTGGGAAATTTGGTGTCCTATTTAGGGAATGAAATCAGTCCTTTCTCTCTCAGATAGTAACCTTTGCTTCCAAGCGCATTCTATTTCATTAATATATTCATTTCTCCTGAACTATAAATTTCGGATCCTGTGGGGGCTCTAATGTTTGGCCCTCATTGCTGCCTGAGTCCGCTCTGGATTGGTCTCGTGTTGGAAGGATCTCCACAAGTATCACTCACAGGATAGGTTCAAACTTACTCAGTATTACATAATGAATAACATGTATTACACCCCAAAAAGCTTTTCAAACTTAAGAGGCTTCCACTTCTCTCTGCTCTAGGTGTATGCAGGGGGAAGGGGATCTCTTACATATTTTCTGGTATTGTAATAAAGTTGCCCCCTTTTGGCCCTCTATCCGAGATAATTTAGATCCGTTACTAGGTCTCTCAGATTGTTTTACCCCTGAGATCTGTATTCTGGGTGATTATGCTGACACAGGCAGTGTGGAGCTTAGATACCATATTGCGTTAATATCCGTTGCGGTTAAGAGGTTAGTTCTTAGGCACTGGACTGATCAATTGGTGTTGTCCTATGCTGAATGGTTGACTGAGCTCTCTGCCTATCTCAATTCGGAGAATCCAGTGGCCAGTGTGCGAGGCCGCATAGACTTGTTTAGGAAAAAATGGGGCAAGCTCCAAGCGTTATATTTGCACCAATGATTTCTTATGGCCTTATACCCTATCCCATAATGGTACTCCACTGTGATACTTTTTGAGTTCTGTATTTGGTAATCTAGGAGTAGATTACTTCCTGTATAGTTATTATGGTAAGACCTAACTAGATGTATTAACTACATGGCACACTCATCTGGGTTGGGTGGGAGGGTGAGGGGGTGGGCTGGGATTGGAGGGATGGGAGGTGGTTGGGTGGGTGGGGTCGGGGGTTTGGGGTGGGATTGGGGGAGAGGGGTTTGGGGGTGGTTACTTTGTTTATTTTTGGGAGGGGTTTCTTTTTTGGGAGGGGGGCTTTTCCTTTCTTCCTTTGTTATACCATATATTTCTCGAGAGTTGTATATTTTTGTGTTTTTGTGGTTGTATTATGTGTAAAATTAATCAACTTAAATTTCAAAAAAAAAAAACCTGGGAGTCTTGAGAACAAGAACGTTCCCTGTCCCAGGAACATCGATGGTGAGTCTTCCCCTTTTTCTTTCCTCGACTTCTTCTTGCAAGAGCGGGAGCTGTGCGATCAGCGGGCCCCTGCCCCTTAGTCGGGAGGGAATGGTACAACTCCATGAAGGAACCTGAAAAACTGGAGCCCAACTGGAGCGGAACGAAGGCAGAGGCTGAGGAGGACTGAGCAGCAGCCCGAGCCGCCTCCTCCTTGAAGGCCATAAGCTATTCCAACGGCTTGGCAGACCCCGCAGCAGCGGAGACCACCCAATGAGTATGTTTAGATTTGACCGGTGGATGTAGTTTTTCCGTACGGCCCAACTTAGGGCAGGAAAGGCAGTCCTTGAGGACCATCGCGTGAAACAACCAGCAAATGTCGCAGGCCTGGGTATCATGATCGTGGCCCAGGCAGTAGATGCACGTGGCGTGAGGGTCGGTACACAACATCTTCTGCCTGCTTGGGCAATGGCGAAATCCGGGTGCGGACTTATCGTTCATTGCGGTTCCAATCGAAGATCGAGGTGAAGGCAGAAACTTGAAAGAGTTTTTAAAGTTTTGGAAGTAAATCCAAAGATTTTTTAGTGCTAGGGCCTACTCAACGCAAGAGCGGTAAGGAGGGAACCTGCTTCTTCCAGCGGCAAGGAAGATTTGGCATCATGGGGCAGAGCCGAGGGGTATACCACCTGGGTTGGTGGGAAGAGCCAGCTTGAAGACTTTCTGGCTCATCTTAAAGGGAAAGGACACTGCCAATAAATGTGGATATAACAACATATCCACGTCCCTAGAAAAAGAGAACTGTCAGCCTGTTCGGATGACAACCAGTCGACAGGGTCAGGAAAAATCTCAGCAGCATCATCCGCTGGCATCTCGACCAACTGGCCCGATGGGGTTTCCATGAAACCAGTGGCCAAGGTCGCAGTTTCGACCGTGGTCAAAACCTGACTGAGAATGCTCCCGGTCCCAGGAAGGTCTATGGAGATTCATTCTTCGACTCCTTCTCATCCTTACGAGAGCGTGAGCTGTGAGATCCTTAAGGGCCCTGCCCCTTAGTTGGGAGGGACTGACAGCTCCGTGAAGAACCCTGAAAAAGTGGATCCTAACTGAAGTGGAACGAAGGCAGAGGCCGAGGAGGACTGAGTGGCTGCTGAGTCGCCTTCTCCTAGGTGGCCGTAAGCTTTTCCGGCTGCTCAGCAGACCCCACAGCCACAGAAACCACCCAATGGGCATCTTTAGACTTGACCAGTGGATGTAGTTTTCCCCGGTGGCCCATCTTAAGGCGGGCGAGGCAGTCCTCGAGGACCACTGCGTGAAACAACCAACAAATACTGCAGGATTGGGTATCATGTGCATGGCTCAGGCAGTAGACGCACGTGGAGTGCGGGTGGGTAAGTGACATCTTTTGCCCGCATGGGCACCGGTGAAATCTGGGCATGGTCTTGTCCATTGCACACGTGATGGAAGACAGTTGAACACAAAAACTCAAAGATCTGGTGTTATGGAGCGGAGTCGAGGGATATACCACCTAGGTGGCTGGGACAAGACAGCTTGAAGACTTTCTGGCACATCTTAAAGGGAAAGGACACCACCAGTAAGTGTGGACAGAACAATATATCCACGTCCCTAGCAGAAAAAATTACTTACCATAGTAATACTGTTTCTTCCAGGGGATCCCTCATTACGCTTAAAACACTGGCAGCTAGCCTGGGGTCTAGAGCTGCACCAGAGCACGTAGAATAAATATCAATCAGGCATGCATAAACAGAAGAGAACTTTGGTCTTACGGCTATGCTGTGCTGTTCTCAATGGCTGATCTATTTCGAAGGCCTATTAAGCAAAAGTTACAAACTCCTATACAAACTAATTCTGAACAGTTTGAAAAAATTAAAACTAACATCCTACTACTAGATGGGCCTCTCAGGCCCCTCTAAAGCAGACTAAAACAGAACAGTATAGAAACTGATTGTGAAAGAACAAGAAATGCTCAAGCAAAGAATTGTAATTAAGACAACATGGACTCTTAAGTAAAAATGACTTACCATAGTAACATTGTTTCTTCCAGGGGATCCCTCAGTATGCTTCTTATTCAGGTTTGCCAGTTGGGTTCAGCTGCCCCAAAGATGCAACTTATGCTAATGATGGCAAGGCATTAGCCAATCAGGTTGTAGTTGAAAAGTGCTGCCTGTAGGTGCTGATGTCAGTCAGATTCATTTTGCAGCCTGAGGGGCAAAATGCCCCAATCCCTAATCCTATTCTAGACCTATGGAAAAGAACAGAGAAAGAACAAAAGGGAAACGAGAAAAACAAACCACCCATAGGTGAACTATATACTCCATGCTTCACTGTGACACCTCACACATGTCATGACCCTCCAGTAAGAGATTTGACCTGAGACAGGTACTGCACAACTGCTTACAGTAAGGTTACATGCGGGGAGGATGGGTGGATGGTCACGCATACTAAGGGATCCCCAGGAAGAAAAGTACAGTTACGTAAGAACTTACTGTAACAGTAGATCTTCGAGAACAGCTCTTGCAGCAGGTAACACTATTAGGACTGAAGCCAGCAGGCATCAGGACCTCACGGAATTCTTCTAGCTAGCTATCTTCAGCGGGGACCACCCCCGACGTCGGTCCCGCCTCCTACATCAGGCGTAGTACAAAAGGGGGCGGTCCCGCCAGATTCCCCAGTTCTCCCGCCGGAGACTTCCGGCCCCAGGATGACATCAGAATGGGAGACCGAGTATCCATCATCAGAAGACGAAAGGGCATAAGCCCCTGCCAAAAGCTCTGAAAGCCATGCCTCCTCCAAAGGGGAAGGTGGGCGGGAAGGGACCTGCTGCAAGAGCTGTTCTTGAAGATCTACTGTTATGGTAAGTTCTTACGTAACTGTACTATCTTACTTCGAGATACAGCTCTTGCAGCAGGTAACACTATTAGGACTGATTTCCAAGCAATAACGCTTGTAAGCATACTGGGAGGAGGAGTTTATAAAATATCCATGCCAAGTCCTGACTCTAGGACAGGAGACCCTGTAGCACAGCCAGGCCAAACCTCTCTCTAGCTGTGAGGCAATGTCCAGGCTGTAATGCCTGATAAAAGTGTGTACAGAGCTCCAAGTAGCTGCAGCACAAATGGCAGAGGTGGAGCGTTATGCAGTGCTGCAAAAGAGTAACCCACCCCTTGTGGAATGGCCCCGAACTGCACCGGGAGGGGCTTCTGTTTAATATGTAGCAAATGATAGACACTGGACAAGCCAGCGAGAAAGTGACTGCTTGAAACTGGTTGGCCCATCATCCCTATCAGCAAAGGAAGCTTGAAGAGCTGCTCCGACTTGCGGCTGTTCCGTTCTGTTTAGGTAGTACCTTGAACAGCGGTGAACATCCAGGGTGCGAAGCAGTGCTTCTCCTCTATTGGAGTACTTAGGAAAATAGATAGGCAGGTCAATGTCCTGATTAAGAGTGAGGGTGAGACCACCTTAGGCAAAACTTGGATTTGTCCTTAGGGACACTCTGTCCTGGTGGAAAATCAAGTAAGGTTCCTTACATAAGGCGTGAAGCTCGGAAATTCTCCTTGCTGGCGTAACAGCAACTAAAAATAATGTTTTCCACGACAGAAGCGCGGCTACGCAATCTGCGGCAGGTTCAAGGGGCGTCAGTTGTTCCAGGGCGAAGAGTAAATCACGGAGGGACAGGGTCCTTTATGGGTGGCCTAAGGTGTAATACCCCTCTCAAAAGTCTCGAGAGACATCAAGCTGCACCACTGTCGCTGTCCCACCGGGAAGTGGTAAGCAGAAATAGCGCAGAGGTGCACTTTGATAGAGGAGTAGGCTAGACCCGACTGGAAAACGGAGAGCAAGTAATCTAACACTGCTTTCACCGGGCAACCTAGAGGGGAAAGGCCGCGTGCTTGCGACCACAAACAAAAACGGCGCCATTTCATGGCGTGCGTCGCATGCGTTGCCAGCTTCCTGGCTGCAGAAAGGACTTCTGCCACCTCATGCGAGACCCCATGTCGCAAAATGGCTGTGTCTCTAGGAGCCATGCATGCAGGTTCAGTGAACGCAAGTCCGGATGGACCAGTGAACCTTTCTCCTGAGACAAGAGATGGGAGCTGAAAGGCAACGGGAGCGGAGGTTCCCGGGACAGCTGCGTTAGAGAGGAACCATATCTGCCTGGGCCAGAAAGGGCTACCAGGATCATTGTTGCGTGCTCCTGCGCGGTTTGAGAAGAACTCTTGGATCAGCGGGAAGGAGGGAAGGCGTGAGAATCTGTTAGCCCAGGAGAGGACAACCATCTCGCCAGAAAACACCAGGCCCTGGATCTAGCGAGCAAAAATTGGGCAGTTTTGCGTTGGATGGGGAAGCGAACAAGTCCAACTCTGGAGTTCCCCATCATAGAAACAGATCCTCCGCTACGTCTTGAAGGAATTCCCATTCGTGGACCCTGGCCTGGGAATGACTCAGGCCATCCGCGATTGTGTTGTCCACGCCAGGAACGTGAACTGCAATCAGGCTCGTGCTGTGTCGGATTACCCAATCCCACACTCTCATCGCCTCCCTGCAAAGGGGGTTAGAGTGTGCACCTCCTTGTTTGTTGAGGTAATACATCACCGCCGTGTTGTCTGTCTGAAGCAGAAGAGTACTTGACGGGATCTCTGACTGAAAAGCCAGCAGAGCATATAGGACCGCCCTCATCTCCAGGACGTTGATGTGGAGGTGAGCCTCCTGAGGGGTCCATGTTCCCTGGGACTTCACCCCGTTCAGGTGTGCACCCCATCCCAGCCCTGAGGAGTCTGTGGTGAGGATTACCTCCGGGGACGGCGCTATAAACGGGACACCCGCAGAGAGTGTACCTGGGTCTAGCCACCACTGCCAGTCTCGAATCACGGCATTCGTGATTCTGACTAGATGCTGCATGTGGTCTTGCCTTTGGTCCCACTGCACCTTGAGCATCCACCGAGTCACCCGCATGTGGAGCCTTGCCAAAGGGATGGTTGGAATGGCTGCAGCCATGTGTCCGAACAAGCGAAGGACCGACCTGGCAGGGACGGGCTTCTTCTTCAAAAGATCCTTGATGAGGGATCTGATGCATTCCGCTCTGTCGTCGGGGAGAAAGGCTTTCCCGGACGGTGTCCAGAACTGCTCCTATGAACTGCAATTTCTGGGATGAGTGCGAGGAGTGACTTCTGTAGTTGATGAGGATGCCCAAGGACTGAAACAGTTCCTGAGTGCTTTGAATAGCCATCAACAGTGCCTCTTTGGAGGCGGCCATGAAAACCAATCGTCCAGGTGCGGGGAACGTAGTGGCCTGTCTCCTTAGAAATGCTGCCACGACTGCCATGCATTTGGTAAAGACCCTGGGGGCCGATGACAGTCGAGCGGAAGAGCTCGGAACTGGAAATGGTGGCCGAACTCGAGGCGCAGGAACCTCCCATGCGGTGGAGCTACAGGGATATGCAGGTATGCGTCCTGCATGTCTAGGGACGCTAAGAAGGCGTCCTTCTTTAGCATGGGAATCAGACCTTGAAGAGTCACCATGCGAAATCGCTTGTAGGCAACAGACAGATTGAGGTCGCTGAGGTCCAGAATTGGACGGAGGTCCCCTGTTTTCTTGGAACCAGAAAGAAGTGAGAATAGTATCTGAACCTCTCTGGTTCTCTGGGACATACTCTACCGCTCCCTTTGCAGGAGCGCAAGTATCTCTTGCCTGATAAGCAGTTTGTGCTGACCCGAGTAACGGGAGAGCAGAGGAGGCCTCGAGGGTGGCTTGTCTGCGAATTCTATAAAGTGGCCCTTTTCGACCAACTGAAGAACCCACCTGTTGGTAGTTATAGACTGCCATCCTGGCAGGTAATTCACAATAGGACCCCCGACCTTGATGTCCCGTTGATCCTGAGGGGCAGGGGCCGGGAAGGAGTAAGGCTGTGGCGGCTAAGGGACCCGTAGGCTGGGCCGGCTTAGCTGGGCACTGGCTTCGGCCCGCGGACTGTCTACCCTGGGCTCTGCAGGAACCAGAGCCCCTCTGCTGTGGACCGGTGCAGGACTGTTGTCTCTGCATCCGTCCACGAGCTCTTTGTTCCTCTGAAAGGAACTAAGCCTCGGTCGTACATTGCCTGGACCGACCTCACGCCTTCCTGGCCTCTTGGAGCTTGGTGAGGACCTTCTCAGAGGGCTCACCAAAGAGATTCTCCCTCGAATGAGGCGTCCATGATATTCTTCTGGACGTCTGGGGTAAACCCGGAGCCATGAGCGTCTCCGGAGGCATACGCCTGAAGCTGCCGCTCTGGCCGAGGAGTCCGCGGAATCATATGCAGCTCGCAGCACCTGGGTTCCCACATCCGAACCCGTGCGGAGGAGTTGCAACATCTCCTCCTTCTACTCACCTTCTGGCATTTTTTCTGCCAGATCCAGTCCCTGTTCCCACAAGGCGTTTTGGAACTGCACCATGTGGGTCAAGTAGTTCAGGGATCTGAGGCGCATGTAGCAGAAGCATATGTGCGCCTGCCCATAGTGTCCAGCTGTTTGGACTCCTCGTCCGGTGGCAGGGTGCTCAAATGTTGCGGTCTCTGGGACTGGTCATGAGAGGCTGTTATGACCAGAGTGTCGGTCAGAGGATATTGAGCCAAGTACTGGTCCTCCTTAGGAGCCTTGTACAGGCGGTCAGCCTTCTTCGGCATCGCCAGGAGTGAGTGTGGACGCTTCCACGCTGCCTTGGTGACGTCCACAAAAGTGTCCACCAAGGGTGGTACCACCACAGACTTAGGATCTTTCTGCCGAAGATACCTGGCAGGCGTAGTCTCTCGGGTCTAATTCTTCTGCATCCCAGCCCATGTTCTCTTGGATATGTCTCATGATCTCAGAGAGCGATGGGTCATCCGGAGGAGATCTAGGAAGCTCCAGTGGGTCCGATGGGATGTGGATCGGAGAGGGGATCTGGATCCTGAGAATTCCGATCCGTGTCCTCTGGCGGCAGGCGTCTCTCTGGGGCTGGGTGACCCTGAAGAAGATCTAGGCGGAGGTCTCCTTTGTCTGGTCTCCCAAGGAGGATCCGTAGGCTCCTGGGGAGAGGTACTCGGCCTGCAGCCCCAGATGGTGTGGGGGAGGGAGCCGGAGGAGTCGCAGGAGGAGGAGGAGGAGGTGTGGGAACCATATCCTTTTTAATGGTATCCCACCAGTAAGTAAAGAGCTCCTTGACCTCAGAAATGCAAAGACCCGACGACGGACCGGGCGCCGGTGGTCGGTCGTCTGGTTCCGGCGTCGGCTCCTCAGGGGTCTCAGGCTGAGGAGAGGGTCCCCTGGGAGGTGTGACGGGACCGGGTTCGCCCGTCTGGTCCTCGGGCTGCGTCAAGTCCTCCTTCGTGATAGTCTCCTGACAGACATCAGCAGGAGGCGTCGGGGTCCTTTCCTCGACATGTACTGGTGTGGACGTCGGCCCCCCTGCCAACGACCGAGGGGGTGTAGGCCTGACCGGCGATGGACGTCTGGCGGTCGACGGCTCCTGGGACCTGTGGTGAGAGGCCGACGTCGGACGAGCCGATGTCAGATCCAACGGTCTCTTGAGAGAGGTAAGCTCCTTGGTCTTCCGCTGGGGAGGAGGAGGCAAGGAGGCAGACCTGACGTCGGGCTCAGAATGGTGGGAACCCGATAGTCCCCAGACCTAACCAGGGCTTTGGAGGACGAAGATGGGGGCCTGGAGGTCTTGGCCTGTGAAGAGGAAGAGGATCCCGAAGGTTTCTTCACCGCAGCGGGGGGAGGCTGAGAACGGGCCCGGGAGGGCGAACGGTCGGACCGGGAACGGAGCTACGAGAGTCGGAGGCCCTGGATGGGGACTTGGAGGAAACCTTCTCCATGTGCTTTCCTGAGTGTTTGCGGGCCTTCTCTGCAGATTCTCCTCTGGAGGTGTCCATGGCCTTGATCCTCTCTTCAAGCAAAAACGCCTGCAGAGCCTTCTGGCAACGAATCCGGGTCCGACTGTTGAATCCCTGGCAGAACGTGCAGGACTGGGTGTCATGGTCTGGGCCTAGGCACCGGACGCAGGCCGAATGCGGATCCTTAAACGGGATTTGCTTCCCACAGGCGCACTTCGAGGGATGGCCTTCAACGGAGGTTGGAGAGGACATCAGACAGCAATCGGGCTGAAAAAACAAACTTTCCCGAAGGAAGAACTTAACCCAAGGTCACAGCGCTAAGAAACGAGCGAAGGGGTTGAGACATGCAAGTCAACGCGGAAAGAACTGGTGAATTCTGGTGGGACCGCCCCCTTTTGTACTACGCCTGACGTCGGAGGCGGGACCGACGTCGGGGGCGGTCCCTGCTGAAGATAGCTAGCTAGAAGAATTCCGTGGGATCCTGACGCCTGCTGGCTTCAGTCCTAATAGTGTTACCTGCTGCAAGAGCTGTATCTCGAAGTAAGATCAATATTACTACGTTAAGTATTTTTTTCGTCTCACCCCAGGAATCCCACAGTATGCTTGACTGATACAGATCATAAAGCAGTGTAGTTGGGATGAGGGAACAGAACCTATTTAGGGAAAAAGTTCAGCAAGACTGCAATGCCGAACGTGGCATCTGATCTGGACTGTACATCTAAGCAGTAGTGCTTAGTAAAGGTATGTACAAGTCTTCCAAGTGGCTGCTTGCAGATGTCTAGCAAAGGTATGTCCCTTTGTGATGCCACTGAGGCTGCTTTGCCCCTGGTAGAGTGGGCCCTGAGGCCTTGGAGTGGCTGTCTTCCAGCCTTACTGTATAAGAGTTGTATGCAACAGACTGTTCTCTTGGAGGCTGGTCTGCTTTTGCCCTCCTCACCACAGGTGAGGAACAGTAGGGTGTGAGAGGACCTGAGCTGCTTGGTATGCTACAGGTAGTAGGACAGTGCCCTTTTGACACCCAGGCAATGCAGCCTTAGTTCACCAGGAGTGGATTTGTCTGTAAAAAAAAAACAAACCAAAAAAAAAATGGAAGCGTTATAGATTGGTTGAGGTGAAAATCAGACCCCACCTTGGGAAGAAATTTTCTGTTGGTCCCGAGAACTACTTTATCCCTGTGGGAGGAGGAACTTCGGGTTGGGGAGCAGAACAACCTTGTCCCTGTGGAAAACCAGATAAGGAGACTCCACTGAAAGTGCCTGGAGCTCACTGATCCTTCTGGCTGAAGTGATAGCCACCAGGAAGGCAGTCTTCCATGACAGGTGAGACATGTGCATCGGTTCGAATGGCTTGCCCGTGAGCTTCGTCAAAACCAACAACAAGTCCCACGCTGGTGGTGGTTCATACTACCAATGCGAAATGTGGTCAAGGCCCTTGAAAAGTGCCAGACCACCTTCTCCAGTGCCACCCAAGTGCAGAGCGGCCTGCGTCGGTAAGCAGAGATGGCTGCCAGGTGCATCTGAAGAGTCGTCGACCGAAGGCCCGACAGAGGGACCATAGATAATCAAGAATGCTAGCCACTGGACAAGACAAAGGGTCCAACCCTTTGCCCAGACACTAAATAGAGAATATCTTCCATTTGAAGGCATACAACATCCTGGTCAACTCCTTCCGAGATGCCTCCACAATGGTGAAGACAGCTTTGGAGACACCCAAAGCCTGGAACTCTAGCCACTCAGGAACCAGGCTTTCAGGTAAAGGTCCAGGTGGAGCACCTTCCCCTGACTGATGGAAAGCTGATTCACGCATAGGGGAAGACACCTCAGGAGCCTACTGCTGAGGAGATCATAGCACCAGAACTGGTGTGGCCAGTCTGGAGCCACCAGGATCACCTATGCCTTGTCCCTCCTGGCCTTGAGAAACACCTTGTGGATCAAAGGAACTGGAGAGAAGGCATACAAGAGGCCTGGGGTCCAGGGCCTCGAGAAGGCATCCCCCTGCAGTATTCCCTGCAGAGGGGGGCACGCACAATACAGCCTCAGCTTTGTGTTCTCCCTAGAGGCGAACAGGTCCACCTGCATGGTTCCCCACTGGGAGAACAGGCTGTGCTCTACCTGTGGGCTGAGAGATCACTCATGAGACACCTCGCTCACAAGGCTCAGAGCATCCACCAGCTGACTGGAGCCCACTGCCACATGGATGGCTAGGAGATCTGCCTCCAGGCAGCGCACAAGGGTCCAAACGTGGAGAGCTTCCTTGCACAGGGGCAGGAAGTGCATCCCGCCCTGTTTGTAGTGGTAGTACATGGTCGTGGTGTCGTCTGTCTGCACCTGGACCATCTGACCCTGAATGTTCAGAGCGAATGCAGTCAAAGCTAGCCAAACTGTCCGGAGCTCCAGCAGGTTGACGTGGCATCGGGACTCCTCAAGAGTCCAAAGCCCTTGGTGGGCAAGCAGCCCGTGTAAGAGGCACTGGTTGTCAGAATGACCGTCAGCTCTGGACAAATAAACTGGATCACTTCCTGCAGATATGCTGGGACTAACCATCCATGGATGGCGCCCCACATCCACCTTGTCATAGTGACCGAAATGATAGGGCAAAAGAGAAGAGAGCCTCCGCCCTGTCCGCCGTGAACTGGGCTCTGACTCTGCAAGAGTCAAGCTCCACCCTGATGAAGCTGATCATCTGAGAAGGCACAAGTTTTGACTTGGCCTCCTTGACCATCAAGGGGGACGTAGGTCTGGAAGGCCAGGTCCTTGGACCACTCCACTTCCTGCCTGGAGGGACCTGCGACCAGCCAGTCGTCCAGGTAGGGGTAAACCCAGACCCCTCTGGGCCTCAGGTAAGCTGCCACCACTGCAATGCACTTGGTGAAGACCCTGGAGGTCGAGGACAGGCCGACTGGCACGGCCTGCAACTGCCCTGATGAAGCTGATCACCTGCAAGGGCATGAATTCCAATTTGGCCTCGTTGGCCAGGAGGCCAAGGGAGGTGCAGGTCTGGAGGGCCAGATCCCTGGACCACTCCACCTCCTGCCTGGAGAGCCCTGCAATCAGCCAGTCGTTCAGGTAGGGGTATACCTGGACCCCTCGGCACCTAAGGTAAGTTGTCACCATCACTATGCATATGGTGAAGACCCTGGGGGCCGAGGAGAGGCCGAATGGCATGGCCTGGAACTTGTAGAGTGTTCCCTCTGCTCGGAAGCTAAGGAACCTTCGATGAGACGGATAGATCAGGACATGGAAGAATGCGTCCTGAAGATCCACTGAGCAAAACCATGTTTCGCTCTAGAGATGGTATGATCAGAGACCGAGTTACTAACCTGAAGGTGCACGACCAGAGAAATTTGTTCAGGTTGTGCAGATCTAGAATGGGGCACCAGCCCCACAGCCGCTTCGGCACAGGAAGTACCTCGAGACAAACCATGGGTGATCTGGAGGATTCATGACAGGAACCACGACCTCCTTGCGGAGGAGCTGGGCAATGTCGGCTCTTAGAGCTGATGGCATGTCTGTGGAAACCAAGTCCTACCCCATGGGGCGCAGGCTCAGCAAGGAGGGCACTTCCTGAATTCCAGTGTCAGACCCTGACCCACCATTTCAAGAACCCACCTGTCCGTGGTGATGCCAGACCCCCACAGGAGGACCCAGGGGAAGTGTGATGGGCATGAGAGAGGCACCCCTCATTCCGTCACTGGGCAGGCTCAGAGGAGGAGGACCAGGCTGAGGTGCCAGTGGAGCCTCTCCCTCCAGGCTTGCGGACAACAGAGACCACCAACTTGGGCTGAAGTCACCAGAAATGAGCCTACTGGCCAGCTTGAGGCTGGGCGAGTCTGGTCACAGAAGTAGAGGTGGACTGAAAGGGCTTCCTCTTCTGCTGCTGCCTGGAGCCCTCAGGGTTCTTCTAGGCAGATGTCATGGAATCCAAGGCGACACTGAACTTAACACGGGTAAAGTGACCCTCAACCCCGGACCCGAACAGGTCAGTGCCCAGGAAAGGGACATCTGTCAGCCTGTGCTGAGTGTCTGCCATGAAGGTAGACATACTCAGCCAAGCCCTGCAGCGCATGGCACTGAGGCACCACAGAGCAGGAGCTGTTTGGCTACAGCCCGGCCTTGGTCCCGGACTTGTTTGACCATGGTCTGAAGGTCCGCTGGTAGATGAAGCACCTCATCCAGAGTGCCTGGCACAACATGAGAGAAGTGGGCCATGAGGAGGGCCGAACTCATCTGGCAGAGACCAAGTGAAAAGGCAGTGTAAACTGTCTTAGTCGCATGGTCCGACTTCTTAGACTATCAGGTGGCTTGTCCACATCAGTGTTGCACAGCACCTGAATACAGAGTCTGCCACCAATCCTTCAGCAGAGGGGGGCTCTGTGAATCCCGAGAGGGAGCAGGTGGGTACCGCATATTTGCGGGTCATCCAGGCAGAAGGTGCAGGACAAAGTGGGGCACTGCCAAAGCTCCAGGGCCAGGGCCAAGAATGGCTTCTGCCACCAGGAAAGCCTCCGTAGGAGTGTCTCCCCGGTAAAGAATCTCTGTCAAGGGGTAACGAGCCCGCTTCTGGATGTGTTCCATTTTCATATCCATTGATTTAGAGATCAGGTGGAGAAAGCCCATGAAGGAAGATGAACCTTTGTCCATCGAGAGATCCCCCACAGACTCCATGTCGACCGGATGGGAGTGCAGGGAGGATCCCTCGGACTCCAAGGAGTCGTTAGAGTGGCTGACCGCCCAGAGTCCCCCTGACCCTCAGCAGATGGTCAGGGTTGACCGTGACCGACGGCCAATGGGGAAGCCCCTTAGACTAGGGCTGTCCAACCTTTTTTGGTGTGGGTGCAACATTTGAACTTTTAGAACATGTGGAGAACAACATCACTGCAAGTGACATGCCTTTCATCGTGCGCACAAATTATAACTGCCATTTTTAACATTTTTACATGCACATATACATTTATATACATACCATTAGTCAGTAGTCATTTTGTAATAAAGTTTTATTAAATATTTTTTAAAACATCTGGATTTCATAAATAAATATGCATTGATGCACAGGGTGGGGTGGAAAGGATGAGAAGGGACTTGGCAAGGTTAGAGGAATGGTCAAATGTATGGCAGCTTAGATTCAATGCTAAGAAGTGCAAGGTAATGCACCTGGGAAACAAAAACCCAGGGGAAGAGTACACAATGGGGGGTGAGATACTAACAACAACAAAAATGGAAAGGGACCTGGGGGTAGTCATATCAGATGACCTAAAAGGTGGGCAAGCAGTGTGAGAAGGCAGCATGAGGGTTGGGGGATACTGGGATGCATAGGGAGAGGCATCACCAGTAGAAAACAGGAAGTTATTATCCCTCTGTACAGACAGCTGGTGAGACCCCATCTGGAGTACTGTGTGCAGTTCTGGAGACCCAATCTCCGGCAGAGACATAGACAGGATGGAAGCTGTCCAGAGGAGGGCAACTAAAATGGTGCAGGGTCTGCACCGGAGGACATATGAAGAGAGACTTAAGGAGCTTAATATGGATAGCCTCGAGGAAAGGAGGGAGAGGGGGGACATGATAGAAACTTTCAAGTACCTCAAGGGAATCAACAAAGTCCAAGAGGGTAGCATCTTTCAAAAAAAGAGGTGTGCAAGAACAAGAGGCACAATTTGAAGATGGGGGCGGCTCAGAGGTAATTTAAGGAAGTATTTTTTCACAGAGAGGGTTGTGGATGCATGGAATGGCCTTCCGGAGGAGGTTGTGGAGTCAAAATCAGTGGTGGAATTCAAGCATGCATGGGATACTCATAAGGCAATTCTGGGGGGTGGGGGTAGGAAGAAGTAGGCTGCTGGTTAACTAGGATCTGCAGCTTATCCAGTAGGTAGGGAAATGGGCAGACTGGGTGGGCCAAGCGGTCCTTCTCTGCCATCAAATTCTATGTTTCTATTATAATCTTATCACTTTTAATGTGAGCTTTGACACTGCATATTTTCACCCAACTTCATGTAATTTGGAGTGCCACAGCCATTCCCATACAATCATTCAAGCAGTAATCAGTTAAACTTTGTCTTAATTAAGATTTTAATATTTTAATATGGGTGGTTTACTCAAAGACATTGTATCTGTGAATAATAAAAGGAAATATTTACATTAAATTGAAATTTAGAAAGATGCGATCCCCCTTCACCGACACTCAAAGCACTGCACTAATAATGACCCCCTCCACAACAACAGAAAGCTTTCCGATCATTGAAATTTAAATATATTAGTTTTGTAAAATATCTTTGTTATGAGAACTGTACATAAAAATTTAGCTTACTTTTAGTGAAGATGTCCTTTGATTCCGACAGCCAGCCAGCAGTTCAGGATATGATGCTCAGAATCAATCCTGGAGAAATTCACTGCAGTAGTGGGCACCACATACTTGTGGGCCATCTGGGCCGAGGGCGCAGGGCAAAAGGCAGGGTACTGCCAAAACTCCAGGGCAGGACCAAAAATGGCTTCGGACATCGGGAAGGCCTCCTTCGGAGAATTCTCCTCTGACCAGAATTACTGTAAGGGGGTATCAAGCCTTTTTTTGAACAGGCTCCAACTTCATCCCCATAGACTCTGAGATGAGTCAGAGAACGACCATTAACAAAGCAGGACCTTCACCCATGGAGAGATCCCAAATCAACTCCATGTCCAGTGGATGGGAGTGTAAGGAGGAATCCTCTGACTCCAAGGAGTCCACATAAAGCGGGTGGCCACCCGTGTCACCCTTGACCTGCCAGACAATTAAGCATAAGGGTTACAGACAGCCGATGAGGAAGCCCTTTGGCCGTCCGGGACTCCTTGGTTGGAGCCCCGATCGTCAGTTGCCTGGGTGGCAGCTCCACCATGACTGGTGGAGAAGCCTGCTTTGACTGAGCTGACGTGGTCTGAAATGACTCCACTGGGGGAGTAACTGTGTCAACCGGCCCCACCAGGGGAGTCTGCATCGACTTTTCAGGCAACAGCCAGGTAATGGTCGGGATGGTAGCCAGAGTCACCTTCGGCCCGGACAGGCCTAGCTGCAGCCACGGGGTCTTCATAGCCTCGACGCAATTTGTGCCGAAGCCTCTCCTCACCCAAGGAGGATGAAGATGAATAGCCGCTTGCCATGGTGCCTACAGCGAGACCTGCTCAACCCTGAAGTCAAAGATGACAGAGACCTCGGCCGTCGGTGGTGCCGATAGGGGGTCTCACAGGGGACTGGGAAGTGCCACAGCTCCTCCTGGTCTGGGTCGGTGACCAGCGGGTTTAGCTGAGAGTGCCGGGGGACTCATCTGTGGTCACTGGTATGACCGGAGTCCTAAAAAGAGAGTTGTCAGCCCTCTCAGATGACATCCAGTCGCCGTGCTCAAGAAGAATCTCGGCCACACTGTTGACAGTCGTCTCAGCCAACTGGTTCGACGGGGTTACTGTGAAACCAGCAGCCAAGGCCACGGTTTGAACCGTAGTCAAAACCGGAGTTTCCTGACAGCAAGAACATTCCCGGTCCCCGGAGCATCGCTGATGAGTATTCTCTTCATCCTTCTTGGACTCCTTTTTGCAAGAGCGGGAACTGTGCGAATCGGTGGAGCCCTCTCCTTTAGTAGAGAGAGACCGGCATAATTCCTTGAAGGAGGCAGAATAAGTGGATACCAACTGGAGTGGAACAAAGGCCGAAGCAGAAGAGGATTGAGCAGTGGCCTGGGATGCCTCCTCTTTGAAGGCCTTGAGCTTTTCTAACTGATTGGCAGACCCCGCAGTCGGCGGAGACCAACCAACGGGCATCCTTGGATTTGACTAGCTGGTATCGTTTCTCCCGTCGGCACAACCTGAGGCGGGTAGCGCCGTCGTTGTGAATGCTCAGGTGAAAACTGACAAAAATCGCAGGCCTGCGGATCGTAACAGTGGCCCAGACAGTAAACGCACAATGCATGAGAGTCCATATGGGACATCTTCTGCCCGCAGGGGCACTGGCGAAACCTGGCAATGGTCTTCTCTTCCATCATGGTTGAAGAAGGTGAAGCGAAACTCAATTAAGTTTTAGAGTAAGTTTTGGAGGTAAATCCAAAGATTTGAGACCCAGGACCTACTCAACGCGGAAGCGGTAAGGAAGGAATCTGAACACTGAAGCAGAAAGGAAGATCTGGCATCATGAGGTGGAGAAGAGGGGATACACCACCCGATGCGTGGGAGAAGCCAGCTTGAAGACGTTTACAACAAGTCTTAAAGGGAAAGGTAACTGTTAGAAAGAGTGGACAGAACATCATATCCACGTCCCTAGTATAAACGTTCTGCGGTCGGTTCCGAAGTGCTATGGAACTGTGAGAATTGGTTCTAAATAAAGAAAAATAAAGTATAAAATAGTACTAAACGCGATTCCCTTAAAAACCAGGGAACCAATAAGAAACTAAAGTTAAAATATTACAAATGTGAAAAATTACCTCAGAAAGTGCTTTTTTGTTTTTAGTCAGAAGATAAAGCGCGGGAACCACGGAAAAAAAAAACACTGAGAAAACACAGTAAAATAGTAAAAAACGACTAAAAACACACTAAAGGCAGCACAAACAACAAAATTAAAGCAACTTTACAAGAAATAAAAAAACTTTTAAGCAAAGGTGAACAGAGACAGCTCTGGAGCAAACTTGCTCAGTCAGGTGTAGAAAAAAATCTAACAGCAGCACCTACAGCTGCAACAAGATTGGCTAATTCCTGCCATCATTAACATAAGTTTGGTCTCCAGCGCAGCAGAACCCAGCTGGCAGTACTTCAGTAGTCAAGCATACGGAGGGGTTCCTGGGGTGAGAAATGTTGTTTCTAAGTGATTGGTTTAGACAAAGGGAATAGGATTACAAATCCTATATTACTTACATGTACCTATACTTGTCCAGTTTTGTTGCAAAGTGTCGTGGCATCTGTCCACAACCATAATAATTCCGATCATTTTCAGGTATGTGATCCACATCATGAAAAATGAGACAGTCCCACTGCAGGTCTTTCATGGCCTCTTTAAACCCAACATTAAAGAGCATAGCACGATTAAAGGGATGGGCACCAGCCTAAAAATGACAACAGTGACAATGGTAATTACACACTTGGTATTTCATATTATGTTGCAAAACTGTGACAATGTATAGAGTAATTACCCACAAATGACGAGAACAGGGTTGTTAGATTCCAAGAAATTCTGATGACATCATGGAATCAATAGAGCATCCCAGAAACCTGTTCTCAACAGTTAGGTTTCCCTAAATGGTTCAGGCAATTTTCTTACTGTTAATCAGACACTCCAACTTAAAATTTCCTGCTCAGATTTCACCGTGACTGATCATCCCTTCCTCTGTCAGTGCTCCAGAAATGTTTACATGTACAGTTATGGCATCTATTATAAGGATTAGCCCACGACAGAGCGTGGGTCTCTCGAGGATTAATTGTGGCTTGGGGGGTTGACCATGAGGCAGAAGGCAGAGTAGTTCCAACCACCCAGCTATACATTAAACCCTGAGAGACCCACATTCTGTCGTGGGCTAATGCACTTGTAACATGGGGAAGAGAAAGGGTTCAACACTCTTTTTATGGGTTTCTCTTCCTCATGTTACATTTGTGTAAAAGCAACTTTAAAGTGCAATATTATAAAAGTTCCAGGAAGACATTAAGGTTCCTACCATGGGAAAGAGAAAGGGGGTTACATCTGACTGGAGAAACTACATGCTGAACTTTTTTTTAATATATGGATCATCAATTTAATAGTATAGTAAAGCATACAATTTTTTTGCGGTAATGCTATCACTCAGTGACCACACTTAACAGTGATAACACTATCGCTCAGGTCATCAATAGTATCGTTCGGGACCTGAGCGATATATTATTGCGAACTTAAGAGCGCAAGCGCACAATTCAAAAAACTGGTAAAGCTGGCAAACATCAATCAAGAGTGGATATTTACAGCGTGGCTCATCATTGAACGGTTTTCTCTGTGGGTGTCCAAAATAGTTTTAAAAACATGGCGTCGATCTTCGCTTAGCGAGAGCGTAAACCGTCTGTAGTGATTCCTCAGTTTCTTTTTTTTTTTTTAATTAAGTACCATACCGAGGATTTAGATGTCTAGTCCCGAGAAACCAAAAGGTAGGAGTGAGACAAAACTTTCGGTACCATGGGTGTGTGTGTGAGCGCGTTGAGCAGCAGGAACATAGAGGCACAGAGACAGTCTCACAGAAAGTACCGCAGTCACCTAAGAGTCGGACACTTCTTTGTGAAAGCAGGAAAAAATACTTGCATCCAAATATTAAAAATAATGGATATCTCACAGGGTATTAACGATGAGATACCATCTCGATGTTCTGGACACTGGAACCTCTCGAGATTCCTACATGCCCAGAACCTCTCGATGGTATTACTCACTGGTAATACCCTGTGAGCTATCCATTATTCTCTACATATTGTGCCTGCAACAGTGAACAATTACTGATTACATGCAGATGTGATCAACATTTCAGAATACGTGCTCATTTTAACTGACAGTTTTGTAAACTGTGGAATCATCTCTGTTCTGCAATGTTTGATATTTGGAATTTGGCTGCTTTGTATTATGGGAAATGCATATATTTAAATAGAGGAGATTTCAGATCTGGCAATTCCCTTGGCATACCAACAGATGGTAGTACACTGAGGCTTACATCATTTTTAATCTGTGAATTTTACAGTCAGCATTCCACATTAATAACTTTGCCCCCCTTCAACTGATTTACATGAAATTTAGAAAGCTCAGCCTCTGTGTCAGGAACTCTTGATCCTGTAAATTCCTTGTAGATTGGTTCAGGGGAGGCAAAGTTACAGAGGTGCTAAAAAATGCAAAAGTCTCAGTTTTTGAAAATTATAAGCTTTTTTCCCCACCACCTGATAACTACATGAGACTTTGAAACCTGAAACTTTCAGGTTTGGTAGAGACTGATCCAAGGTGTGTGCTTTTGTGGTCTTTAGGTTCCACTGTTAAAAGTAATTTTTTTTTTTTTTTTTTTAAATATTCAATAAAAGACATGGAGGCAATCTGGAAAATCATATGTGGCACACATTACTGTGTAGTTACTGAAAGGGTATGTGTTTCTGAGCCAACAGACCAAGTAACAAAAACACATTAATTAGTCATATAGATGTTTTCAAGTTACTTATGATGGAACTACCAGAAATTTCACTTAAGCATATCTATTCTTGTTTGACAGCCATCTGTTGGCCGGCCATGAATTGCAGGCTAAGACTGTTTCGTGACAGGAAATTAACATGGGGAACAGAATGTGGGTGTACTTTATCATTGATCAATTCTTAGGCAACCGTGGATTACTTGAGAATTAATCAACGGTCACCTGATGCTGTTGGACTAATCCTGCGCAACCCTTTCTCTTCCCCATTACAATTATTTTTATTCCATGAAACATGATCAGACCATCAGAAATGCAGTCTGTTAAAACTTGAGACTTTTCCTGCAAAGAATGTCTCAAAAGCTATGTTGACAGTTGCCATTATAAAAGCATGAGATTCATCTCTTGCTCCAGCAGTCTGTCAACAACAACCTACGCCCCTGAAAGAAAGGAAAAATACTTGTATAAATACAAACTGGCCACATTATAATTCTCTGCTGGCTTCATTTTAAGCAGTAATCTGATAACATCAAAGTTATAACCTCATGATACAGACACCAAATCCAATGCTGAAGATTTATAACGTGATACTACTTATTGTCTACAGTATATGCACTTCTATAGATATAATACAATTTACATGCAACAAATTTAGTCAAACCCCTTTTAATTATAATAATTAAAATGAAAATATATTTGTATTTATGTCACACCTGATCAAGTAAAAAAATGAACATCCATCTTTCCCAACTCCATTCATTTCAACCTGTGAACCCTTGAACTAGGCATACCCTGGCAGAATGGGTGAAATCTTGCTCTCTGGTTGGGGGTGCAGAAAGAACAGGTTACTCACCTGTAACAGAAGTTCTAGGAGTGGTATATGTTGTTCATCCACACTCTCTGACATGTCCCTTTCACCTTTAAATCTGTCCAAAAGTCTTCAAGCTAGCTCACCCCACCCACCCGGGTGGTAAATACCTCGGTTCCACCCCATGACGCCAGATCTTAGTCCGCTGGAAGCAAGGTTATGTGCCTAAAGCCGGGGAAGTCAGGGGGGTGCATCTTGATGAACAACATACACACTCCTAGCACTACTGTTACAGGTGAGTAACCTGTTCTTCGAGGAGCGTGGATATGTTGTTCATCCACACACTCTGGCAGACTCCAAGCAGTTCTCCAGGAGAAGGGAGGCAAGGCGCACACCCCCTACTTGGGAAATAGAGACTGGAGAACCGAGGCCCCAAAACCAGCATCCCGGCACAACTCAAGGTCAATGTGGTAGTGGGTAATGAAGATGTCTGCTGACTTCCAGGTAGTAGCCCAACAGATTTCCTGGATAGGGATGTCCCTGGAAGCAGCCACCAATGCAGCAGTATGGTGGGTAGAATGAGCTCTCATCCCTCTGGGAGGCTCCTTGCCCACCAACTCATAGCACAGACCTATGCATGATGTAATCCACCTTGCAATGGTCCGTTTGGCTGCAGGTCTGCCAGAAGTGGCTTCAGTGTAGGTGACAAACAGCTGGCGAACCTCTCCCCGAATTTCCGCCGTTCTGTCCTTATAAGAGGAAGCTCAGTCTCCAGGTCAGTATATGGAGCCTGTACTCTCGTCGAGGTGTAGTGGGGTAGTATGCTGGCAGAGTCAACACCTGGTTAAGGTGAAACTCTGACATCACCTTCGGAAGGAATTTCGGGTGGGGTACAGGACAACTTTGTCCCTGTGAAAGACCAGATAAGGGGAGTCCACCAAGAGCGCCTGAAGCTCCCCTGTCCTTCTGGCAGACGTGATAGCCACCAGGAAAGCCGTTTTCCATGACAAGTGAGAGAGCTCACACTTGTGCATGGGTTTCCAATGGCTTGCCCATAAGCTTTGCCAAAACCAGCAACAGATCGCACGGAGGTGGAGGTTCACACACCGGAGGGGATATGTGATCCAGGCCTTTGAAGAAGCGCCCGATCACTGTCTCCTGTGCCAATATCGACTGACCGTCCCGCGCCCGGTAAGCCGAAATGGTTGCCAGGTGCACCCTAAGGGTCGATGACCGTAAACCCTCCTTGAAGAGAGACCAAAGGTAGTAGAGAATGTTAGCCACAGAGCAGGATAAGGGGTCCAGACTCTTATCCTGACACCAAATGGAAAATCTCTTCCATTTGAAGGCGTAATATTTCCTGGTCGATTCCTTACGAGATGCCTCCACCACGGTGCAGACATCCTCGGAAAGACCCAGAGCCTGGAACTCTAGCCGCTCAGGTACCAGGCTGTAAAGTGCAGGGATTGAAGGTCCAGATGGAATACCTTCCCCTGGTTCAGAGATATCAGGTCCGGGCATGTACAAAGCCGCTCCGGGGGCTTGCAGCTGAGGCTGAGGAGATCTGGGTACCAGAACTGGTGCGGCCAATCTGGGGCTACCAGGATCACCTTCGCCTTGTCCCTCCTCACCTTGAGTAACACCTTGTGGATCAAAGGAAATGGAGGGAAGGCATATAGGAGGTCTGGGGTCCACGGCATCGAGAAGGCATCCCCATGCAGCGAGCCCTGCTGAGGGGGGTGGGCATGGTAAAGCCTCAGCTTGGCATTTTCCCTGGAGGCAAACAGGTCCACCAACAGTTTGCCCCAACGGGAGAACAGGCTGTAAGTTACCTCTAGATGGAGAGACCACTCGTGGGATGTCTGGCCTATGATACGGCTGAGAGCATCCGCCAGCTGGTTCGAGGCTCCTGCCACATGGAAGGCTAGGAGGTCCGCCTCCAACCAGCTTACGAGGGTCCAGATGCCGAGCACCTCCTTGTACAGCAGACGGGAGTGCGTGCCACCCTGTCTGTTGAGGTAGTACATGGTCGAGGTACTGTCCGTCTGGACTTGAACCACTTGATCCTGGAGCCGAGGAGCCAAAGCTGACAGTGCCAGTCTGACTGCTCTGAGCTCCAACAGGTTGATGTGGCATCGGGACTCCTCTGGGGTCCAGAACCCGTGGGCTCCCCACCCCATGAGAGGCATCGGTCATGAGAACGACAGTCGGCTCTGGGCGGACAAACGGGATCCCCTCCTGCAACCGATCTGGGGCGGTCCACCACTGGAGTGTGTCCCACATCTTCTGGGTCACAGTGATCAGCTGGTCGAAGTGACCATGGCGCTGAGTCCACTGAGCAGCTAGCTCCCATTGGAGGGGGCACATGTGCCATCGTGCCCAACTGACCACTAAGGTGCACACCGCCATGTAACCCAGAAGGTGCAGGAAGTCCCGGGCAGGGCCAAGTGCCCAACCAGAAATGACTGGGCAAAGGAGGAAAGGACCTCAGCCCTGTCCGCCGGGAGCCAAGCTCTGGCTTGACGAGATTCGAGCTCTGCCCCGATGAACTGAATCACCTGCAATGGCACGAGTTCCGACTTGGCCTTGTTGATGAGGAGACCAATCTGAGAGCAGACCTGGAGGGCCAGATCCCTGGACCGCTCCACCTCCAACCTGGAGGGGGCTGCAATCGGCCAGATGTCCAGGTAAGTGTACACCCAGACCCATCAGCGCCGCAGGAATGCCTTCACCACTGCCATGCACTTAGTGAAGACCCTCTGAGCTGGAGAGAGGCCGAAGGGCATGGCCCGGAACTCGTAGAGAGATCCCTCTGCTCAGAAGCGGAGGAATCGCAGATGAGACTGACAGATTGGGACGTGGAAGAACGCATCCTGGAGATCCAGAGAGCAGAACCACACGCCTAGTTCCAAGGATGGAATGATCTGAGTCAGAGTAACCATCCTGAAGGTACGCGGCCATAGGAACTTGTTCAGGTCGTGCAGGTCGAGAATGGGGCGTCAGCCCCACGTCCGCTTTGGGACCAGGAAGTACCTGGGCACAAACCCTGGGTCTGGAGGAGGGTCCGCCACCTCACTGATCACCTCCTTCTGGAGGAGCAGGGCAATATTGTCTCGACGAGCCGACAGAGAGGCTGCGGAACCCGTTGCCCCCCCCCCATGGGGCAATGGCTCGACAGGGAGGGGACTGCTCTAACTCTAGAGGCAGACCCCTGCCGACCACTTCTAGCACCCAGCGGTCCATGATGATAGCAGACCAGGCGGAAAGGAAGTGGCAGAGCCGTCCCCCCACAGGGGGAACCCGGAGGAAGAGTAACGAGGCTGGGGCGACACCCCTCAACCTGTCACTGGGCAGGCTTGGAGGAAGGGCCCGTCAAGGGGCCTCCTGGACCCTTCCCTTCAGGCTTCCTACTGGAAGAAGCGGCAGACTTAGCCTCAGGGCGCTAAGTATGAGCCTGCTGGCCCTGTTGCTGGTGTTGCTGGGCCGGACGTGCCGCAGGAGCGGAAGGGCAAAAGGGCTTCCGCTGCTGCTGGCGGCCTTTGTCCTTCTGGGCAGACATGACCGAGTCCAAGGTGGCGTTGGACTTCTTGATCCTCTAGAGATGGCCTTCCATGCCTGGCCCGAACAAGTCGGTGCCCAGAAAGGGAACATCTGCCAGCTTGTGTTGGGTGTCCGCCGTGAAGGTGGAGATCCGCAGCCAAGCTCTGCAGCTTATGGCTACTACGGCCGCTATTGACTGGGCACAAGAGTCACCGATGTCCAAAGAAGTTTGGAGCTGCTGTTTAGCCACCACCCTTCCCTGATATCGAACCTGCTTGACCATTGTCTGAAGGTCAGCTGGGAGATGGGGAATCACCTCATGCAGAGAACCCATAAGGGCGTGTGAAAAATGTGCCATCAGTGTAGCCGAGCTAGCCTGACGAAGGCCTAGGGAGGAAGCAGCGTAAACCTTCTGCCCTGAGTAATTCAGCTTTTTGGATTCTTTATCGGGCGGTTTGTCCATGTCCCTAGCGTTCCCGGAACGACAGAAAACACCATCGGTCAGCAGCCCCTCCGCAGAGAGGTGCTCCGAGAAACCGGAGAGTGAACTGGTGGGGACCGCGTACTTGCGAGCCATCCTGGCCGAAGGCGCATGACAAGATGCGCACCGCTGCCACAACTCCAGGGCTGGGCCAACAATGGCTTCAGCCACCATGAAGGCCTCTGTAGGAGAATCTCCTCAGTCCAGTATCTCTGTGAGGGGATACCTGGCCAGTTTCTGAATGGGTTCGAGCTGCATCCCAGAAGACTGAGATGAGTCGAAGAATACCCAAGAACGAGGATGGGCTCTCGTCCACCGACTGATCCCCAGCAGATTCCAGGTCAATGGGCCTGGAGTACAGGGAGGAGTCGTCAGACTCAGAGGAGTCTGCAAACAGCTGCTGGGCGCCTGAGCCACCCTCCACCTGCCAAGGTCGATCGTGAGTGAGGGTGACTGACAACCTGTGGGGCAAGCCCTGACCCGATCGAGAATCCTTGGTTGGGGCCCCAGTCTTCGGTTGAGGAGGTGGTGTTTCCACCACAATGGGTGGAGCAGCCGGTTTCGGCCGAACAACCGGCGCCGGGGTCGGCTCCTCGATAACTACAAGGGGTTGCTTCGGTCGCTCCGGTGACAGCCACTTAACTGCCAGAGAAGGCGACTGAGTCGGCTTGATACCAGTCAACAGAAGTTGCTGCCACATCATGTCCTTGTAGCGCTGACGTAACTTACATCGGAGCCTATCCTCTGAACAGGATGCCGCCACTTTCCATGGTGTCGAGACCGCCGACATCGGCGGGACCTACTCAACCGGGTAGAAGACCAAGACCTTTGGGGTCGCCGAGGGTGGGTCAAAGAGGGGGCAGGGGAAACCCGCTCATCCCCTGGTCCAGGGTCCTTTACTGGGGACTTCGGCACAGGAGGCACAGGCAAGTCCTCTGTTACCACCAGGGAAACCGGTGAAGAAGGGTTGTCGGCTTCTCCAGTCGACAAAACCGTCCAACGAGTCGAGGAAAATCTCGACTGCATCGACGGATGTCTTGGCTGGCTGACCTGACAGGGACACCGTGAAGCCAGCGGCCTTAGCCACAACCTCGACCGAAGTCGAGAGCCGAGGGTCTGGTGAAGGGGATCTCTCCCGCTCCCATGAACGTCGACAGTGGGACTTACCTTTTGGTTCTTTTTTCTTGACCGACTGGAATGTCCCGATGGCCCTTCTCCCTGGCTGGAGAGGGACTGGCAAAGCTCCTGAAAAGAAGCCGTATAGGAGGAGCCCAAGGAGAGCGGGATAAACGCTGCAGTCGAGGAGGAAGATGAAGTGGCGTGGGCTGCCTCCTCCTTGAAGGCGATCAACTGCTCCAGCTGCTCCGTGGAGCCTGCAGCCGCGGACACCGCCCAACGGGCCTTTGACTTCACTGGCGGGTACCGTTTCTCAGGACGCCCAAGTTGCAGTCTGGCAGCACGGTCCTCTAAAACTGAAACTGAGAAGGACTTGCACAGATCGCAGGCCTACGGATCATGGGCAAGACCCAGGCAGTAAATGCACGTGGAGTGCAGATCGGTCCGGGACATCTTCTGCCCGCAAGGGCACCGACGGAAGCCGGGAGTGGATTTGTCCATTGCAGCCGTGAGGGAAGATGAAGACTGAAGTCTTGCAAACTTTAAAATAATTTTTGGAAACCTGAAGAGTTAGGATCCAGGCCTAAAACGCAGAGTGCTACGGAGGGAACCCGAGCTTCCAAGCAGTAAGGAAGATCTGGTATCATGGGGCGGATCCAAGTGTTTTACCACCCAGGTGGGTGGGAGGAGCCAACTTGAAGATCTTCCGGCAAGAATTAAAGTGGCAAGGAACCTGCCAGACAGTGTGGATTGAACATATCCATGTCCCTACAAAAAATGGATATCAGACAATGCATTTATGCTATAGGAGGTAGGATCACAGAAAGAAGGGCAGACACATAGAGGAAGGGGTGAAGGAAGGAGACTGATCAAGAATGAAAAAGATATTGGGTGCACACTGTAATACAGTGACCCTAGTGTTCCTCCAGATGAGTGATATACCTTTTTATGGTAACTTCAGCTCTGCTGGAGTCTCAGACCTGACTCCACATCTCTCTCTCTCCCTCTCTCTCTCTCTCTCTCTCTCCCTCTCCCCCCGGGCAGCCCAAACCAGGGCCATCACTATACTGTTATAACAGAACCTGAAGCATCATACCTTACGTTAGGGGACAAACTCGGGGTAATGTGCTAATTGATAACCTATTTACTCCACCAGAGTTCAAAGGATTCTTTCTTATCCAAAAGGCTAGCCAAAAGTTGTTCTAGAGAATAGGTTTCCTGGACAATTCCCACCCAGGACAATTTGGTAGGGATCCTTGGGGTCGGCCACATTCGGGTACTGGCTTTATGAACAGCTGCCACCATCAAGGTAGTCTGCTTACGGGTGACAGGGTCCACCTTCAGCCCTTCCGGCAGGGAGAAAGTCAAGAGAAACACAGGGTCATCCAGGGCTGCTAGCTGACATCTCTCCCTAAGTTCCCTGATCACTGGCCTCCAATAATCATGCAGGAGGGGACATGACCACAGTACATGGGTTTGTCCCGCATGATGAGTCCCACAACCCCGCAACAGCTGCCCGTGTGATCTCCATCATATTTGGAGGTCACCAGAGGGGTCCTAAAGTAACAGGTTCTAAGTTTCCATATGTATCCTCTCCAATATGGTGATTGAACTACCCTGGTGGTTGGACCCACCGACTCCCCCCCCAGGCCATAACCGGGATATCTAGTTGTAACTCCTTAGCCCAGATCGAGCACAAGTTTTCAGTAGAATCATCTAGTCTTTCACTAAACGCTTTGTAAAAGGCACTAATTTCATGGGAAGACTGTATCCCCATTGTGTAATGTATCATTAATTGGAGCATTGTACGTTTTTTTTTTTTTCCAGCTAGGTCTGCCAATTGGTTCTCATGCTGTGAAAGATAAGATCTCAGCTGCATATACCCATGAAATTCAGCACCCGGAAGGTCATACGACCCCTGCAGGATTGTGAACAGAATCAACCCTGTGGGTCGCACTACTTGATGGACATATTGTAAGCCTCTGGCCAACCAGACCCGAGCCCTGCTACCCGACATGTTAGGAGGGAAGGATTTGTCAGTGGCTATTGCTCTCATGTAGAGTTATTCCTGCTGGGTACAACAGTGGGTCAGCATCCAAAGCCAAACTCTCAGAGGCTCTCTCGAATATGGGGAATATTTACTTAAGGGATTACAGGTTGGCAAAAATGGACCCCGGGAAGCACCCCAAGTTATTATAAACGGTCTCTCTATTTGCTTCCAGTATGCAATATATTGTGGGTTAAGCCACCCAGTTAGGACATGAAGCTGAGCGGCCTTAAAATAGTTCTGAAAGCAGGGAAGATTACAACCCCCCCCCCTCTCCCTTGAAAGCTGTAGGACCGTATATCTAACACGTGGGGGTTTTCCAGCCCAAATAAATCTAGAGATTAATCTGTCCCAGGCTGTAAAGTAAAAACTGGTTGGGGGATGGGGTATGTTCTGTAGAAAGAACAATATACAGGGTAATACATTCTGCTTTATGGACTCTATACAATGAAAAAGCGCAAGGGTGAATGAGACCATCTAGTCATATCTATTGCTAGCTGTGAAGTTAGGGGCTCGTAATTTATGATATCTATGACTTCCAAGTTAGTAGCTAATTTCACCTCCAGGTATCTCATTGTAACCTTATTCCATCTCAACGGCTATGCTAGTTTTAACTGGAATGTAGGTTTAGTTATACAAGAGGGCCTCAGTTTTTTGCTCGTTAATCTTATAACCCAGCAGGGCTGCAAACCTTCGAAGCAGTTTCCAGACCTCTGGGACTGATTGGTCAGGGTTTGTGAGGATGAGCAATATGTCGTCCGCAAACAGGGACAATTTAAATTCCCTACCCTCGATGGGTATTCCCTCCACCCCCCGTGTCTGATGGCTGCCACCAAGGGTTCCAGGTAGGAGTGGAATCCCTTTTGATGTTTTTTTTTGGGGGGGGGGGGTACTGGGAAAACAGCCTGTGTTACCAGTAGAGCCCTCAAGTCCTCTTGAATGATAAGTATGTGATCTGATTAGATAAATTCCAGAGTATGACCACTCTGTATAATCTGGAGTACCCATTCGTCTGAAGTGATCGGTTGCCTGGCCTCTAAATATAGGACAAAACAACCGCCCACAGTCTCCAAGGCCTGTGTAGAGGAGGGGTGGGAAAAAACCCTAGTGGGTTAATGGGTAGTGGGCTGCCCTGCCCTTCTGGGAGGGTGGGGCGGGAGCCACGGGCAGCGGAGGTGTTGCCTCTTGTAGGTCGAGTACAACCTCAATAGCCACCTGTATTGATATCTTTATATTTTCAACCTCTTTCAGAGTAGGAAGAGGATAAAGTACGGTAGTGTATATGGAGTATGGGACATTCCATGAACCGTACACAGAATTCTGCCCGATGCCTGTAAGTCATCCAGTAAAGTTTGAGTACCTGGCCCGAAATAACTTGGACCCTTTAAAAAGGGGCATTAGTTACATTATGTTGCACATCAGGTGTAATGCCTGAAAAGTGAAGCCAGGTGTGGCATCGCAAATAAATGCCAGCAGCCGACAGTCAGGCTGAGGTATCTATGGCATTCTATCCTGACCTGGGTAGGTGACGGGAAATAGCATTACTAGTTGACATAGTAGCTAATTATCACTCCCATTCTGGTGAAGGAGGGAGGCGAGTGTTACTCTCAATGGCAGATGACCCAAGGGTATGTTGTTATTTAATCATATGACCTATGTAGTTTGGAATTTTGATATTCATGGTAATGGAGAAAAAGACCTGTTTCCCCAAAAAGTGAAGTCTTCAGGATTCTTTATCGGGTGGTAAGGAGCTCATGTGATCATGAGTAGCAGTACAGAGTCCACTTCCAGGATAGTTTGAAAGGAAGGGATGAACCAGAGGAGTTTGATAAATATGATTCACCTTAAAGAGAACAGCTAAGATAGCTAACATACCAACATACTAAAAGCCAGCAGAATAGGCCTGACAGTCTTTCGTGTCTGCTCGGTAGCCAGACACTACTGGGCGCTCACTCTCCCACCCCACCCCCCAGCCCCAGAGAGGGTCATCTTCAGCTTCAGTTTACCCATGCACCTGTCCACCCCCTCTTGAAGCCTTCCACTGTGCCCTCCTCCAACAGACTCCCACGCAGTGCATTCAATGGCCCCACCACCCTCTCACTGAAGTAATGTCTTCTGCGTTCCCCCCTCCAGCTTCCATGCATGTCCCCTGGATGTGCCCCCTTTCTTTAGCCTGAGCATTTCTTTGGCTCCGCCCGTTTATCCCTTTCACATATTTGAAGACCCCAGTCATGTCCCCCCATCTCCCCTCTCCTCCAGTGAGTACAGCCCACGTTATTCCAGCCTTTCCCTTATAGGTCCTTTCTCTCATGCCCTGAATCATCCTGGTTGCCCTCCTCTGGACCCTCTCCAGCAGTGCTATGTCCTTCTTGAGGTGAGGTTTCCAGAACTGCACGCAATACTCGAGATGCAGCCTTGACCAAGGCATTATACAGAGGGAGGATCACCTCCCTCCTTCTGGACGTAATTTCCCTGGCTATGCAGCCCAGAATCCCATTTGCTTTTGCCACAGATCTTCTGCAGTTTTCAGTGTTATTCATTTTGGTGTCTACCATCTCCCCCAGGTCCCTTTCACTCGTTGTGGCTTTCAGTGAGCGACCCCCGCCGGGGTGTTTACATGACCTGGGTTTCTGATCCCCAGATGCAGCACCCTACACTTCCCTGTATTAAACCTCAGTCCCCATCTCCTTGGTCACCCCCCAGGGTATCCAGGTCCCTCTGGACTGTCTCTCTCACTTTGTCCCTGTCTGCCAGTGCTCCCAGTTGAGTAATCCGCAAAGAGGCTCATCCTACTCCTAACCCCCCACCCCATATCGGAGACACAGGCATTGACCAGGAGTGACCCCAGTACCGTACCTTGGGGAACCCCACTGAAGACCTTCCTAGGGGAAGAGACAATCCCACCAACCACTACCCTCTCTTTTCGCCCCATTAGCCAATTTTCTACCCATCTAAGCAACTGTCCTCCCACTCCCATCTACCCCAGCGTTAACAACCCGATATGGGGTACCAAATCAAACGACTTACTCAGCTCCAAGTATAGGATGTCCACCGGTCTTTGTCTGTCCAGGGTCCCCGTCACCCAGTCATAAAAATCTATGAGGTTGGTCTGACACGATCTCCCCAGGACAAAACCATACCGTTTGTCATCCAAGTGTCCCAACCTTTCCAGTTGCCTCCCAAGCGTCTCCTTATCCAAAGCCATCAATATGTAAACTATGCTACTGTACAGACATAGGCATAGTCAGACTCCCGAAGCCCTCAGCACAGATATACACAGCTCTGTGGTCTCACTTTTGGACTATGGTCTTATATATGGGTCGGCCACTGCCACGCCCCTCAAACGTATTACAATAGCACTAAATAAGGCCTGCCAGCTCCTCACAAGTGCAGGGCATCTATCCCACACCTGTGACGTATATGCACAGGCAAACTGGCTTCAGTTCAACGGTAGACTTCAATACCAAACCTGCCTCCTAGCTAAGAAGATTACCTCTGGGCGGATGCCTTCTGGGGTTCAGGAGCTTCTAGCCCTTAGAACCAACTCACGTTGAACAAGAGGCTCAGTCTGCCAATATTTCAAGATCCCTCAATGCGAACCTCCCAGGGTCAGAAGTCTTTTGCTTACCGAACCCCACTCTGGTTCAACTCACTTGTTATTGACGTCTCAGCTGCTGCTCCTTAGCAGCCTTCAAAACAGAAGCTTATACTCAGACTTGTCCTTGACTCATGCGACTTCACCGACTGACTGCTCACACCAACTTGCCCCAGGTCACCTTGGCACAGCCCCTGTGACTTATGTCTACTCTTCCATGCAGTTAAGCAACCTGACGAGGCCCCTGGGCTGACTTACTTTCTTCCCTGCACCAGATGATCTACTGCTGCTACCACTGCTCTCTCTGTCATTACCCAATATTCTCACTCTCTGTAACTGCACTTAGTTAATGGACATACTTTTTACAACGCCCTTAAGCCACCATACATTTTCACACTATGTAAGGACTCTTGCTCTTATGTAAATTTGTAGAAGTGTAATCTTGTTATTCTAAATTCCTGTATTGCCAATCTATTGTTTTCACTCCTTTGTTTGTGTTCTTGTCTTGATTGTTGACATGGAACCTATATAAAAAGAGCTTTTGCTGAAAGGTATTATCCGAAGAATAAATAAAATAAATATCAAGTAAAATAAAATGGATCAATTTCATGAAGAAAAGCAGTAGAAATGAGCTGATCCATAATATGTAAAAAGAAAAATATTTTACCAGGAGGGCTTTTGTGAAAAAGTACTGTGTGGCCACAATTTATTTGGTTACAGTTTTGCTTCTGGTATAGCAATGCAGTTTCTCATTTTCACTTTCGAAGGGCAGGGTGAGAGACACAAACTCCTTCAGTTATAAGGACATGCAGATTGACAGTATTCAAAATATAACACATTTAAACAACTGACAGATAGTGATTGGGTTCCATGGTGCAAGAGTGCAGTAGTAGTAGCAAAACAACTTTATTTATACAGCCATTGATTTGAATAAGTCAAATACACCATTAGGGCCAAAAACTCAATGTTTTCGAGGTGGTCCTGTGGATGTTGCATCATAAAGTACATATGTTTAACATATATTACATCATAAATACACAAGTTAAAACAAATACCATGACATGCAAGGACAAAAGTATACATAGACATCAAACACGTCAGACAACAAGTTACAGTTTGCATTACAGTGGCGCGGTCGCGACACTATATTTAGGGTTAGGAAGGCACTTCTATGTTAAAGTCAAAATTTTGTGTGTTAATAACTTTGGACCCGTTCAACGGATTTGCACGAAATTTGGTATGCGCGGTGGGGCATGGTAGATTTCTTGATTTGCCAAATTTAGTTTCGGTCGGACTTGCAGTCTTGCGCAAAATGCTGAAAATGAAAATATATCAGTTTGGGATATTGTCCATGGCACTCTTGTGACCGTCGTGGCATGCGCTGCATGACATGGCTCCTTCAAGGAGCTTCGCTGGCCGAACATGCTGCTTTTCATTTGGTGACAAAATATTAATCTGTTCAAAAGTTATTACAATTTGAAATTCCCATTATATCCCATGGGAAAATGTATATGTATTTTTTGAATGTTAATGAGAAAGACCAGATGGCCCTAGGAAAGATCAGATAGCCCAAATTGGGATGACCATATCTCAATCACAGTTTGGTCGTTTTACTTGAAATTTGCAGGGTGTTGAGGGGATGTCATAGAGATGTGAACTATGCTGTTTAGGTGTTGGGGAAATAATGTGCTGCAGAGCAGAGATATTCAATGACGTAATTCACATTTTTCCCCGTAGGATTACATTGCAGTCTGTGTCATGACTTTCGGCGCCGTTATCTCGGAAACGAAGCGAGATACAGACTTTTTGCTACAAGTAGCTTAGCCACTGGAAAAAGATTTGAAATCGTAGTGTAAGCCTGTAGTGGAATTTTGTTCGTACATTGCACGGTTCATGAGACATTGTGAAATTACTGTCACAAGGGTAGAAAGAGTGCCTGACCAGTGCTTTTCGGTGCCCATAGCTCGGAAACGATGTGAGAGATGAGGTACAGTCTTTCCGAATATATGCGAAGTACTCCCTGTCACGATTACAATGATGCTAGAATTTTTTTTCTAGCCCTTCTGGTTCCCAAGATATGTGCAAATTATTGCTACAAGGGTTTGGTGCCCTACAGTGCTGCTGCATGGCTCCGTAGCTTTGTGCAAGTGGGAGTGTGGGCCCAGATGCATATTGTTATGCAAAAACTGACAACTTGGTGGGAGCTGGGCTCCGCACTAACACCAATACGTTTTTTTTTTTTTTATTACTTAAATTTTTTCAAAAAGTAAAGAAATTCTATGCAAAAAACTGTGTTATTGCTTCATTTAGGGTTAAAGTAAAAAAAAAAAAAGTAACTAAATGAGACATTAGGGTTGAACCCCTAACCCCCCCCCCACACACACACACACACCACCCTGATCCTCCACAGTCTGACAGTCGACGGGGTGTGTCATTGGGGTTGTGATGCCTAAATCTCACCCCGTTCTCCTTTACTGTATCATGTCAACATGCTCAGACATGGAATATATTATAGGGGCGCGGTCGCCCCCATTTTTAGGGTTATGAAGCCACTTCTATGTTAAACTCAAAATTTTGCACATTAACTTTGGACCCGTTCAACGGATTTGCACGAAATTTGGTATATGCAGTGGGGCATGGTAGATTTCTTGATTTGCCAAATTCCATTTCAGTCGGACTTACGGTTGTTGCACACCAAAACGCTGAAAAATGCAGTTCCAGGAGCGTGGATATGTTGTTCATCCACACTCACTGGCATTGTCCCCTTACACTTTAAATCTGCCGGAAGTCTTCAAGCTGGCTCCTCCCACCCACCCGGGTGGTATATACCTCAACTCCACCCCATGATGCCAGATCTTCCTTTCCACTGGAAGATACAGGTTGCCTCCCTCATGCTCTTGCATTTCGGAGGCCATGGCTTTCCAAACTTCGGTTTTACCGAGATTAAAACTCATTCGAGTTAGCGATCGCGCCTTTGCAGCATTGATCATGGAGGAGAAATCTTCCCCGGGATTTTGCCGGTGTCCTTCCTGCCAGAAGATGTCGCGCACCGATCCCCAGCTCATGTGCGTTTACTGCCTAGGTGTCCGCCATGACACCTTGTCGTGCAGCTTCTGCTTGGCCTTCCATCCCAATGTCCTGGATGCCTGCATGGTGCGCCTAAAACTGGGGAGACCGGAAAAAAGGAATCCTCCGGTGAAGTCTAAGGAGGCTAGGTTGGCAGTTTCCGTGGCCGCAGACTACGCCGAGCAGCTGGAACAGATGAAAGCATTCAAGGAAGAAGCTGCTCATTCTTCAGTAAATCGAAGTTTCTTTGTTCCGCTCAACCTAGGCTCCACCTTCACAGGTTCTTTCAAGGAGTTGTGCCAATCTCTCCCCACCAGGGTAGAGCACCACAGGTGACCTCCCCGCCCTCAGAAGCGGGACAAGAACCATCATCTTCATCTCAATGAAGATGATCTTGGGACTGAGAGAGGTCAGAGTCTCAGGAACATGCGGTCTCTACTTCGGTCGAGATCGCATCCTCGGCCACTGGCTTTACAGATCTTCCGTCTGGCCAAGGGACCGAGGAAGTGGCAGACGATGTTGAAAAGTACAGTTACGTAAGAACTTACCGTAACAGTAGATCTTCGAGAACAGCTCTTGCAGCAGGTTACACCATTAGGACTGAAGCCGGCAGGCATCAGGACCCCACGGAAAAATTCTAGCTAGCTATCTTCAGCGGGGACCGCCCCCGACGTCGGTCCCGCCTCCGACGTCAGGCGTAGTACATAAGGGGGTGGTCCTGCCAGATTCCCCAGTTCTCCCGCCGGAGACTTTCGGCCGCAGGCTGACATCGAAATGGGAGACCAAGGATCCACCGTCTGAAGACAAACGGGAAAAATCCCTGTTAACAAAGGCTTAAGCCATGCCTCCTCCAAGGGGGAAGGTGGGCGGGAAGGTACCTGCTGCAAGAGCTGTTCTCGAAGATCTACTGTAACGGTAAGTTCTTATGTAACTGTACTCTTACTTAGACACAGCTCTTGCAGCAGGTTACACCATTAGGACTGATTCCCAAGTAGTAGCGCTTGCAAACATTCTGGGAGGAGGAAATTAGAAAGAACGTTCCAGGTCCTGAATCTAGGACAAGAGACCCTGTAGCACCGCCAGGCCGAAGCCTGCTCTTCGCCGTGAAGTGATGTCCAGGCTATAATGCCTGATAAAGGTATGAACAGAGCTACAAGTGACTGCAGCACAAATGGCAGAGGTGGAGATGTTTCGAAGTGCTGCAAAGGAGGTGGCCACACCCCTAGTGGAATGGCCCCGGACTGATCCTGGGAGCGGCTTTCGTTTGATATAACAGTATGAGATGCAATGGACAAGCCAGCGAGACAGGGACTGTTTGGATACTGGTTGGCCCATCATCCTTTCGGTAAAGGAAACGAAAAGTTGCTCCGAAGTACGAAGCTGCTTAGTTCTGCTCAGGTAGTACCTTAAGCTGCGGTGAACATCCAGGGTGGAAGCGCCTCTCCTCTATTAGAATAATTAGGAAGTAGACCGGCAGGTCAATATCCTGATTGAGAGTGAGTGTGAAACCACCTTAGGCAAGAATTTAGGATTAGTCCTCAGGGATACTCTGTCCCGTGGAAAATTAAATAAGGCTCTCTGCACAGAGAGCCTGAAGCTCAAAACTCTTCTCGCTGAGCGTAACAGCAACCAAAACAACGTTTTCCGACAGAAAACGCGGCTCGCAATCCGCAGCAGGCTCAAGGGAGGAACGGAGTTGCTCCAGGACAAAGCGCAAGTCCCATGGAGGCACTGGGTCCTTAATGGGCTGCCTAAGATATAACACCCCTCTCAAGAATTCTCAACAGGCATCTAATTGTGCCACTGTGCGCTGTCCTACCGGGAGGTGATAAGCTGAAATGGCACAGAGGTGCACTTTAATAGAGGAGTAGGCGAGACCCAAACGGAAAAGGGAGAGCAGGTACTCTAACACCGCTTTCACCGGACAACCTAAAGGGGAAAGGCCGTGCTTGCGACCACTAGACAAAAAGCAGCGCCATTTCATGGCGCATCGTGACAAGCGCGCGTTGTCGGGCTTTCTGGCTGCAGAAAGAACTCGCAACCTCTTGCGAGACCCCGTGATGCAAGATGGCTATGTCTCTAGGAGCCATGCATGCAGGTTCAGTGAGCGCAAGTCCGGGTGGACCAGTGAACCCTTCTCCTGAGACAAGAGATGGGAGCTGAATGACAACGGGAGCGGAGGTTCCCGGGATAGCTGAATTAGCAAAGGGAACCAGATCTGTCTGGGCCAGAAAGAGGCCACCAGGATCATTGTTGCATGCTCCCTGCGCAGTTTGAGAAGAACTCTCTGGATCAACGGGAAGGGAGGGAAGGCGTAAAGGAATCTGTCCGCCCAGGAGAGGGACAACGCGTCTCGCCAGAAAACACCAGGCCCTGGATCTAGCGAGCAAAAATTGGGCAGTTTTGCTTGGGTTGGGGAAGCGAACAAGTCCAATTCTGGAGTTCCCCATCGAAGAAACAGATCCTCTGCTACCTCCTGAAGAAGTTCCCACTCGTGGACTCTGGCCTGGGAGCGACTCAGGCCGTCTGCAATTGTGTTGTCCACCCCGGGAACATGTACTGTGATCAGGTTGCGCTGTGTCGGATTACCCAATCCCACACCCTCATGGCCTCCTCGCAAAGGGGTAAGAGTGCGCCCTTGTTTGTTGAGGTAATACATCACCGCCGTGTTGTCTGTCTGAAGCAGGAGAGTACTCGGCGGGATCGCTGACTGAAATGCCTGCAGGGCATAAAGCAGCCCTCATCTCTAGGACGTTGATATGGAGGTGGGCCTCCAGAGGGGTCCACGTTCCCTGGGACTTCACCCCATCCAGGTGTGCTCCCCACCCTAGACCTGAGGTGTCTGTGGTGAGGATTACCTCCAGGGACGGCGCTATAAATGGGACGCCCAAAGAGTGTCCCTGGGTCTAGCCACCACTGCCAGTCTCGAATCGAGGTGTTTGTGATTCTGACCGGATGCTGCATGTGGTCTTGCCTTTGGTCCCATTGCACCTTGAGCATCCACTGAGTTACCGCATGTGGAGCCTTGCGAAGGGACAGGAATAGCGCAGCCATGTGTCCGACAAGGCAAGGACCGACCTGGCTGGGACGGTCTTGTTTGACGAAAGCTCCCTGATGAGGGATCTGATGCGCTCCGCTCTGTCGTCTGGAAGAAATGCTCTTCCCTGAACGGTGTCCAGTACTGCGCCTATAAACTGCAGCTGCTGCGACGGTACCAGAAGAGACTTCTCGTGGTTGATTAGGATACCCAGAGATCTAAACAGGTCCTGGGTGCTCTGGATCGCCCGTAACAACGCCTCTCTGGAGGCGGCCATGAGAAGCCAATCGTCCAGGTACGGGAACACATAATGGCCCTGTCTCCTTAGAGACGCTGCCACGACTGCCATGCATTTGGTAAAGACCCTGGGTGCTGATGAAAGGCCGAATGGAAGGGCTCGGAACTGAAGATGATGGCAGAGAAACTCAAAGCGCAGGAACCTCTTGTGCGCTTGAGCTATAGGAAATGTGCAGGTAAGCGTCCTGCATATCTAGAGACGCTAAAAAGGCGTCCTGCTTCAGCATGGGAATAAGACCCGGAAGAGTTACCATGTGGAATCTTTTATAGGCGACCAACAAATTGAGGTCGCTGAGGTCCAGAATCGGATGGAGGTCCCCTGTCTTCTTTGGAACCAGGAAGAAGTGGGAATAGTATCCGCATCCTCTCTGGCTCTCTGGGACGTACTCTATGGCTCCCTTTTGCAGGAACGCTAGTACTTCTTGTCTGATCAATGACTTGTGCTGACCCGGGTACCAGGAGAGCAAAGGAGGCCTCGAGGGTGGCTTTTCCGCGAATTCTATAAAGTGGCCTCTTCCGACCAACTGTAGAACCCACCTGTCGGTGGTTATAGTCTGCCATCCTGGCAGGAAATTCGCAATGCGACCCCCGATCATAACGTCCCGTTAATCCTGAGGGGCGGGGGCCGGGAAGGAGTCAGGCTGTGGCGGCTGAGGGTCCCGCTGGCTGGACCGGCTTAGGAGTGCGCTGGCTTCGACCTGTGGGTTGTTTTCCCTTGGCTCTGCAAAAACCGGAGCCCCTCTGTTGTGGAACAGGGCAGGACTGTTGTCTCTGCGTCCGTCCACGAAATCGGCTTTGGTTCCTATGAAAGGAACTAAGCTTGGGTCGGTACATGGCCTGAACTGACCTCACCGCCTCTTGAAGTTTGGTAATTATCTTCTCTGAGGGTTTACCAAACAAAACTTCTCCCTCGAATGGGGCGTCCATGATGTTTTTCTGGACGTCCGGGGTAAAACCGGAGACACGGAGCCAAGAGTGCCTCCGGAGGCACACGCCTGAAGCTGCTGCTCGGGCCGAGGAGTCCGCAGAGTCGTACACGGCTCGTAGCACTTGGGTTCCCTTGTCCGAACCCGTACAGAGGAGCTGCAACATCTCCTCCTTCTGCTCACCTTCCGGCAATTTCTCGGCGCATCCAGACCCTGCTCCCACAGGGCATTTTGGAACTGCACCATGTGGGTCAAATAATTCAGGGAGCTGATGGCGCAGGTAGCGGAAGCATACGTGCGCCTACCCATGGCGTCCAGCTGCTTGGACTCTGGGTCCGGTGGCAGGGTGCTCAAATGTTGCGGTCTCTGGGACCAGTCATGAGAGGCTGTTATGACCAGAGAGTCGGCCTGAGGATGCTGAGTCAAGTACTGGTCTTCTCTTGGAGCCTTGTACAAGCAGTCAGCTTTGTTCGGCATCGCCGGGAGTGAATGTGGACGCTTCCACGCTGCCTTGGTGACGTCCACGAAAGTGTCTACCAAGGGTGGCACCACCACAGGCTTGGGGTCCTTCTGCCGAAGATACTTCGCAAGGCGTAACCTTTCCGAGTCTAACTCTTCCACATCCCATCCCATGTTCTCTTGGATGTGTCTCATAATATCCGAGAACGAAGGGTCATCCGGAGGAGACTTTGGCAGCTCACGTGGGTCCGGAGAAGGGATGGAGAGGGGAGATGGGGATCTGGATGTTGAAAACTCTGATCCCGTGTCCTCCGTCGAAGGCAACGGCGGCGTCTTCTGGGTCTCTTGGGACTGGGTGACCTAGAAGAGGATCTGGATGGAGATCTCCTTTTATCTAGTCTCCCCCTTGGAGGGGTCCTGGGCTCCCGGGGAGGAGGTAACCGGCCTGCAGACTCAGACGGAGAAGGGGGCGCAGGAACCGGAGGATCAACCGGTGTAGGAGGAGGAGGAGGAAGCGGAGGTGGAGTGAGGACCATGTCCTTTTTGATGGTATCCCACCAGTAAGTGAAAAGCTCCTTCACCTCTGAAAAGAAAGGCCCGACGACCGGCCGGGCGCCGGTGGACGGTCGTCGGGTCCCAGCGTCGGCTCCACAGGGGGCGAGGGTTGTGGCGAGGGTTCCCTTGGAGTCTCAACAGGACCGGGGTCACCCGTCTAGTCCTCTGGCTGAGTTAACTCCTCCTCCTCAGTGATGGTCTCCTGACCGACGTCGGTCGGAGGCGTCGGGGTCCTCTTCTCAATTGGAGCGGGCACCAGTCCCCCTACCGGCGTCCGGTGATGAGTTGGCCTGGCCGGCGACGGTCTTCTGACGGATGGCGGCTCTGGGGACCTGTGGCGAGAGGCCGACGTCGGACGAACAGGCGTCAGATCCAGCGGCCTCAAGTGAGGTGAGCTCCTTGGTTTTCCAGTGGAGAGGAGGAGGCAAGGAAGCAGACCTGACGTCGGGTTCAGGATGGCGGGAACCCGACTTGTGGTGATGGTGTCGATCCCCAGACTTAGCCAGGGTCTTGGAGGATGAGGAAGGCCTGGGAGTCTTGGCCTGAGAAGAGAAGCCTGAAGACTTTCTCACTGCAGCGGGGGGAGGCTGAGAGCTGGCCCAGGAAGGAGAGCGGTCGGACCTGGAGCCAGAGCTGCGCGAGTTGGAGGCCCTAGAAGGGGACCTGGAAGGGGCCTTCTCCCTATGCTTCTCAGCATGCTTGCGGGCCTTCTGCGAAGAATCCCCCTTGGAAGCCATGGTCTTGAGTTGTTCCTCTAGCAGGAATGCCTGTAGGGCCTTCTGGCGACGGATCCGGGTTCTGCTGTTGAAACCCTGGCAAAAGGAACAGGAAGGGGTGTCGTAGTCTGGGCCTAGGCACCGGACACAGGCAGAGTGCGGATCCTTGAATGGGAACTGCTTCCCACAGGCGCACTTTGAGGAGTGACCGGAGGTCGGAGAGGACATCAGAGAAAAAATCTGAATGCAGAGAACGAATTTCCCGTAGGAAAACACTTTACCACGCGTCGCGCGCTAGAAACTGAACCGAAGGGTCGAGACATACAAGTCGACGGCGGTAAAGAACTGGGGAATCTGGCGGGACCGCCCTCTTATGTACTATGCCTGACGTCGGAGGCGGGACCGACGTCGGGGGCGGTCCCCGCTGAAGATAGCTAGCTAGAATTTTTACGTGGGGTCCTGATGCCTGCCGGCTTCAGTCCTAATGGTGTAACCTACTGCAAGAGCTGTGTCTCGAAGTAAGATCTATCCTCGACCCGATCGACCCTTTGTCCCCAGCCATGGCGGACGACTCTTTGGAATGGACTCTGGTCCTAGTTTTTCCTGATGAGGGGACCCAGCCCGCTGGTGTCCCCATCAAGGAACCGGCCCCGGAACATCGGGTTTCACCGATCCCTCCGGTGTTTCACGATTGACCGAGACGACCCAGTTGATCTCGATCACGGTCCAGGACCCCCTCAGCCGATCGACCGAGGAAGAGCCATAAGCGCTCTAAAAAGAGGCAATGCCACAGGTTGTCCTCATCCTCCTCAGATGAGGAGCGGCTCTGGTGAAAACTCCATCAGCGCTATGAGGAACTTATGTGGCAACAGCTAATCTTGTCCAGACACAAGTCAGCCCCGCTGTCTACCCCAGCCATTACTTGGCTCTCACCTCCCAGGCCGAAACAGACGACTCTGGCTAAGAAGCCTTCGGTTCCTTTGCCCGTGGGGCCGACTCATCCCCCGTTTCAGCCCGTCTCGGGGTCTCCACCCATCTGGGTGGAACTGCCGCCTAAGCAGCCTATGGGAGGGGCTCCCTTGAAAGAGGATCGACCAGACACCGGGCTTCCCCAACGTCTATCGGTTACTGTCACCCTGACCGCCCTCGGCGGATCGTGGGTGATTTTGGCGGTACACTGTTATACCCAGACTCCTCGGACGTCACCGGGTTGCACTCTAATCCTGGGGATGATGAGTCGTCCGTTGGCGCAGGAATGGAGGAAGGCCCTTCCTCCTTCCAAGGGATTCTCAGTCATCTCCAATTCTACCAGAATGTCCCTGGAATCTATCCAGAAAAAGGTGGAGTACCCTCTCATAGATATTCTAAAGAGAGGAGATACCCCAACGGAGGCCTTTCCAGTGGCCGAAGCCATTGTTGGCCCTGCCCTTGAACTTTGGCAGTGTCCTGCCTCCTGCCCAGCACCGTCTGCCCACATGGCCCTCAAGTACGCGGTGCCCATTGGGTTCCCTTGCGGGGTTCACGGAGCACCCTTCGGCTGAGAGCCTGGTGACCGCCTCTGCGTTCAGGCGTACTGGCAGTTCGGCCGACACTGACCAACCCCCGGACAAAGAATCCAAAATTATGGACCACTTTGCCCGCAAGGTCTATGTGGCCTCTTCCTTGGGCCTTCATCAGACCAGCTTAGCCGTCATTATGGCACACTTCTTCCATGCCACCCTCAGGTCACTGGATGAAATTCTCCCTCATCTCCCCATGGATATGCAGACCACGGTCAGGCAGGTCCATGACCAGGGCTGTGCTGTCGCAAAACAGCAGCTCCATATGGCCCTGGACATCAGGGATGTGTGTGCCCGCTTGTAGGCAGCCGCGGTGGCCTCTCGCCGCAGGGCTTGACTGAGGCTTTCCTCCTTCCGGGCAGATATTCAACATAAGCTGGCTGACATGCCTTTCCTGGGGACCGACTTGTTCAGTCCTGGAGTGGCCAGTCACCTACAGCATACAGAGCAGACCAGTGCCACCTTGGACGCCACTTCTGCCAAAGGTTCTTCGGGCAAGAACCAGCAGAAGAAGAAGCCTTTTCTGCACTCTTCCCCTGTGGCCCAGCACTCCTCCTTGCAAGGAGGACAGCAGCATCAGCAGCAGGCTCAAGCGTGGAGCCCTAGGCCCAAGCCTGTACATCAACATGCCCGCAAAGGAGGCCGAAGCTCAGGTCCTGGAGCTTACTCCTCCTCCAAGCCTGCTCAGTGACGGGGTAGGGGATGCCACCCCCTCTCCCGTCACGCCAGCTCTGGGTCTTTCCGTGGGGGGACCGGCTCTGCCACTTCCTTTCTGCCTGGTCCACTATCACGTCGGACAGGTGGGTTCTCGAAGTGGTCGGCCAGGGACTGCCTCTAGAGTTCGAGCAGTACCCTCCCAGCCAAGCCCACGCCCCTCGAGAAGAAAGGATCTCCGCTTGCACCCAGTCGGCTCTTCGAGACGACACTGCTTAGCTCCTCCTCAAGGAGAGACAGTAGCTATTATGGCGGATCCATCTGCAGACCCAGGGTTTGTCTCCAGGTACTTCCTGGTGCCCAAGCGGATGGGGGGTTGACGCCACATTCTAGATCTCCATGACCTGAATCAATATCTCAGGTCACGCACCTTTTGGATGGTCACTCTGTCTCAGATCATACCATCCTTGGAGCAAAACATGTGGTTCTCTTCACCAGATCTGCAGAACGCATTCTTTCACATCCCAATCCTTCCGTTCCATCAGCAGTTCCTCCGCTTCAGGGTCAAGTGGGCCCTGTACGAGTTCTGAACCATGCTGTTCGGCCTGTCATCGGCCCCACGGGTCTTCATCAAATGCACTGCAGTGGTGGCAGCCCATCTACGGCGTCGGGGAATCAGAATTTACCCCTACCTCGATGAATGGCTTCTGGCAGGTCACTCCCTTCAGGAGGTGGTGAGAGCAGGGATCTGGCCCTCCAAACCGGTTCCCAACTCTGCCTCCTGATCAATGAGGCAAAGTCGGAACTCATGCCTTCTCAGGTGATGTGCTTAATTGGGGCAGAACTCGACTCTTGTCAAGCCAGAGCCCGGCTTCTGGAGGACAGGGCGGAGGTTCTCTTCTTTGCCCAATCATTTCTGGTTGGGCACTTGCGCCCTGCCCGGGACTTTGTGCCTTCTGGGTGACATGGCGGCGTGCATCTCAGTGGTCCGTTGGGCCCAGTTGCACATGCCCCCCCCTCCAATGGGAGCTGGTCGCCCAGTGGACTCAGCGCCATGGTCACTTCCAGCAGCTGATCACTGTAACCTGGAGGATGTGGGATGCTCTCCAATGGTGGACCGTCCCAGAATGATTGCAGTAAGGGATCCTGTTTGTCCGCCCCAAGCTGATGGTCGTCCTCAAGACCGATGCCTCTCTCGTGGGAAGCCCACATTGGGACCACAGGGCCCATGGGTTCTGGACCCCCGAGGAGTCCTGATGCCACATCAACCTGTGGGAGCTCAAAGCAGTCAGACTGGCACCGTCCACTTTCGCTCCTCAGCTCCAGAGTCAAGTGGTTCAAGTCTAGACGGACAATACCACGACCTTGTACTACCTCAACAAACAGGGCGGCACACACTCCCAGCTGCTGTGCAAGGAGGCGCTCCGCATCTGGACCCTCGTGAGCCGGCTGGAGGTGGATCTCCTAGCCATCCATGTGGCAGGAGTCTCGAACCAGCTGGCAGATGCTCTCAGCCGCTTAGGCCAAACATCCCACAAGTGGTCTCTCCATCCAGAGGTAGCTTACAGCCCGTTCTCCTGTTGGGGCAAACAGATGGTGGACCTGTTTGCCTCCAGGGAAAACACAAAGATGAGACTGTATCATGCCCGCCCCCCTCAGCAGAGCTCGCTGCAGGGGGATGCCTTCTCGAGGCCGTGGACCCCAGGCCTCCTCTACACCTTTCCTCCATTTCCCTTGATCCACAAGGTGTTACTCAAGGTGAGGAGGGACAAAGCGAAGGTGATTCTGGTAGCCTCAGACTGGCTGCACCAGTTCTGGTATCCAGATCTCCTCAGCCACAGCTGCAGGCCCCCGGAGTGGCTTTGTACACGCCCGGACACGATATCTCTGAATCAGGGGAAGGTCTTCCATCCGGATCTTTAATCCCTGCACCTCACAGCCTGGTACCAGAGTGGCTAGAGTTCCAGGATTTGGGTCTTTCCGAGAATGTCTACACCATGGGAGGCATCTCGAAAGGAATCGACCAGGAAATGTTATACCTTCAAATGGAAAAGGTTTTCCATCTGGTGTCAGGGTAAGGGTCCGGATCCCTTATCCTGTTCTGTGGCTAACATTCTCGACTACCTTTGTCCTCTTCCAAAGGGGGTCTACGGTCATCGACCCTTAGGGTGCACCTGGCAGCCATGTCTGCTTATTGGGCACGGGCCGGTCAGCCGACGTTGGCACAGGAGATAGTGGTCAGGAGCTTTTTCAAAGGCCTGGATCACATATCCCCTCCGGTGCGTGAACCTCCACCTCCGTGGGATGATCTGCTGGTACTGGCAAAGCTCATGGGCAAGCCATTCAAACCCTTGCACAAGTGTGAATTATCACATTTATCATGGAAGACGGCCTTCCTGGTGGCTATCATGTCAGCCAGAAGGACAGGGGAGCTCTAGGCTTTCTCAGTGGACTCCCCTTATCTGGTCTTCCACAGGGACAATGTCGTCCTTCGCCCCCACCCAAAATTCCTTCCGAAGGTGGTGTCAGAGTTTCACCTTAACCAGTTAACTCTGCCAGTTTATTACCCTAATTACACCTCGGAAGCCGAATACAGGCTCCATACTTTGGACCTGAGACGTGCCCTCTCCTACTACAAGGAAAAGACAGCGGAAATTCGGGGAGAGGTTCGCTAGCTGTTTGTCACCTATGCTGAAACCACTTCTGGCAGACCTGTAGCCAAATGGACCATAGCAAGATGGATTAGATGATGCATAGGTCTGTGCTATCAGTTGGCGGGCAAGGAGCCTCCCAGAGGGATAACAGCTCATTCTACCCGCCATACTGCTGCATCGGTGGCTGCTTCTAGGGACATCCCCATACAGGAAATCTGTCGGGCTGCTACCTGGAAGTCAGCAAACATCTTCATTACCCACTACCACATTAACCTCAAGTCATGCTGGGATGCTGGTTTTGGGGCCTCAGTTCTCCAATCTCTGTTCCCTAAGTAGGGGGTGTGCGCCTTGCCTCCCTCCTCCCGGAGAACTGCTAGGAGTCTGCCAATGAGTGTGGATGAACAACACATCCACACTCCTAGAAGAACAGGTTACTCACCTGTAACAGCAGTTTTAGGAGTGGTATATGTTGTTCATCCACATGGACCCACCCAACCTCCCCAGCTGCGGACACACACAACCTGACTTCCAGCGGGCTAAGATCTGGCGTCATGGGGTGCAGCCGAGGTATATACCACCCAGGTGGGTGGGAGGAGCCAGCTTAAAGACTTCCAGCAGATTTAAAGTGGAAGGAGACAATGCCAATGAGTGTGGATGAACATATACCACTCCTAGAACTACTGTTACAGGTGAGTAACCGGTTCTTTTCGCTAGTTGTGTGGGCAGTTTTTCGGATATTGTCCGTGGCGCTGCATGGCCATCATGTGGCATGCTGCTCTGTGACTTGGCTCATCTGAAAGAGCTTGGGCCAAAGAACATGCTACTTTTTGTTTGGTGAGAAAATATGAATCCATTCAAAAGTTATTAAACTTTTAAGTTCCCATTATAAGTCAAAGGGGACATTTATATGGTTATTTTGCGAAAGAAGAATGGGGATTTGGCCATCTAGTCCTGCCTCACGATCAAAGAATTTGCAGGCTTGCGATCAAAGAATCTTTGATCGCGAGGAATTCTTTGATTGTGACAGCCGCCATCTTGTTTTCAGTTTGCGGTCGGCAAAATTCAAAAATCTCAGCCTGGGGGACTTCTGAGGTGAAACTACGGTGGGTTTTGCTCAGGGGTCTTCCCTCTATCGAGCCGTGCCTATGGTTTCTTTCAAAATGGTCAGAAAATTGAGTTTTTAACTTTGTTCTTTGATCGCGGCTCGTTAACGATCTTTGATCGCAAACCTGCAAATTATTTGCTCGTGAGATTCTTTGACCGAGACCTTTGATTGCGAGGGTGTGACTAGACGGCCACTTGAAAAAAATCAATTGTCTCAGATCAGGGCTGGCTTATTAAGCCAAATCAGGGTGGGTTTTGCTCAGGGGACTTCGTACTATAGAGGCATGGCTGTGGTTTCATGCATTTCTACCTAAGAATTAACTTTTAACCTTTTTTTTTTTTTTTATTGTTTGATCGTGACCCTGCAATTCTGTGATCGCAAGCCCGCAAATTCTTTGATCTCAAGATTCTTTGACTGCGATATTTGATCACGAGGGCGCGACTAGATGGCCACATGAAAAATTTAATTTTTTCAGCACATGGGTCTCTTCTAAAAGCAAACTAGGGTGGGATCTGCTCGGGGCCTTTGTTCTGTCGAGTCATGGCTGTAGTTTCAAGTATTTTCCTCTAAAAAAATTGTTTTAACATTTTTTATTCTTTGCTCATGAGCTTGAAAATTCTTTGATTGCGAGCCTGCAGATTCTTGGATCGCGAGATTCTTTGATCGCAAGGGAGGGACTAGATGGCCAGATATGGAGGGACCAGATAGCACAATTTTAGCAATTTTTCAAATTAAATAACTCGGAAATGGTTTGGTCTTTTAACTTGAAATTTGGAGGGTGTTGACGGCATGTCCTGTAGATGTGAATTATAGTGCTTAGGTGTCTGACAATACATTTTTTGCTGAAATATTGCAGGACGCAGTTTACGTTTTGCGGACAGCGTTTTCCATGGTGGTAGTGGTTTTAAATTACACGGGTAGCTAGCCTTACTGCTGTGGATGTACTTTTCAGTCGTTAGGTGTGTAAAATGTTAATAGGTGTGGAATTCTGCCAGTGTGATGAATGAAAACATGAAACTTTCACATTTTATATCTCGGGAAACGGTTTGGTCTTTTACAACGAAATCTGGAGCATGTTGAGGGAATGTGCTGTCCATGTGAATTATGGTGTTTAGGTGTTAGAAAATTAATTTGCTGCACCCATATTGCTTGACACACTTTATGTTTTGCGTATGGTGTTTTGCATTGTGGTACTGGCTTCACATTTATAGGATGCCTGGCGTTACTGCCATGGAGGTAATTTGTAGTGGTTAGGTGTCTGACATGTACACAGGTGTTGAATTATGCCACTCTGATGACTGACGCTTTGCTTTCTTTCAAGGTGGTGGGCCCCACACTCCCAACCATATGCGCTGCCAGCAATACATATGATATTCAGTACTTATACTCTTATCTTAGGCAGGAATTTGCAAGTTGGTGGGAGCACGGGGCCCGAAGGGCTGCGCTCCCACTAACTTGTGCAACTTTCTACTTTTCTATTCTTTCTCAAAAGTAAGGAAATTTTATGCAAAACTTATAGTACGATGGAGTGTGTCATTGGGGTTGAGGCCTACATGTCACCCCATTCTTTTTTTTTTTTACTGTGGCTTGTGAATATGATTACAGATGGAATGGGGTGACATTTAGGCCTCACAACCCCAATGACACACCCTGTCAGCTGTCAATCTTGGGATGATGGGCGGGTCCACGGGGATGGGCAACACCAAAGGTCTAATTTCCTGACTTTTTGTGTTTTAACCCTAAATGATGCATTTACAAAGTTTTATTGCATAGAATTTATGAAATAGCTGAAGTTACAGTTTGCATTTATGAAATAGCTGAAGGCTGATGCCAAGCGACCAGCATGGCATTCTGGTAAGATTAAATTAGTGGGAAAAACAACCAAGATGGGCTCCTCTGGCAGATCAAGGTATTCTGCCATATCCTTACTTTGTCATATTTTTGTGGTAGAGAATCCCATGACTTTTTGTATTTATATCATCATTTCATGGAATGAATGGTCATCAGGAGGTGGTGCTGTGGATTCTAGGCAGGCCCGCATCCAAAGAAGATTTCTGAAAAAAGGAGACTGAGGAAGAAATTTCATCTCCCTGAAATCCATGTGGTCAAGGTCACCGGTGAAGTCAACCAGGAGCACTTGTTCATCTGAAAAATAGTATTCCATATAAGGAAGAAGTGACCAGGGTGGGAATGGATCCAGGTCATAATGAAAATTTCTAGGCGGAAGAGTAGGAGTTCGTGGAGAGTCACCCTGCCCCATGGAGTGGAGGGCTGGGAGTGCCATATAACATGCAAGACGTGCCATACTACAGTGGAGATGTCCATTTCCTTCTGAGAAGAAGGGGAGGGGGAGAGTGTTTAAGACAGACGGGGTGATGGAGGGGAGTGGATGTGTAGCCTGAGCAGGTCTTGTCCCTGGGTGGTACAGTCCAGGGCTCCGATCTCTGTCTGCCTGACCCCTATGATTGTATACCTAAGAGGGTGGAGGAGTAAAAACATGGCATAAGCCATTGTTATGAAACCCCATTTATTTTGAAGAAAGAATATGAGGGCGTGCCATCGATGGAGGGACACCCGAAACATTGGCCACTGGTGAGGCGTGCAGTACAGAGGTTGAGGAGGATCTCTCCCACTCTGTGACTCTAATGGAACCCAGGAAGGGTTATTTACATGCCTTTTATAGTGGCGGTAGCAGTGTTGTCGAGGGAGTGAAAAACTTCCAGTCAATGAGTAGGCAGCATAATGATGCACCGTCAACGGGGGACAGCAGTCTGAGAAATAGGGATGCTTCTTTGATGGGGATGTCCGTCAAGGAGAACATGGATGCATCGTCTACTGGTATGGCTGTCGATGAGAATATAGATGCATCACTGACGGTGGTGCCATCAATGATGATAAAGATGTATTGTCGACAGCGCTAGCCGTCAATGAGAACAATGATGGTTATGGCCATCAACCACAGTCGACGAGGAAGTTGACGGTTATGGGTTGTCAATGAAATTATATAAGCATAGTCGATGGTGGTAGCCGTCGAGGAGGAGGTTAATGGTTATGGGCCATCAATGAAAGCACAGATGCATCGTCGACGGTGGTAGCCGTCAGTGAGAAGACAGAAGCATCATCGATGGTGATAGCCATCGATGAGGATGTTGACGGTTATGGGCCACCAATGAAAGTACAGATGCATCATTGACAGTATGGTGGCCGTCAATGAGACTACAGATGCACCAGCAATAGTATGGTGGCCATCTATGAGTAAAGGAGACAGAGGGTGAGATGGGGTACTCCTGCTCTATGTCAATCCAGAAATGTAGATCAGTAGATGGGGGAGCTCTTGATGGGTGAGCCCCCTTGTTTGCAGAATCTTCAATGTTGTTTCTCATCGATGACTGCTGTTTTCAGAAGTTGTGCTAGCTGCTGCATGCAAGCTGAAGACGGCAAAAAAAGGAATTGAAGATACCAGGGACCACCCACACTTATGTAGGAAACAGGAAGCTGATGTCATGTGTGGGTGGTCCCTGGAAAAGACTGCTAGAAGAGCTGCTGTGTGCCACAGCAACATCTGATGGTAACCCAAATGTATTACCTACTGCAAGAGACCACTCCATACAAGATCTACTGTTACAGGTGAGTAACCTGTTTTTCCAGGAATGTGGATACAGTGTACTTATCCACACTTCTGGAAGACTCCTAGCAGTTCTCTGGAAAGAAGGGGCAAGGCACACAGTTGCATACCCCTATTTAGGAAACAGATTGTAGAACTAAGACCCCAAAACCAGCATCCTGGTGTGACTCAATGTCAATGTGGTTGTGGCAGGGCTCCAGATCAGGGGAGTACCGATCTGTTTTACTCACCTCATTTTAGGAAATACTCTTCAGTAAATGTTTTCAATGAATACCAGTACTCACCCAATATTTGTAAATGCCCACTTTCCAAAGAATAGTGCTTCATACCATGGCTGGTGATTCAAAAGGAGCAGTTTTTTCCAGATTTATAGCACTCGTTCGTATGCATCCGAATTTTGTTTTACTCACTGTATTTTAAAACTGGGGAGTAAATTACTCTTACCTGTCAACATTATCTGGAGCATTGGGTAGTGGGAAATTAAGGTGTGTGCCGACTTCCAGGTAGCAACCCTACAGATTTCCTGGAAAGGGACGTCCTTGGAAGCAGCAGGGGCAGCAGTATGATAGGTGTAATGAGCCCTTAGTCCTACGGGAGGACTCCCTACATGCTCACCTATCGCACAGGTCGATGCAGGATACAATCCACCTGCACATCATCCGCTTACCTGCCAGTCTGCCAGGTGCAGCTTCACCATAGTTGACAAATAGTTGGCAAACCTCTCTCCAAACTCCAGCTGTGCGCTCCTTACAGTAGACAAGCGCTCACCTTAGGTCAAGAGTATGGAGCCTGTGCTTGGCCTCCAGGGTGTGGATGGTTAAGTACACCGGGGGATTATTCACATGGTTAACTCACTCAGCTCTAGAATGGAATCTTGAGTGAGTGCTGTATTCCTGTGTAAAAATGGCTGTTTTCCTGAGCAGTTAGAATGTTCGGAACTAAAATGGTAACACTCTGACTTGGAGTATAAATAACTAAAGAAGTATAACTCCTAGTACAAAACGTACAGCACGAAGTTTGCTCACACTAAAAAAAAATCTTTAAAATGAGGGGGTCACATGTTAGTAGCAGTAACGGCTTTTTTTTTTTTTAAACAGAGCAAGTAACGATGAAAATTGACATTTTTTAAAATCAAAAAAACACCTTAGAAGTGGCAAATGTCTGTTGTATGATGGTTTTCCATCACACCAACATCTATGCAATACACTGCCACAGTTTAGAGTATTTCTGAGCTGTTTTACATAATAAAACAGACCAGAAGTTAAGGCATGTGCCAACACATAATGCCAGTAAACCGAATGAATTCAGAAAAATGCTCTGTACAACTGCCCACATGACACACAAACCACGATAACTGAAAAAGTATGCCTCCTAGACACCTGCACGGAAAATGTTCACAATAACAAGAGCTTTAAAATGATGTGTCACTCATGCTAGTGGCATTTGCAGATATTTTTTTTTACAGTTCCTGAAATGATAAAAAAAAAAAAAAAAAAGAGCATTTTTTGTTACATTTTGTTCCCAAATAAAAACCTACATCATAAAAAGTAAACCTAGACCCCAGACACCAGCATAATTGTCCACATTAAAGAGACCTTTCAAATGATGGGTCACACACGTTTCTAGCATTTACATTTTTTTTTTTTTTTTTAACAGTACCTGAAATGGAGGAAAATCTCATTTTTACACTTTTTTTTAATTAAAAAAACAAACAAAAAAGTACACCTCCTAGCTCCCAGACACCAGCATTCTAATTTTTCACAATGAAAAGAGCTTTCACACCAGGGATCAGACATTTCTAGCATTTACAATTTTTTTCTTTGATGTTACCTGTAATGGAGAAAAATAGCATTTTCTTCACTTTTTAACCCACATTAAAACCTAAAAAATAATCTGAAAGGTAGCAAATGTGTCCAATATAAAGTCAGTATTCTGGTAGGTAGGAATGTTTCCTACCGACCTGCACTTTCCAGTAAACTTTTTCCTGATTGGTTGATCCAGAAAGTGCATAAGAAGTGCAGGACGCACATATGTGCTCTGAGGATAAGAAGAAGTGAATACCTGACGCACATATGCGCTATGGGGCTGAATGAGTTAAGGTGGAAATCAGACAACCTTCAGGAGTAACTTCGGGTTGGGGCGATGGACAACCTTTTCCCTGTGGAAGACCAGATAAGGAACATAGAAACAGAACATAGAATATGACGGCAGATAAGGACAAACCCTTCCACCTAGTCTGCCCATTTCCCCTACTTGGTTTGGCACTCCCTACTCTTATCTGGACTGCTGTTCCCCTACTCTGATGCACAGCAGGGTGTCTTTATGCTTATCCCATGCAAATTTGAATCCCCGTACTGTTTTTGATTCCACCACTTCTGCTGGTAACCTGCTCCACGGACCCAACACCCTCTCTGCAAAAAAAAAAAAAAATACTTCCTTGCATTCCCCCTAAGCCTCCCTCCCTCCAGCCTCATGTTATGTCCCCTCGTCCTTGTGCACTTTCTTCTCTGAAATATGCTCCCCTCCTGCACCCTGTTTATTCCTCTAAGGTATTTGAAAGGCTCTATCATATCCCTTCTCTCCCTTATATCTTCCAGTGAATAGATGTTACATTCGTTGAGTCTTTCCTCATAAGGCTTGTGGTGTAATGCATGCATCACTTTTGTTGCTCTTCTCTGGTCTGCTTCCATTCTGTTTATGTCCTTCCTGAGATGCGGTCTCCAGAACAGGACACAGTATTCCAGATGAGGTCTCACCAGTGATCTATACAGTGACATCATCACTTCTCTCCTCCTACATGTTATGCCCCTTCCTATACACCCCAGCATTCTGTTTGCTTTCCCCATTGCTTTTTCTTATTGTTTGGACGACTTCAGGTCATCGGATATGATAACACTTAGATCTCTCTCCTGACTTGTGGGTCTAGAACCTGCCCCCCATCCTGTATCCCCCTCTTGGGTTTCTGTGTCCCAGGTGCATTATCCTGTACTTCTTGGCATTGAAACCAACTGCCAAACCCGTGACCATTCCTCAAGTAGTCTTGGGTCATTTCTCATTTTATTTAGCTCCTCTTGTGTGTCAGCTGTGTTGCAAATCTTGGGTGTCATCTACAAACAGGCATACTTTCCCCTCCGGTCCCTCTGCAATGTCACTTATGAAGACATTGAATAGGACTGGACCCAGCACAGATCCCTGTGGCAACCAATTAGTCACCGCCCCCTCTTCGGATTTTATGCCATTTACTACCACCCTCTGGGTCCTGCCTTTTATCCAGTTTCTAACCCATTTTACCACTTAAGAGCCCACATTCAGATTCCTGAATTTGTTAAGCAACCTTCTATGCGGAACGGTGTCAAAGGCCTTGCTGAAATCCAGGTAGGTCACAACCACTAGTCTGCCCCTCCCTGATCCACCACCCTGGTCACCCAGTCAAAGAAATCGATAAGATTAGTCTCTCAGGAACTTCCCTCAGTGAATCCATGCTGCCTTGGGTCTTTTGCACCACTTGACTCCAGGAACTTCACTACCCTCTTCTTAAGCAGGGACTCTACAGCTTCCCCACCACTGAGGTCAGGCTTACAGGTCTGTAATCGCCTGCCTCCTCCCTACTTCCATTCTTGTGCAGGGGGGACACCTCTGCCCTTCTCCAGTCCCCAGGTCCCCAGTCTCTAGTGATTGGTTGAAAAGGGCCATCAGTGGTCCTGCTAGGACTTCCCAGAGTTCCTTCAAAATTCCAGGGTGAATCCTGTCTGGCCCTTTGCCTTGCCTGTCTTTACTTTCCCTAGTTCCTCCGAGACTGTCCACCATAAATGGACTGGTGTCCCCCCTCCCCCTCCGGAAACCTTTCCTCATGAGCCTTGACCCCTCCCTCCCCTGCCTCTTCCTTGGTAAATGCTGAGCGAAAATACCTGTCCAGTATCTCAGCTTTTTCAAAGTCGTCCTCCACCCACCCACCCTCTCCCTTATTTAGCCTAACAATACCATTTCTGATCATCTTCCTCTCCTTAATACATCGGAAAAAGGTTTCGTCTCCCGTCTTAATAGCCTGTACTATTCCTTCCTTCATTCTTGCCTTAGCCCCTCAGACGGCTTTCCCAGCTTCTCTCTGTTTCTCCAGATATTTCACTCTGTCTTCTTTCTGTGTCTCTCTCCATTTCCTTAATGCCTTACTTTTTTCATGCACTTTCTCGGCTACTGAGAGAACCACAGTGGCAGTTTCTTTCTTTTGCTAAGCAGTCCGACACATTGACTTGCCACTCCTGCTATGGATCTCTTGAACCTAACCCACTGTTCTTCTACCCCTCCCCCCCATACCTTCTGCTGCCAGGGCAATTTTGAGCTGTTCCTCCATCTCCACGAAACTGGCCTTCCAGAAATCTACGATCTTAACCTTTGTATAGCTTTCTTCTGCCAACGTGTTGACTCTAAACCACACAGTTCTGCGGTCACTGGTTCCAAGGGGACTGCCCACCTCAACATCCATGATTCTGTCCCCATTTGTCAGCACCAAGTCCAGTACAGCCCTATCCCTGGTGGGCTCAACCACAAGCTACCTTAGGTTTGCCCCATACATGGCAGACATGAGGTCCCTGCTCCTTTATGTACTCGCAGTCCGTGTATTCCAATCTGCATCTGGCATGTTGAAGTCACCCATTAGTAGTACTTCCCCTTTGGCTGCCATATTACGGATGGCCTCCACTAATACTAAATCTATATTCTCCCCCTGTGCGGGAGGCCTGTAAACTACTCCAGCACAGATGGAGAGACTCAACCGAGAGTATCTGGAGTTCACTGATCCTTCTGGCTGACATGATGGCCACTAGGAAGGCAGTCTTCCATGACCGGTGAGACAACTCACACCTGTGCACTGGTTTGAATGGCTTGCCCATGAGCTTTGCCAATACCAGCAATAAGTCCCAAGGTGGTGGTGTTCATGCTCCGGAGGGGAAATGTGGTCAAGGCCTTTGGAAAAGCACCAGATCAACTTCTCCTGCGCCACTGATTGTATACCAGCACATGCCTGGTAAGTCGAGATGGCAGCCAGGTGCACCTTGAGGGTCATCGACCAGAGGTCCAACAGAGAGGGACTAGATGTAGTTGAGAATTTTAGCCACCGGACAAGATAATGGGTCAAGGTCCTTGCCCTGGCACCAAATGGAGAACCTCTTCCATTTGAAGGCATAGCATTTTTGGGTCGACTCCTTCCGAGAAGCCTTGACCACAGTGAGGACATCTTCGGAGAAACTCAAAGCCTGGAACTCTAGCCGCTCAGGAACCAGGCTGTCAGGTGCAGTGAATTGAAAGTCCAGATGGAGTACCTTCCCCTGACTGATGGAGAGCAGGTCCAGGTGTAGAGGGAGATGCCCAAGAAGCCTGCTGCTGAGGAGATCAGTTGCCAAAACTGGCAAAGCCAGTCCGAAGCCAACAGGATCATCTGTGCCTTGTCCGTCCTGGCCTTGAGCAACACTTTGTGGATCAAGGGAAATGGACGAAAGTCACAGAGTAGGCCCAGGGTTCAGGGCCTTGAGAAGACATCTCCCTGCAGTGTTCCCTGCTGAGAGGGGCAGGCACAATACAATCTCAGCTGTGCATTCTCGCTGTGGCAAACAGATCCACCAGAGGGGTGCCCCATTGGGAGAACATGCAGTGTACTACCTCCGGATGGAGGGACCACTCACAAGACCCCTTGCCCACATGGCTGAGGGCATCTGCCAGCTGACTGGAGACACCGGCCACATGGATGGCCAGGAGATCAGTGTCCAGGCTGAGCACGAGGGTCCAGATGAGGAGAGCTTCTCTGCACAGAGGAAGGGATTGCATTCTGCCTCATTTGTTGAGGTAGTACATTTATTTATTAGCTTTTGTTTATCAGGTAACACAACTAGACAAGGAATGCCTATTTTCAGGTGCGACCCAGGAGATTACAAGATAAGATTTACAGTCAGTGCAAGAGTATTACAACAAGGTGAAATACAGGCAATGAATGGGGTGCAAACAGTTAAACATTTACAGGACGATGGTCATGGTATTGTCTGTCTGGACCTGAATGGACTGACCTTGGATGTGTGAAGCAAAGGCTGTCAGTGCAAGCCAAACTATCTGAAGCTCCTGCAAGTTGATATGGTATCAGTACTTCTTGGGGGTCCAGAGCCAGTGGAATCTGTAGTCCCCCCTGGTGGGCACCCAAGCCCATCAGGGGGAGGCATCGGCAGTCAGGATGACTGTCTGCTCTGGGTGGACAAATGAGATCCCCTCCTGCAGATGTTCCAGGATAACCACTATTGGAGGGTGTCCCACATCAGCTGGGTCACAGAGACCACCTGGTCGAAGAGGCCCTTGAGTCAAGGCTATTGGCAGGCAAGCACCCACTGCAGACAGCGCATTCTCCACTAGGTTCAACAGACCCCGCTGGCGCATGTCACCATGTATCCCAAGAGAAGCAGGAAGTCCCAAGCAGGGCCCAACTGCCCAACTCAAAATGATCAGGCAAAGGAGGAGCTGGACTCCACCTGGTCTGCTGGAAGCCGAGCTCTGGCTGATTAAGTGCATCACCTGTGAGGGTACAAGTTCTGACTTGGCCTCACTGACCAGGAGGCCAAGGGACACACAGGTCTGAAGCCATATTCCTGGACCACTCCACCTTCTCCCTAGAGGGAGGCACTATGAGCCAGTCATCCAGGCAGAGGTATACCTGACCTCTCTGTGGCTCAGGTAGGCTGCCACCACTGCAATGCATTTGGTTAAATCCCTGAGAGCAGAGGAGAGGCTGAAGGGCATGGTCTGGAACTCAAAGAATTCCCTTTGCACAGAACCAGTGGGACAGACGGACTGGGACACAGAAGAACGCATCCTGAAAATCCAGAGAGCAGAACCACATGTTCTACTCCAGAGACAGTATGATCTGATACAGAGTGGCTAACCTGAAAATGCATGTCCGAAGAAATTTGTTCAGGTCGTGCAGATCTAAGATGGGGTGCCAGCCCCCTGTCCATTTTAGCACCAGAAAGTACCTGGAGACAAACCCTGGGTGCACTGGAGGGTCCGAGACAGGAGCCACAACCTCCTTCTGGAGAACATGGGCAATGTGTTCCCAAAGGGCGGACAGAATGTCGGCGAACACCATGTCCTCCCGTGGGGCACGGGCTCAGCAAAGCAGGTAAGCCTTGAATTCCAGAGGCAGACCCTGACCAACTACCTCCAGGACCTACCTGTCCATGGTAACAGCGGACCAGGTGGAAAGAAAGTGGCAGAACCGGCCCCTCACGGAAGGACCCAGCAGAGTCAGGATAGGCATGGGGGGAGGCCCTCTTAATCCCGTCACTGGGCAGGCTTGGAGGTGGAGGAGGGACCAGCTGAAGAATCAGCAGGATCTCAACCTCCTGGTTTTCCAGATGACCAAAGCAACTGACTTTGGCCGGAATGGCCAAGCCTGGGCCTGCTGACCAGCTGGGGCTGGTATGCCTTGGCCGAAAGAGCAGAGAGGGGCCAAACGGCTTCTTCATTTGAGCCTTAGAGCCCTTGGGCTCCCTCTGTGTGGAGGTCACCAAGTCCAGGGCGACACTGGACTTCTCAATGCGAGTAAGGTTCCCTTCAACCCCTGGCCCGAACAAGCTGGTGCTCAAGAAAGGGATGTCCGCCAACTTGTGCTGGGTATCTGCCATGAAGGTCGAGATCCTCAGTCAAGCCCTACGGCGCATGACCACAGGAGTTGCCGATATAAATGGCCATCTGGAGCTGCTGCTTAACCACCGCTCAGCCCTGGTCTCGGACCTGCTTGACCGTGGTCTGCAAGTCCGCAGGGAGATGAGGAAGCACCTCATCAAGGGTGCCCAGGAGGGTGTGAGCCATATGGGCCATTAAAAGGCCCAAACTCACTTACCAAAGGCCAAGGGAGAAGGCTGTGTAGATGTTCTTGGCCATATGATCCAATTTCTTAAGATTCCTTGTCGGGAGGTTTATCCACTTACCCGACACTGACTGTATGCTGAAAGACAGAGTTGGCCACCAGACTCTCAAGTGAGGGCTGTTCAGTGAAGCGAGACAGGGAACCGGTATGGACCTCATACTTCCAAGCCATATCTAGGCCAAAGGCACAGGCTAGGGAGGCAGGGTGCTGCCAAAACTCCACAGCAGGGCCCTCTGCGAACAGGAAGGCCTCTCCAGGGGAGTCACCCTGGTCGAGAATCTCAGCCAGGGGGTATAATTGGCCCATTTCTGGATGGGCTCCATCTGAAGACCTGTAGACTCAGATTAAACGAAGCAGGCCCAAAAAGAAGTGGGACTGTGCTTCATCAACAAGCCCTCTCCTAACTCAATATCCAATTAACAGGAGTGTAGGGAGGAGCCCTCAAATTCTGAGGACTTGTCAAATAAAGGTGACCGCCTGAGTCCCCACTGACCCTACAGGCTCTGTCAAGAGTCACGGTGACCTACAGCCGATGAGGAAGCCCTGAAGTGATGCGGGCATCCTTAGGAGGGGGGGGACCACCTTCAGCAGTTAGGCGGCGGCTCCACCTGAATAGGCGGGAAAGCCGGATCTGGCCGAGCCAGAGAAGTCGGAGGCCTTGGTGGCAGGAGCCATGTGATAGCCAGGGTGGGGGCTGGAACCAGCTTAACCCCAGTGAACATGAGCTGGTGTCACATAAGCTCCTCGTAGCACTGACGCATTTTGCGACAAGAGCCTCTAGAGTAGCAGTGATACGGCTTCCCTGAATGTAGAGAGCGGGAACGCTGAGCAGATGTGGGCTGCTCGACTCAGGGCTTTAGGACCAGGACCACCACCTCAATCACTAGGGCCGCAAATGGCAGGCGAAAGCCAAGGATCCTCTGGAATCACCAGATCCTGAGGGGTAGGGACTTGATCAGCAGGTTGGTCCAATCCTCCTTGGAAGGTAACAGGCAAGACCGGAGTTCTAGAGAGGGAGGTGTCAGCCTCATCTGTCGACAACTGGTTGACCAGTTTGAGAAATGTCTCGACAGGCATCTCGACCAACTGGCCCGATAGGGGAACTTTGGAGCCAGGGTCGAAGGATTGACCATAGTCAGAACCTCCACAGAAGCATGAGAATCAGAGGCCCGAGAGTGCTTGCAATCCCACAATCAATGGTGAGACTTCTTTTTAGCCTTCTTTTTCGAAGATTTAGATTTACTGCCCAAAGAGGGGCCCTGCCTAAAGGTGGGAAGGAACTGGCACAAATCACAAAACGCCCCTGAAACAGTGGCACCTAAGGGAAGCGGCCAAAAGGCAAGCTCCGTGGTCTGAGCCGCAGCCTCCTCAAAAGCTGAAAGATGTTCAGTGGACTCCACAGCCGTGGAGACCACCCGATGGGCATCTTTCAATTTAAGGAAAGGATCCCATTCATCAGGGCACCCAAACAGAAGCCGAGCATGCTGGTCTTCCAAAGTTGAAGGATGCAAAGTGTGAAAGGCCACACGCCTGGGGATCATGATACTGGTCTAGGCAGTAGATGCACATGGCACGTGGGTCTGGCCGGGACTTCATCTGACCACGCACAATTTTTTTTCAATCCTGGTGCTGAATTAGAGTTGTCCATCAGAGAGAAGCGAAGGAAATCACCTGAAGACAAAGAAATTCACAATAACTAAAGTTTTAAAGCAAAGGGCTTACTCATCACGGACAGCGGTAAGGAGGGAACCTTCTTCCAGCAGAAAGGAAGATCTGACGTCACGAGGCAGTGCCGAGGGAGTTACCACCCAGGTGGGTGGGAGGAGTCAACTTGAAGACTTTCTGGCAAGCCTTAAAGGGGAAAGGACACTGCCAGTAGTGTGTTTAAGAACTCCATATCCACGTCCCTAGAAGTGTTTCTTCGGTCTGACATGAAGTCAATGGTAAGAGAAATACAACAGAGTATGTTTGAAGCCGCCCAAGATATACAGTACAGGAGCAGACAATGTACGTCATCATGGGATGCCCCAGCTAGGCAAATGACAGTGTTCCTGATTCCGGCAGCTTACAGTTGCAGGGATGTGGCTGTATGGAGGGAGATGAAGACGACAGTGGTACTTTTAAATCTCCTCGTCAAGACTCAAACATATGCCTGAAAACAGTAGGCAATTTGGATTTAAACTGGTGGAACTGTTAACTTTAGAATACTACCTCAAATTGTCATCAGGTGTAACCCTCCTACAAATGGGGGTTCCCGGAAAGCTTTGCAAGAGCTGGTCTAAATGCTCGCTGCCTGGCTGGTGTCAGCAAAAACCTGTTTAAATGTTGTTGCCAGTGAGCGCTTTTAAAGCCTCCATGTACTGTCTCTTTAAGGGTTGCCTGCTTGCAGTCATAATTAGTTTAAATGGTGGGGTATGTGTGTTTCTATGCCACAGTCACGCCCGTGCTGCTGAAGAATCGCTCCGTTTCTGCCATCGCTAATTGTGCAGAAGGAGCCCTACTGAAAGATTTAACTAATTGCTGCTAAACATTTAGAGTGATAAAGATATTGTTGATTGTTCTAACCTGCCTGCTTTGCAGCAAGAGCTGTTCTGTTTAGCGCCACCATTTTGGTCCTGAACTGCCGAATTGGACCAATCAGTGTGTGAGGACTCTAAAATGGAGCTTGTTAAAGTGGGACTGTGTGGTGCCAGACTCTGGGAACTGTAGTTTTGGACTATTGGCGCCTTTTTGCACCAACAGGGGGAGTGTGTTGTGACTGACAGCAAAACCAACCAATCAAATCTTTTGGATCTAAAGGAAATTCCCTAGCTGCCTGCAGCAGGAGGTCAGAAGTGAGTGGGAGCTTGGAGAGTGAGTGAGGAGCTCCAATTTGTGGAGCTGCTGCCCCACAGTGTAGCGTGGAGATTTGGCGGGAAGGCCAAGTCTGGCCTGCCTTCAGCTCTCCTGCCTTGGAGAAGAAAAAGGGGGAGCTTCATTGTCGGACTCTGCCTCCAAACCAACTGCTGATGTGCCCTGAGTTTTGGGCAGAAAGAGGAGATTCGAGTTGGAAGCTGAGAGAGAAGGAGCTCACATTGCTCGAGCAGCCGTGGTGCATAGTAGTTTGCGTGGGAGAACCGTAGAAGGCCTGAATTCTGGCCTGCTTGCCGCTTCTGCCGAGAAAGAGAGAGAGAGAATTGATTTGGACTGTGCCCAGACTGTGTGTTTTGAGCAAGCTGTTGAATAGAAACCAGGCTCACCCTGTAGAAGATTGAAGATTTTGCTGAATGTGATTGGCCTGTCAGGAATGCTAGCTGCCTTTGCACTCCCGGCTTCTAGCAGTGACTTTGCGATCAGGGATTGAGGAGCAGCCTGCCTGGTATAGTAATTTCCTTTACATATAAATATGCTATGTGAACTGGAGGGGAGTCGCGATCTGGTTTGCCCCTGAGTTGAGTTGTGTGCTGAGGGCTGGAAGCTGTATCCAGTTCACGGACTGAATCCGTCTGCTGCCCAATTAAGTTGGTCCCTGCCACGAGGGCCTTGTCTGGCTACCCTGCTCCTTCTGGCAATCCAGAACAAGCATCATCTATCCTGTTCTCAGCCTTGGGTATCATGAGTAGCAATGAGGGTAGCTCCCTGCAACATATCTTTAAATCAGAAGTGTGTCATCTAATTATTTGGTTGTGTTTTCACAAACTGAGCCCTCCGGCTCCGGATTACAAATTGTGTGTGTGCATATTATTTTTCCATCACAGGGCCCCACCCAGCTGCAATGCCAGCCTACCCCAGGCAACAAACCTGGCTAGCCCCTTTCTCCATCCTGGGTACCCAGAGAGTGCGACTGATAGGGACTGATTGCATGCACCGTAGTGTGATTAAGCAAATTAACCTGATTTTCCCCGTCCTTGTATAGTTCCCTGAATAAATCAGATCTGTTTTTTCTGCAATTTACATCGACTGTGGCGTCAGTTTATGCTGAAGGTATTGCACTGTTACTCTTGTACTGCATCACCTTATTTTACAGTGGGTCCCCAGAGTCAAGCTGAAGGAACCAGTCCTGGGGTAAGTGCCAAATATAAGTGTATGTACAAAGCATATCAGGGGTGTTGGGAAGGTGCACAGTGTGTATTGTGTGGGCCACTAGTGGGAAAAGAGGGGGGTCACAGTGTCCTGGAGGGCTGTGGCCTGGTTAGCTGGACCAAAACCAACCCTGACCTTAAGGTGGAGGCACCCGTTTCAGAACTCAGGCCCCTAATCCTGTTGGTAGTCAAGCAGGCAGGGGTAGTAGCCTTTGGGATAGCGCCACCTAGGTGTTACATATGAATAACTGAATAAATTATAACAGCTGAATTATGTATGCCAACCACATTTAGTGCACACAGGACTACAATCAATAGAACAACAACAGTCCTTTCATAAACAGCTAAAAATCCTATCTGACTTTTCTTTAACTTTCAAAATTTAAAGACCAAGTACAAGACATCAACATATAGCTTCTGGCACCCAGATGACATACCAAGGTACAAATATCTCCATAATGCCAGCACCAAGGTTGCCAAGGAAGCTAAAGCAAATTACTCAACCAGTGTAATCTAGTCACTAAAGCACTGTCAATCAGGTGACAGCAGGTTCAAAACTCCTCTAGAGCCAAATACTCACTGTGTGACCTTGGGCTAGTCACTTAAAGGAGTAGTCCACCCAGAATTTGCAAAAAACATATGTTATGCAGAGTGTTTTGATATGTAGGTTAAGTCCTAGTGTGCCCTTTCCTCTGTCTGCTATTAGGAGTTTTTCCTAAATTAGCCTGCTAGCTGTATGATAGTTTTATGACCCCTGAAGATCTCCATCACAAATGGGTTTATTGGCTTTCTTTCTCCTACGATGCACCCTGTCTCATGTGACACTGATATAGCCATGCCCTTAGATTTAGCATGTGCACCGCTTTAAAATCAGTTCACAACGGCAAGTAACTGTTCTTATCCAGGGAGCACAAATGCCAACAATTACAGTTTAGCACAGGGTTTCTCAAATGGTGAGGCCAGCCTCCCAGGGGAGACTCCAACCTGTTCCAGGGGAGGTGCAAGCAAGCCTTAAAATGTACAATATTTTAATGTCAGATTTTCAATGCTTTGTGTGATAGGATGCAGCAAACTAAAGTGAATAATGGCATGCGAATTTATGTACAAAATGGGTGACCAGGAAAGTCGCACTCAACAAACACTTGTTTCCTGGTATGACATGGGGGAAAGCTGAATGGAGGAAGTACAGTTCTTGGAAACTGTGAAAAACAAAATGCAAAATAATACAAATGAATAGGTACAAGGTAACAACTGACCCATTATACTGGCTGCAGAAAAGCACAAATGCAAAGGCTAGGTTGAGAGGTACAAGGAGCAAGAGCAGGATAAAGCAAAGTGGTCCCTGAGAAGGTGTTTAAAAACAAGGTAAAACTGACAAAGAAAGTAATCCGACTCATGGAGGTATTGCAGCAAGGGGTGCAGTAAATAGGGTCCAAAACCCAGAAATGTGGCATGAGTAGGCTGACATGGGGAGGGGGTTATACAGAGGGAAAATAATAAGTTTAATAAAATGAGAATGAACTCAACTACTCAAAGGAGTGTCACTATTTCTTGTGCTGTGCAAAAGTATGATAATTGTTCTAACTATGGGGAGGTCCAAAATTATTTCTATATTGGGGGCCTCAAGATCTTTTCCAAGACTTGGGGAGGCTCACTATGACAGTGTGTGAGAGCTACTGGTTTAGCAGATACCTGAGAGCAAGCTAACTGGGGTGTCTAAGAAAACAGCTGCTAAATAGCTCTAATTCATTATTTACGTTTTCGGTGTGTGTCGGGTCTAGCTAGCAGTACTAAGTGTTTTCATTTTAAAATGCTATTTCATCAAACTACACACAATAAAAAGCACAGAAATTGCCCCAGATCATCAATGCTATAATTAGTAAAGACTGTAGCTGTTTTCTTACAGAGCACCTACTCAGCTCTCAAGTATTTGCTAAACCATAAATGTAGGTACCATCATTCTACTAGAAGAAACTGGGAGTTGGGGCTGATTTTGCTCTGTGACATCACTTTCATTTATTTATTTTTTTGTTTGTTTTTTGTTACAAATGTGAAGTGTCTTTTTAATAAAGTATAAAAATATGTATGTGAGAGTTATTTAGTTTGAAGAATATTTGTTTTATTACTTGAAAAAGTGTGATACGCTAAATGTGTAGTGCAGCGAACCACTGTAAAATGGAATCAAATGTGTAGCTGGAATAGTCACTGTCATCCTGTTGCTTTCATGCCATACCACGGGCAGGAGAAAAGCTGACTTCAAAGTATTTTGCAGTTTCTAGGCTGCAGCTTCACACCATACACTTCATTTGTAAAAACAGATAAATATAAAAATCTCGTCACAGAGCAAAATCAACACTAACTGCTAATATAATGTTGATACCTATATTTAAAGTTTAGCAAATACTTGACATCTGAGTGGGGTTTCTGTAAGAAAACAGCTAGAGTCTTTATTAATTATAGGTAGAATTGATGATCTGGGCAGTTTCTGTGCTTTTATGGTTGTGTGTAGTTTGATAAAATTAAAAGTTTTTAAATTAAGAACACTCCTGCTAGCTAGACCTGATGCACATACAAAACAAAAATAGTGAGTTAGAGCTATTTCGTAACTGTTGTCTTACAGAAACCCCAGTTAGCTTGCTCTCAGGTATCTGCTAAATTAACTTGCCATTTGTGCTCCCTGGATAAGAACAGTTACCTGCTGTTGTAAACTGATTTTAAAGCAGTGCACATGCTAAATCTAAGGGCATGGCTACATCAGTGTCACATATGAGAGGGTGCATCGTAGGAGAAAGAAAGCCAATAAACCTATTTGTGATGGAGATCCCCAAGGGTTGTAAAACTACCATACAGCTAGCAGGCTAATTTAGGAAAAACTCCTAATAGCAGACAAAGGGAAGGACACACTAGGACTTAACATACATATAACATGTTTTTCGCAAATTCTGGGTGGACTACTCCTTTAAAACTCTCAGTGCTCCAGTATATCCAGCTTCAGAAAAGGGTAGAAGTGGACCCCACGGGAAACAAGATGTTCCATGATGAGGAGGCAGATATTACATGGTCACCTAAGACATCAATGCTGACTCGCCTCCTCCAGCAGGAGATGCTACTGCTGTACATGAGTGGCAAGCCTGCTCTCCCCCCTAGGGTATAAGTGTGACCCAAAGGTACCTTGAATTAAAATACAATATATATAAATTCTTACCTGCTCAATGACATAGAAGGCAAACTCTAAGCGCTGGTTTTGAAGCATGGGTATTAGATGTCTGAACAAGATTGGAAGATGTTCATGCCGGTTACGAAATGGGATAAGGATTGCTACCTAAAAAAATAAACAATTTAATCTCAGTGATTTTAATGGTGTTCCTTGAGATTGCCTACGACTAAATATTGTATACATTTTTAAGCAATGCCAAACAAAATAGCTGCTCAGAAAACAACCATGGGGCACACAGCAACTACAAAAATGATTACTAAAAAACAAATACAAAACACTAATATGTAGCTGGTTAACAGAAAAGAGATGATTTATTACAGATATCAAAATATTTATTCAAAAACTTAAAGCAGGCACATGAACAAGACTCTGGCAATCCCGGGTCTGCCAGGGTCTCGTTCATGTGCTTGCTGTAGGTTTGTTTAATAGACCAACTCTTCTCTATGTTAGCAGCTACACATCAGTGCCCACATTTTTTTTTTTTTTTTAAACAACCCAAGCCAGAAATAAATTTCATTTAGTTGGTTATCAAAATTAAACTGATGTAGCTGCTGGCTAGTCACATCAGCGGCAGTTTGGGGGAAGAGGAGCCTGCTTTTTTTTTTTGCTGCGGTCGGTAGCGAGTGGGAGGGAGCAGAGGATACAGGCCACTTGGCTGAAGAAAGCAGCATGGAGAGCTGCTTCTGTGGGAGTATTATCTTCCTACCAACCCCGGCATCTAAAATGCCAGTGTAGGGAGGAGCAAGGAAGTTAACAGGAGGAGTCAGCAGAAGGAGTGGCCAATGGTCTTAGAGCAGCAGGAGGAACAGGGAGCAGCACGTGGATCTTACAGCTGGGAAAAGGAACATTTCTTCAAGAAAAGCTATAATTACTGGATCAACTGGGACTCTGCAGGAGAAGATACTCCAAGAACTGGGCAAATTGGGACTTGTGTAGTAATTATGGACAAAGTGCTATTGAAAAGTATTACCTAGAAAGTCAAGTACTGCATAAATGCACTGAACTGCTGAGTGGTAGGATAGTTAATATACAATTAAGTGCTGCTTATATATCGGCATTGTCCAAAGGCACCTGCTATGATGAGGAAAGGTCCTCACCTCACTAGAGTGGGCATGTATGGAAGGGTGGTTGGTGCACAGGGTGTGGGGTGGCCATGGTACTTGACTGGGCTTGGAAGTTTGGGGGCTGCCCAGTGTGCCACCAGCTGGCCCAGATTAGGGAGGCGGTTGAGGGGATTAGAAGGCAGTTGGGAGAGTTGGGGAAAGTAGGGGACAAGGGGTCATCTACATAGCCACATCAGGTGCTGAAACCTCTGGCATAAGGAGAGGAGCAAATGGGGTACTCGGGGGACATAGGGACCTGGGTGAAGGGAGTCAAAAGTGGGAACTTCCAAAAAGCAGGCAGGACACTGGAGTTGGCCAGAGAGACCTGGGAGGGTGGGATAGTACTGAAAGATTTGAAATGGCAGCAGGCGGGAAGGGGGGGGGGGCCCTGGAGCAGGACTCCGCACAAATGCACAGATGGTGCAGAAAGTGTGGGATCTGTAAAACTGGGCAGAAATAACTAAGGCAGGGAACTGATAGAGCTGTGCAGTACAAACCAGGCAGAAAGAAGTGACACAGGAGACGGGGACTTCTAGGATGTCAGGAAGCATTGAGGCAAGTACGGCTCAGGAGGGGTGGAAGATAGCTTCAGGAAAAAGAAGGCAAAAGCCAGATACTGTGGGCCTAAATTCAATCATGGGGTGCAACAAACGTGGGAAAGACAAGCACGGGGGTTGAGCAGGAAAACAGTTATGCACTCCTCGTCACACTGACAGAAGAAGGAAGCGACTCAGAGGAGCCACTGGAGGAAGGAGCAAGGAAGATGGGAAACACTCCCACGGAGGAGGGTTCAGGGGCACAGAAGCTGGGAGACAAAGGGGAAGTTCTCTTGGGAGCTGGAAAATTGCCCAAAAAAGGGGAGGACCTTTGGGAGACACACCTGGGAAGGCGCAAGTTAAAGGAGGAAGGAGATGGTGGGGGTCAGGACGGAGGTGAAAAGGAGCAGGGGCTGGGGGGGCACTGCTCCAGGGGAGATACTGGCTGGTCTAGAGCATCACCGAAAAAAGAAAAGAGACTGAGGTGGACAGGTCAGTGAGGAGGAAGATCTGGGGACAGGGGAGGGGAGGCACTTGCTCCAGGGGGACAAACTGTCATTGTCCACAGTGATTCAGCACAATGTAATGGAACCAAGGTGGTCAGGTCAAAGACAGATATGGGTTGGAGCAGTGGGAACGGACAAGGATTGGGCAGAAGGGAGAGAGGAGGTGACAAGCATGATAATGTGGGGGGAACAGAGATAGCGAGCAGAAACAGGGATAAGGAGGCAGAGTGTGCTGCTCTTGGGTGACTTCATGACTAGGGGATCAGGTGGAGAGGGATGGGGGGGGGCTTCCTGTGGTGTCAAGTCAAGGAGAATACCTGGCTTAACAGTGCATCAGGCACAACATCACAACTATTCTCTAGCACAGGAGTGTGGTGGTACCTCTGACATATTAATACACCTAAGTACAAATGATATACATGGGAACAGTCAGCTGGAGATGCAAGCTAGGTTTAGGGAGCTGGCCAGAGTGTCAGGACGTAGGGTGCTCGGTCTCCTTCTCTGATTCTACTGGCGCCTAGGGCCAGTGTAGAAAACAAGCAGAAAATATAGGATAGAAATGCATGGCTCTGTAAATGGTGCAAGACCAGGGGGTATGGGTGGGTAGGGGACTGGGAAGCAACCTGGGAGGACAAGGATCTGTTCGGTAAGGGCGGGCTCCACCTTAGCAATGAGGGAAAATAAATCCTGCAACTGAGACTGGCAGACTTCATTCATTCCAGGTGGGATTTAAACTTGTGAAGGGGGGAGGGAAAAGGGAAGGCCCTGGCCTTCTCTCACAGGCAGAGGAAAGGGGACACAGGGCAGGAGCAACAGATAGGGCACATGTTGGTCCATGTAGACAGAAGGCAAGGTGGCCCAAGGGCAGGGGAGAGGAAGGCAAGGAGGCAGGTTTGAGGGTGGTCCTGATAAACGCCAGAAGCATGAGTAATAAGATGCTGGAGCTGCAGGCGCTGATGGTGGAGTGGGTGGATGTGGTGGCAGTCACAGAGACGTGGGCCACATCAAGACACGACTAGGATCTAAACATACTTGGGTACACCACATGCAGAAGGGATGGGGGAGGGAAGGGGGGGAGGTTTTATCATCAGAGATAGCATGGGGATATGCAAGGTGGAGGAAACAGGAGACCAGGTAGAGGCTCTCTGGGTCACCTTGCAGGCTCCGGGTGGAAAACGGGTGAAGATGGGGGTGGTATATAGACCCCCGGGCAGGAGGAGGAACAGGAAGAAGGCCTGGTGGCTAACCTTAAGGACCACTGTGGTGGAGGTAAGGACATCACTGTGGTGATGGGAGACCTGAATATGCCAGAAGCAGACTGGTGAACCATGGCGTCTACATCGAGCAAGGAGCAGCACCTGTTGGATGTCTTCCAGGATGCGTTCCTTGCCCAGCTGGTAACGGAGCCGACAAGGGAGGGGCGCATCCTGGATGTGGTCCTGTCAGACTGGGAGCTCATCAGGGACCTAGCTGTTGGGAGACCCACTGGTGGGTAGCGACCATGCCATGATATGGTTCTCCCTAGAACTAGGGGGCAGGGTAGAACACACAAGAACGACAGTGGTGAATTTCAGAGGGGCAGACTTTGGGGGAGATGGAGCAGATCCTGAGGGGGCTATCTAGATGCGATCAGGCCAAGCACGGGCACGAAGGCACGATGGGAAATTATCAAAAAAGGGGCTCCTGGAGGCTACCAAGACCTGCACGAGGAAAGACGGGGGGGCAAAGCTAGGAGGCAGAGTCGATGGTCAAAGGAGGTCCAGGATGTGGTGAGGGAGAAAAGGCTGCTTATAGCTCGATATAAATGCTCTCGGAGGGGCTATATCCAAGGAGGAGTATGATATGGTAGCTAGGAGGTCACCAGGGTGGTGAGATTGGCTAAGGCCGGGGCAGAGCAGAGACTGGCACAGGGGATTAGAAGGGGGGGAAGGTTCTTTCAGTATAACAGGGAAAGAAGAAAGGTGAAGGGGCACATCAGTCGGCTCAAGATAGGGGGTGAGTGGGTGGAAGAAGTGGGAGAAAAGGCAGCGGTACAAAAATACAGGTTACTCACCTGTAACAGAAGTTCTAGGAATGGTATATGTCGTTCATCCACACTTTCTGGCAGGTATCCTTGCCGCTTTAATTCTTGCCAGAAGGTCTTCAAGCTGGCTCCTCCCACCCACCCGGGTGGTAAAACTCTCGGCTCCGCCCCATGACGCCAGATCTGGCCCGCTGAAAGCTCAGGTTGTGCATATCGAGGCCAGGAGGTCGGGTGGTGGTAGGATGAACAACACATACCATTCCTAGAACTCCTGTTACAGGTGAGTAACCTGTATTTCTAGGGACATGGATATGTTGTTCATCCACACTTTCTGGCAGACTCCTAGCAGTTCTCTGTAGGAGGAGGCAGGCAAGGCGCACACCCCCGATACTTACTTGGGAAAGAGAGACTGGAGAACCGAGGCCCCAAAACCAGCATCCCGGCGTGACTCAAGGTCGATGTGGTAGTGGGTAATAAAGGTATGTGCCAACTTCCAGCTAGCAGCCCTGCAGATATCCTGGATAGGGACATCCCTGGAAGCAGCTACCGATGCAGCGGTATGGCGAGTAGAATGAGCTCTTATCCCTCTGGGAGGCTCCATGCCCGCCAACCTATAGCAGAGCTCTATGCAGGAGGTGACCCACCTGCCTATCGTCCCAGCTTGGCTGCAGGTCTGCCAGGTCGCGGCTTCAGCGTGGGTGACAAACAGCTGGCGAACCTCTCCTGAACTTCAGCCATCCGCCTCCTTATAATAGCGAGCCGCCTGCCTAGGGTCCAAAGTATGGAGCCTATACTCTGCCTCCAGGTGTGATTGGGGTAGAACAGCTGCAGAGTCAACACCTGGTTAAGGTGAAACTCCGACACCACCTTCAGAAGGAATTTCGGGGTGAGGCGCAGGACAACCTTGTCCCTGTGTAAGACCAGATAAGGAGACTCGATAGAAAGTGCCTGGAGCTCTCCCATCCTTCTGGCTGACGTGATAGCCACCAAGAAGGCGGTCTTCCACGACTGGTGTGAAATATACCTGTGCACTGGTTCAGAATGGAAGCGCATGAGCTTGGCCAGCCTACCAGCAGTAGATCCCACGGAATTGGAGGTTCTCGCGCCGAGAGGAAATGTGGTCAAGGCCTTGAAGCGCCCGACCACCTTCTCCTGTGCACCGACTGCTTCCCCGCCCACGCCTGGTAAAGCAGAGAGGCTGCCAGGTGCACCTTAAGGGTCGCGATCAAGCCCTTGCTGAGAAAGGGACCACAGGTCCAGAATGCTTGCCAAGGGGCAGTCGGAAGGGTCCAAGCCCTTTCCCTGACACCAAATGGAGAATCTCTTCCATTTGAAGGCACAGCATTTTCTGGTCAACTCCTTACGGGATGCCTCAACGACGCTGAGGACCTCGTCGGAAAGACCCAAGGCCTGGAACTCTAGCCGCTCAGGAACCAGGCAGTTAGGTGCAGGGATTGAAGGTCCAGATGGAATACCTTCCCCTGGTTGATTGAGATCAGGTCCGGGTGGGCTGGAAGCTGCCTCGGGAGCCTGGAGCTGAGGCTGAGGAGGTTTGATCAAACTGGCATGGGCCAGTCTGGGGCTACCAGAATCACCTGCGCCTTGTCCCTCCTCGCCTTGAGAAGCACCTTGTGGATCAAGGGAAATGGGGGAAAGGCGTAGAAGAGGCCCGGGGTCCACGGCCTCGAGAAGGCATCCCCCAGCAGCGAGCCCTGCTGAGAGGGGCGGGCATGGAACAGACTCAGCTTCGCATTCTCTCTGGAGGCAAACAGGTCCACCTGAGGTGTGTTCCAGTGGGAGAACAGATCTTGTACTACCTCCGGCAGGAGAGACCACTCGTGAGACGCAGCCCCTATCCGGCTTAGGGCATCGGCCAGGGTGTTGGAGGCTCCTGCCACGTGAATGGCTAGGAGATCCGCCTCCAGGCTGCGCACGAGGGACCATATGCGGAGAGCTTCCTTGCATAACAGCATGGAGCATGTCCCGCCCTGGCGGTTCGGATAGTACATGGTCGTGGTGTTGTCCGTCTGGACCTGAACCATTTGACCCTGTAGAAACGGAGCGAAGGCGGTGAGAGCCAGACGGACCGCTCGGAGCTCCAGCAGGTTGATGTGGCATCGGGACTCCTGAAGGGACCAGAGGCTGTGCGCTCGGTGTTCCCCCAGATGGGCACCCCAACCCATCAGAGATGCATCGGTCGATAGAGAGACCGTCGGCTCAGGGCGGATGAACAGGATGCCCTCCTGCAGGTGTGCTGGAACGATCCACCACTGGAGAGCGTTCCACATCTCCTGGGTCACTGTCATGGGCTGGTCCAACGGATCGCAGTGTTGTGACCACTGGCTGGCCAGTCCCCATTGAAGGGGACGCATGTACCAACGGGCCCAACAGACCACGCTGGTGCAGGCCGCCATGAGGCCCAGGAGGCGCAGGAAGTCCCGGCAGGGCGCAATTGCCCAACCAGAAATGATTGGGCAAAGGAGGAAAGAACCTCGGCCCTGTCCGCCGGGAGCCGTGCTCTGGCTCGTAGAGAGTCGAGCTCTGCCCCGATGAACAGTATCACCTGCTTTGGCACGAGTTCCGACTTGGCCTCGTTGATGAGGAGACCAACCTGAGAGCAAACCTGGAGGGCCAGATCTCTGGACCGCTCCACCTCCTGTCTGGAGGGGGCTTCTATCAGCCAATAGTCCAGGTAAGGGTACACCCGGACCCCTCAGTGCCGCAGGAATGCTGTCACCACTGCCATGCATTTGGTGAAGACCCTGGGAGCTAGGGAGAGGCTGAAGGGCATGCTCGGAACTCGTAAAGGGATCCCTCCGCTCTGAAGCGGAGGAATCTCTGATGGGAAGGACAGATTGGGACGTGAAAGAACGCATCCTGGAGGTCCAGGGAACAGAACCACACGCCTCATTCCAAGGATGGGATTATCTGAGCCAGAGTGACCATCCTGAAGGTCAGAGACCTTAGGAACTTGTTCAGGTCATGCAGGTCGAGAATGGGGCACCAGCCCCCCGTCCGTTTTGGGACCAGGAAGTACCTGGACACAAACCCCGGGTCTGGAGGTGGATCCGACACCTTCCTGATCACCTCTTTTTCGAGGAGCAGGGCAATATCGGCTCGGCGGGCCAACAGCGAGGCTGCGGACCCCGTGGCCCTCCGAGGGGCGACGACTCGAAAGGGTGGGGCCTGCTCGAACTCCAGAGGCAGGCCTTTTCCTACCACCTCCAACACCCCGCAGTCCGTGGTGACAGCGGACCAGGCGGAAAGGAAGCGGCGGAGCCGTTCCCCCATGGGGGGAACCCAGGGGGCGGCACCCCTCAACCAGTCACTGGGCAGGCTTGGAGGAAGAACCGGCCGAGGGACCTCCTGGGCCTTTACCTCCTTGCTTCCTGTTGGAGGAAGCCGCCGGCTTGGGTTTGGGACACCAAGCGAGCCTGCTGGCCCTGTTGCTGGTGCTGCTGGGCCAGTCGAGATGCAGGGACCGAAGGACGAAAGGACTTCTGCTGCTGACGGCGGCCTTTGTCCCTCTGGGTGGAGGTGACAGAGTCCAGGGTGGCACTGGACTTCGATCCGCTGGAGGTGTCCCTCCACTCCAGGGCCGAAGAGGTCAGTCCCCAAGAAGGGGACGTCCGCCAACTTGTGCTGGATATCCTCAGCCACGCCCTGCGTCGCATGGCCACCGCAGCAGCTACTGACCTGGCACAGGAATCACCTATGTCCAGAGCAGTCTGAAGCTGCTGCTCCGCCACCGCCCTACCCTGGTCCCACACCTGGCAGACCGTGGTCTGCAGGTCAGGTGGGAGATGAGGAACAACTTCATCCAGGGAGCCCAAGAGGGCGTGGGAGAAGTGTGCCATCAGCACGGCCGAGCTGGCCTTGTCGCGAGGCCGAGGGAGGACGAAGCGTACACCTTGCGCCCGAAAAATCCAGCTTTTTGGACTCTTTGTCGGGGGGCTTATCCACATCCCGAGCGTTACCGGAAAACGCTGTCGGTGACTAACCCCTCGGCAGAGAGGTGCTCCGAGAAACCGGGCAAAGAGCTGGTAGGGACCACATACTTCCTGGCCATCCTGGCCGAGGGCGCAGGACAGGAAGCAGGCCGCTACCCAAGCTCCAAGTCTGGGCCGACAATGGCCTCAACCACCGGAAAGGCCTCCGTGGGAGAATCCCCTTGGTCCAGAATCCCCGTCAGGGGATACTTGGCCCGTTTGGACACGGGCTCGAGCTGCATCCCGTTGGACTCCAAGATGAGTCGAAGCAGAACCAAGAAGGACGATGGGCTATCGTCCACTGACTGGCCCCCGGAGGACTCCAGGTCGAACTGCCCGGAGAACAGGGAGGAGTCGTCGTCTGATTCCGAAGAGTCTGCGAAAAGCTGCCTCGGCCCTGAGCCACCCTCCACCTGCCGAGGACGGTCGGGAGTGAGGGTGACCAACAACCTGCCGGGCAGGCCGTGACCCGACCGAGAATTCTTGGTCGGTGCCCCCGACTTCGGTTGTGGAGGCGGAGGTTCCACCACAATTGGTGGAGCAGCTGGTTTTGGCCGAGCAACCGGCCCTGGAGCAGGCAACTCTATTGGAGCGACTGGCTGCTTCGGTCATTCAGGCGACAGCCACTTGATGGCCGGGGTCTTGACTGGGGTCGGCTTAGGCCCGGACAACAGCAACTGCTGCCACATAAGGTCCTCGTAGCGCCGGCGCAATTTGAGCCACAGCCTCCCCTCAGCCGAGAAAGAACTGCGTCGCCGCTTACCTCGGTATTGAGACCGAGATCACCGATGTCGGCGGGAATGGCTGGACCGAGAAGAGGTCCGAGACCTTCAGGGGGACCAAGGATGGGTATGAGAAGGGGCGGAGGACACCCGCTCTTCCCTCGGCTCGGGCACTTTAACCGGGGACTGCGGCCCAGAAGGCACAGGCAGATCCTCGGTATCCACTGGGGGGGATCGGTGAAGGAGGGTTGTCAGCTTTCCAGTCGACAGCCCGTCTAACGGATCGAGAAAATCTCGACTTCGGCTAACGGGAGTCTCAGCAGGCTGGCCTGACGGGGCACGGAAGCCAGCGGCCTCGAGCCGCAACCTCGACCGGCAGACGGTCGGTTGTCCGGGAAGGGGACTTCCGCCTCCCACGGTAACGCCGACGGTGGGATTTAATTTTCAACTCCTTTTCTGGGCCGAGAAGAATAAACCGATAGTCCCTCCTCCCTCGGGAAAGGGACTGACAAAGCTCCTGAACGGCTATACACGAGGAACTCCGAGAGAGCGGGATAAATGCTGCGGTCGAGGAGGAGGAAGATGCGGCCTGGGCCGCCTCCTCGAGGGCGATCATCTGCTCGAGCTGCTCAGCCGAGACAGCCGCCGGACACCGCCCAACGAGCCTCTTTAGATTTTACCGGCGGGAAACGCTTCTCGGGGTGCCCAAGCTTAAATCGGGCAGCGCGATCGTCCAGGACGTTGGCAGAGAAAGAGTGGCACAACTCGCAGGCCTGCGGGTTGTGATCTAGGCCAAGGCAGTAGACGCACGTGGAATGCGGATCCGTCCTGGACATTTTCTCCCCGCAACGGCACCTCCGAAAGCCGGGAACAGATTTGTCCATCGCAGCCACGAGGGAAAATGAAGACCGAAGTTTAGAAAACTTCAAAACCAATTTTGGACGAACCGAAGAGTTAGGATCCAGTCTAAAACGCAGAGCGCTAAGGAGGGAACCTGAGCTTCCAAGCGGTATGGAAGATCTGGCGTCATGGGGCGGAGCCGAGAGTTTTTCCACCTGGGTGGGTGGGAGGAGCCAGCTTGAAGACCTTCCGGCAAGAATTAAAGCGGCAAGGATATCTGCCAGAAAGTGTGGATGAACAACATATCCATGTCCCTAGAATGACTTTTTTGCCTCTGTCTTTACCAAGGATGGGGGGCACCAGTAGGAGAGGGGGCAGGGGACACGGCGAATGAAGAGGGGGGAAAAGGATGACGAAATGCCCAGAGGTAGGATGTTGGATGTACTCAAGGCCTTAAAAGGGGACAAGGCACTGGGCCCTGATGGGATCCACCCGGGAGCTCAGGGAGTTGGGGGATACCCTGGCCACCCCCCTAGCAGATCTTTTTAACTCCTCCCTGCTGTCTGGGAGAGTACCTCAGGATTGGAGGACAGCCTATACTTTGTCTATCCGCAAGGGGGTGCCCTGCAAGAGAAGCCGGGTAACTATAGGCCAGTTAGTCTGATGTCAGTACTGGGCAAAGTGATGGAGATCATCCTGAAGGAAAGGATAGAGGGGGTGCTGAGGGCACGGGGTCACACAGACATTCGCCAGCATGGCTTTAATGGCAGATCGTGCCAGACAAATCTGGTGGAGTTCTATGAAGAGGTGACAAGGACATTGGATCAGGGCAGGCCAGTGGATGTCCTCTTTCTGGACTTCAGCAGGGCTTCTGACTCAGTGTCACATCATGGGGTACTGGAGAAGCTGGAGTGTATGGGGGTTGGGGGGAAGATGGGCAGGTGGATAGAAAACTGGCTGGCAGGGCAGGTACAGAGGGTGAGGGTGGGGGGTCTCATCCTCAAGGTTAGTCACAAGCGGGGTCCCACAGGGGTCGGTGCTGAGTTATCTATTTCATGCCTATGTCATGGACATCAGAAGTGGTATCAGGAGCAGGATAACTAAGCTGTGGGCGGTGGTGGATGGAGAGGTGGGAAAGCTGGATGTCCTGGAGGACCTAGAGACTCTAGGGAGGTGGTCACAAATCTGGAAACTAAAGTTTAATACTGCAAAATGCAGGGTTCTGCACCTGGGGGCCAAAAACCCGACTCAAATACACCTTGAGGGGAGAGACACTGCAGGTTTTGACGGGAGAGAAAGACCTCAGAGTGGTGGTGGATGTCAAAATGAACAACTCAGAGCAATGTAGAAGGGTGGCGCCACAAGCAAATAAAATGCTAGGGTCCATAGCAGGGGAATAACCTCAAGGAGTAGTGAAATACTCCTTTCGCTGTACAATAGCCTGGTTAGCCCACACCTCGAATACTGTGTGCAGTTTTGGCATCCCAACTTAAAGAAGGACATTGCGTTACTGGAGAGGGTACAGAGGAGAGCAACCAAGATGGTACTGGAGCTAGGACAAAGGTCCTATGAGGAGCAACTGGGGGAGCTCAACCTATACTCGTTGAGAGGAGAGAAGAGATGGGGGGGTATGACAGAGGTCTTCAGTTCTCTCAAGGGGATCAATAGGGTAAGCCTTGAAGGGGTCCTTCAGCTGAGGGAACCGGGGGCCACCAGGGGACACCCCATGAATCTGGATGAGGGGAGGCTGGGGGGGAAACAAGGAGGTGCTACTTCACACACAGAGTGGTGGAGCCCTGGAATGCGCTGCCCAGGGAAATGGTGGCTGCTACTACTGTGGAGGAGTTCAAGAAGGGCTGGGATAGGTGCAGGGGGAGGGTACATCCAGGAGCCCCGCTGGGAAATAGGAGTCCTTGTTGGGAGGGAGAGCTAAAATCAGTGCCTTGCATAGGCACTGACTATCGAGCAAACTTGATAGACCACAAGGACTATTCTGCTAGCTTCATAGTATGTCAGTACAGTAAATAGCAAATTCTGCAGACTACAATATTTAATAGTGAACTTGCAGATCTATGTAAATTTAGACTGCCATCAAGGAGTTAAATATTGTTTGACGGAAGCAGAGTAGAACAAAGAATCATAATCCAGGACTTCTAGCAAATGACATCTATAAAACCATGCAAGATGGATATACAGATAAGCTATTTATAGTGCATGCACCCACACACATACACAAACTCATGCCCAGTTTCATGTAGAACAGCAGAAATGGTCAGTGGTATAGTAATGTTTCAAGCAAGGAAAGTGGGAGCAATGCATATGGTTAAGAATGTGTAAAAGACAATATAATCCACCCCCCCAACACACACACACACAGTGTGCGATGACCACTTTTAGTTCAATTTTATGCTCCAACCACTGTACTGCATTATCATCCCTAACTTCTCCCAAGACTATACTTGAAGAAAAGAAAAAAAATAATCAAATCCTCTGAGCAGAGGGAAGTAATTAAACATTTGTGTACTACAAGAAATAGCCTCACCTTCCATCGAGGTTTGCAGTCTTTTGGTTTCCAGTGACCACCAGGTTCAATATCAAGAAACTTAGAGAAAATCTGCTGAAGTTCATCTAAGCTGACTTCACTCATGTTGACTTCAATGACACCCTCTAAATCGAACAAAGAAAAAACCACACAGGTGAATCATGTACCTATTAATTTAATGTTTCACTGAAACCTACGTTTACATTTCTAGGTGAATATCTATTATCCAAATTAAAGGTGGTCTCCTAGTCAGAGCTGAAAATTTTACTCACCTCTAACTGCATTTCATCCAGAATTATTGATCCACAACTACACACAATTCCATTCCTGCTCAAGGGGCTAGCACCTGTAAACTATCCAATCGGATTCAAACTGCAATCATGTTCACACCTACACGTCACACAATTACCTCCAACCAACAGATCTTTTCTGCTGAAGGGAGAATCCTTGTAAGTAGACCCCAAGGTTCATAAAACATACTGTAGAAACAGACAGACGGCAGATAAGGACCGTTTCGCCCACCTAGGCTGCCCATTTCCCTACCTACAGGACAAGCGGAAGATCCCATTTAACCAATAGCCTGTTTCTTCTTACCCCCCACAAAAATTGCCTTGTGTCTGCCCCATGCATTCTTGAATTCTTCCAGTTTTAGACCCCACAACCTCCTCAGGAAGGCTGTTCCATGCGTCCACCACCCTCTCTGTGAAAAAATACTTCCTCACATTGCCCCGAGCAGTCCCCCCTCTGTCTTCAAATTGTGTCCCCTTGTTCTTGCATATCTCTTTTTTCTGAAAGATGCTACCCTCTTGGACTTTGTTGATTCCACTGAGGTACTTAAAAGTTTCTATCATGTCCCCCCCATCCCTCCTTTCCTCAAGGGTATACATGTCATGTTCCTTTAGTCTCTCCTCGTATGGCTTCTCTTGCAGACCCTGCACCATTTCAGTTGCCCTCCTCTGGACTGCCTCCATCCTGTCTATGTCCTTGCAGACATGGGGTCTCCAGAACTGGACGCAGTACTCCTGATGGGGTCTCACCAACTGTCTGTACAGGGGGATAACAACAACATGTTTTCTGCTGGTGATGCCTCTCCCTATACATCCCAGTATCCCCCCGGCCCTCCCCACTGCCTTCTCACATTGCTTGCCAACCTTAAGGTCATCTGATATGATTACCCCTAGGTCCCTTTCCGTTTTTGTTGTTCCTACCTCCCCCCCCCCACTGTGTAATCTTCCCTGGGTTTTTGTTTCCCAGGTGCATTATTTTGCACTTCTTTGCATTGAGTCCAAGGTGCCATACTTTTGACCATTCCTCCAACCTTGTCAAGTCCCTTCTCATCCTGTCCACGCCTCCTTGTGTATCAACCCTGTTGCAGATCATTGTGTCATCTGCAAAGAGGCGTACTTTTCCTTCCAGTCCCTCTGCAATGTCACTTATAAAGACATTAAAAAGGACTGAACCCTGCTGTACTCCACTAGTAACCCCTCTTTCTTCAGAGTGGACTCCATTTACAATTACCTTCTGTGTCATGTTGTCCAACCAATGTTTTACCCAGGCTACCACCCTGGGACCCACTCCCAGGCTGGTTAATTTGATATTAATCTTTTGTGTGGGACAGTGTAAAATGCCTTGCTAAAGTCTAGGTAGGCCATGTCCACAGCCCCTCCCTGGTCTACTACTTTGGTCACCCAGTCAAAGAAATCAATTATATTAGTCTGACATGACCTTCCCGCTGTGAACCCATGCTGCCTTGGGTCCTGTGCCCCACTGGCCTCTAGGTACTCAACAATTCTTTCCTTCAGAAGTGATTTCATCACTTTCCCTACCACAGAGGTCAAACTGACAGGTCTGTAGTTTCCTGCCTTTGTCTTGGTCCCACTTTTGTGAAGGGGAATCACATCCGCCTTCCTCCAGTCCTCAGGTACCACACCATCCTCCCAAGATTTGTTAAAAGGGTAGTCAGTGGTGTCACTAGTTCTCTCCTTAATTCTTTTAGAATTCTGGGGTGAATTCCATCAGGCCCCATTGCTTTGTCCACCTTCAGTTTTAGGAGTTCTTTCAGAATTCTCTCTTCTGTGAAAGGACTGGGATCGACCCCCCTATCCAGAGTGCGTCTGTTAATTGGATTAGGCACCTCTTTTGTGAATACTGAGCAGAAGTATTTGTTCAGTATCCCTGCTTTTTCACTGTCCCTCTCTGCCCACCCACCGTCCATTCTATTCAGCTTCACTATCCCTCCCTTTGTCTTCCTACGCTCCCTGATATACCTATAAAAGGTTTTATCCCGTTTCTTAACCGAGTTGGCTATCTTTTCCTCGGTTTAGGCCTTTGCTATTCTGACTACCCTTCCTGCTTCCTTCTGCCTTAACTGGTACAGTTCTGTCCTGTTCCTTCTGTGTTTCCTTACACTTCCTAAATGCTATTTTTTTCTCCCCAACCTTCACCGCCACCTCTTTTGAGAACCACAGTGGCTTTTTCTTTCATTTTGATTTGTTTATTTGCTTCACAGAAAGGCTTGTTGTCTCTGTGATGGCAGTTTTGCCGTTTCCCCATTTTGCTCCACCCCCTCCTTTATTTTATTTAGCTTTTGTTTACTGGGTAAGTACACTAGACAAGTATTATGCCTATTTTCAGGAACAGCCTTCTAGCCTGTTTGCTAGTGCTTTTCTAAGACACTCTCCCATCTTGCCAAAGTCAGCCCTCCTGAAGTCCAGAACCCTCACTTTTGTATGGCTTGACTCTGCAGCTGAGTTTATCATGAACCACACTGTTTGGTGGTCACTTGTTCCCAGATGGCTACCCACTTCTAGATCCAAGATCCTCTCACTGTCCCCATTTGAGAGTATGAGGTCTAAGACTGCTCCCTCACGAGTGGGTTCCAAAACTAGCTGTCTGAGGCATGCCACCTGAAGGGCATCGAGAATGGCCCTGCTTTTGGATGTGGCTACAGCAACGGTGCTCCAGTTAATATCTGGCACATTAAGGTCCCCATCAACAGCATCTCCCCTTTCTCTGCCATCCTAAGAATGCCTTCTATCATATCCTTGTCCATTCCCTCCCCCTGACATGGGGGTCTATATAAAACCCCTGTGCGGATTGTGGTACCATTTCCAGTCTCTAAGGTGACCCACAGTGCCTCCTCTCCTCCCTGTTTACTCTTTTGTTCAGTTGCTTTTATCCCTTCCCTTACATAGAGAGCTACTCCGCCCCCTCTTCTCCCCTCCCTGTCTCTCCTGTAGGTTGTGTACCCTGGTATGTTAATCTCCCAGTCATGGTTCTCTGTGTACCATGTTTCTGTGACTGCTACAATATCCAGGCAACCCTCTTCCAACAAGGCCACCACTTCAGGGAGCTTGTTGCCCAGACTACGGGCGTTGGCACTCATTACCCTTCATTTCTTGATGGCCTTACCCCTTTTTGTCCCATCCCTGTCCTTATTGCATTTGTCATTTTCTCCACTTACCTCACTTAGTACCCTGATTTTTTTTTTTGGGGCGCTAGGATTTCCCTGCTCCTGTCCAGTGCCTCCCCCTTGGCTAGTTCATGAAGCATTTAAACCTATCACCTAGGATCCTGGTTCCTCTCCTGGAGAGATGCAGACCATCATGCCAGTATATGCCTGCATCCCTCCAGGTGGTCCCCCAGTCCCCAATGAAGCCAAATCCCTGAGCTCTGCACCAGTTTTTCAACCACTGATTGAACCTCATGGTGTGGAGCACCCTAGCCTCACCCGTGCCACAGACAAGCAGCACCTCTGAGAAGATTACCGTGTGTGCTACTTGTCTAAGGCCCCTCCCCAACTCTTCCTGCACTGCTCTGATCCCTTTCTTAGGCAGGTCATTTGTCCCTAGGTGGACAATGACATCCAGCTCCCTCCCCTGTGCAGCTACTCCGGAGATCTGAAGGATTCGCTCCTTGTCCCTCCAAGCCATGGTGCCAGGCAGGCACCTTACCTCCCTCTCTCCTTCCTCCCCCTGTTCTACCTTCCTAACAATGGAGTCCCCCACCAGGAGTTGTTTCCTTCCCCTGTGGGGTCCCATGCCACCCTCCTGTGGGTCTCTTTTGTGGAGGTTCCCAGCTTCCTCCTTGGTCTCCGCTGTGGGTGCCTCCACAGAGGAACCACAGTTTGCCAGAACGGCATATGAATTGTGGAGAGGTACAACTGGAGGGATGTGCCTCTGTTCCACCACCCTCACCCTCCCTGAGCCCACTATGGTCCAACCACTCCTCTTTCTTGGCAACCTCTTAGGCAACGGCAGTGGCCCTGGTGGTCCCTGGGTGGGAGAGGAGGTCCCACAAGTCCTAGCCAACTCAGCCTGGAGATGAGCAACCTCCTCCGTCAGCCAAGAGAGGTGCCTACAGATGGGACAACACCATATCCTCCAGAACGTCTCCCGGAAGACTGCTGCTCCACAGCCACTGCACTGCACCACTCCCATCTTGTCTTATTTCTGGCCCCCTGTTTGGAATACACACTCTTTCCTCTTTTTTTTTTTTTTTTTTTCTCCCTACTTACTTACTGCCTCTGTGCCCTTTAAGCTCCTGATCTTCCTGTTCTGAGGCAAGAAGCTCCTATATTTCTCAGTAGTCTCCTTACTTGGTCAGAGTTAGACCTCCAGCTCCTAGGGGAGACAGAGAGCTACTCTTATCCTTCTAGGATGGAGAGTCTTTGGTGGCTCTGTGACCACTCACTTCCTGCTCCCAAACAGGAAGTTCCTATTGTCAGTCAAATCCTGTGCCTATAAAAGTGGAACTGGTTTAGGGTGGAGGGAAGGAGGGCAATATAGTCCCAGTAGAGAAGTTTAGTTATACCAGTAGCTCCTTTCTTCTGGTGTTCTGCCTGTTCTCTGGCAGAAGCTACCTAGGGCAATGTTTAAAATCAGTCTTTAACCTGGCTTCCTTCTAGCTAAGCCACTTCCCCTACTTTGCAAATATTTCTACACTTAGTTAATGGCACAGAAAACAATTCCCTTCAGCCACCCGAGACAAGCACCTAGATAACTACACAGATAACAGCTCACTTCAACTAACTCAGACAAACACACTTTTTTTTTTACCCTAAATTGAAGGTCCCAGTTGTAGAGTTCTAGTTCCTAGTCCCAGTAGCGAAGTTTAGTTATACCAGTAGCTCCTTCCTGTCTGGCGTCAGGATCAAATCAGTCTGTACACTGCTAACAATAAGACAGACCAGGAATTATGTTCCCGTCTGTAACTGAATAAATGTCAGTAAAATGTGACTACTGCTTAAACCACTGACTTTTTTCCCTATTAGAATAGAAGTTTAAGTTGTGCTCACCCCAAAGTCTGAGATAATAAGTATGGGGGGTTTACTGATTGCAGGGGAGCACTCTGGCAAGTAGTCCATCATACCCCTAGAAATAGAGTGTCTCCCTGGGCCATGCCTACCCCCAGCTGACAGACAGAAAGTCAGCATGTGATTCCAGCCTCAGCTGAAGAGACACACTACAGCAGCTGCTTAGAAAATCAAGTGAATGGATAGGGGATTGATTGCAAAGGAAATGCATACAGGAAGAACAGGTTACTCACCTGTAACAGTAGTCCTAGGAGTGGTATATGTTGTTCATCCACACTTCTTGGCACGTCCCTGTCCTCTATAATTCTTGCCAGAAGGTCTTCAAGCTAGCTCCTCCCACCCCCAGGTGGTATAACCCTGGGCTCCGCCCCAAGACGCTAGATCTTAGCCCCCTGGAAGCCAGGTTTGTGCGCCGCAGCCGGGGAGGTCAGGTGGCTCAGTTTGGATGAACATATACAACTCCTAGAACTACTGTTACAGGTGAGTAACCCGTTTTTCTAGGGACGTGGCTATGTTGTTCAATCCACACTTCTTGGCAGACTCCTAGCAGTTCTCCGGGAGAAGAGAGGCAAGGCACACATTCCCTACTTAGGCAACAGAGACTGGAGAGCTGGGGCCCCAAAAACAGCATCCTAGCATGACTCAAGGTCGATGTGGTAGTATGTGATGAAGGTGTTTGCTGTCTTCCAGGTAGCAGCCCAGCAGATTTCCTGGATAGGGATGTCCCTGGAAGCAGCCACCGATACAGCGGTATGGCGAGTGGAATCAGCCCTTAGCCCTACGGGAGGCTCCCTACCCGCCAACCTATAGCAGAGATCAATGCAAGACGTAATCCATCTGCCAATCGTCCACTTTGCTGCAGGCCTGCCAGAAGTGGCTTCAGCATAGGTGACAAACAGCTGGCGAACCTCTCCCTCAATTTCCGCCATTCTCTCCTTGTAATAGGAGAGAGCTCCTCTCAGGTCCAGAGTATGAAGCCTGTACTCGGCATCAGAGATGTATTTCGGGTAGAACACAGGCAGAGTCAATACTTGATTAAGGTGATACTCTGACACCACCTTCGTGAGAAATTTTGGGTGTGGGCGCAAGACAACTTTGTCCCTGTGGGAGACCAGATAATGAGACTCCACCAAAAATGCCTGGAGCGCCCCAGTACTTCTGGCTGATGCGACAGCCACCAGGAAGGCCGTCTTCCATGACAAGTGTGATAGCTCACACTTGTGCATTGGTTCAAATGGCTTGCCCATGAGTTTAGCCAAGACCATCAGTAAATCCCACGGAGGTGGAGGTTCACACACCGGAAGAGATACGTGATCTAGGCCCTAGAAAAAGTGCCAGACCACCTTCTCCTGTGCCACCGTCTGCTGACTGGCCCGCGCCCCAAGTAAGCAGAGATGGCTGCCAGGTGCACCTTAAGGGTCGAAGACCGAAGACTCCCTTTGGACAGATACCAAAGGTAGTCTAAAATGCTAGCCACAGGACAGGACAGAGGGTCCAGGCCCTTGCCCTGACACCAAATGGAAGATCTTTTCCATTTGAAGGCATAGCACTTTCTGGTTGACTCCTTCCTGGATGCTTCCACTACTGTGAGTACATCCTCAGAGAGACCCAAAGCTTGCTGAGGTAGTACATTGTCGCAGTATTGTCCATCTGGACTTGAACCACTTGACCCCGAAACTGCTGAGCAAATGCTGAATGCCAGTCTGACCACTCTGAGCTCCAACAGGTTGATATGGTATCGGGACTTCTTGGGGGTCCAGAACCAGTGGGCCCTGTGTTCCCTATATGGGCTCAACAGCCCGTAAGAGAGGCATCAGTCGCGAGGACGACCATCGGCTCGGGGCGGACAAACAGGATCCTTTTCTGCAGATGGTCTAGGATGGGCTACCACTGGAGAGCGTCCCACATCTTCTGGGTCACAGTGATCAGCTGGTCAAAATGACCTAGGCACCAAGTCCACTGGGTGGCCAGCTCCCATTGAAGGGGGCGCATATGCCACCAGGCCTAATGGACCACAGTGGTGCAGGCTGCCATGTAACACGAAAGACGCAGAAAGTCCCGGGCAAGGCTCAAGTGCCCAACCAGAAATGATTGGGCAAAGGAGGAGAGAACCACTGCCCTGTCTGCCCGGAGCCATGCTCTGGCTCGGCAAGATTTGAGCTCTACCCCGATGAAGCACATCACCTGAGATGGCACAAGCTCAGACTTAACTTCGTTGATCAGGAGGCCAAGCTGAGAGCAGGTCTGGAGGGCCAGGTCCCTGGACCTCTCCACCTCTTGCTGGGTGGAACCTGCTAAGAGCCAATCGTCGAGGTACAGGTACACTCTGATCCCTCAACACCCGAGATGGGCTGCCACCACTGCAATGCATCTGGTGAAGACCCGTGGAGCCGATGACAGGCTGAATGGCATGGCTCGCAACTCGTATAGGGTTCCCACTGTTTTGAAGTGGAGGAACTACTGGTGGGATGGAAGGACTGGGATGTGAAAGAATGCGTCCTGTAGATCCAGTGAGCAGAACCACAGGTTTTGCTCCAGGGATGGTATGATCTGAGACAGAGATACCATCCTGAAGGCGCGTGACCTGAGATACTGATTCAGGTCGTGCAGATCTAGAATGGGGCGCCAGTACCCCATCCGCTTCGAGACCAGGAAGTACCTGGAAAGGAACCCTGGACTGACTGGAGGAAGTGCCACTCGAACCACTGCTTCCTCGATGAGGAGTTGGGCTATGTCGTCTCTCAGAGCTGACAGAGTGTGGGCCGATACCCTCCTCCCGTGGGGCGCAGGCTCGGCTGGGAGGGTATTGCTTGAAATCTACAGGTAGACTCTGGCCGACCACTTCTAAGACCCACCTGTCTGTGGTAAAAGTGGACCAAGCAGAAAGGAAGTGACAGAGCCGACCCCCCCGGAGGGCCCAGAGCTGGCATGACGGGGATAGGGGTGGCAGCCCCTATCCGGTCACTGGGCAGGCTTGGAGGAAGAGGGTCCAGACAGGAAACCACCTGAACCCAGACCTCCTTGTCTGTGGTCCAGTGGAGGCCCGGACTTGGGCCGAGGGTGCCAAGTTTGTGCCTGCTGTTGCTGCTCATCCTGAAAAGAGGGCTGCTTGGCCGCAGGAGCAGGGTGCCAAAAAGGCTTCTTCTCCTGCTGCTTTTTAGAGCCAGGGGCATCTTTTTAGGCAGAAGTAGCAGAGTCCAAGGTTGCCATCCACACCTGGGCCGAAGAGACTGGTACCCAGGAAAGGAACATCAGTTAGTTTATGCTGGGTATCTGCCGTAAAGATGGAAAGCCTCAGGCAAGCCCTCCGGCTCATGGCAACCATGGCAGCCACCAAATGGGTGCAAGAGTCCCGAGATCCAAGGCCATCTGAAGTTGCTGCTTGGTAACGGCTCAGCCCTGGTCCCGGACCTGCTTGACTGTGGTCTGAAGGTCCACGGAAGGTGCGGGTGAACTTCGTCCAAGGAGCCCAGGAAGGCAGGGGAGAAGTGCGCCACGATGATGACCGAGCTTGCCTAATGGAGGCCTAGAAAGGAAGCTGCATAAAACTTCCTGGCAGTGTGGTCCAGTTTTTTGGACCCCTTGTCCGGAGGTCTATCAGTGTCAGCACAGCTGCCTGTGCATCTGAACACAGAAGCACTCACTAACCCCTCCACTGAGGAATGTTCAGAGAACCCCGAGAGGGACTCAATGGGCACCGCATACCTGCGAACCATCCGGGCAGACGGCACTGGGCAGGAGGCAGGGTGCTGCCATAGCTCCAAAGCCGGGCCAACAATGGCCTCGGGCACTGGGAAGGCTTCTGTGGGGGTATCCCCTCTCCTTTTTTTTTTTTCTTTCTGTCAATTTCTTTACTCCTTCATCCCCTACAGAGCTCCCTCTTGCCAGGATGCCTAGCTCCATCTCCCACTCGCAGTATTGCCCCCTCGCTTTCCTCCACAGCTTGCCCCCCCACGGTGGGGCGGCGAATCCTCAACCTGCTGGTTCAGATGCAGTGCGAGGGCTGCTGCTATGCAGGGCGGGGCCTGCGGCGTCCAGCACTCATCCTCACGAGGGGCCATTTTCCATTTTTTCTCTCCCTCCCCGAGTGGCACAGCGACGTGCAATGCCGTCAATGACCAAGCCGCATGCAACACATTGGGCGACTGCCCTGTAACCACCTCCCTACGTGCGAGCCACTGGTGTCACTCAGCCTCCACTAGGGGTCAGGCATGCAGCGGACTCTGTCCCAACCCCTCCCCGGGAGAGGAGAGCTGTCTTCCAGACGCTGAATCCTCTCCCTCACCAGCCGACCCCCGACGGCCAACTTGCACCGCGAACACAGGTCGCTGGTCTGGCAGGAGGTAAGGCATGCTGCCTCAGCCCTCCATGCCACTGGGCCGGCAAAGGGGTATCCCCTCTCCTAAGAATATCTGTAAGAGGGTACTCCGCCCTTTTCTGGACAGGTTCCAGGGATATTCCCCCGTAGATAAGGTAGAGAATCCCAAAAAATGTCGAAGGGCCCTCCTCCATCGACAGACTATCAACAGATTCATCATCCAGCGGATCAGAGTAGAAGTCGATGTCATCCGAATCCGGATAAATCGGTCGGCCACCAAGGTCCCCCTCTACACGCCTGGGGTGGTCAGGCATAATGGTGACCAATAACCTACGTGGAAGACCCGGAACTGTCCGAGCATCCTTCATAGGAGTCCCTCCCACAGGTTGTTTAGGCTGCGGCTCCACCACAATCAGTGGAGAGACCGACTTTGGCTGAACCGGGGCAGGTTTAGCCGGGTCCACGGGTGGGGGAAACAGATTTCACCAGCTCTAGTGGAGTCTGCTTTAGCCTAGGAGGAGAAAGCCAAGCAATGGCCGGGGTGGAACCTGAAGCAGGCTTTTGCCCAGACAGAATCAGCTGTTGCCACATTAAATCCTCGTAGCATCGACGGAGTTTCCGCTGACTCCTCTCCTCATCTGAGGAGGACAAGGATGAACGATGGCGTCGCCTCTTTATCAGGTTTATGCACTTTCCTCATCCTGTTGGTCGAGGGGGTCCAAGATCTCGAACTCAATCGGACTGGCCGAGTCAGTCGCTCAGGAGACTCTGGGGTAACAGGTGATTTTCCTGGATCAGGGACTGGTTCCTCGATGGGAGTCCCAGCTGGCTGGGTCTCCTCATCAGGAAGAGGCAGGACCAGGGTCCTAGTCAAAGAGTTGTCGGCCTCGTCGGGAGATAACAGATCGACAGGATCGAGAGTGATCTCAACCGCATTGTCGATCGAGGCCTCGGCCGATTGACCAGACAGCGAAGCCAGCAGCCAAGGAAGTAATTTTGACCGAAGTAGAGACTGCAGTTTCCTGGAACCAAGATTGCTCACAATCCCAAGAACACCTCCACCAAGATGAAGAATCTCTCGGTTCCTTGTCCTTTTTACGGGACTGGTAGATATGTGAGCCCGAAGGTGTCTCACACTTAGTGAAGAGAGATTGGCACAACTCCTGAAAGGAACCAGAGAATGTTGAGCCCAGGTTGAGAGGAACAAAAATCAGCCGAGAGGAGAGTTCCACAACCCGCGCCACTTCTTCCTCGAAGTCCTGCATTTGTTCAAACAGCTCGGCAGAGACCGCCCACCAGGCTTCTTTGGATTTCAGAGGATTAAGTTTCTCGGGCCTGCCCAACTTGGTGTGCTAGACAATCGTCGAAGACGTTCGGATGGAAAGCGAGATATACCTCACAAGCCTGGGTGTCATGGCCGACACCCAAGCAGTACACACACGTGGTATGAGGATCAGTGCGTGACATTTTCTGGCCGCACAGGCACCGGTGAAAATTCTGGGAAGATTTATCTTCCATGATCGAATAGCACAAATTGCAATCGCTAGCTTGAACAAGCCGAATCTTCAAAGGATCCAAAGAATTTGAAGCCAGGGCCTACAAAACACAGTAGCGAAGAGGAGGCAACCTGCATCTTCCAGCGGAAAGAAAGATCTGGCGTCATGGGGCGGAGCCATGGGTTATACTACCCGGGTGGGTGGGAGGAGCCAGCCTGAAGACCTTCTGTCAAGAATTAAAAGGGAAAGGGACATGCCAAGAAGTGTGGATGAACAACATATCCACGTCCCTAGAAAAACATATTTCTCACCTGCAACAGTAGTTCTAGGAGTGGTATATGTTGTTCATCCACACTTGGGCAGTGGTTCTTTCCCCTCAAAATTCAGCAGAGCATCTTCAAGCTTGAGCCTTCCACCGACGCAGGTGAGAACTCCCTCGGCACTGCCCCATGACATCAGATCTTAACCGCTGGAAGCAAGACCGGTGTGCCAGTTGCAGGGGAGGTCGGGTGGGTTTGTGTGAATGAACACCACGTAACATTCCTAAAACTACTGTTACAGGTGAGTTACCCAGTTTTCTAGGGGCATGGATACGGTGTTCTACCCACACATGGGCAGACTCCTAGCAGTTCTCTGGGAGGAGAGGCCAAGGTGCACCCCCTCCATTTAGGGAACAGAGACTGGAGAACTGAGGCCACAAATCCAGCATCCCGGCGTGACTCAAGGTCAATGTGGCAATGGGAAATGAAGGTGTATGCTGCCTTCCAGGTAGTAGCACTGCAGAATTCCTGGATAGGGAAGTCCCTGAAGGCAACCACCAAGGCAGCGGTATGACGAGTGGAATTAGCCCTTAGCCCTATGGAAGGCTCCCTACCCACCAAACTATAGCAGAGGTTAATGCAGAAGCCTATCCATCTGCCAATCATCCACTTGGCTGCCCGGTGCAGCTTCAGCAAAGGTGACAAAATAGCTGGTGAACCTCTTCCTGAACTCCAGCCACGCGCTCCTTAAAGTAAGCAAGCCCTCGCCACAGGTCCAAGGTATGGAGCCTGTGCTTGATTAATCACCTGTGCAACAGTTCGAATGGCTTGCCCATGAGCACTGCCAATACCAGCAACAAGTTCCAAGGTGGTGGTGGTTCACGCATCGGAGGGGAAATGTAGTCTAGGCCTTTAAAAAAAGGCGCCAGACCACCTTCACCTGCACCACTGACTGCTGACCGGCCCACACCCAGTAGGCAGAGATTTCTGCCAGGTGCACCTTAACTCATTCAGGCCTAGATAAGCCTGTAGGTGGCGCCTGGAAGCATAGCCACTCAGGCCAATAACGCCTGTAGACGAACTCAGCTGACTTTCACTCAGGCCAGGAAACGTCTGAGGAAGTCAGCAGTTAGTACTTAAATATTAAACACATCGAATTGCTTAGAATTGATTGCATAGCACTGTTAGAAAGGTAATTTTGTGCTGAACAATTTTGCTGCTGATACTTTGTGTCTATCACGTATACTTTAGGAGTTAGTTTAAGGTATGGCATGCATGGCTGACATTTGTTTCTCAAGCCTCAACTAAGTACCTTGAAAAAAATCTGAAAACAAACAAACAGTTTGGTATTTCAGATAGTATAAAATAAAAAACAAACTGATTACAGTTGATTGCATAGCACTATAGGAAAGGTAATGTAGTGTTGAACAACTTTGCCACTCATACTTTGTGTTTAGCACTTATGGTTCAAGAGAGATTCACATTTGTTTGTGGCATGCTGATTATGGCTAGAGTTTGCTTAGAAAGGTCCAGGAAGCAGTGCTAAGAGTATACAGGGCACAAGTGGTGGGAAGTCTCAAAGAGCTCTTGTGGTATGAACGAGTTAAGGGTCGTCGACTGAAGGCCTGACAGAGAGGAACCAAAGATAATCAAGGATGCTAGCCACTGGACAGGAAAAACGGTCAGCCCCTTGACCTGACACCAAATGGAGAACCTCTTCCATTTGAAGGCATAGCATTTCCTGGTCGACTCCTTCAGAGAAGCCTCAAACACGTTGAGGACACCTTCAGAGAGATCCACAGCCTGGAACTCTAGCTGCTCAGGAACCAGGCTGACAAGCACAGGGACTGAAGGTTCGGATGGAGTACCTACCCCCTGACCGATGTAAAGCAGGTTCAGGCAGAGAGGAAGACGCCTCAGGAGCCTGCTCCGGAGATCGGGATACCAAAATTGGTGGGGCCAGTCCGGAGCCACCAGGATCACCCATGCATTGTCCCTCCTCGCCTTGAGCAACACCTTGTGAATCAAGGGAAACTGAGGGAAGATATAGAGGAGGCCCATGGTCCAAGGCCTCGAGAAGGCATCCCTACTGGGGTGGGGGTAGCCGGGCGGGCACAATACAGCCTCAGCTTTGCGTACTCCCTAGAGGCAAACAGATCCACTAGAGGGATGCCCCACTGGGAGAACGGACTGTGTACTACCTCTGGCTGGAGAGACCACTCATGAGATGCCTCACCTACACGGCTGAGAGCATACGCCAGCTGGTTGGTGACACCGGCAATATGGATGGCCAGGAGATTGCCCTCCAGGATGTGCATGAGGGTCCACATGCAAAGAGCTACCCTGCACAGAGGAAGGAAGCACATCCCGCCCTGCTTGTTGAGGTAGTACATGGTCATGGTGTTGTCCGTTTGGACCTGAACAACCTAACCCCGAATCTGGGGAGCAAAGGCAATAAGCGCAACTGAACTGCTCAGAACTCCAGCAGGCTGATGTGGCACCGGGACTTCTTGAGGGTCCAAAGTCCATGAACTCTGTGTTCCCCCAGTTGGGCACCCCAGCCCATGACAGGCACATCGGTTGTCTGGGTGACCGTTGTCTCTGGGTGGAGGAACAGATACTTTCCTGCAGATGTCCTGGGAGAAGCCACCACTGGAGGGCATTCCACATCAGCTGTGTCACAGAGACCAGCTGGTTGAAGTGGCCCTTGCGCCAAGACCATTGCTGCACCAGCTCCCACTGCAGACTGCGTATTCTCCAGCGGGACCCATGGACCACACTGGCGCAGGCCATGTATTCCAGGAGTCACAGTAAGTCCCTCAGCAGGGCGCAACTGCTCAACCTGAAATGATCGGAAAAAGGAGGAGTGTGCCTCCACCCTGTTCTTCAGGAGCTGAGCAATGGCTGCAAGAGTCACACTCCACCCCAATGAAGTTGATCACCTGCGAGGGTACGAATTCCGAATTCCTGTCGTTGACCAGGAGGCCAAGAGAGGTGCAGGTCTGGAGGGCCAGGTTCCTGTATCGATCCACGTCCTCCCTGGAGAGACCCGCAATCAGCCAGTCGTCCAGGTAGGGGTAAACCTGGACCCCTCAGCATCTCAGGTAAGCTGCCACCAATGCAATGCACTTGATGAAGACCTTGGGGGCCAAGGACAGGCTGAGTGGCATGTCTTAGACCTCATAGGAGATTCCCCACCGCATGGAACAGCAGGAACCAAGGGTGGGACAGATTGATGGGAACATGGAAGAACACGTTCCGAAGATCCATAGAGCAGAAATACAGATTACTCACCCGTAACAGTAGTTCTAGGAATGGTATATGTTGTTCATCCACACTTCTTGGCAGGTATCCTTGCCGCTTTAAATCTTGCCGGAAGGTCTTCAAGCTGGCTCCTCCCACCCACCCGGTGGTAAAACCTCGGCCCGCCCCATGACGCCAGATCTGGCCCGGCTGGAAGCTCAGGGTTGTGCATCAAGCCGAGGTTTGAGATAGGATGAACAACATATACCATTCCTAGAACTCCTGTTACAGGTGAGTAACCTGTATTCTAGGGACATGGATATGTTGTTCATCCACACTTCTGGCAGACTCCTAGCAGTTCTCCGGGAGGAGGGAGGTAATGTGCACACCCTACTTAGGGAATAGAGACTGAGAACCGAGGCCCCAAAACCAGCATTCCGCGTGACTCAAGGTCGATGTGGTAATGGGTGATGAAGGTGTGTGGACTTCCAGGTAGCAGACCTGCAGATTTCCTGGATAGGGACGCCCTGGAAGCAGCCACCGATGCAGCAGTATGGCGGGTAGAATGAGCTCTTATCCCTCTGGGAGGCTCCATGCCCGCCAACTTATAGCAGAGATCTACGCAGGTGGTGATCCACCTGCCTATCGTCCGCTTGGCTTCAGGTCTGCCAGGTGCGGCTTCAGCGTAGTTGACAAACAGCTGGCGAACCTCTCCCCGAATTTCAGCCGTGCGCTCCTTATAATAAGCGAGCACCCTTCAAGGGTCCAGAGTATGGAGCCTATATTCGAGGTGTGATTGGGGTAGAACACCGGCAGAGTCAACACCTGGTTAAGGTGAAACTCCGACACCACCTTCGGAAGGAATTTCGGGTGGGGGCGCAGGACAACCTTGTCCCTGTGGAAGACCAGGTAAGGAGACTCGATGCAGAACGCCTGAGCTCTCCCATCCTTCTGGCTGACGGATAGCCACCAAGAAGGCGGTTCCATTGACAGGTGAGAGTTCACACCTGTGCATTGGTTCGAATGGCTTGCCCATGAGCTTTGCCAGTACCAGCAGTAGATCCCACGGAGGTGGAGGTTCTCGACCGGGGGAAATGTGATCAAGGCCTTGAAAAGCGCCAGACCACCTTCCTGCATCACGACTGCTTCCCGCCCGCCTCCGTAAGCAGAGATGGCTGCCAGGTGCACCTTAAGGGTCACCACCTAAGCCCTGCTGAGAAAGGGACCAAGGTAGTCCAATATGCTCCAAGGAACAGGAGGAAGGGTCAAGGCCTCTTGCCCTGGCACCAAATGGAAAATCTCTTCCATCTGAAGGCGAGCATTTTCTGGTCGACTCCTTACGGGATGCCTCAACTACGTTGAGGACCTCGTCGGAAAGACCCAAGGTCTGGAACTCTAGCTGCTCAGGAACCAGGCCATCAGGTGCAGGGATTGAAGGTCCGGATGGAATACCTTCCCCTGACTGACTGAGAACAGGTCCGGGCAGGCTGGAAGCCGCCTAGGGAGCCTGGAGCAGAGACTGAGGAGATCTGGATACCAGAATCCGGGGCCAGTCTGGGGCTACCAGAATCACCTGCGCCTTGTCCCTCCTCGCCTTGAGAAGCACCTTGTGGATCAAGGGAATTGGGGGGGGGAAGGCGTAGAAGAGGCCCGGGGTCCACGGCCTCGAGAAGGCATCCCCTTGCAGCGAGCCCTGCTGAGGGGGGAGTAGGAATGGAACAGCCTCAGCTTCGCATTCTCCCTGGAGGCAAACAGATCCACCTGAGGTGTGCCCCAGTGGGAGAACAGATCGTGTACTACCTCCGGCAGGAGAGACCACTCGTGAGATGCAGCACCTATCCAGCTTAGGACATCTGCCAGAGTGTTGGAGGCTCCTGCCACATGGATGGCAAGGAGATCCACCTCCAGGCTGCGCACGAGGGACCAAATGCGGAGAACCTCCCTGCACAGGGGCATGGAGCGCATCCTGCCCTGGCGGTTTAGGTAGTACATGGTCGTGGTATTGTCCGTCTGGACCTGGACCACTTGACCCCGTACAAACAGAGTGAAGACGGTGAGGGCTAGACGAACCGCTCGAAGCTCCAGCAGGTTGATGTGGCATCGGGACTCCCGAGGGGACCAGAGGTCGTGCGCTCTGTGCTTCCCCAGATGGGCACCCAACCCATCAGAGAGGCATCAGTCGATAGAGAGACAGTCGGCTCGGGGTGGACAAACAGGATGCCCTCCTGCAGATGAGCTGGAACGATCCACCACTGGAGAGCGTTCCCCATCTCCTGGGTCACTGTCACTGGCTGATCCAAAGGACTGGAGCACGAGTTCCAACTTGGCCTCGCTGATAAGGAGGCCAATCTGACAGCAAACCTGGAGGGCCAGATCCCTGGACTGCTCCACCTCCAACCTGGAGGAGGCCGCAATCAGCCAATCATCCAGGTAGGGGTACACCTGGACCCTTCAGCGCTGCAGGAATGCTGTCACCATTGCCATGCATTTGGTGAAGACCCTGGGAGCTAGAGAAAGGCCGAAGGGCATGGCCCGGAACTCAGAGGGACTCCTCTGCTCTGAAGCGGATGAATCGCTGGTGGGACGGACGGATTGGGACGTGAAAGAACGCATCCTGGAGGTCCAGAGAAAAGAACCACACGCCTCGTTCCAAGTATGGAATGATCTGAGCCAGCGTGACCATCCTGAAGGTTCGAGACCTTAGGGACCTGTTCAGGTCGTGCAGGTCTAGAATGGGGCGCCAGCCCCCCATCTGTTTCGGGACCAGGAAGTACCTGGACACAAACCCTGGGTCTGGTGGAGGATCCGCCACCTTCCTGATCACCTCCTTTGGAGAAGCAGGGCAATGTCAGCTCGACGGCCGACAGAGAGGTTGCTGACCCCGTAGCCCCGGAGGGCGATGGCTGGGAAGACTGGGCCTGTCAACTCCAGAGGCAGACCCTTTCCTACCACCTCCAACACCCAGCGGTCCGTGGTGATAGCGGACCAAGCGGAAAGGAAGTGGCGGAGCCGTCCCCCATGGGGGGGAACCCGGGGGGGGGCGCGACGAGGCTGGGGGCAACACCCCTCAACCCGTCACTGGGCAGGCTTGGAGGAAGTACCGGCCGAGGGACCTCCTGGGCCTTTTCCTCCCTGCTTCCTGTTGGAGGAAGCCGCAAACTTAGCTTTGGGATGCCAAGCGCGAGCCTGCTGGCCCTGATGCTGTTGTTGCTGGGCCGGACGTGCCGCAGGAGCAGAAGGTCGAAAGGACTTATGTTGCTGACGACGACCTTTGTCCTTCTAAATGGAGATGAGAGAGTCCAGCGTAGCGTTGAACTTTTCGATCCTCTGGAGGTGGCCTTCTACCCCAGGGCCGAACAGGTCAGTCCCCAAGAAGTGGATGTCCGCCAATTTGTGCTGGGTATCCACCGTGAAGGTGGATATCCTCAGCCAGGCTCTGCGGCGCATGGCCACTGCGGCTGCTACTGATCGGGCACAGGAGTCTCCAATGTCTAGAGCAGTCTGGAGCTGCTGTTTCACCACTGCCCCTCCCTGATCCCGCACCTGCTTGACCGTAGCCTGCAGGTCGACCGGGAGATGAGGGATCACCTCATCCAGGGAGCCCATGAGGGCGTGAGAGAAGTGCGCCATCAGCATGGCCATGCTGGCCTGACGGAGGCAGAGGGAGGACGCAGCGTACACCTTGCGCCTGGCATAGTCCAGCTTTTTGGACTCCTTGTTGGGGGGCTTTCACATCCCTAGCGTTCCCGGAGCGCCGGAAAACGCTATCAGTGACCAACCCTCCGCAGAGGGGTGTTCCGAAAAAACGGACAAAGAGCCGGTAGGGACCGCATACTTCCTGGCCATCCTGGCCAAAGGCGCAGGACAGGAAGCCAGCCGCTGCCAAAGCTCCAAGGCTGGGCCAACAATGGCTTCAGCCACCGGAAAGGCCTCCGTGGGAGAATCCCCTTGGTCCAGTATCTCCGTGAGGGGATACTTGGCCCACTTGGACATGAGCTCGAGCTGCATCCCGGTGGACTCAGAGATGAGCCAAAGCAGACCCATGAACGATGATGGGCTCTCGTCCATCGACTGCCCCCCCCAGAGGACTCCAGGTCAAGGGGCCTGGAAAACAGGGAGGAGTCATCGTCAGACTCGTGAAGAGCTGCCTGGGGCCTGAGCCACCCTCCACCTGCCGAGGACGGTCGGGAGTGAGGGTGACCAACAACCGGTGGGGCAGACCCTGACCCGACCAACAGTCCTTGGTCGGCACCCCTGATTTCGGTTGTGTAGGTGACGATCACACCACAAATCGGTAGGGCAGCTGGTTTCGGCTGAACAACCAGCCCAGGCTTGGGCACCTTGACCACCGCGAGGGGTCGTTTCGGGCCTTTGGGTCACAGACACTTAATGGCCAGGGAAGGCAACGGCGTCTGCTTGCTCCCGGACAAAAGGAGCTGCTGCCACATTAAGTCCTCATAGCGTCGACGCAATTTGCGCCAAAGCCTCTCTTCTTCCGAGGACGAAGACTAGGACAAGCGGTGCCGCCATTTACCTCAGTGCCGAGACAGAGATCGCCGATGTCGGCGGGATCGGCTGGAGCGAGACGAGGTCCAAGACAGAGACAGAGATCCTTGGTGTTTGAAGGTGGGTCTGGGATGGAGCGGGAGACACCCGCTCCTCCCTCGGCTCGGGAACCTTGACCGGGGACTCCGGCACAGGAGGCGCAGGCAAGTCCTCGATTTCCACCGGGAGAACCGGTGATGAAGAGTTGTCGGCTTCACCAGTCAACAGCCCGTCCAACGGGTCAAGAAAAATCTCAACCGCATCGACAGGTGTCTTGGCCGGCTGACCTGACGGGGACACCGTGAAGCCAGCAGCCTTAGCCGCAACTTCAACCGAAGTCAAGTGTCGACTGTCCGGGGAATCGGACCTCTCCCGCTCCCACGAACATCGACGGTGGGACTTACCCTTCGAGTCCTCCTTTTTTGACCGAGAAGAGTGTCCCGATGGCCCCTCTCCCTTCGTGGAAAGGGATTGGCAAAGCTCCTTAAAAGAAGCTGTGTAGGAGGATCCCAGAGAGAGAGCCGGATAAATGCTGTGACCGAGGAAGATGAGGATGCGGCCTGGGCCGCCTCCTCCTCCTCGAGGGCGATCATCTGCTTGAGTTGCTCAGCCGAGCCAGACGCCGCGACACCAACGGGCCTCCTTTGACTTCACCGGCCGGTAGCGCTTCTTGGGGCACCCAAGCTGTAACCGGGCAGTGCGGTCCTCTAGGACGCTGGCTGAAAATGATCGACAACTCGCAGGCCTGCGGGTTGTGATCAGGGCTGAGGCAGTAGACGCACGTGGAGTGCGGGTTTGTCCTGGACATCTTCTGCCCGCATGGGCACCGCCAAAATCCGGGAGTCGATTTGTCCATCGCAGCTGTGAGGGAGTAATTAGACCAAAGTCTTGAGAACTTTAGGATTATTTTCGGGCAAACCGAAGAAATAGGATCCAGTCTATACGCAGAGCGTTAAGGAGGGAACCTGTGCTTCCAAGTGGTAAGGAAGATATGGCGTCATGGGGCGGAGCCGAGAGTTTTACCACCCGGGTAGGTGGGAGGAGCCAGCTTGAAGACCTTTCGGCAACATTTAAAGTGGCAAGGTACCTGCCAAGAAGTGTGGATTGAACAACATATCCATGTCCCTAGAACCATATGTTCTGCTTCAGAGATGGAATGATCTGAGACAGAGTGACCATCCTGAAGGTGCGCGAGTAAGGAATTTGTTCAGGTTGTGCAGACCTAAGATAGGGGCGCCAGACCCCTGTCATTTTGGGACCAGGAAGTACCTGGAGATAAACCCTGGGCTTGCTGGAGGGTCCAGGACTTGAGCCATTACCTTCTTCTGGAGGAGCTGGGCAATGTCTTCCCAAAGGGCTGACAGCATGTCTGCAGACACCATGTCCTCCCATGGGGCATGGGCTTGGCAAGGCAGGTAAGCCTCGAACTCTAGAGGCAGACCCTGGCCGACCACCTTGAGGATCCGCCTGTCCGTGGTGACAGCAGACCAGGTGGAAAGAAGTGGTGGAGCTGGCCCCCCATGGGAGGCCCCAGGGGAGACGCCCCCATCTCATCACTGAGCAGGCTTGGAGAAGGAGGAGGAGGGACCAGCTGGGGAAGCAGAGGGACTTCAACCACCCATTTTGCGGACGCCGAACGCAACTGACTTTGGGTCGAGGACGCCAAGCCTGTGCACATTACCCAGTCGAGGGCTGGGACAGCTTGGCCACAGGAGCAGAGAGGAGCTGAAAGGGCTTCTTCCTCTGATGCTTCGAGCCCTTGAGATCTATCTGGATGGAAGTGACAGAGTCCAGGGTGGCACTGGACCTCTCAATGTGGAGTGAGGTGTCCTTCCACCCCCGGCCCGAACAGGTCAGTGCCCAAGAAGGGGACAACAGCCAACTTGTGCTGGGTATCTGCCATAAAGGTAGAGATATGCAGCCAAGTTCTGCGGTGAATAGCCACCACAGCAGTCACGGACTGAGCACAGGAATCACCAATATCCATGGCCATCTGGAGCTGCTGTCTTGCCACTGCTCCACCCAGGTGCCGGACTTGCTTGACCGTGATGTGTAAGTCAGCCGGGAGCTGAGGAAGCACCTCACCGAAAGTGCCAAGAAGGGCATGAGTGAAATGGGCCATCAAAAGGGCCAAACTTACCTGCCGAAGGCAGAGCAAAAAGCCCACATAGACATTCTTGGCCATGTGATCCAATTTCTTGGATTCCTCATCGGGAGGCTTGTCCACATCCCAAACATTGCTGCTACGCCGAAACAATGAGTTGGCCACGAGACCCTCAGTCGAGAGGTGTTCGGTGAAACCAGACAGGGATCCTATAGGGCACGCACATTTTCAGGCCATATGGGCCGAAAGCAGATGGCAGGAGAAAGGGAGCTGTCAAAGCTCCAGAGCGGGGACAAGAATGGCCTCAGCAACCATAAAGGCAACCCCAGGGTAGTCCCCTTGGTCAAGAATTTCAGTCAAGCGACACTTGGCCTGTTTTTTGGACACGTTTCATCTGGATCCGGTTGACTCTGAAATCAAACAGAGCAAGCCCCCAAAAGAAGTGGGACCATGCTCAGCAAACAAATTCTCCTCCAATTCGGCATCCAACAGATGGGAATGTAGGGAGGAGTCCTCAGACTCAGACGATCTGCTAAAAAGCATCAGACCGCATGAGTCCCCACTGACCCTACAGGGTCTGACGGGAGTCACAGTGACCAACAGCCAACAAGGAAGCCCAGGAGTGGAATGGACATCCTTAGGAGGGGGACCATCCTTCAGCTGCTTGGTAGGTGGCTCCACCTGGATGGACAGAGAGGCCGGAATAGGCCAAGCTGGAGTAGGCTGGGGTCTCAGTGGTGGGAGTCACAGAAAAGCCAGAGTAGGGGCCAGAATCAGCTTAACCTGGGAAATCATGAGCTGCTGCCACATTGGCTCTTTGTAGCGCCAGGGCATCTTGCGCTGGAGCTTCTTCTCATCCAAGAAGGAAGAAGAAGAAAAACAGTGTCGGTGCCCCTTGCCCGACTGCCAAGAGCAGGAATGCCAATGTCAGCGCGGGCCGCTCAACTCCGGACTACAAGTCTGCGACCTCGACGGCGAGAAATGGAGAGAACTGGCGAAAGCAGAGGATTCTCCAAGGTATGGGATCCTGATGGTTAGTGACTGGATCAGCATGCTGGTCAGACTCACCCTGAAATCTAACAAGTAGGACCGCAGCCCTAGAAAGTGAGGTGTCCACCTCATCCTGCAACAGCACGACCAGCTCAAGAAATAGACAGGTTGGTCGACAGGCGTCTCAACCAACTGACCTGATGGGGAGACTGTGGAGCCAGTGGCCTGGACCAAAGGACTGACCATAGTCAAAACCTCCAGAGAAGCGTGGAAGTCCGAGGCCCAAGAGCGCTCGTGAACCCACAATCAACAACAAGACTTCTTCTTAAGTCTCCTTTTTTGAAGATTTTGAGGATTTTGTGCCCTTAGAGGGACCAGACAAAAGGTTGGGAAAGGACTGGCACAAATCCCTAAATGCCCCTGTGAAGGTGGCACCAAAAGAAAGTGGCACAAAGGCTGAAGCGGCATGCTCTGTGGCCTAAGCCACCGCCTCTTCAAAAGCCACTAGTTGTTCTGTGGATCTCGCAGCCACAGAGACCACTAGACAGGCATCTTTCAGTGGAACAGGAGGAGGGTCCCATTCATTCAAGGATTCAAGCGTGCCTGTCCTCCAGAGTACTGGGATGCAAGGTGTGACATAGGCCACATGCCTGGGATCATGATGACCTATGCAGTAGACACACGAGGTGTGCGGGTCTGTTTGGGACATGTTCTGCCTCCAATCTAATTTTTTAAAACCGGGCACTGACTTCAACTTGTCCATGGTGATGGTTTCAAACAGGTTTGAAATTTGCTTGAAGAGGGAATTTTGATTAGTTTTGAACACAAATGGCCTACTCCACGTGAGAACAGTAAGGAGGGAAATACAGGTTACTCACCTGTAACAGAAGTTCTAGGAGTGGTATATGTTGTTCATCTACACTGTCTGGCAGGTTCCTTGCCGCTTTAAGATGGGCCAGAAAGTCTTCAAGCTGGCTCCTCCCACCCACCCAGGAGGTAAAACCCTTGGCTCCACCCCATGACGCCAGATCTAGCCCACTGGAAGCCAGGTTGTGTGCCCAAGCTGGGGAGGTTGGGTGGGTCCGTGTGGATGAACAATATATACCACTTCTAGAACTCCTGTTACAGGTGAGTAACCTGTATTTCTAGGGGTGTGGACATGTTGTTCTATCCACACTATCTGGCAGACTCCTAGCGTTCCCCAGGAGGAGGGAGGCAAGGTGCACACCCTCTACTTACGGAACAAGGACTGGAGAATTGAGATTCCAAAACCAGCATCCCGGCGTGACTCAAGGTCGATGTGGTAATGAGAAATGAAGGCGTGTGTCGACTTCCAGGTAGCAGCCTGGCAGATTTCCTGGATAGGTACGTCCCTAGAAGCAGCCACCGACGCAGCGGTATGACGGGTGGAATGAGCCCTTAGCCCTATGGAAGGCTCCCTACCTGCCAACCTATAGCAGAGATCAATGCAGGAAGTGAGCCACCTGCCAATCGTCCGCTTTGCTGCAGGTCTGCCAGGTGTGACTTCAGCGTATGTGACAAACAGCTAGCGAACCTTTCCCCAAACTTCAGCCATACGCTTTTTGTAGTAACTGAGTGCTCTTCTCAGCTCCAAAGTATGGAGTCTGTACTCGGCCTCTGAGGTGTGAGTGGGGTAGAACACCAGCAGAGTCAACACCTGGTTCAGGTGAAACTCCGACACCACCTTCGGGAGAAATTTCGGCGGGGCAGGACGTCCCTGCGGAAGACCAGGTAGGGAGCTTCGATGGAAAGCACTTGGAGCGCCCCAATCCCTCTGGCTGACGTGATAGCCACCAAGAAGGTGGTCTTCCACGACAGGTGAGAGATGTCACATTTGTGCATCGGTTCGAATGGCTTGCCCATGAGCTTGGTCAATACCAGCAGTAAATCCCACGGAGTTGGTGGATTACGCACCGGAGGGGATATGTGATCTAGGCCCTTGGAAAAGCGCCAGACCACCTTCTCCTGCTCCACCGACTGGTTGCTGGCCCGCGCCCGGTAAGCAGAGATGGCTGCCAGGTGCACCTTGAGGGTCATCAACCAAAGCCCCTGCTAGGAAAGGGACCACAGGTAGTTCAGAATGATAGCCAGCAGACAGGACGAGGGATCCAACCCCTTGCCCTGACACCAAATGGAGACTCTCTTCCATTTGAAGGCATAGCATTTTTTGATCGACTCCTTGTGGGACACCTCAAAGACGGTGAGGACCTCTTCGGAAAGACCCAAGGCCTGGAATGGTAGTTGCTCAGAAACCAGGCCGTCAGATGCAGGGATTGAAGGCCTGGATGGAATAACCCCCTCAGTGATGGAGAGCAGGTCCGGGTGGGCTGGAAGCCGCCTTGGGAGCCTGGAGCGGAGGCTGAGGAGATCTGGATACCAGAACTGGCGAGGCCAGTCTGGGGCTACCAGGATCACCTGCGCCTTGTCCCTCCTCATCTTGAGGAGCATCTTGTGGATCAAGAGCAGAGGAGGGAAGGTGTAGAAGAGGCCCGGGTCCATGGTCTGGAGAAGGAATCCCCCTGCAGCGAACCCTGCTGAGGGGGGCGGGCATGGTTCAGCCGCAGCTTGGCGTTCTCCCTGAGGGTGAACAGGTCACCTGAGGTGTGCCCCAGTGGGAGAACAGGTCTTGTACCATCTCCGGTAGGAGAGACCACTCGTGAGATGCATCGCCTATCCGTCTGAGGGCATCGGCTAGACTGTTGGAGGCTCCTGCCACATGAATGGCTAGGAGATCCGCCTCCAGGCTGAGCATGAGAGACCAAATGCGAAGAGCTTCCTTGCACAGAGGCAAGGAGTGTGTCTCGCACTGTCTGTTGAGATAGTACATGGTCGTGGTGTTGTCCGTCTGGACCTGGACCACTTGACCCCGAACAAACGGAGCGAAGGTGGTCAGGTCAAGTCAGACTGCTTGGAGCTCCAGCAGGTTGATGTGGCATCAGGACTCCTGAGGGGACCAGAGTCCATGGGCACCCCAACCCATCAGAGAGGCACTGGTTGTCAGGATGCCCTTCAGCTCGGGACGGACAAATGGGATTCCCCCCGCAGATGAGCTGGGATGAGCCACCACTTTGGGCCATCTCACATCTCCTGGGTCAGAGACTGGCTGTTCTAGATGACCCGAGTGCTGAGACCACTGGCGGGCCAGCCCCCACTGCAGGGGGCGCATATGCCAGCGGGCCCAATGGACCACGCTGGTACAAGCCGCCATGAGACCCAGAAGGTGCAGGAAGTCCCAGGCAGGGCGCAATTGCCCAACCAGAAATGACTGGGCAAAGGAGGAAAGGACCAGGAGCCGGACTCTGGCTTGGAGAGAGAGCTGAGCTCCGCCCCAATGAACTGAATCACCTGCGAGGGCACAGATTCTGACTTTGACTCATTGATGATGAAGCCGAGTAGAGAGCAAGCCTGGAGGGCCAGATCTCTGGTCTGCTTCACCTCCAACCTGGAGGGACCTGCTATCAGCCAGTTGTCCAGGTAAGGGTAGACCTGGACCCCTCGGCACCGCAGGAATGTTGCCACCACTGCGATGCATTTGGTGAAGACCCTGGGAGTTGATGAGAGGCCGAAGAGCATGGCCTGGAACTCGTAGAGGGTTCCCTCTGCTTGAAAGCGGAAGAACCGCTGAGGAGGTGGACGGATTGGGATGTGAAAGAACGCGTCCTGGGGGTCCAGGGAACAGAACCACATGCTGTGCTCTAGGGATGGTATCTGAGCGAGGGTTACCATCTGAAAGGTGTGTGGCCTTAGGAACTTGTTCAGGTCGTGTAAATCGAGAATGGTGCGCCAGCCCCCCTATCTGTTTTAGAACCAGGAAGTACCTGGAAACAAATCATGGGCATGGAGGAGGATCCGCAACTTTGCCGACTACCCCCTTTGTGGAGGACCTGGTCGATGTCGTCTTGGAGAGCCAACTGGGAGGCGGCAGACCCGGTAGCCCCCTGTGGGGCGCGGGCTCAAAAGGGAGGGACCTGCTTGAACTTCAGAGGCAGGCCCCTGCCGACCACTTCCAACACCCAGCGGTCCGTGGTGATAGCGGACCTGGCAGAAAGGAAGTGGCTGAGCCAGCCCCCCATGGGGGGACCCAGGGAAGGTGAGACTAGGTTGGGGGTGGCACCCCGCAACCCATCACTGGGCAGGCTTGGAGGAGGAGGGACCAGCCGAGGAGCCGCCAGGGCCCTTCCCCCCCGGCTTCCTGACCAAGGAAGCGACGAACGTGGCTCTAGGGCACCAAGTTTGAGCCTCCTGGCCCTGCTGCTGGGCAGATCTTGCCGCAGGACTGGAGAGATTAAAGTGCTTATGCTGCTGATGGCGGCCTTTGTCCTGTGCAGATGTGACCGAATCTAGGGTGGCATTGGATTTTTCAATGCGCTGGAGGTGGGCCACCACACCGGGCCCGAACTGGTCGGTGCCTAGAAAGGGAACATTTGCGAGCTTCTGTTGGGTGTCTGCCATGAAGGTCGAGATCCGCAACCAAGCCCTGCGGCGGAGGGCCACTGCAGCCACTTCCAAACGGGCACAAGAGTTTCCAATGTCCAGAGCCATCTGGAGCTGCTGCTTTGCCACCACCCTTCTCTGATCCCGGACCTGCTTGACCGTGGTCTGAAAATCGGCTGGGAGATGAGGGAACACCTCATCCAGGGACCCCAACAGGGTATGAGAGAAGTGTGCCATCATAACTGCCGAGCTGGCCTGGCGAAGGCCCAAAGAGGAGGCAGCGTACACCTTTCTCCCGGAGTAGTCCGATTTCTTGGACTCCTCATCTGGGGGCTTGTCCATGTCCCTTGTGTTGCTCGAGCACCTGAAGACAGAATCTGCCACCAATCCCTCGGCCGATGGGTGCTCTGAGAAGCCAGAGAGAGCCAGTAGGGACCGCGTATTTGCGAGTCTTCCTGGATGATGGCGCTGGGCAGAAGGCTGGGCGCTGCCAGAGTTCTAACGCCAGGCCCACAATGGCCTCTGCTACGGGGAAGGCCTCTGTGGGGGAGTCCTCTTTGTCCAGAATCTCCGTAAGGGGATATCTGGCCCGTTTCTGCACAGGTTTGAGCGGCATCCCGGTGGACCCCGAGATGAGCCAAAGGATATTGAGGAATGAGATGGGGCTCTCGTCCACAGAAAGATCCCCGAGGATTCCAGGTCAACTGGACAGGAATGCAACAAGGAGTCTTCAGACTCTGAAGAGCCCGTGTACAGCTGGTGACAACCTGAGCCACTCTCCAGTCACCGAGGGCGCTAGGGGCCGAGAGTGACCAACAACCAATGGGGCAAACCTTGAGCCGACCGAGAATCCTTGGTCGGCGCCCCATTCTTTGGCTAGGGAGACGGTGGTTCCACCACAATGGGCAGGGCAGCCGGTTTTGGCCAAGCCGCCGGGACTGGGTCCTCGACTGGGGAACTGATGGCGGGAGTCGGCTTTAGCCGTACAGGCAACCACCACTCAACTGCTGGTGTGGAAGCCGGCGCTGGCTTGCTGCCGGCCAGAAGGAGCTGTTGCCACATTAGATCCTTATAGCGCCGACGCAACTTGCACTGGAGCTCCCCTCAGCCAAGGAGGATGAGGAGGAAGAGCAGCAGCGCCGCTTTCCGCGATGTCAGGACCGAGACTGCAGACGGGATTTCCCCGAAGCGGAGGAGGACCAAGACCGGCCGCAGTGCCAGCGGTGGGCCGAGGAAGGAGCAGGGGAAACCCCCTGCCCCTCCAGTTCAGGGTTCTGGGCCTGGGACTTCAGCTCAATGATCTGAGGCAATCCTCGGAAAGCACCGTAAGCACTGGTGTCAGAAAGAGAGTTATCGTCCTTCTCGGTCGACAACCTGTTGATGGGCTCGAAAAAAATCTCAACCACGTCAACAGGTGTCTCGGCCGGCTGCTCTGACGGGGACACCGTGAAACCAGCGGCCTGGGCCGCAACATCGACCGAAGTTGAGAGCCGACGGTCCGGAGAACGAGAGCTCTCCCACTACCAAAAGCGTCGACGGTGGGTCTCACCTTTTTTCGGATCCTTCTTCCAGGACCAAGGGGTGTGAGACCCAGAAGGGCCCTCCCCTTTAGTTGAGAGGGACTGGCACAGCTCCCGAAAGGAAGCCATGTAATAAGAGCCCAATTGGAGAGGAATAAAGGCAGAAGAGGAGCTCGCCGCAGCCTGGGCCTGCCTCCTCCTAGAGGGCCGTGAGCTGTTCAAGCTGTTCCAGTTGTTCTGCAGAGCCCGCCGCCGCACACCACTCAACAGGCCCCCTTCAATTTGACCAGCGGGAACCATTTCTCTGGTCACCACAGCTGGAGTCGGGTAGCGCAGTCTTCGAGCAGCGACGGAGAAAAGGACAGACACATCTCGCAAGCCTGCGGATCGTGGTCGTGCCAGAGACAACACACACACAAGGCGTGGTGTTGGTGCGCGACATCTTCTGCCCGCAGGGGCACCGGCGGAACCCAGGAATGGTCTTGACCTCATCGCAGCCACGAGGGAAGAGGGTGAAGACTGAACTCAAACAAGTTTCAAAGTAAGTTTAGGAAAAAAGTTCAAAGTTTTTAGAGCCAGGGCCTGCAAAACGCGAGAGCGCTAAGGAAGGAACCTGATGCTTCCAAGTGGTAAGAAAGATCTGACATCATGAGACGGAGCCAAGAGTTTCACAACCGGGTGGGAGCCAGCTTGAAGACTTTCTGGCCTATCTTAAAGCGGTAAGGTGCCTGCCAGACAGTGTGGAGAGAACAACATATCCACACCCCTAGAACCACATGTTCTGCTCGAGAAATGGTCTGATCCGAGACAGAGTGACCATCCTGAAGGTGTGCGAACTTTTGGCATCAAGAAGTACCTGGAGGCAAAACCCTGGGTGTTCAGGGGGGGTTTGAGATAGGAGCCACAACCTCCTTGCAGAGGAGCTAGGCAATATCATCCTGAATGGCCGACAGGATGTCGGACACTATGCCCTCCTGTGGGGCACGGGCTCAGCAGGGCGGGTACACCTCGAACTCCAGAGGCAGACACTGACCGATCACCTCGAACACCCATCTGTCCATGGCAACAGCAGACCAGGCAGAAAGGAAGTGGTGGAACCAGCCCCCTACAGGAGGACTCAGGGGAGATGTGACAGGCATGAGGAACGCAACCCTCATCCTGTCACTGGGCAGGCTTGGAGGCAGAGGAGGGCCTGGCTGAACAGCCATTGGGGGCTCATCCTCCAGTCTTGCGGACAACCGCAGCCAAAGACTTCAGTTGAGGTCGCCAGGCTTCAGCCTGCTGTTCAACTTCGGGCTGGGATGGTTTGGTCACTAGAGAAAAGAGGGGCCAAGAGGGCTTCTTAGGTTGTTTAGAGCCCTTGGAATCCCTTTGGACGATGTCACGGAGTCCAAGGTGGCACTGGACTTCTCAATGCGGGTGAGGTGCCCCTCGACACAGTCTCGAACAAGTCGGTACCCAGGAAGGGGACATCCGCCAGGTTGTGCTAGGAATCCGCTGTGAAGATTGAGATCCTCTGCCAAACCCTGCATCGCATGGCCACTGCAGCCAACATGGACCGGGCGCATGAATCGCCTATGTCCATGGCTCTCTGGAGCAGTTTGACTACAGCTCGGCGCTGGTCCCAGACCTGCTTGACCGTGGTCTGGAGGTCCACTGGGAGATGAGGGAGAACCCCATCGAGCATGAGAAAAGTGGGCCATCAAAAGAGCCGAACTCACCTGGCGAAGGCCAAGAGAGAAGGCAGCACTGACCTTCTTGGCCATATGGTCCATCTTCTTGGACTCCTTCTCAGGCAGTTTGTCAACATCGCCCACACTGCCCAAGCGCCTGAACATAGAATCTGCCACAAGGCCCTCAGCTGAGGGGTGCTCCTTGAGCACCAAAGGAGACCCAATAGGGACCGCATACTTGTGGGTCAACTGGGATGACAGCGCAGGGCAGGAGGTTGGATGCTGCCACAACTCCAAAGCAGGGCCCAGAATGGCCTCTGCCACCAAGGATGCTTCCCCAAGGGAATCACCCTGGTCCAGGGTCTTGGTGAGCGGGTAACATGACTGCTTCTGAACAGGCTCCATCTGGAGACCCGTGGAATCAGAGATAAGACTGAGGAGGCCCATAAAGGAGGAAGGGTCTTACTCCATCGAGAGATCCCCAGTTGACTCCACGTCCACCAGACGAGAGTACAAGGAGAGGCCCTTCGACTTTGAGGACTCATCAAAAAAGGGGGTCTACCGCTTGAGTCCCCACTGACTCTCTGAGGGCGGTCGGGGATGACAGTGAGACAGCCAATGGGGGAGATATGAGGCTGGACGAGACTCCTTGGTTGGAGTGCTCGTCTTTGGCTGTTCTGGTGGTGGCTCCACCCGTGTCAGCGGAGAAGCTGGTGGATGCCGAGCTGGGACTTGATGGGTCGACTCCTGCCGAGGCAGAGAAGGCATCGGCCTCTATAGTGAGAGCCAAGTGATGGCCAGGGTCAAAGCTGGAACAGACTTCATCCTGGGAAAAATGAGCTGCTGCCACATCAAGTCCTCATAGTGTCGATGCAACTTGCGCCAAGGCCTCTCCTCACCAGAGGAGAAAGTAGCGATGACACCTCACGAGCGCCGCGAGCACTGACACCAACATGGGCTGCTCAACTCAGGGGATGGAAAGCGGGACCGTGACTCGACAGTTGGGGGACGGATAGATGGTGGGCCTTTGAGGGGGGTCAGCAAATGCTGTGGAACCTCCAGGTCTGGAACCTCCAGAGGGAGGGGCAGCAGATCGGCAGACTGATTCTCTCCCCCCCTCCCCACACCGAGTTCAGGGGCAGGACCGGAGTCCTGGATAAGGAGGTATCTGCCTCTTCGGGCAACAACGGGTCGACCAGCTAGAGCAAAATCTCGGCCAGCAGATCGACCTGTGTCTCGACCAACTGGACCAATGGGGAGACAGTGAGACCAGAAGTCTGGGCCCAGGCATCGACCAAAGTTGGAAGCTCCGAAGAAGCATGGGAACTGGAGGCCCGAGAGCGCTCCCAATCCCACGACTGACGGCAAGACTGTTTCTTGGTCTCTTTTTTAGACTTAGATTTGTGCTTAGAAGGACTCGAAGCATGAATGGGAAGGGCCTGGCACAATTCTTTGAATGCCCCAGTAAAGGAGGCAACCAAGGAGAGCGGCAGAAGGGCCAAAGCCGAGGGGGCATGAGTCGCGGTCTGAGCCGCGGCCTCCTCAAATGCTGAAAGTTGCTCGGCGGACCCCGCAGCTGCAGAGACCATCCAACGGGCATCCTAATATTTGAAAGTCAGGTCCTGATTGCCCGAATGACCTAGAAGCAGGCGGGCATGACGATCCTCCAACGTGGATGGGTGGAAAGTGCGACAAATACCGCAGGGCTGGGGATCATGCTCATGGCCCAGGCAGTAGATGCACATGGTGTGTGGATCCGTCTGGGGCATCTTCTGCCCGCAGACACACTTCCAGAAACCCGGAGCAGAATTTGTGTCGTCCATGTCGACGCAGAGAAGAAAAAGCCTGAAGCAAAGTTTTTTTATTGAAATCCGAAAAAATAAAACAAAGGGCCTCTTCAGCGCAAGAGCAGTAAAGAGGGAACCACCTTCTTCCAGCGGAAAGGAAGATCTGACGTCACGAGGCGGTGCCAAGGGAGTTACCACCCAGATGTGTGGGAGGAGCCATCCTGAAGACATTCTGGTAAGCCTTAAAGAGAAAAGGACACTGCCAGAAATGTGGACAAGTACACCATATGCATGCCCCTAGAATGTACATGCTTTCAGCTTCGTTAAGCAGCCTTATAAAACAACACTACAACAGAATGTGCTAAATGCAGTGAGATTGAAAATGCTCAAAGAATATAGGCAATTTTTTTTCTTCTATCAAAAACATCACATTTCCTATTTTAATAATGTTGATTGTCCGCTTAATTAAAAATACATTTTTGTTAACTAATGGCACCAGTTTAGCTACATCAGTAACAGCACAAAATACTTACTCATAGAAGGCAGCTTTTCTGGGCAGGGAAGGTTTGGAGAGTAGGTGAAATTCTCTGGAAGATAGCTTGTAGCTTGAGCAAGGTAGTCACTAGAATTACTTCCTTCAGGATAATCTGAATTTGTAATAAAAAGGCTGTAATTTTGAGTTTCAAATAATTAAAACAATCTTCATGTTACAAATAATGACTGCTTATTAAATCAGTATTTTTCTTTTGAAATAAAATAATGAATGTTACTGGAACTACATAAATACTGCACAGAAATCATGCGCAATGATGATCCTTTTTTAAAATATAAGCACAGAAAGGATACTGCCCAGCCTATCTTGGGGAACTCTAACTTTAAAATTGGAAAGCAAACTATCTCGCTCCATTGGCTTCCTCAATTTCAAGGGGTTAGGATTACTGATTTTTTCTCAGAAGGGGTTTGCAGTCCCGTAGAAGTCATCCTAAATAAATATAAGATCAACCGGGGCAAATTTTCAAAGCTTTTCAACTGAAGCACTTGCTAACACAGAAAAAAAGATCTCTTGACTGAGGGCAACACCACAGGAGATTTTATCAAAACTCTCTCCTCTCACTAGTTTACCCCATGCAATCTCCAGAGCCTACTGCTCTTTATTTGACAGAGCATTTGTAGCCTTTGATGGAACACCTAAATACTGGAGTGAACCGTTTCCTACTCTTGACAGCATCTAGGGTAATATATGGCATGATACTTATAAGTACGTCACCCAAGATAGGCAGAGATTAACCCAATTCCAATTCCTGAATAGCATGTACTGGACCCCAGTCAAGTTATTTAAATTGGGTAGAACAACCTCACCCACCTGCACCAGATGCCACCAAGAGGATGGTACCCAGTCACATATCTTCTGGGACTGTCCTCCAGTTAAATCCCTATGGGATTCTGTTAAGAATAATGTGGACCCCCTACTTTATATAGCTGTGTGCTTCATGCCTGAGGTGTGCTTGGCTGGACATTTTGCAAGTTTAGCGGTCAGGCAGCGTAGGTATTACATGGCATTGATTTCCTTGTCCCTTAAGAAAGTGGTACTATGCCACTGGTTGGATGTGAATTCAGTCACTTACACAGAATGGCTGCAAGAACTGCTTTTTAATTTAAGGGCAGAGCAACTCAAAGCCAGTCTGCGGGGTTCTCTCAATGGCTACAAGAGAATACGGGAAAGCATGCACACTTTATATTTGATTCAATCTGGGTCCAGGATATCTTGACGGAAAAGTATTCTCTAGCAGTTTGTATTGTTCTCTATTGTTTTCGTGATCCCTTTTCTGTATTCTAACCCTTAGCCTGATAAATACTGTGACATGAAGCCAAAGTTGTGTGGGGGGGAGTGATGACTGAAGAGGGAGTATTGGGGGCATGAAACCATACTTTTTCCATTGTACTTTATGTCTCTTGTGATTGTATGAAACCAATAAAGCGGTTACATTTTTACAAAAATACTGTACAGAAATGCTTATGTACACCAGTTATCAGGGCCATGCATGAGCAGAACAAGCAAGTTATTTATTGAGAGTTGTATTATATCTCATATAAACACAGAATGAGTTGGCAGAAAAGGACCGCCAGGCCCATCCAGTCTGCCCAAATTCACTACATGAAAGTCCTCATTAAGCAGCTGGCCACAAACTGCACCTTGATGTGTCGTACTCTGATGTGTGTATAGCAATTTAGGTAAGGTGCATTTAGTGATATGGTGTTCGCTAGGAGGGTCGATTCACAATTGAAAGAAGGTCTTGTAAGAGGCAGAAGCAGAACTTGTCAGCAAACAGCTGGGCAACAAGAATAGATGCAGCACAGAACAGTGCCACAACAGCTGCTAATGCAATACCCTGTGTGAGCGGGACCGTAGAGGGCTTTAAGACCAGTTTGAAGACTTATTTAAACAGGCATTCAATATTTGAACTTTTAAGTTATTTTGTGGATTTTGACAATCTGTTATTTTATGTGATTTTAATGATTGGTTTGTTGATGTTTGTATGTGAAGCGCAGACACGAATTGAGCTATACAAATAAAATTATTATTGTTAAAAATATTATTATACTGTAGTATTTATGTTTGGCTTGAAAGTTTGATTAGGTATGTGGAGGGTTTTGTGAGGGCAATGGATTTTACCACTTAGTAGCTTGGTCCCTGCTGGATAGTGGCTGCAGAACTTACTTTTGACCTCTGTGTATTAGAAAATGCTGACAATGCCTTCCTAAATTAGTATCATGAAGGTCTAACAATTAACAAGTCTAAGGAGATACCTCCACTTTTGGACAAGGACCCCAACTCCACACAGTTCATTCAAGGCTAAATTTAAAAAGGTTAAATCTAGGCAAAATGCAGACCTACAGAGTGCATGGTGATCTGCAGGACTGCACAATAACCATGCACGGTGTTAGCCTTCTTGTCATCTCAAAGCCCACTGGGGATTTTACTTTCTGGCAGCGCTGTTGCTCAACATCCTGGTGCACCAGAGAGGCTGGACATATAAATACGGCACAGCCACTTGCAATCCTCCAAAATTAAAAATAAATAGTTGAGCTGTGCCGCTCAACATCCGAGTGCAAACAGGATCTGCCATGCAGAAATATCTCTGTGCCGCTCGACGTCCTAGTGCACGCAGGATTCCCCATACCAGAATGTGGCTGTGCCAACAGACATCATGGTGCACCAAGGATCCTCAAAAGGAAATGCAGCTGTCCATCATGGAGAACCTGGTGCACCCTGGATCCTCCAAAAAGAAATGCAGCTTTGCCATTTGAGATCCAGATGCATTCAGGATTCTTAAAAATAAATGCAGCTGTGCAGAGTTCAAGATGCCGGTGCACCCAAGATTCTCTGAAATGAAATGCAGCCGTGCAATTTGAGATCCCATGACCCCAGGATCCTAATAAATGAATGAGGATATGCCAATTAAGAGCCCCATGAACCCAGGATTTACAATAAGAATTGCAACTGGGCTGTTCCAGATACGGCCAATGGACACTGTGGTGCACCCTGGATCCTCAATATTAATATAAAAGCAGAAACAAAGGAGCAAGAGGTACACTACAGTCAGTCTCTTTGGTACCCTGTTTATGAAGCTGTCCACTTTGAAGGGCATGTGTGGCTCACGTGACAGATATTTTTCAGCTGATCTTTCCGTTAACGGTTTCAACAAACACTAACACATACACGTATTACTATGAATCTCGATCCACAAATAAGTAAGCAGCAGATAAAGTCCATATACAGCTACATAAACAGCTGAAGAATAGTGATCTAAACAATAGTGAAAGCAAAAGGCACTTTCAAGAAACTTGCATCATAAAATGATCAAGCTACTCATTGTTTCTTCTCAATATAGTGTGACAGGGTTGAATAAGACCCTGCCCCATTTGTTATGCAGAAAGTGTTTAAACGCAAGGATCTGTTCTGTCCTCTCCTTTTCTGTCTCCTGTGTGTGGTTGCGCAACTATATTTTCTTGTGAGACTAAGGAACTGATCACTCCGACTGTTTCACAGTTCTCTGCCTCTCGCTATCTCTCTGTCTTCCCTTACTATTTCTGTCTTTTCTTCTCCCTTGCATATCTGCTGGTATAAAAATATATGTGAATCTTTATGTGGAAATGTCGCGGATACTGGAATCCCTTTGTTTAAAACTGCATACAGCTGTACTGTTGAAATGACTGCAAAGCTATCTGGAACTCAAGGGGTTCAACCAGAGAATGCTGGATGCAAAATTTCTGCAGAGCTGACTACAAGAGGTCAGTTCTGGGTCATGATGTTCTTTTTGCTGCACCTGCAAAAACATTGAAACTTACAAGCACATTATGGGAGAAGAATGCTTTTTTCTTAAGGAGTTTCCCAGGCACAGACTTATAAAAAGAGCAAAAATGCTTGTGCAAGGGAGAGACAGAGACTGAGATTTGAAATTGAGAAGAAAAAAATCAGAAGGACTCTGTTTTCTGTTTGTACTGCCTTTGTAAATAATTATACTAAATAATTTTAATTTTTTATTTTGCTATTAATAAAACACTATTTGCGAATTTTGGAACTGCTCCTGGTTTTCCTATGCTTCCTGGCCTGTGCCTCGACAACATACAGCAAGGGAGGAAAGGGCCAAGTGTGCAGCGTAAGCTACTGACCTCCAACCTCTATAGCACTTGTGAAATAGTCCGGTGGGGAGATTAGCGAACTGTCCTCCCTTAACATGTCCCGCAGAGTGGGGTGTCTGGCAGAGCTCTGATGCCAAGTAAGCTGAAACTTATAAAGTGTGCCGGAATTCCTGTGGGACACACTCTCAAAGGCTACGAGTTGTCCCACTGCCAGCGAGTATCCTGCCACCGTCGGGGTCTCCGAAGATCAACAACAGAGAATCAGAAATTCGGCCACTATACTAATAGCTACCAGACATCTGAAAGTGGGAGAGTTCATAGGGAATGGTGTAGTAGGGATGCCCAAGAAGAAATAGGGTCCCTCAAGTAGGGGACTGTCTCCCACTACCAACCTGCATGCATGGCAGCCGCCCTCCCAGAAGGTCTTCAGGTGGGGCCAATCCCACAAGATACAAGGCAGGTTTGCCCCTAGGGAATGGCATCCCCAGCAATGATCCTCACTTGGAAGACAGAGCTGTTCAGAGTTTAGCTGGTGTACTGTATCCCACTGAAAGACCTGGTTTTGAATCAGGCGGCTTCAACGACTGCGGCATGCCATGTGTGCCCTGTGCAGGCTGTGCTGCCACTTACTCTTCATTGCTACTTCGGATGCCCAATTCCTGTTCCCCCTATTTCCCATGCACCTTTGGGAATGACAGATTGATCAGGGACAGCGTCACGGAGGGAGCGCTAAGTAAGACTGGCTTTCCTTCTGGAGACTGTTACCCATAGTCACCACTGTCTCCAATGGGGGAGTCTGAATGGGGGGGGAGAAGAGATCATGCTCCTGACCTGCAAATATCTCCAAGAAGCCCTGCTTCCATAGGTCAAACTTGTGTTGCAGGACTTGAATCCTTCTGGGCCCATGAATGCCCTTTGGGTGGGGTACTGCCGAGGTACACGGTGTTGTTACGCCAGAGTGGTTCTATGATCGGAGGCACTAGAGAAGACTGCAACATCTTATGGAGTTGTTCCTACGCCTTTCTGGACCCTTGAATAGTAGGATGCTCTCTTGAGGGCCTGGAGTAAGCAGTTATAGAGCAGAAGAAAAAATTACTCACCTTAGTAATGTTGTTTCTTCTAATGGAGTCTTGCTATATTATGACATATGCAGTGAGTCCCAACCTTCGAACTGCTCCGGAGGTGAAAGAGTTAACTTTCCATGCCAGGCATGGAACGCTGAGCTCGAGCTCGGTTGAAACTCTGTCTGTTGTTCTTCAAACTCAAACCGTCAGATCTGTACTAGCTAAACTCACTGAGGTCCTGTGTGGAAGCTGTAAACCTACACTAGCCAACTGGCTACTAAATAGAGAACACATTTTTGGTCCCAAACAAAGACTCAAGTCAGGAGACCCAAAAAATGAAAAACACAACACCAAGTCACCCCAAAAAGGAGGGGTGAAAATAAGGTGGGCATCTACTAAGTGCCAACACTGCACTGCCCACCCACATCCCAAAAACAGAGGTTCTGAGAGGGGCAGGCAGGGGGGGAGGTCATAATATAGCAAGACTCCATTAGAAGAAACAACATTACTAAGGTGAGTAATTTTTTCTTCAAACAACATGAAGTCTTGCTATATTATGACATATGCAGACTACACAGCAGTACCTCCATGGAGGAGGGACAGAACCTACTTAGGAAATAGGCTCTGAAGCACAGCTGTGCCAAACCGAGCATCACTCCTAGCCTGGATGTCCAGGGAGTAATGCTTGGTACAAGTGTGAACTGTTTTCCAGGTAGCTGCTTGACAAATCTCTAGAATAGGGATGTCCCTGGCAGCAGCCAAGGAAGCAGCTGTACCTCTGGTAGAGTGAGCTCTCAGGCCTGAGGGAGGAACCTTACCCAGCTTTTCATAACAGAATTGGATACAAGAGACAATCCACCTGGCAATGGATCTTTTAGTGGCAGGTTTCCCTTTACCAACCTCACCATAAGTGAGCGAACAGTTGGAGGGAGTCAAACCTGTGACCTCGAATGCAGCTCTATGTAGTAACTAGGGCTCTCTTCACATCTAGTTGTGCAGCCTCCTCTCGCCAGAGGAGGAATGGTCAGTAAAGTACACTGGAAGAGATATAGATTGATTAAGGTGGAAATCTGAAACCACCTTAGGCAAGAACTTCCTGTTAGTCCTGAGGACCACCTTATCTCTATGAAATGAGATAAAATCAGACTCCACTGACAAAGCTTGTAATTCACTTATGCGTCTGGCAGAAGTGATGGCTACCAGAAACACAGCCTTCCAAGTCAAGTACTTAAGCTCTGCTGAAGATAAGGGCTCAAAGGGAGGTTGCATAAGCTGAGCAATGCAAACATTAAGATCCCAGGCAGGGGGCAGGGTCCCTGAATGGAGAGCTGGTGTGAAGCAATCCCTTAAAAAACTTAGAGAATACAGGATGAGCTGAAAGAGAAGAGGGTTTACCTGCTGAAATAAAAGCAGACACAGCTGCCAAATGTACTTTTAGGGTAGCTGGTCTCAGCCCCAAAGTATTTAAATGGACCATATAATCCAGGACTGTGGGCAAATCAGCAGATTCTGGGGGAAATATGCTTCCCAGAGCACCATATGGAAAACCTCTTCCATTTGGAATTGTAAGTAGCCCTGGTGGAAGGTTTCCTAGAAGCCTTCAGTATATCCATTACACCTTGGGAGAGGTGTAGATCAGCAAACTCTAACTCTTCAAGAGCCAGGCCTTGAGATTGAGAGATTTGAGGTTCGAGTACCAAACCCTTCCCTGAGCACAGGTTAACAGGTTGTGATTCCTGGGAAGATGGACTGCTAAGGATAGTAGGAGTGGATACCAGGGTTGTCTGGCTCAATCTGGAGCAATCAGAATCATCTTGCAGGATTGAGATCTGATTTTGACTAACACTTTGAACAGGAGACGGAAGGGGGGAAAAGCATAGAGAAACTTCCCTTCCCAATTGAGAACTAAGGCATCCAGAGGGACTGAGCCCAACACTGGGGATCTGCAGCAAAAAAGGGGAAGTTGGTGATTGTCTGGGGCTGCAAAAAGATCTATCTGCGGGGTGCCCCATCTGGCAAATATTACCTCCAGGACCAGGGGATCCAGTGACCATTCGTGATGGCCCTGGGAAATCCTGCTGAGAGCATCTGCCAAGACATTGTCCTTGCCTGGGAGGTGAATTGCCGTAAGGGAGGTGTTCAGGGAGTAAGCCAGAGACCACAACTTCATTGCTTCGGTGCACAAGGCCGTAGACCAAGTGCCTCCTTGATTGTTGATGTACCACATTGTGGTGGTGTTGTCTGTTCTGACCTGTACAACTTTGTTCTGAACAGATTTGGAAAAAAACTTGAAGTGCTAGCAAAACTGCTCTGAGCTCCAACAGATTGATGTGGAGCAGAGATTCCTGAGGGGACCACAATCCCTGGGTAGTGAGGTCGCCCGTGAGAGCTCCCCACCCCAAGAGGGTGGCATCTGTAGTAAGGATTAAGGAGTGAGACTGAGTGACAAAGGGAACCCCTTGTCTCAGATTGCTCTGATCCTGCCACCACTGTAGGGCTTGGATCAGGGTTCGATTTACTGGGATCAATTTGGCTAGAGGGTCTTTCCTTTGAGACCAAAAGGCTCTCAAATGGAACTAGATGTCCCTCATCTGAAATCTTGCTCCTTGCACTACTGCTGTAGAAGCAGCCATGTGCCCCAGGAGCTGTAGAAAATGCCTTGCTGGTCGAGAGACCTGCAGGGTGAATGAGGAGGCCAGAGAGACCAGGGTCCTTGCCCTGTCCAAAGGAAGGAAGGCTCTGGCTTCCTCTGTGTTCAGTTCTGCACCTATGTAGGCGAGGAGCTGGACAGGCTCTAGAACTGACTTTGAAAGATTCAGAAGGAAACCTAGAGAGGTAAGCAGTTGCTGAGTTATCAGTAGATGTAACTTGACTTGGTCTGGAGACTGGCCTATTATGAGCCAGTCATCCAGGTAAGGGAAGATGGCAATTTTTTGCCTTCTTAGGGAGGCAACTGCTACTGCTGGGGCATTTTGTGAATACCTCTGAGCAGAGGTGAGGCCAAAGGGTATTGCTCTGAACTGGTAATGGCCTGAGGGCAGCTCGAACCTGAGGTACTTTCGATGGGAGCTTCTGATGAGAATATGAAAGTAGGCATCCTTGAGGTCCAGGGACGCTAGCCAGACCCCTGGCCTTAGAGAGGGTAGAATAATTCCCAGAGTCACCATTTTGAATTTTGGTTTTAAAAGGTGCTTGTTTAAGTATCTGCGATCCAGGATGGGCCACCATTCTCCTGTCTTTTTGGGGGTAAGGAAGTACCTGGCGTACAATCCTTTGCCCTGGTGTAGGGGTGGAACCCTTTCCACAGCTCTGAGAACCAGGAGAGAAGAGACTTCTGCCTCTAGGGCAAGTGCCTCTGGTGGATTTGCAGGTGGAAAGGATCTGGTTCTCATCTTTGGAAATTTTTTGAAGCCGAGAACCAGTCCCTGGCTTACTACTTCCAGGACCCACTTGTCTGATGTCAGAGACTTCCAGTCCTGGACAAAGTAAGCCAGCCTGCCCCTTGCTGTAGGGTGTGAGAATCGCCCCTGCAACCCCATCAGGTGCCTGCTTGGCAGGGGCTTTAGGCTGAGGGGTGGAAGCAGGCCTGCTTGTACCCCTGCCTGCCTCTCCTCTAAAGAACCCCTCTGGGCAAACAGAAGAGGAGGCCTGGCTTGGTGAAAAGGCCTGCCCCTGGAAGGTTGCCTTTGAGGAGTGGCCTGCCTTTCCTTGGCCTGTGCACTCCTATAGGTGGTCCTATACTCATCCATTTTTCTTCATGTAATTCTTCTGTCTGCTCCCCAAACAGAGAATTACCCACAACAGGAAAATCCATGGCCTTAGTCTGGTATCCTGTGACAGGCTAGTACATCTGAGCCAAGCCATTCTGCGAAGAGCCACAGATGTAGCCATGACTCTTGATGACACATCATTAGAGTCCACTGCATGGAATTGCACATTGGATGCTTCAATACCATCAGCAGCCACCTGCTCCAGCTCCTTGGCAAGCTGGCCAGGGACCTGTTTTGCTAGAGCCATAACAGTATCCCATCTGGATTTCTGGTATCTAGCAACATAAGCCATATAATTTGCCTGTCTGAGTCCCAGGATGCTGCCATGTACTGTTTCTTTGCCATGGCATCAATCCTCCTGGAGTCCTTGTCAGGGGTGTGAGCCAAGGGAATAGTTGCCTTGTCACATGCTGCAGCCTGCACTACCCCAACATGGCTGCATTGTTGAGTAAGGAACTCCGTATCAGAGCCTGACAATGTGTACCTCTTGTCCATTCTCTTATCCACAGGAGGTATAGTGTGAGGAGTTTTTAGAATTTTAACTGTTTCCCAAAAGATTTATGCAAAGGAATAGACAGTCTCCTAGACTCTGGGATATCCATCATTTCCACATAGTCAGGCTCCTCTTGATCATCCACAGCCTCCTCCATAGGGAGCTGGAGGGTTTCAGCCACTTTTTTATAAAACATAAAATCAGAAGGGGACTCAAAGCCAAGGAGGAGACACTCCTGAAGGTCTGTCTGGGGAGATGTCCGGTTCAATGGGCACATCAGACTTTCAAATCCACATTCACTCTCCTCATACTCCTCTTCCCCTCCTCCGTTCATAAAATTCCTCTAAATCGTACTCTTGAACCGGTGGAACAATGGCAAACGACGCTATTTGATGGTGCCGGGTTCGGCCGGAACCGGGGAAAGCGACTGACAATTTTAATCGCTTTGGCTATTTCTTCTGAGCAGTTGGAGGAAAGTTTGCTTCCACACCAGCTGATTTCCTAGTCCTTTGCTGGAACCGACTCCTCAGAGTCGGCCTCCTTGCCCGAGGAAGTCTCGCCCTGGTCAGAGGAGCACTCCCCTCGGTTCGGTTGGAACCTGAACCGGCTGGCCATCCGTTCAGCGGACTTTGGCCTCCTCTTCCCTGAGCCTACCAACTCTTTTCCAGGGTAGCTGCAGGAAAATTTTGCAAATCTGGCAGTCTGCATTGAGGTGGTCAAACCCCAGACAAACACAGGTGGGGTGGGGTCAGCCTTAGCAAAGACTTCCCCCATAGATACTGCAGGTTGAACCTCGGGCCCGTTTTTTCTGGGTTTCATAATGCTAGTTTAACTAAACTTACCTCGCATGTAATCCGCCAGGTACCTCTTATTTGTTCCAACTAAATGTCGGGAAAACGAAGAACGATCAGGAACCGATAAGAACCGCAACTACACTTTAAAGGACAGTCATTATTTTGAATAATTTGATCGTTCAAACTGATAACCATTTACAAGTTCCATAGAATAGAAATTAATGTAAACCTATCTTGTACTACCACAGACAGAGTCTGAACCGACCGGTTACGTTTAAATTCAGTCAAAACCGAAGACAATACTTTAACCGACAAATGAATCTGCAGAAGGAGAAATTCTCCGGAGTCGGCTTGTTCAGTGAGGCGGAGTAAAGAATCTGACTGTTTGAGTTTGATTAACAGACAGACAGAGTTTCAACAGAGCTCGAAGCTCAGCTGCTCCATGCCTGGCATGGAAAGTTAACTCTTTCACCTCCTGAGCAGTTCAAGGTTGGGACTCACTGCATATGTCATGTAATATAGCAAGACTTCATGTTGTTTGAATGACTGTTGAGGGGATCTTGCATATTCTTTCTACATGCATAACCAGCAAAGGAGATTCATGGTAATAGTCAAACCACCAGAGCTGAAGCCATGGTAGTTGCTGGTGGTTCTCACCCTCCCTTGGTCCTGTCTGTGCAATTTAGCCCGGCTGTACTAGAGTGGTTGCCAGGAGAGGAAGACACCAATAAGCACATCTAGATTCTGGAACCACTTTGGGGGCATGTGTAGAGAAAGTGAGATGCAGTACGTGAGCCTCAAAGTACCATTATCATCTTAAATTTAACTGTTCTGCCCACCATCAAAATATGCAATTGTTTCCACCTGGCTAATTTATCCCGGGCTGATTATAGCATTGATGTCATGTTGAACTGCCCTATTTTAGGAAGATTGGTGTTGATGGTAATTTCCAGCAAAGTGATCCTGCAGGGCCAATTGGTCACCTTTTCCTGATATGATTTCCTGATGGGAGTGTGGGAGGGGAAGAACTTCACTTTTATCTTAACTTGTCCAGAGATGCTCGACAATCTGTTGAGGAGCTCAAGGGTAGGGTTAAGGAGGCCTGACCACTTTCTCCTGGGGGATTATGAGGTCAACGCATGTAACAGTGCCCAACGCTGCTCTTTCTCCACTGATAATACCCTTTGAAAGAGGGATGCTGGTGTACTGCATGGCTAGGGTTCATGGCTAGGCACAAACAGAAGTGGGAGAGGGGCATCCTTTCTTTTGTCTTTCTGCAGTGGGATGCAGGGGACCTCAGCTGTTGATGAAGACACTAGCCTTAGAAGAATTATAAAGGAACGTAATCCATTGGAGAAAGCATGGTCATATGCCCATATGATCCAGTGTCACCCAGAGGTACCACAATTTCACCAAATCAAAGGCTTTTTTGAAGTCCACTACCATCTCAACTGCAGGGGACTGTTTGACGGACTGCATGTTACAGGACAGGAAAATATTCCTAATCTGCAGCTGTTTATGACGTTCCCATTTGTAGAAATGATATCCATAAACCTAAATAGTCCATATGTAACTGTACCTGCATAAACAGTGATGTGATAATCTATATTTTGCATTGTTTTGTTTTTTATGGGCATATATTCTTGTATAGTTCTTTTCACGGCAACCAGTTCGAATTTAATCTATTGTTGACGATTCTGTAGTTAGCCAGAACCCAAACATGGTTCTGATAGGACAATAGCTCATGTTTATCATTCTGTACTCAAACCATGACACAGTAAAAACTCCAAATTACTGGTTCCATGAAGGGAACTGTGCAGAATGTTGTCCATAAAAAGAAAACAACTAAAAACACAATTTTTCACATCAGTGGTTATTCAGATACAGTTCAATATGGCTCATTTGGAGGCAAGTGTTTCATTTCTGTTAGTAGTAACATTACTAACAGCTGCTAATTAGTACAGATTTCCTGTCCCCTTTAAGGTGGGAGCATAAGTGGTCACAGCTCTGCCTCCCTTTTATGAAACCAGCTTGAGCAGGGTTGACAAGTCTCCTCAATACAGATTCCAGCTTGGTGACTTTAATTTTGGCGAGTACACTGACGTACGCATTGATTAGGGAGATGGGTCTATAGCTACCTATAGCACTGTGCTCAGTTCTGGAGGCTGCAGCTCCGAAAGTACAGGGTAATCCTGCATCCTTGCCTAATATTAGGATTTAAAGGGAATCAATATTACTAATTATTTGGATTTCCTACAGTCCCAACATTCTGGCTGGCCTTTGATCCTTACTGTCCTTCCTGACCATTTTACAAATGTAAATACACTATGACATATCCCAGAACTTACAATAGGTTATCTAGACAGGGTGTCTGCTGACCCCTGTTTTAAAGCCATTTTCTCTTTGATGAAAGTTTTATGACCAGAGAGGAGATGCCTTCCATCCCCTTTGAAATGTAACTTTATTTTCCTGTTAAGCAAGCCTTTCCCAGACTTTTGGAATACACAACATCCCCATGTAACCTTCTTTAAAAAACAAACAAACAGGGGCATCCTTCTGGTAAAACTGATATCCTGGCCTTAGGGAAATATGACAGCAACATGTCTGCAATAGGAACTCAGTGGCCAAATCGCAACATCCCTCCCTCCTCAGACTGAATTTGTGGGAACACACCCTTATTGTATGGCAGGGTTTCCACAATTCGGTTACTGTTCTATCTGGTGAGATAGGCTATCTGCATTTGCATTGGCAGACACTGACCTGTGCGTAATGGTCAAGTCACAGGCCTGTAGGGCAATACTTCATCTGAGGAGCCGTTCATTTGTTTTGCCCATTTGATTTAACCACACCAGGGGGTTGTGATCGGTCTGTACCTCAAAGTGCTTTCCACAGAGGTACGGCTCTAATTTCTTCAGGGCCCATACCAGTTCAACGCATTCCTTTTCTACCGTGGAGTATGCCTGCTCCCGGGGAAGTATCTTTTACTAAGGTACACTATCGGGTGGTCTCTTCCCTGATTAGATGTCTGGCTGAGGACTGCTCCAATCCCCATATCTGAGGTATCCACCTATACTACAAACTACCTAGTGTAATCTAGGCTGGCCAACACAGGGGCACTACACAGTGCCTCTTTTAGCCATGCAAAGGCTCGTTCACAGGCTGGCTCCCAGTTTACCTTTCTGAGCTGTCTTTTCTTCAGCAAGCCACACACAGGAGCTGCCAGGGTACTGTAACTGGGCACACAACTCCGTTAGTACCCTGCGGTTCCTAGAAGCTCCTAACTTGCTTCTGGGTTTCAGGTGTAGGCAATGCCTTTATGCCTCAATCTTCACTTGATTAGGATGAAGCTGCCCCCACCCCATTACATGGTCTAGGTATGCCACCTCTGCCATAGCCACCTGGCACTTTTCAGCCTTGACATTGAGCCCTGCCACCTGTATCCTGCCCAACACTTACTTCAGGTGGGACAAGTGTTCCAGCTGGTACTGAAGATGGCAATATCATCCAGATAAGCAACTGCATACTTTTCAGTACCCTGCAACACCTGGTTGACCAAGCTTTGGAATGTGGCAGGGGTGTTCTTTATTCCAAAAGGCATTATCCGGAATTTGAATAATCCTATTGGAATGATAAAGGCTGACCATTCTCTTGCTCTGGCAGTTAATTCCACCTGCCAGTATTCTTTCGTCAAGTCAATTCTGTTAAGGTATGTCGCCCCTCCCAGTTTGTCTAGCAGTTCGTTCGTCTGTGGCACTGGGTGGGTGTCAGACTTCATGACTGCGCTGAGTCCACGACAGTCCACACAGAAGCAAGCAGACCCATCCAGCCTGGGAACGAGGACTACAGTCAAGGCCCAGGGATTGTGGATTTCTGGATTACCCCTAAATCCAGTATTTCCTCCACTTCCCTCATAATGTCCTTTAGGATGGCCTCAGACACCCAGTAGGCTGTCCCGTCGTATGGGCGCTTGCATCCCCGTATCTACATCATGTATCGCTAAGGGGGTTCGTCCAGGCTTGGCCATGAATAAAGGGCCAAAGTCCTCTAAAACCTCCCTCACGTCCTGGGTCTGTTCCGGGGTCAACTGGGGCGACAGCTTGATTGCCTCCACAGATGACTCCCACTTGCTTTCCTCTAGCAAGTCCAGGAGGGGGTCTTCATCTGTCCCCTCCCCAGGACTACACACTGCAAACACCATGTCAGCCCTATTTGCATATAGAAACGTAGAATTTGACGGCAGATAAGGACCGCTTGGCACACCCAGTCTGCCCATTTCCCTACCTAATGGATAAACTGCAGATCCTAGTTAACCAGCAGCCTACTTCTTCCCTAACCTCTGCCCCCAAATTGCCTTATGACTGTCCCATGCATGCTTGAATTCCACCACTGTTTTGACTCCACAACCTCCTCCGGAAGGCGTTCCATGCATCCACAACCCTCTCTGTGGAAAAATGCTTTCCTTAAATGACCTCTGAGCAGCGCCCCCATCTTCAAATTGTTCCTTGTTCTTGCACCTCTTTTTTTTGAAGATGCTGCCCTGTTGGACTTTGTTGATTCCTTGAGGTGGCTTGAAGTTTCTATCATGTCCCCCTCTCCCTCCTTTCCTCGAGGCTATACATATTAAGCTCTTTAAGTCTCTTCATATGTCTTCCGGTGCAGACCCTGCACCATTTTAGTGGCCCTCTCTGGACAGCTTCCATCCTGTCTATGTCTTTGCGGAGATTGGGTCTCAGAGACTGCTGCATAGTACTCCAGATGGGGTCTCACCAGCTGTCTGTACAGAGGATAATAACTTCCTGTTTTCTACTGGTGATGCCTCTCCCATGCATCCCAGTATTCCCCAGCCCTCCTTGCTGCCCTCCTCACATTGCTTCCCACCTTTAGGTCATCTGATATGATCACCCCAGGTCCCTTTCCATTTTTGTTGTTGTTAGTATCTCACCCCCCATTGTGTACTCTTCCCCTGGGTTTTTGTTTCCCAGGTGCATGCACTACCTTGCACTAGCATTGAATCTAAGCTGCCATACATTTGACCACTCCTCTAACCTTGCCAAGTCCCTTCATCCTTTCCACCCCACCTTGTGCATCAACTCTGTTGCAGATCTTTGTGTCATCTGCAAATAGACATATTTTTCTTCCAGTCCCTCTGCAATGTCGCTATAAAGACATTGAAGAGGACCGTCCTAATACTGAACCCTGTGTTACCCCACTAGTAACCCCCTTTTTTCAGAGTGGACTCCATTTACTATTACTCTCTGTGTCCTATTCTCCAGAAAATTCTTTACCCAGGCTGTCATCTTGGGACCCACTCCCAGGCTGGCTAACTTGTATATTAATCTTTTGTGTGGGACTATGTCAAATGCCTTGCTAAAGTCTAGGTAGGCCATGTCCACAGCCCCTCCCTGATGATCTACTTTGGTCACCCAGTCAAAGAAATCTATCAGATTTGTCTGGCATGACCTTCCAGCTGTGAATCCATGCTGCCTTGGGTCCTGTGCCTCTCTGGCCTCTGATACTCAACAACTCTTTCCTTCAGAAATGATTCCATCATTTTCCCCTACCACTGAGGTTAAACTAACAGCGGTGTTTCCTGCTTCTGCCTTGCTCCCACTTTTGTGAAGGAAATCACATCTGCCCTCCTCCAGTCCTCGGTACCACCCCATCCTCCATGATTTGTTAAAGAGGGTATCAGTGGTGTCACTAGTTCTACCCTTTGTTCTTTAGAATTCTGGGATGAATCTCATCAGGCCCCATTGCATTGTCCACCTTCAGTTTTAAGAGTTCTTTCAGAACCCTTTCTTCTGTAAATGGGCTGGTATCAACTTCTGTATCCAGAGTGTTTCTACTGTTTGTTTTAGGTACCTCCTCTTCCTTTGTAAATACTGAGCAAAAATGTTTGTTTAGTATCTCTGCCTTTTCACAGTCACCCTCTGCCCACCCTCCCTCCCCTTTATTAAGCCTCACTATCCATCCCTCCCTTGGTCTTCCTTGCTCTCTGATTGTACCTAAAAGGTTTTATCCTCCTTCTTAACCGAGTTGGCTATCTTTTTCTCGGTTTGGGCCTTTGCTGTTCTGACTGCCTTCCCAGCTTCCTTTTGCTTTAACTGATACAGTTCTCTGTCCTGCTCGTTCTTGATTCCTTGTACTCCTGAATGCTTTCTTTTCTCTTGAACCTTCACTGCCACTTCCTTTGAGAACCATAGTGGTTTCTTACATCGTTTCGTTTTGTTTATTTGCTTCACACAAAGGCTTGTTAGCTCTGTGATGGCAGTTTTATTATTCCCCATTGTTCTTCCACCTCCTTCCTGCCCATTTGCTAGTGCATTCCTTAGGCACTCACCCATTTTGGCAAAGTCAGTCCTCCTGAAGTCCAGTACTTTGCCTTTGTATGGCTTGACTCTATTGCGTGTGTTTATTGTGAACCATACTGTTCGATGATCACTAGTTCCCCAGATGGCTACCCACTTACATCTGTGATCCTCTCTTCATCTGCATTTGAGAGAATCAGGTCTAAGATTGCTCCCTCTCAGTGGGCTCCAATACTAGTTGTCTAGGCATGCCTCTGTGGGCATCTAGAATAACCCACTCTTCAAGTGGCTGCTGCAACTGCACCAGTTAACATCTGGCATATTCAGATCACCCATCAGCAATATCTCCTTTTTCTGCCATTCTAAGTATACTTTCTATCATTTCCTTGTCCATTTCCTCCTGAGAAGGGGGTCTCTATACAACCCGCAGCGGATCATGTGCCATTGCGGTCTCCAAATTTACCCACAGTGCTTCTTCTCCTCCCTGTTTTCCCTTTGCTCTGTTGCTTTGATTCCTTCCCATATGTAAAGAGCTACCCTCCTCCTCTTTTACCCTCCCTGTCCCTCCTATAGATAGTGTATCCTGGTATGTTTACGTCCCAGTCATGGTTTTGTGTGTACCACGTTTCTGTGACTACCACGATATCAAGATGTTCCTCCTCCATCAAGGCCACTAATTCAGGAAGCTTGTTACTCAGACTACGGGCATTGGTACTCATTGCTCTCCATTTTCTTATGGCTTTACCTTCTTTTGCAGCATCCCCCACTGACCTTTCTACCGCTGTCTTTTTCTCATTTAGTACCCTGTTTTGTAGGGAGAGGCTGGGAATTCCTGCAGCTTATCAGTGCCTCCCCCCCTTGACTAGTTTAAAAGCTTGCCAATGAAGCATTTAAACCGACTGCTCAAAAGACTTGTTCCCTTCCTGGACAGATGCAGACCATCCTGCCAGTATAGGCTGGTGTCCTCCAGGTGGAACCCCAGTCCCCAGTGAAGCCAAACCCCTGTGCTCCACACCATTTTTTCAACCATTCATTAAACTGCATAGTGCAAAGTACCCTCGCCTCACTCATGCCATTGACAGGCAGCACCTCAGAGAAGGGTACTGTGTGTTCTACTTGTCTTAGGCCCCTCCCCAATTCTACAAAGTCCTTCTGCACTGCTCTAATCTCATGATGAGCCAAGTCATTTGTCCCTAGGTGGACAATGACGTCCAGCTCAGACTCCCGTGCAGCTGTTCTCGTGATCCTGAGGATGCGCTTCCTGTCCATCCAAGCCATGGCACCAGGCAGGCACCTTACTTCAGTTTTCCCTGCTCCCCCAGTTCTATCCCCCTAATAATTGAGTCCCCCCACCAGGAGCTGCTTCCTTTCCTTGTGGTGTCCTCTGCCTCCTTCCTGTGGGCCTCCCTTGTGATAGTTGTCCTCGGCCTCCTTAGTCTCCTCTGCGGGTGCATCCATAGGAGAGCTATGCCCCCAGAATGGTGTATGGATTGTGGAGTGGAACAACTGACTGGTGTGCTTTGTTCACCATCCTCACCCTCCCTGAGCCCACTGTGGTCCAATTGTTGTGCTTTCTTCTGCAACCTCTGAGGTAGTGGTGGTGGCGGCTCTGGTGCTCCCTGGATGGAGGAGGTTCCTTCCCACTGTCCTAGTGTGGCCTGGGGAAGATTCCTTACTACTGTCCAGGTGGCCTGAAGACGGCAACTTCCTCCCTCAGGGCAGAGAGTTGTTGCAAATAGGGCAGCATCTCAGCCTCCAGAAAGACTCCCGGAAGACTGCTGCCCCACAGCCATTACATTGCACTACTCCCCACATGTTTATCTACCTTTTTGTGTGTGTGTTTGTGTGTGTGATTGGTTTGTTATATAGAAATATATACATTATACAATGTGTATGCTTATATTGTCAGTGCAGTGTGCTAGACAGGATATGACAGCGATATGCACCTTGCACTCTTGAGGAAATGATGTCAAAACCCTAGGTATAAAGGAACTATTTCCAGGGTGGGAAGGGGTTGGCCCAAACTGTGCCCTCACAAAACAATTCAGCTAAAAGCTCTGACCCACCTCTCATGGATGAGTGCCTTCCTGTCAGCAAGATGCCCTTCACAACAATTTGACAGAGAAAATACCCTGCTAATCAAACAGAGAAAATCCAGACATCCAAGTCAGACACAGGTAAACCTCCCCAGCCCCAAAACAGCCTGGTGGTTTGTGCTCTGAAAGCAGTCAGCCCAAATAAGTCAGCTGTGCTTTAAACTCTTCCTGCACTGAAAATCTTAAGAATTGTAACAAACGTAAAGCTAGATCCACCTCCCTCTGTTGCTTGAAAGACTGTCTTTTCCTAACAATTCTAAGTTCCTTATTTCACCTTTCAGTTAGAAGTAGCCTCCACCTGCAGAATATCTGCTACAAACCAAAGACAACTGTAAAGTTCACCTCCCTCTGTTGTGAGCACAAAGTGCAATATAGAATTTGCAAGTGTAATATAGAATTTCTCACACAGCTGAATAAAGAAGTAGTGTCCTTCCACGTCAAGATGATGTGCTTTGTGTCTCTAAATATTGCAGCCACCAGTAACTTAAAGTAATCTGATCTAGTCTGGATATCTCCAGCTAGGGCCATTTGTTGACAATGGTTGTGATGCAACCTTTCCTGTTCCAATCCAACACTTTGTGGTCTGAAAACAATGAGGCTAACGATTTCCTGCCCTGAGGCTGTCTGTGTTTCAATTCACACTGCAGGTTTTGCTATGACAACTCCTTAACCACAGTAACATTTAAAAATAGTTTATCATAAACTCCTACGCACCAGTAAATTATTTAAAAATAGTTTATGTCCCAAAATCCTAGTAGCAGGGGTTGACAAATTTTAAAATTACATGCTAGCCCAGGGACAAGTGGCCAAGCCAAAAATGGTAGTCCCAGTGTTGCGAGTGGTAGTCCATGTTTGTAAGGCTGTAATTTAAGGAAAACTTGTATAGCAACAAAATACATGGTATAGGGGGTTGTATTATGAATAATATGTAGCTGTAACTACTGGAAAACAGGAAAAATTATGTTTTTCCGTTAAATTAATACAGGTGGACATGGAAGTGTAAGACAAGTGCCAATCCCAGAACAAAGTTCAACAAACTAACATGCATACTAGTAGGTCAGGATAATAATTTAGAACAATGTATGTATATATGTAGTTACTGTTTTATGATGCTAATAAAATCTATTCTGTAAAGTCACTGTGTGGTGTGTTTATTTTGTGGTGGTAGGTAGGGTAGTCAAGAAGAGGAGGGAAAGGGAACAGACAAGACACTATAAAAAAAAATTGTCTTTTAAGTAGCAGGGCCAGGCTGCTAAACTAAGCAAGACAGGATGCAGTCACAGTGGAATTGGATTGGGACGGGATAAAGAAGTAAACAGTTATGTTGGTTAACAGCTGAATTTGTTAACTTTATCTGCAGCTTAGTACACTTTTCAAATCCCAACCCTCCCTCTTCCATCCCCTTTCTTAAATATATATCTCCCTAGACTAGCCTTTTATTTTATTTTTTGCCAGATGTTGAGCTGTGATAACACAGTACCCTTAGTTTTCTTATGGCAACAACAAAGCCAATCCTTCTCCCCTATGTGAATCTCCCTCTGACTCCCAGTCCTTTTTCTGGGGGAGAATTTCTCTGTTTAGTCAGTTGATTGTTGAAGTTGTTGCCTTTTCTGCAGTTTATTCTACAAATCCCAACCCTATCTCTCCCTCCCCTCCCCTTTCTTTAATATTTATTCCCTTACAGCAGTTTATTTTCTTTCATTGCTTTTTATTTGCTCACTTCTGGAATTGCTAGCTTTAAACTGTCTCTGTTCTTCTTCTCCCTCTCTCTCTCCCCTCCTTGCTGCTCAATGTCCCTCTTCACTGTGTGTCTGGACGGTCCCAAACTTTGCCCAATCCAACACCAACAAACATTCTTCCTTTTTGAGGTCAGTCCTATAGTGTTTTTTTGTTTTATTTTTTTGAGGGGGCAGATTTATTTAAAGTAAAAAAACAACAACATAAAACGGAGTCTGAGTCTGCACAGTGTGCTCTGCAGTAGGCTGACAGGCAGATATTACTGCACCCCATGCCTCCCGCCCTTTCCTACCCCGGCTCATTACGCATTACCATCACTCCAGGCACCCTCTGGCTACCTGTCAATATTTCTTTCCATGCCACCCTAAAATGTTTTTTCCTGTGTACAAAGTTCCCATCCCTAGTAAAATGGGCAAGAAGTTTTTTGTTTTTTTTTGTTCTGCAGAGCATGCAGACATACGATCAGTGTACGTCCTCTACATAGCAGCTACAATGAAGTGAAATGCACCTCTGACCCCCGCCACTGCACAGCCATTAGGTCTCACTTACCCCTTGGCGGTATGACAGACCCGAAGTCTCAGTTTCAGTGCTGGCTGGTCCAATGACTATTTGCCAGCAACTCTTTCCCCATATTCCCTGTTCACGCTTTCCCTCGTCTTGGCCGCGTGCTCTTCTGGTATCTCATCACGCGGATCAGCACCCGTCGATCTATGTGTAACATGACCACCAGACCGATCAGGACTCACAACCCACTAGCGCACGCACCCTGCTGGAAAGTTTAAGCAACTGCAAAAGATTTTTTTTTTTTTTAACCATACTTGTCCGCGGACAAGTAACTCATGAAAGTGCTTGTCCCAGAGTTTAAAATGATAGCTCGGGACGTCGGGCTATAGGATTTGTCAAGCCCTGCCTAGTAGTCAATCCAGCTACCCCCAAGGGACAACCAAAATGCAGTATTCAAACACTTGTGAAGTTACTTCCAAGATAAGCAGAGTTTGCAAGCTCCTTTTTCAACTCCTCAGCCACCTGTAAATTTAAAAATAGTTTAACTGTCACAAAATCCTAGTAGACAATCTAGCTACCTCCAAGGGTCTACCCAAATGCAGTATTTAAATCCTTCTGAAGTTACTCACAAGATAAACAGAGTTTGCAAGCCCCTTCTTGGTTAAACACTAAATAAATGTGTAAATAAAAAGCAATTACCAAGGGTAGTTAGTTTCACCTCCCACAGAATTGAGCAAAAGTGCACGTTGTTGCAGATATCAAGTGCAATATAGAATTTCTCACACAGCTCACAGCTAAATAAAGAAGTAGTGTCCTTCCAGGTCAAAAAGATGTGCTTTGGCTTCATTATATTGATTCTTCAGATTCTTTGCAACTAAGGTGGCCGACATTAAGGCGGCACTCCAACCAGCACACTCCAAAGATGTTGGCTCTGGATCAGCAAGTGGCCGCTGCACCTCAGCTTTCCTGGAGTACCTTCGACTGACCGGAGTTCATGGATATCATGCAGATTGTCAAGGGTGCACACCCTACCTGCTGTAGTTTGGATCCTGGACCTACTTCCCTGGTTTTGGGTTGTATTGATTCCATCAGTCCAGTCCTAGCACGGATAGTCTGGTGCTCCTTGGGAACAGATGAGTAAACTAGCTCCCTGAAGGAGGCAGTGGTAACACCTCTCTTGAAGAAAGCTTCTCTTTGGACCCCAGCTGCCATGCAAACTACAGACCAACTTCTAACCTCTCCTTTTTAGGGAAGCTGACTGCAAAGGTAGTGGCCGTACAGCTGGAAAACCATTTGACCATCCATGATATCTATGAACCCCTCCAGTCCAGTTTTCGAAAGAGGCACAGTACCAAGACAGTGCTGGATCGGGTGCTCAGTGATTGCCTGATGGCTAGGGACCCAAAGAACCGGGTACATGACAATTCGCTCCCGTCAAATCGCTCCCGACAACTCACTCCTGTAAAACTCACCCACACTGTAACTCGCTCCCATTCAAACCCGCTCCCGCTGTGAAATCCTTTGACCAGGACTTACAGACCGCCACAATACTATAACTGATCATGACTACCAAAGCACTATAATTGCTTAATAGAGTAAGCTACAGTGCAACCAATTAACTAATCACTGTACAAGCTGTACTCATTTATCTGGTAATGGCAATTAGTATTGAATTAATGTAAACCGACCAACAACCACCTGCAGGTTTCTTCGTGCGTTTCTCCTGACAGTATGGCTTGCCATTTTCTAATGTCCAAACGACAGAAGAAGAAGCTTGTAGATGAGTGTAATTTTATTTACACTCGTCATAAGCGCGGATTTCAAGGCAAAGCAATCTGGCAGTGTGAGAAGGCTGTGCAAAAACCAAAAGCATGTAACAAAAGAGTACATACAACTAGCTACGAAGAGCCCACAATTGTGCATCGATTCAGTCAGCATACACATGCACCGGACCCTGCATTAGTAGAGGTGAGGCAGTTAACTTGGCCAAACAGCGAGCTGCATAAACACAGGACAGCACTGCCCAAGTCCTAATACTTGCAAAACAAAATGTGTCGTTGGCAGCTCAAGGTAAACTGGTGACAGCAGTCCTTCACCTGACCGCATATTAGTATTCGGAACTGAAAGTAATTTAAGGTTTCTAGAGAAAGCCAAGAACTGGTATGCTGATGGAACTTTTAATGTTGCGCCCCCACTGTTCCATCAAATGTATGTTATCCTTGGTGAAAGGTTTGGAAATATGCAGCTGGCTATCTATGCACTGCCCCCGGGAAAAAGAAGGGAAACATATGAGTGCATGTTGCAGCTATTAAAGGACATAAATCCGAACCTAAATCCTGAGTTTGTAATAACAGATTCTGAGAGGGCATCACTAGCAGCATTCCAAAATGTGTTCCCTAATGCCAAACAAAATCGGTTGCTTCTTCCACTTTACACAATGTGTACCACAAAATACAGTCGGAGGGTTTGGCTACCAAATATGCTCAAGATGCAGAATTTACACAAAAGTGCAAGTACTTGCCTGCTTCGTCTTTCTACCCCCCTGAACAAGTGGTGCCGAGATTTGAAGTAGTAACGGATGAAGACCTTAATATTTTTCCACCAGAGCTTGAGCCCATTATAGATTACTTCGAAGACACTTGGGTGGGAAGAAGAAATCAAAGGGGCACTGGCCGTTGACAACCACTATACAGTACTGAGCTGTGAAACCACTCTGCAAGTGTAAGGGACAAACGTGCAAAGACAAACAATGTTGTAGAAGCATTTCATAGAGGTATGCAGAGCATACTCTCTACGGCTCACCTAACATTGCGCTAGAAAGGTAAGTCACCACTTCATTACTTATTCAGTAGCAGTGGGGATTTCGTCTAATGCACACTACGGCTGCTGCAAAGTTAATTTAACGTATTTAAGCAAGAAATGATGATTGTCGTTTTGTTTAATTTTTTCCGTTAACTTTCGTTAACTGCCGCTTAATTTAGTTGTGTTACACTGCATATTGTCGGGAGCGTACTGTCGTGCTCCTCGAAGAACTGTTCCATCTTGGTTCTTCTGGATCTCTCATCAGCTTTTGACACTGTGGAACATTGGGTTCTACTCAAGTGCCTGAGGTTCATCTTTGGACTTTCAGGTGTAGTCCTCAGGTGGTTTACATCTTACCTCACTGGAAGGACGTAGAGAGTGGTTTCCGGGGTTTATTCCTCAGCCCCAATTTCCCTGTTTTGTGGGGATCCTCGGGCTCAGTGTTGTCCCCCATGTTGTTCGCAGTGTACATGCTGCCCCTCGGAGACACTGTAAGAAGGTATGGGCTGAGGTTTCACTGCAATGCTGACGATACCCAGCTCTACCTTTCTTTTGCACCCGACCAGGATGGAACTCTCTCGGTCTTTAATAACTGCCTCAAAGAAATCCAGGACTGGATGGATTTGAGTTGGCTGAAGTTGAACTCTGATAAGACAGAGGTGCTGGTTGTGTATGCGGCATGTCGGATAGGGGGGCCGGAGGTTGGTTCACCCTCGGGGCTTTTTCTTGCGGGTGTTCCACTCCTGACTTCTGAACAGATGCGTAACCTGGGGGTAATTTTTGACGAAAGGCTGACTCTGCATTCGCAGATGTCAGCTGCCGTCAAGTCCTCATTTTACCATCTGAGGAATATCTCCAGGATGAGGCACCTTGTTCCCACACTGGTCCATGCCTTTGTGTCCCCATGCTTGGACTATTGCAATTCCCTTTACCTAGGGCTCCCTGGGGTGGAAATCCGTAGCCTGCAGCTGGTGCAGAACACAGCGGCCCGGCTTTTGACTGGTACCTCTCGGTCCAGTCATATTTCGACGGTTTTGCGCGGACTGCACTGGCTGCCAGTTCAGTGGTGGATCACCTTTAAAGCTGGTCTTCTGACTTTTACAGCCCTACATGGACTAGGTCCGAACTACCTGAAAGAGCTCTTGGTCCCTTACTGCCCTGGGCGATCGCTCTGCTCAGCAGACGAGGGGTTGCTAGAGATTCCGAGGGTGTGTTTGAAATCTTCTGGGGCCTGTGCATTTATGCATGCCGCCCCTACCCTCTGGAATTCTCTACCCCGTCAGTTATGGGAGTGCACGACAGTGGTGGGATGTAAAAAGGCCCTGAAAACATATTTATACATTCAGGCTTTTGGTGACTGATTTTAATTTTCTAAATGTAACAGCTGTTTTATATATTTTAAGAACTGAACTGTTTGATATGTTTTTTTAAAATTCTGTATGGCGCCTTGGTTCTTTTGAAAGGCACCAAAGAAATAAAGCTATTATTATTTATTATTGACATGGTACATCCTATGGGTATGTCTCCTGTCAAGCAGTTCCATAATACAGTTCACATCATTGACCTGTCGGACTACCTTGTATGGTCCCACCCACTCGGCCTGCAGCTTGTCCTTCTGGACTAGAATCAGGACCATTACTTCGTGACCTGCACTGTACGTACGGGATCTCGCTCTGCAGTTGCACCAGACTTTCTGCTTCTGTTGGGCAGCTGAAAGGTTGCTTTGGGCCACCCCCATTAGCGCCTTCAGCTTCTCCCTAAGCTGAAGTACACACTCCACTAGGGAGTTCCCTGGACGGCGTGCTTGCCTTCCCAGTCTTCCCGGATCAAGTCTAGGGGCCCACACACCCTACATCAATGTAAGAGTTCGAAAGGGGAGAACCCTGTCGACCTTTGGGGCACATCCCTGTATGAGAACAACAGGTAGGGAAGGTATTTCTCCCAGTCCCTCACATGCTGTTCAGCAAACACTTGGAGCATCAATTTTAGGGTACCATTAAATCTTTCCATGAGCCCACTGGCTTGTGGGTGATAACATGTCGTGTGCCTCTGCACCACCCTTCACTTCATTAGGTCTGGCATGAAGTTACCCCCTTGATCAGAGATAACCTCCTGCGGAAACCAAACACTGGAGAAAATCTCTAGCAAAGGGTCTGCCACTCTGTCTGCCTTAACTGAGGAGATGGCTTCCACCTCTGGGTACCGCGTGGTATAACTGACCACCGTCAGGATAAATTTTTTCCCCGGAGGAGGTTGGGGTATTCACGGGTCCCACAACATCCATTCCTACCCTCTGGAATGGCTCCTTCCACAATGGGCAAGGAAATTAGGGCAGCTTTGGTTTTACTACCTGCCTTCCCTATTTGTTGGCACTGGTGGCAAGACCTACAATGTTCCTTCACCTGCTGAGTGAAATTGGGCCAATAGAAATTCTGGGCCCATCACTACGTCGTGCAAGCGATGTCCAGATGTCCAGACAGGAGGATATCATGAGCGATCTTGAGCAACTGCTCATGATACCCCTGGGAAGGACAAGCTGCCTGCCCATCACCCCTCCCTCTGTCCTCACGTCCTGTGTATGCAACAGTCAGTCGTCCCCAAATATCCTATGGCTCATGTCAACTCCCTGTGTGCCATCAGATTCTGCACAAGCCCTCAGCCTCTCCAAACTAGGGTCAGTCCTCTGGGCAGCTGCAAAATCTTCACATTTTCCAAAAGCATGGGACATGTCCCCTTCAGTTCCTAAACTGGGGTCCATAGCTCTAGCGTCATGGCATTCAAAGTCACTGCCATCCCTAACCATCTGCTCATCTGTTAGTCCTCCCTCCTCAGAGTAACCTTCTGTAGCTGTCTGCTGAATGGCTACTTGAGGAAGTCCTAACCTCCCTTTCACTATTCTCCATATCAGGAGACACAGGCTGGGGAACCAGCCTCCTATTTTTTTCCAACGAGGGCTTCTGTGGGGTTCACGGAACTACATGTTGCCTTTGACATCTGACTGCGGGTAGCTGCACACACCAACCCCCTGCTGTAGATTATGCCCTTTAATCACATCTAGGATGAGGTTGTCTGCCACTGCTCGCACCCTCTCTCCCGTCTCACCCCAATCCAGGAGAACACTAGCTAGTGGCAGGGTTTTCTCCTCCCCAGTGAATCCCCACACAGTTATAAACTGATTTGATATAAGCTGTTCAGGCCCAACCAAATCCCCTTTTACCAGGGTAAGAGACGCCATGTGTCCCTTAACCCATGGGTCTGCACACCCATTTACAGTAACCGGGTGTATGTGCTCAGTCATGTTCACTGGCATACTCTCAGGGATACACAGTGCACCCACCTCTTTTCGAGGGACACTTTGCCCATTCTGTACCTTTTTAGGACACTGTCTAGCAAAATGCCCTGGCTGTTTACAAAACCACCATTATTTCTTTTATCCAAAAAAATCCCTTTTTGGTAACTTGGGCTTCCCCCTTTCTGCAGAGGCAGTGAGGTTTTTAGCTGCCCTGAAGGCAAACTTTTCCCTTTTTGCCCTGTAGCATCTGCTCCCCCACTTTCTTTCAGAGTAGGCCCGCTCCTGGCATAGCAATCCGAGAGCTCAGCAGCTTGCTGTGCTGTTTTTGGATCCTGGTCCTCTAGCCAGGTTTTCAACTCCGCTGGACAAGCCCAAAAGAACTGCTCTAATAACACAACCTCAGTTTTTCCCCCCAGAGTTTGCTTCCACCTCTTCCCACCAACGTTTCAAATACTGACATTGCTTTGTGACGAGCTCCCCAATGCTCATGTCAGGGCTTTTTCGGAGTTTACGGAATTTAATCCTGTAGGCCTCAGGAGTTAGTTCATACTTTTTAAGTACAGCAGCTTTAAGGGTCTCAGTCTTTACTGTCCTCATTGTCCATTTGGCATAGCGCCTCATGCCCATTTCCAGTAAGTAGCAGGGATAGCCGATTGCTCCAGTCCTCCCCAGGTATCTTGGCATGGATACAGACCTTTTCAAACGAATTCAAAAATGCATCCATATCCTCTCCCTCTTTAAAATTCAACTATTAATTTAGATTTTTTTTTTTTGCTTATACTGTATCCCCACCTTGAGCCACCAGACTGCCTAACTTACACGTCAGGCATCCCCCTCAGGTCTCTGGCCACCATCTCTCTCGGGAATCCACCAGCTTCTTTTGCAGGTCTCGCGGTTACCCCCGCAGCTGGGTGGAGGGGAGCTCTTCCCTTAGCTCAACCCCCTGGAATCAGGATCCAGTATGCCGCGTACCCACGAAGCTGAACCGGTCCCCCTTGCTAGAGACGGCCATCAAGCCGCCGCATCTGGTACCCATATTTCCGCTTTTCTCCAACGTCTGTGGCGTGCAATGACGCCCAAGGACTTGAGCGCGCGTGCGTCCGCATGCTCAATCCCAGCATCCGCCACAGAATGTTGCCGGCAGATCCTGCCAGCGCTTCAGTGATCCCCAGCCATCGCCAGGGGTCACCCGAGCACCTGCAGCAGCACACCCCTTCTCCCCGGAAAAGGAGAGCAGTCATACGGACACTCAATCCTTCTCGACCCCTGATGACCCTGGCTCGCTCCCAAACCAGAGTCGCCAGTGTGGAGCAAGGTGTGGTGTCCAGCGCCTCAACCCTCAGCACCACCGGGCCAGCTATTAATTTGGAATTTAATTAATACCCCAGCCGTGGAGTTTCAGCTTCAACCCTGCCACTTAATTCCTCTGGTGCTGGTCATTGGGAGTCTTAGCCTCTCCAGCTCAAACTCTCTCTGGCACTGCTGTTCCTCAGCCTCTCTCTGGTGCCGCTTTTCCTGCATCTCCATTTTTAACTTTCTCTGCTCAAATTCCCCCTGCTGTTGGGCTTCGAACTTTCTCTGCTTCAGCTCCAATTTTCTCAGCTCAAAAATTGTAGCTTTAGCCTCTCTAGCTCAGGATCTGTGGTGGACTTCACTTGGTGCTGCAGTTTCAGGTCCTCTCTGGTCACGCTGTCCTCCTCCTTGGGACTGGACAACGCGATGTCCCTTGGCACCCGCATGCCCAAGGTCTGGTCCCTTTCAGTCACTGGTCGTAACTCGAGGTTCTGGGCAATCACTTGCTCATTGGCTGGCACGAGAGCTTCCACGAGGTACTTTTTGGTTTTCCCCTTCGCAATCGACCCCTCTTTCTTGACACAACTGCCTTAACTGGTCTGCAGTGCATTCGCTGTAGTTGGAAACCATCTTCTTCCCTAACTACTGCTACACTAGCTTACACAAAAACACCACAGGGTAGAGAATTTTATACTGTAACCAATTTTTTTTTTCCAAACCTCTGCCTTGTTTGTGTGAGGCTTCTTTACAGTTTATCAATCTGATGCACTGGCCTCAAATCTGACCTCAATGCCTGTGCCACCAACATCTCTTGGAACCCACCGCTATGCCACCAAATCTGTCACAAATCCACTCCTGGGAGCTGGGTCCACTGAGTTCACAGTGCTCACCCCCAAGTGCAATCCGTGACCGGGGTGGGGGGGAGGAGGTACAGGAATACCCTCCCTGTGTCCTTCTAGAGTACTCTCTGAATTCACGAGGGCCCAAGGCTTCCTCTCTAATCTGGGTAAGGGTAAAATAAGGTCTTGAGCCTGTAGCCAGGTAAGAACCCTCCTTGGTTGCTGCATGGGGGGCCGTGGGTGATCCAGGCAATACAAGCTCTTCAGGGCTGTCCTCAACCCTGATTGTGTCTTCTCCCACAGGTGGTTCAGGAACCTAGTTTAAACTGTACAGACCCCTCCCGAGACCCTGTGTATTTCCCCTACTTAGGCACCCAGATTCCCTTCTAGGATCCTAGTCTTTTGGTAGTAATGGTGGCACCTTAGCATTAAATAGGCTGTCACAGATTGAATAAATCTTTCCGCCTCACACACACACACACACACACACACACACACACACACACACACACACACAACAAAATACTTCCAGGCAGTTATTAGAAGCAAGTGATTTTACTGGTACTTAAATAATTATCATACAAGACTTACAAAAGATTCCGAAATTTGGTTATGGAATAACAAAAAACAGTTGGAAATACATAAAAGAAAAAGGCACCGTAAAATTTAACTGGCTAATTTCTACCTTGTCTGCAGAGAAATCAAAGACCAGAAAATAAATAAGTTTCTGCAAAGGTCTCCAAGTCCCAGTCCTTGCAGCCACTGGTCCTCAGTGTGTAGCAGTCTTGCACTGTGCATCAGAAAAGGAGTCTCAGGAAATGTGTGTGTTGCCTCTGTTGTCTAGGCCTGTACAAGTCCGCTCACATCTCCAAGTCCAGCTGTTCATTTCTAGGTCAGTATGGGTCTCTCTTGCTCTTTCACAAATTTTAAGGGTATCAATATTACTAATTATTTAGATTTCCTACAGTCCCAACGTCCTGACTGGCCTATGATCTTTACTGTCCTTCCTGACTATTTTACAAATGTAAATAAACTATGACAGTTCCTAGAGCTTACAGTAGGTTCTCTAGACAGAGTGTCTATAGACCCCTGTTTTAAAATCATTTTCTCTTTGATGCAAAGTTTTATGACCAGAGAGGAGATGCCTTCTATCCCCTTTAAAATGTAACCTGTTTCCAGCGCTCTCAGTGACACGGGTACCTGCATCCTTTAAGAACATATTCATCCTTGGAACACTTGTAAATTTCAGCAGCAAGTCCCTCACACACTCGCATTACACAGCTCAGGAGTCCCGTGGCTAATACTTTAAACTCTGTTGTAGCAGCCCTGTTGTACATGCTGAGAGTAGGGGCTTGACAGAGCTCAACAGTGAGTGAGTCAGACAGTTGAAATCGAAGCAGAGAGAAGAGAAAGGGCCTGAAGTATGCAAGTTACATACTACATGCCCTTCTCTTAACTATTGACTCTGATTTCAGCTGTCTGACATTCATTGTTGAGCTCCGTTACACCCCTACTCCCAGCATGTACAACTGAGCTGTTGTGGAATTGACAATTTAACTCCTTTGCCCCCCCCCCCCCAAGTCTGCAAATGATGAACTGCTGTGTGAGCTCGCTTCACCCTTCAATACACAGATCTTCTGCAGTGCAAATCAAGGACATGGCTTTTAAGAAATCAGAGACAAATAGTCAAAATCAAGGACAAAGATTACAAAATGGTACTATCAGCTCAAGCGGTTACCCCCTCCAGCGTGACACCCCGACAGCGAAACCCGAAAACATACCATTACAGCGACAGTCACTATAATGGTCTGTTTTCAGGTGATGCTTTTCTCCAGTTGCTCCCCCTTCCCTGGAACAACTCCGACCTGGAGTTGATTATATAAAAATTTGGTGAGTGCAGGGGGCAGATTCCCCTGCATGGGGGGTGCAGGGAGCAAAGCCCCCCCATAAAAAACACACTTCCTTTTAGGACAGCACAATACTGGTGTCTGTCCTGTGCCATCACTGTGCGGGAGGTTGGCAAAATTTACTGTCGCTCTCCAGCCGTGCTTCCCAGCTCAAGAAGCCTCCTACAGTGTGTTGCTGATAAGAGAACTGCATTGCAGCACTTATGTCTGCCATTACTTTATGCTGTAAATCACTACACTTTAGTGTCAGGAATATCAGTTTTAGAAGGGACAAAAGACATTTTTGAGGCAAAATCAGGGACAGTTGATAGGTATGCTCCAAATCAGTGTGTGAACCAGTCCTGCTCTGCTTTAGAACGGACCTCTTATTGTGTGATCCACTAAACCCTGTCTTAGTACACAAATTACTCTGCTTACCCTATGGGCTCTTCCTGTACTGTGTGGTTTGACCTGGAGCTCAGGTATCCAAACTGACAGTGCCTTACAGGGGAATCAGCCTTCGTCTAGCCTGCCTAATTCTGTTAAGTACCTGCTAAAAACTAAGTACCTATTAAAAATTAACTGTGTTAGGGAAAGGGGAAATTATTTAAAGAAGAACTGTCATCAACAGGGTTTCTTAAAGGGGCACTGTCAGCTTTGGCCCTTCATTTTGTAACCAATGTGAAAAGTGTGCCTCCTGGCACACACCTAGCACACCTGTACTGTAAAATCTCCCTATGCATGTAAAAATTAAGTTTCTGTACCTGAAACAGTAATTTTGGCCAAAATACACTTTTCTCTGGGACGGTCAGAATTTAGCCACGTCCTGGAAGCACATACACATCCGTGTATGCGCACAAATGGCATGCTCCTGTGCCTGCGCGGGATCTTTCTTTATGCCTTTCCAGCGCATGCACAGGATTTTATCTCCGTTCGGAAATTTTAAATTGTGCTCTTCACAGTGCTCGGTTTATGTTTACGTTAGCAGTAGCAGTTGTTTGTTGAAGCAGGGACAATAATAACATTTTTTTAAGGGGTGTCATGAGGAAACCTTGTACTTCGTGACCGCGCTCGGGGCTGACCCAAGTTCCTAACCAGGATGTGCTTCCGGGACGTGGCTGAATTCCGACCATCCCGGAGAAAAGTGTATTTTGGCCAAAATTATTGTTTCAGGTACAGAAACTTAATTTTTACATGCATAGGGAGATTTTACAGTACAGGTGTGCTAGGTGTGTGCCAGGAGGCACACTTTTCACATTGGTTACAAAATGAAGGGGCAAAGCTGACAGTGCCCCTTAAATGTCTGAAAGCCCATAGAAAGCTAATTTGATTGAGTCATTGTGTTCACCTGTGAGGCTTTGCAGTCCAGAGTTATTCATATGTAAGTCACCCTGTAATTAAGGGCAGGTGGCAGCCATAGGTTTGGGGCTCCAGACAGGAAATTATGTCACCGTGGGTCTAGGTACTCCTTTGACTATATTTGACTATATTTAATCCAACAGGTTCAATAGGAACTTGGCTGTTTTATTAAATGTGTTTTAGGGTGTTATTACAACACTTTCTGCATCTATAATAATTGTTTTGTATGTGCATTGAAACTAGTGAGTTATCACCTTTACATTTCAAACTGTTAGTAAAAAAAATTCCACTTTTTTTTTCTTCCCCCCTTCTTCTTCTGACTCTCTTCCCCTCTGGTCACCGGAGATATGGCCTCTCTCAGGCGTCGTCCCAGTTCTCCTGCCCAGCCTGAACCCCCCGGCTCTGCTGATGCCTACTTCTGCCTGGCGCAAGACCTCTGTGGCTTACCCCCCCCCAGGGCAGGGCCGCCATTCCTTCTGGCACCCAAGACATCCAGTATCATCCAGGCTGAGGAGGCACGCAGAGGATCAGGACCCAGGTGGGCGGGGTCTGGCAGTGGGCGTGGGGCTGAGGCGTGCCGTTGCCTACCACATCTCTGGGGCATTTCCTTGTTATTGGTGGTTCACCTCCCTCCCCTAAGAGCGCACGAATGTGCAATGACGCTGTGGGGTGGGGACACGTGCACTCCTGAGCATGCTCCTGCCAACGTCTGCCATGCACCACCTCCCCACTTGTGTGCAAGCTGCAGCACGTTGCCTGACCTCCGGGAGGCACTCAAGTGCCGAGCCCTGCAACCCTCCCTCCCCAGGAGAAAGCAAGCTGTCTGCAGACTGCTTTCTCCTCCCCTGGCCGACCCCCGGTGGCCCATGCCTGTTCCCAAACATGGGTCGCCGGCGAGGTGTGGCATCCAGTGCTTCAACCCTCAGTCCCACCAGACCGGCTAAAATAATCCATCTTCAGGACTGCTTTAAACTCTAAGCTACACTGCCAGCTAATCATCAAAAACTACACATCTCAAGGCTGGCTCTGTGGTGCCAACAGGTATTGGGGCCCCGTATCAGGATTTCTAAACCCTGGCAGTGTTCATGTCAGTACAGATTTCTGGGACTGCCACAATACCAACTTCTGTCTTTTTCTGTTTCCTCTCTTGCAGCCTTTTCTCTTACAATTTCAGATGTGAACTCGGGTCTACAAGATGCAAATGTGGCTACATACCTACTGGCCTGGCATCATAGGGCCAGCCTTGAAATGTGTAAAGATCTGAAAATACCATACTATTTATATCCAGATTTGACTTGAAAAGAAAAAAATAGGACACAATTACTTTTTTATTAATTGCAATAACACACTGATGGACAACATTGTTAAAACATGCATAACCTGAAATACATTATTAAAATTTAGAATAATATATGGGTGGGTGGCTGTAACCAGAATATTTTTTTTTTTTTTTTTTTTTTTACACACACACACACACACACACACACACACACTGTGGATGCAACATAAACCCCGAGGAGTTTGTAGAAGCATTGCACATCAAGTGTGTGTAAAAAATTCTGTGTTTGACACACACACACACACACACACACATTATTGTATTTAATGGCGATTTTTTTCCCTTTCAGCACAGTTCAGTTGGTGCAGCACTTCTGTCAGACATACACACACACTGCCTTTTTTTTTTTTTCTTAATACACACAGATGTTATAGCGGTAATGACATTCTGGAAAGTCGCGGTCCGTCAGCATTACTGCATAGTGTAATACATGTTTGAAGGGTATGAGCGGCAGGAACAACCAGATTGATTTTTTTCATTTTCAAGGCAGGATCAACTAGATAGATATTTAAAAATATTTAAAATCTTGTCTTAATAGTGTTTGGCAAGCTTGAGTGCTGGTACCGGTGCTCAGTAATGGAGCCGCCATGTTGGTCAAGATGTTCTGCTCGCCCACAGTGAAACTACACGCCAGTTAGCTTTCTGTGATGACACTTGATTGACAGGTGTTGATTACAACCTCCTGGCTGAAACCACAAATATCAACCCGGAGGTTGTAACTGGAGATAAAAAGTGTCTACCAGTATGTAAAAAATTATCACTATTAATTATAGTATTTTACTTCTTTTAACTTCATCAAAAGTATAACACTTTCTTACTGAAATACTTTAGATGGAATGGGATTTTCTACCTTAACAATGCCCAAATTCTATTGGATTATTAGGAGGCAGTATAGTGAGTGGTGAAGGGTACTGAGCTACAAACCTGGAGACCTGGATTTGAATCCCACTGCCCCCACTTGCATACTGTGCGACTCTGAGCAAGTCTCTGAACTTCCTTGTGTTCCCAAGTCGCACCTGGAAACAAACTTCAGCTTAGTGTGCCTTTACTAGTTAAACAATTTCCCCTTTCCCTTATTTTTACTAACCATTTTAAATGTAAAGGTGGTAATTCACTAGTTTCATTGCACATACAAAACAAATATTATAAATATAGAAAGTGTTGTAATTACAAAATCCCATTTCATCCAAAGTGTTTCAATAAGAAACTGTTATACTTTTAACTTCATCAAAAGTAAAATACTCTTAATAATGCATTTCAGATTATACATGTTTTAACAACGTTGTCCATCTATAACAATTGTGTCCCATTTTTTCTTTTAGAGTCAAATCTGGATAGAAAAAGCATATTTTCAGAATCATAATACATGCTCAGATTGTTTTTGCTGTCTTTGTACAGGAAAGGCACACTGAGCAACAACTTGTTCCCGGGTGTGTTGTGGGGGGCCATGATGCCAGGCCAGTAGGTATGTAGCCACATTTGCATCTTGTAGACCCAAGTTCACGCACAAAATTGCAAGAGAAAAGGCTGTAAGAGAGGGAATGGAAAAAGACAGAAGGTGGTACTGTGGCAGCCCCAGAAATCTGTACTGATATGTTCAGCTGGCAGTATTGTATATCCTAGAAGTTCAAGCAATCCTGAAGATAGATTATTTTTACTAAGTTTGAAATGTAAAGGTGATAACTCACTAGTTTCAATGCACATACAAAGCAATTATTATAGATGTAGAAAGTGTTGTAATAACACCTCAAAACAAACTTAATGAAAAGTACAGTTAAGTAAGAACTGACCATAACAGCAGATCTTCAAGAGGAGCTCTTACAGCAGGTAATACCATTAGGACTAAGGCCGCCAGGCATTAGGACCTCATGGAAAAATCTTCTAGCTAGCAGTCTGTGGCAGGGGACTGCCCCTGACATTAGCTCTGCCCCGTCAGACGTGGTATAAAAGGGGTGGTTCCCCCCGGTGCCACCTCAGTTCTCTCGCCAGAGACCTGGTTGAAAAAACATGGAGAACCGAGGAGGATCTCCCATCACCAAAAGTGAAGATGTAACATTTGTCCTCGGGGGCAGGTGGGTGGGAAAACTACCTGTTGCAAGAGTTCCTCTCTAAGATCTACGGTTATGGTAAGTTCTTAGGTAACTGTACTATCTCACTTCAAGGGGGAGCTCTTGCAGCAGGTAATACCATAAAGACTGAGTCCCAAGCAATGCCCAAGAAGATACCCAGGTCAAAAGGATAGAAAACAAAAGGCTGTGGGAAATTAGGAGACAAGTCCCAGAAGGACTGCTAGGCCAAAACCTGCTCTCCTCCTGGAAGCAATACCCAGACTGTAGTGCCTCACGAAAGTGTGCACTGAACTCCCAAGTAGCAGCTACACATAGGTCGGCTGATGAAACATTCTGAAGGGAAGCGAAGGATGTCACTATCCCTCTGGTGGAGTGATCCCTAACCGGTCTCGGTAAGGGGTTGCTGTGGTGCTGGTAGTAGAACGTGATGCAATGCACGAGCCACTTAAGAGTTTGTTTTGTGACTGGTGCCCCAAGTTTACTGTGGGCAAAAGAGACAAACGACTGATCTGTCTTTCTGGCAGAACTGGTCCTGGTCAAACAGTAAGAACAGGTTACTCACCTGTAACAGTAGTTCTAGGACTGGTATATGTTATTTATCCACACTCTTTGGCATGTCACTTTCCCCTTTAAATCTGCCGGAAGTCTTCAAACTGGCTCCTCCCACCCACCCGGGTGGTATATACCTCGGCTCGGGCCCCATGACACCAGATCTTAGCCCACTGGAAGCATATACCACTCCTAGAACTACTGTTACATGTGAGTAACCTGTTCTTCTAGGAGCGTGGATATGTTGTTTATCCACACTTTGGCAGACTCCTAGCAGTTCTCCTGGAGGAGGGAGGCAAAGCGCACACCCCCTACTTAGGGAACAGAGATTGGAGAACCAAGGCCCCAAAACCAGCATCCCGGTGTGACTCAAGGTCGATGTGGTAGTGGGTAATTAAGGTGTTTCCTGACTTCCAGGTAGGAGCCCAACAGATTTCCTGGATAGGGATGTCCCTGGAAGCAGCCACCGATGCAGCAGTATGGTGGGCAGAATGAGCTCTTATCCCTCTGGGAGGCTCCTTGCCTGCCAACTCGTAGAACAGACCTATGCGTGATGTGATCCATCTTGCAACGGTCCATTTGGCTGCAGGTCTGCCAGAAGCAGCTTCAGCGTAGGTGACAAACAGCTGGCGAACCTCTCCCCGGATTTCCGCCGTCCTCTCCTTGTGATAGGAGAGAGCACGTCGCAGGTCCAAAGTATGGAGCCTGTACTCTGCCTCCGAGGTGTAATTAGGGTAGTATACCAGCAGAGTCAGCACCTGGTTAAGGTGAAACACTGACATCACCTTCGGAAGGAATTTTGGGTGGGGGCGCAGGACAACTTTGTCCCTGTGAAAGGCCAGATAAGGGGAGTCCACCGAGAAAGCCTGGAACTCCCCTGTCCTTCTGGCAGACATGATAGCCACCAGGAAGGCAGTCTTTCACAACAAGTGTGACAAGGCACACTTGTGCCTTAGTTCCAATGGCTTGCCCATGAGCTTTGCCAGTACCAGCAGAAGATCCCACAGAGGTAGAGGTTCATGCACCGGAGGGGATATGTGATCCAGGCCTTTGAAAAACACCCAACCACTGTCTCCTGCGCCAACGTCAGCTGACTGGCCCGCACCTGGTAAGCCGAGATGGCTGCCAGGTGCATCCTAAGGGTCGATGGCCGCAGACCCCCTTTGGAGAGAGACCAAAGGTAGTCAATGTTAGCCACAAAGCAGGATAAGGGATCCAGACCCTTACCCTGACACCAAATGGAGACTCTTTTCCATTTGAAGGCATAATATTTACTGGTCGATTCCTTTCAAGATGCCTCCACCACAGTGTAGACATCCTCAGAAAGACCCAAAGCCTGAAACTCTAGCCGCTCAGGTACCATGCTGTGAGGTGCAGGGATTGAAGGTCCGGATGGAAGACCTTCTTCCCCTGGTTCAGAGATATCAGGTCCGGGTGTGTAAAAAGCCGCTCCGGGGGCCTGCAGATGAGGCTGAGGAGATCTGGATACCAGAACTGGCACGGCCAGTCTGGGGCTACCAGAATCACCTTTGCCTTGTCCCTCACCTTAAGTAACACCTTGTGTATCAAGGGAAATGGAGGGAAGGCGTAGAAGAGGCCTGGGGTCCATGGCCCCGAGAAGGCATCCCCCTGCAGCGAGCCGTGTTGAGGGGGGTGGGCATGATACAGACTCAGCTTGGTGTTTTCCCTGAAGGCAAACAGGTCCACCATCGGTTTGCCCCAACGGAAGAATAGGCTGTAAGTTACCTCTGGATGGAGAGACCACTTGTGGGATGTCTGGCCAATGCGGCTGAGAGCATCCGCCAGCTGGTTCGAGACTCCTGCCACATGGATGACTCGGAGATCCGGCTCCAAACAGCTTACGAGGGTCCAGATGCAGAGCGCCTCCTTGCGCAGCAGACGGGAGTGCATACCGCCCTGTTTGTTGAGGTAGTACATGGTCGTGGTACTGTCAGTCTGGACTTGAACCACTTGACCCCAGAGCTGAGGAGCGAAAGCCGACAACGCCAGTCTGACTGCTCTGAGCACCAACAGGTTGATGTTGCATCGGGACTCCTCGGGAGTCCAGAACCCATGGGCCCTGTTGTCTCCCATGTGGGCTCCCCAACCCATGAGAGAGGCATCGGTCGTGAGGATGACCGTTGGCTCGGGGCAGACAAATAGGATCCCTTCCTGCAACCAGTTTGGGGTGATCAACCACTGCAGAGCATCCCACATCTTCTGGGTTGCAGTGATCAGCTGATCGAAGTGACCGTGGCGCAGAGTCCACTGGGCAGCCAGCTCCCATTGGAGGGGGCGCATGTGCAACCGGGCCCAACGGGCCACTGAAGTGCACACCGCCATGCAACCCAGAAGGCACAGAAAGTCCTGGGCGGGGCGCAAGTGCCCAACCAGAAATGATTGGGCAAAGGAGGAGAGAACCTCCGCCCTGTCCGCCGGGAGCTGAGCCCTGGCTTGACAAGAGTTGAGCTCTGCCACAATGATGGATGGCACGAGTTCAGACTTGGCCTCGTTGATCAGGAGACAGAGTTGGGAGCAGATCTGGAGGGCCATATCCCTGGACCTCACCACCTCCTGTTGGGTGGAACCTGCCAGGAGCCAATCGTCGAGATAAGGGTAGATTCTGACCCCTTGACGCCGAAGATGGGCTGCCACCACTGCAATGCATTTGGCGAAGACCTGGGGGCTAATGACAGACCGAACGGCATGGCTTGGAACTCTTACAGGGTCCCCTCGACCCAGAAGCGGAGAAACCGCTGATGGGACAGACGGATAGGGACGTTAAAGAACGGGTCCTGCAGATCCAGTGGAAAGAACCATATGTTTCGCTCCAAGGATGGTATGATCTGGAACAGAGTGACCATCCGAAAGGTGCGAGACCTGAGAAACTGATTCAGGTCATGGAGATCTACAATGAGGCACCAACTCCCCATCCGCTTGGGCACCAGGAAGTACCTGAAGACAAAGCCTGGGTCTGCTGGAGGATCCAGCACAGGAGCTTTCCTTGCGGAGGAGCTGGGCTACGTCATCTCAAACAGCCAACTGGGTGCATGCTGGAATCAGTTCCTCCCGTGGGGCGCGGGCTCGGCTGGGAAGGTACTGCTCAAACTCTAGAGGCACTCCTCAACCAACCACTTCAAGAACCCACCTGTCTGAAGTGATAGCGGACCAGGCGGAAAGGAAGTGGCAGAGCTGACCCCCCATGGGAGGGCCCAGGGCTGGCGTGACAGAGATAGGGGTGGCAACCCCCATCCCGTCACTGGGCAGGCTTGGAGGAGGAGGTTCCAGAACCCGAGCCTCTGCCTCCTTTTCAGGCCTGTTGGGGTCCAGGCTTGGGCCGAGGGCGCCAAGCTTGAGCCTACTGCTGCTGCTGACCTCCCTGAAAGGAAAGAGTGCCGAAAATGCTTATTCTTCTGCTGGTTCTTACCCGAAGAACCCTTGGCAGAAATGGCGTCCAAGGTGGCACTGGACTGCTCTATACACTGCAGGTGACCGGTCACTCCAGGACCGAACAAGTCGGTTCCCAGGAAAGGCACGTCAGCAAGCTTATGCTGAGTATCCGCCGAGAAGGAGGAAAGCCTCAGCCAGGCCCTGCAGCGAGAGGCCACTGCAGCAGCCATTGAGCGGGCACAAGAATCCCCGATGTCCAAGGCCGTCTGGAGCTGCTGTTTTGCAACAGCATGGCCCTGGTCACGGACCTGCTTGACCGTGGTCTGCATGTCCACAGGAAGATGAGGGAGGACTTCATCTAATGACCCGAGGAGGGCATAAGAGAAGTGTGCCATGACGACAGCCGAGCTGGCCTGACGAAGCCCAAAGAAGAGGCCACATAGACCTTTCGGGCAGAGTGGTCCATATTCTTGGACTCTTTGTCCGGAGGTCGGTCAGTGTCTGCCGAACTGCCAGTATGCCTGAACACAAAGGTGGTCACCAGGCTCTCGGCCGAAGGGTGCTCTGTGAATGCTGCAAGGGACCATATGGGCACCGTCTACTTGCAGACCATGCGGACAGACTGTGCTGGACATGAGGCAGGGCGCTGCCAGAGTTCAAGGGATGGGGCAATGATGGCTTCGGCCACTGGAAAGACCTTCGTCGTGGTATCCCCTCTCTTTAGAATATCTGTGAGAGGGTATGCCAGTAGATTCTGAAATGAGACGGAAGATCCCTTGGAAGATTCTGCAATGAGTCGGAAGATCCCTCGGAAGGAGGAAGGGCCTTCCTCAATTCCTGTGCCAACGGACGATTCGTCATCCCCCGGATGAGAGTGCAGCCCAGTGACATCAGAGTCTGAGGAGTCGGGATACAGTGGTCTACCGCTGAAATCGCCCTCGATCTACCGTGGGCGGTCAGGGGTGACAGTAAGCAACAGATGTCAGGAAAGCCCGGTGTCTAGTCGGTCCTCTTCGAGGGCCCCTCCCACAGGCTGCTTAGGCGGTGCCACCCGAATGGGCAGGAGACTGGAATAGGCGGGCGGGGACAGGCCATTACGTGCAGAGGACCGAAAGCCGGGTTCTGAGGAGTGGGCTTCCGCCTAGGAGGCGAAGCCAAATAATGGCAGGGTAGGCGCGGAGCCGGCTTCTGCCCGGTCAAAATCAGCTGTTGCCACATAACATCCTCATAGCGCCGACAGAGCTTCCGCCGAAGCCTCTCCTAATTCAAGGAGGATGAAGACGACCTGTGGCGTCGCCTCTTTTTAGAGTGCTTATGGCTCTTCCACGGCCGTTCGACCGAGGGGGTTCTGGACCTCGATCAAGATCCGGCCGGCCGACTCGGTCGATCGGGAGACACCAGTGGAAATCAGTGAAACCGGAGGGTCCTGAACCGGATTCTTGATGGGGACACCAGTGGGCTGGGTCTCATCAGGAAAAACCAGGACCGGAGTCCGTTCTAAAGAGTCGGCAGCCACGGCCGGCGACAAAGGGTTGATAATTTCAACCTTGTCAGCCACTTCCTCGGTCCCCTGGCCAGACAGAAGATCTGTGAAGCCGGCGGCCAAGGATGCGATCTCGATAAGAGACTGCATGTTCCTGGGACTCAGACCTTTCTTGGTCCCAAGAACGTCTTCGCCGAGACGAAAACGATGGGTCTTTATCTCTCTTCCGAGAGCGGGAAGAGTGCAAGCCCGAGGGCGCCTCTCCCCAGGTGGGGAGAGACTAGCACAACTCCCTGAATGATCCCGTAAAGGTGGAGCCCAGGTTCAGAGGAACAAAGAAGCTTTGACTGGCCAAAGCACGAGCGGCTTCTTCCTCGAACACCTTCATCTGTTTCAACTGCTCGGCGGAGCCCGCAGCCATGGAAACCGCCCACCTAGCCTCCTTAGACTTCACCGAAGGGTTCCCTTTTTCTGGTCTCCCCAGCTTCAACCGTGCCAAGCTGTCATCCAGGACACTGGGATGGAAGGCCAAGCAGAAAGTACATGATGAGGTGTCATGGCCGACACCTAGGCAGTAGACGCACATGAGGTGGGGATCTGTGCGCAACATCTTCTGGCCGCAGGGACACCAGCGAAATCCCGGGGAAGATTTCTCCACTATGAATGATGCTGCAAAAACACGATCGCCAACTCAAACCAGTTTTAATTTCAGTAAAACCAAAGTTTTGAAAAGCCAATGCCTACGAAATGCGAGAGCACGAGGCAGGCAACCTGTGTCTTCCAGTGGAAAAGAAGATCTGACATCATTGGGTGTAGCCGAGGTATATACCACCCGGGTGGGTGGTAGAAGCCAGCTTGAAGACTTCCGGCAGATTTAAAGGGGAAAGGGACAATGCCAAAGAGAGTGTGGATGAACAACATGTCCACGGTCTTAGAACGCAAAATTCTATGTACAGCCAGTGTATGCAACAATGCCTCCCCTTTGTTAGAGTACTCTGGGTAATAAACTGGTAGTTGGGTGTCCTGGTTCAACGTGAACTCAGACACTACCTTTGGCAGGAACTTAGGGTTTGTACGCAGGGCTACTCTGTCCCTGTGAAAAATGAGATAAGGCTCTTTATACATCAGAGCCTGCAGCTCGGAAATCCTCTGGGCGGAGGTAATGGTAACTAAAAATAACGCCTCCCAAGATAGAAGGCGGAGCTGCTTAGCTGGTTCAAAGGTGGCAAGATGAGCTTTTCTAAAACAAACAGGAGATCCCAGGGTGGCACTGGCCTCTCCGGGGGTTAATATGCAAGATCCTCTTAAAAGGTCTTGCAGATGTCCAGCTGTGCCAGAGTCTTCCCATGTATTGGTGCATGGTAAGCCGACAGAGCGCAGAGATGCACCTTAATGTACGAGTAACTAAGACCAAGTCCGACAAGTGGAGAAGATACTTCAGTACAGATTCCACTGGACAACCCAAGGGATCCAGAAAATGGGGAATCGCCAACAAGCAGAAGCGCTTCCATTTCATGGCGTATGCAGCCCTTGTAAAGGGTTTTCTCGTTACCATGAGTACCTCTGTCACTCTGAGGGATACTCCAAATCTATCCCTAGTTAAGTCTGTAAGAGCCAAGCATGCAGATGCAGGGACCAGAGAGCCGGATTGACCAACGTCCCTTGCTCCTGAGAGAGTGGAGGGGGCAACGGAATTGGCGGCTCCGATGCCAGCTGTTGCAACAACGGGACCCAAATCTGTCGAGGCCAGAAGGGTGCTACCAGTATTATACAGGCTTCTTCTGCCTGCAGCTTGAGCAGGACCCTCTGAAGAGAAGGAAAGGGAAGGAAGGCATACAGAAACCTCCCTGTCCAAGAGAGGCACAATGCATCTCGCCAGAAAACACCAGGCCCTGGATCTAGCAAGCAGAAATTGGGCAGTTTGGCATGTGGGGACACAAGGAGGTCCAGTTCTGGCTGACCCCACCTTTCGAAGAGGTCGTCTACAACTTCTTGCTGTAGTTCTCATTCATGGTTCTGGGATACAGAGTGATTTAGGTTGTCTGCAAGGATGTTGTGAATCCCTGGGACATGGACTGCCATAATGCCTAGGTTGTGATCCACTGCCCAAGACCATACTCTCATCGCCTCTCTGCATAGGGGATAAGAATGTGTACCCCCTTGCATGTTGAGATGGAAGACTATTGGGGTATTGTCCGACTGGACTAGCAGAGGTCCAGGAAGGAGCACCCCTTGGAAGGCTTGAAGGATGTTCAGTACAGCTCTCATCACCAAAATGTTCATGTAGATAGCTCGTGCCGTTGAGTTCCAGGAACCCCTCATCTGATGAGAAGCAAGATGTACTCCCCATCCCAGTCCCAATGCATTGGTAGTAAGAGTCTGTTGTGGGATGGGCCGCTGGAAGTGAACCCCTATGCTCACGCGGGCTGGGGTGAGCCATCAAGTCAAGGATTGTCGGACTGCACTGGAGATCCGAATGGGCTCCTCTAGCTCGTTCGTACCTTGATCCCACTGAACCCTGAGGTGCCACTGCAGGATCCTCATGTTCAGACACGAGAGTGGAACCATGACTACGGCTGCGGCCACGTGATCTAGCAGTTGTAGAACCACTCTCGCTGGAACCAAGTCAGACTCCTGTACCCATGACCTCTCTCTTAGCCTCTGATCCCCGTCTGTGGGCAGAAAGGCTTTCCCTTGGACTGTGTCCAGGGCTGCTCCTAAGTATTGTTGCCTGTAGCTGGCCATGGTTGTGACATGGGCAGGTTTAGGGCAATGCTGAGAGTCTGGAATAGACTGAATGTCTCCTATAAGGTTCTGTTCAATTGGTCTTCTGTTGGAGCGGTAAGAAGCTAATCATTCAGGTAAGGGTATACAAAGTCACCCCTTCTCCTGAGGAGCGCTGCTACCACTGCTAGGCACTTGGTAAAAACCCTTGGTACCAAAGATAGGCTGAATGGCAGTGTCCTGAACTTGTAGTGTCCTCCTTGGAAGGTGAAGTGGAGAGGTACTTCCTGTAGGACGGCAGGATCTTGATGTGAATGTAGGCATCCTGCATGTCTAGAGAGCAAAGCCAGTCTCCTCGGTGGAGCAATGATAACAGGCTTGCCAAGGTCACTATTCTGAACCATTTGTATTCGATAGAAGTGTTCAGATGACTTAGATCCAGAATGGGACAGAGGTCTCCAGTCTTTTTTTGGAAAAGGAAGAAATGGGAATATAATCCCTTCACCATTGAGCAAAAGAAACCTCCTGTATGGCTCTTTTGTCCAGTAAGGCCTGTATCTCTTCCCTCAGGAGGAGCACATGGGATGGTGAGCAGTGGGAGGGGACTGGTGGGTCCAATTCCTCCATGTCCCATTGGTATAGTGCCTGAATGTGCCGCATAACGTCCAGGAAGGAAAGGTCAACCGGGGGTGACCTCGGCGAGTCCCTCGGATTAGGAGACAGAATGGGTAGCTCGTCCTGAGGAGTAATCCGAAAAACACTCCCGTGCATCATCCCCCGAAGACGGCGGGTGTCTGCTGAAAGATGGGATGGACAATGGGTGTCTTTTACGGCCACCCGACCCAGGCGTTGGCCTGTCATCTTTGCCTGGCGGCGGGAGCGCCTTCAGCAGTACAGGCCGCTCAGAAGGGAGATCTGTAGGTGGTGGCTGTACTGGGGATGGATCCCAAGGTCTGTGGAGAAGATCCCCTTTAATGGTATTCCACCATGCATTAAAGAGTGCTCCCACTTCAGCCAGTGGAATGACTGTTGGTGGGGGCGTCTGGTTCAAAGTGCCAGAGGGCCCGGGAGTCTGATCCGGAGGTAGTGATGTCCGGTCCTCGGACACCTTATCAGTGGGTATTTCTGGCTTCAGACCTGCAGTGTCTGGTGGTCTGACGTCCGGTCCCTTTGGAGGAGGCTGCTGGGCATCCGGTACCCCTGTGTCCAGAGAATTGGTCGCTGGGGTCGACGGCTGTTCTTTGGCAGGTGGTACCTGCTCCTTCTCCGATACAGAGTCAGAGTGTCCGGTGGTCTGCCTTCCTTCTGAGGCAGACACCTGTTCCTCGGGTGGGGGAGACGTTCAGTACCCGATGACCTCCTGGCATTTCGTGGATTTGTCCTGCTTCTTATGCTTCTCGGACGACCCAGAATGCTTGCAGCCACCGGACTCGATAGATTTGCCCGAAGCAAACGTCTGTGTCTCATGGATCAACCCATGTTTGTAGGGGCCGGTGGGCCAAGGGGATCTGGGTGGACAGCTGTCCCTGGGAAGAAGATTCTGCACCTTTTGCATGTGTAGAGGTGGTCGACTTCTTGTGGTTCTCCCCCGAAGCTGCCTTGGTACCTGGGGGGACAGAATCTGATCTCCTGCTGGAGATGGAGGTAGTAGACACCCTGTGAGAGAACTTTGAGCGGGACTCCGAACTGGCCCTCTCCTTCCCCCGGTGGTAGTGTTTCCCTCCAATCTCTCTCCTTCAGAGGAGAGACTCCCCTGGCTGAAGAGAGCGAACTATGTCCCGATGGGGCCTTTTGCATGGCGGCTACTTGCTGCTTGAGTAGACAGGACTTCAAGGTGTTGGCGCAGTGAATCCTGGTGTTGCTGCTGAACTTCTGACAATGTGGGTAATCGTCAGGCCGGTGGTCTGGGCCTAGGCAGATCATACAGGCAGAGTGGCCCATCCTTCGCCGGGATCTGCTCCCCGCACGCACACTTTTTCGCAGCTGTGTCGATGAAGACATGCACTTAGTCTGATGAAAACTTTCGAAGAAAAATACTATTTTAAAGAAAATACTGCGCAATGCGCGAGAAAAAGGTGGTCGACTGTGACTATGGCGTCCATGGATCCGATGTTAGTGGGTTGACAGCAGGAAAAGAACTGAGGTGTCGCCAGGGGACCACCCCCCCTTATACCATGTCTGACTGTCGGGGGCGGCCCCCTGCCACAGACTGCTAGCTACAAGATTTTTCCATGGGGTCCTAACGCATGACGGCCTTAGTTCTAATGGTATTGCCTGCTGCAAGAGCTCCCCCTCAAAGTGAGACCAGTTGATTTCCTATTTAACCCGTTTGATTAAATACAGCCAAAGGAGGACCTAGACCCTCGGTGACATCATCTCCTGTCCGGAGCCCAAAACATACTGTATGGCTGCCATCAGCTCTTAATTACAGGGTGATTTAAATATGAATAACTCTGGACTGCAAAGACTCGCAGATAAACACAATGGCTCAATCAAATTAGCTTTTTATGGGCTTTCAGACATTAAGAAATCCTGTTGATGACAGTTCGCCTTTAACCAGGAAAGGTACACTAGGCCAAAGATCGTTTCCAAGTGTGATCTGGGAACACAAGGAAGTTAAATGACTGCTCAAGGTCACACGGTATGCAAGTGGCAGCTGATGGGATTCAAACCTAGGTCTCCAGGGTTGCAGCTCAGTGCCCTTATTACTTTAACTTAACGTCCTTGACTCTTTTGTAGCCAGGTTTTCACAAGTCTGCTTGCGGGCCGGTGGCACTGTAGCAAGATAGCTATTACAAGTTAGCACAGGCAGAATGACTTAAAAACTTGCCATAGTCATAGATATTGTCATATCTGCATTCCTGACTCAGGAATAGCCTGTACAGAGTAAATAATACATGGGGAAAATAAAAGCACACTGAAAAATGCACTTATCCAGACTCGTGCCAATCATTTCAATGGGGACCCCTGAAATTTTCACGGAGACGCCAAAGTTTTAGCTCAGGACACCCATTTTTTTTTTCCAGAAATTCCAGGACTCCCGAACAAAAAATTCTATAGAGAGCTCTGGTTTCCTGTTAAGCAAGCCTTTCCTAGACGTCTGAAATACATAACCTCCCTATGTAATCTTTTTATATAAAAAAAAAAAAATTGGGCATTTTCTCGTAAACCTAATATCCTGGCCTTTTTGGGAATTTAGACAAAGGTTTTAGAGAAATATGACAGCAATATGTCCGCAGTGGCCAAATCGCCACAGGCAGAAAAAGACCACTGGTCCATTTAGTCTGTCCATAAACCCTAACAAACCTGGGACTTGTCGTCCATACAGAGTTCTAACCCACCCTATCCACCCCCATGCTCACCACTCTTCAGCTATCACCCTGAGCAATACCAGCAGAGTTTGAAACCACTGGTAGTTTTGGTGCCCACTACATCAGGTGGCAGACTGTTCCAGAACTCCACCACCTTTTCTGTAAAATAAAACTCACTTCCCTCTTGAATCTCCACCCCCCCCCATTAGTTTCCACTCCTGACCCCAATTCTTGATCCGCTACTTATGCTTAATAGTTCCTCATAGTTTACCTTGTTCGTTCCTTTCAGGAACTTGAAGGTCTCCATCATATGACTCCTCTCTCATCTGGCCTCCAGCAAGTACATGTTCAGTGTCTTGAGCCAATGCTCGTAAGATCTGCCCTGCTGGCCCTGAATCATTATGATCAACATACAGTGCACGGACTCCAGCCTGTCCATTCCTTTGGTGAGGATTCCAGAACTGGGCACAGTACTCCAGGGGACACGGGTACCCGTGTCCTTTACATACATTTTGTGCATCTGGACGCTTTTATTTTTTTGAAAGACCCCAAGATGCTCCTTCACCAAGCCCTGCAAGTTCATAAATGGAGCCATACTCCCGTCTTGTAATGTGAGAATCAACTATTGTGGCAGTGCCACTCATTTCTGTAGAGGCGTAGTTTTAAACTAAATTTTAATGTTTTAGAGGAGATTCAAACTAATTACAGCAACCACTTAACTAACAAGGGCTTTGCTAGATAAGCAGTGGCCATAATTTGTTTGATTAGCGCCTCTAAAACATTACAAATTCCAGTTTAAAACTCCTGCCCCATAGAAATCAATGGCGATGCTTCCCACACCTACAGATCTTACACTCACGAGACTTGAGAGCTCCGCCAGACACATTTATATGGGGACTGTGGAAATTTACCAGGGACTCCCTTGTGGCTGTGGACCCTGTTTTTTCACAAAAGAAAGTCCTGGGCCTCCAATTTACAAATCCTACCGAGAGCCCCGCAGTAATCTATAGAGAAGTAGTAAATACAGGTTACTCACCTGTAACAGGAGTTCTAGGAATGGTATATGTTGTTCATCCACACTTATTGGCAGGTTCCTTGCCACTTTAAATCTTGCCGGAAGGTCTTCAAGCTGGCTCCTCCCACCCACCCAGGTGGTAAAACTCTCGGCTCCGCCCATGACGCCAGATCTGCCCGCTGGAAGCTCAGGTTGTGCCAAAGCCGGGAGGTTGAGGAATGTAGGATGAACAACACATACCATTCCTAGAACTCCTGTTACAGGTGAGCAACCTGTATTTCTAGGGACATGGATATGTTGTTCATCCACACTTATTGGCAGACTCCTAGCAGTTCTCCGAGAGGAGGGAGGCAAGGCGCACACCCGCTACTAAGGGAAAAGAGACTGGAGAACAGAGGCCCCAAAACCAGCATCCTGGCATGACTCAAGGTCGATGTGGTAATGGGTGATGAAAGTGTGTGCTGACTTCCAGGTAGCAGCCCTGCAGATTTCCTGGATAGGGACGTCCCTGGAAGCAGCCACCGATGCAGCAGTATGGCGGGTAGAATGAGCTCTTATCCCTCTGGGAGGCTCCATGCCCGCCAACTTATAGCAGAGATCTATGCAGGAGGTGACCCACCTGCCTATCGTCCGCGTGGCTGCAGGTCTGCCAGGTGCAGCTTCAGCGTAGGTGACAAACAGCTGGCGAACCTCTCCCCGAATTTCAGCCATGCGCTCCTTATAGTAAGCGAGCGCCCTTCTAGGGTCCAGAGTATGGAGCCTATATTCGGCCTTAGAGGTGTGACTGGGGTAGAACACCGGCAGAGTAAACACCTGGTTAAGGTGAAACTCCGACACCACCTTCGGAAGGAATTTCGGGTGGGGGCGCAGGACAAAATTGTCCCTGTGGAAGACCAGGTAAGGAGACTCAATGGAAAGCGCCTGGAGCTCTCCCATCCTTCTGGCTGACGTAATAGCCACCAAGAAAGCGGTCTTCCACGATAGGTGAGAGAGATCACACCTGTGCATTGGTTCGAATGGCTTGCCCATGAGCTTTGCCAGTACTAGCAGTAGATCCCACGGAGGTGGAGGTTCTCGCACCGGAGGAGAAATGTGATCAAGGCCTTTGAAAAAGCGCCAGAACACCTTCTCCTGCGCCACTGACTGCTTCCCGGCCCGCGCCCGGTAAGCAGAGATGGCTGCCAGGTGCACCCTTAGGGTCATCGACCTAAGCCCTTGCTGAGAAAGGGACCATAAATAGTCCAAGATGCTTGCCAAGGAACAGGAGGAAGGGTCCAGGCCCTTGCCCTGACACCAAATGGAAAACCTTTTCCATTTGAAGGCATAGCATTTCCTGGTCGACTCCTTACGGGACGCCTCAACTACACTGAGGACCTCATCGGAAAGACCCAAGGCCTGGAACTCTAGCCGCTCAGGAACCAGGCCGTCAGGTGCAGGGATTGAAGGTCCGGATGGAACACCTTCCCCTGACTGACTGAAAGCAGGTCCGAGCGAGCTGGAAGCTGCCTCGGGAGCCTGGAGCTGAGGCTGAGGAGATCTGGATACCAGCATTGGCGGGCCAGTCTGGGGGCTACCAGAATCACCTGCACCTTGTCCCTCCTCGCCTTGAGAAGCACCTTGTGGATCAAGAGAAATGGGGGAAAGGCGTAGAAAAGGCCCAGGGTCGACGGCCTCGAGAATGCATCCCCCTGCAGCGAGCCCTGCTGAGGGGGGCGGGCATAGAACAGCCTCAGCTTCGCATTCTCCCTGGAGGCAAACAGATCCACCTGAGGTGTGCCCCAATGGGAGAACAGATCTTGTACTACCTCCGGCAGGAGAGACCACTTGTGGGAAACAGCCCCATATCTGGCTTTGGGTATCGACCAGGGTGTTGGAGGCTCCTGCCACATGAATGGCTAGGAGATCCTCCTCCAGGCTGCGCACGAGTGACCAAATGCGGAGAGCTTCCTTGCACAGAAGCATGGAGCACGTCCCGCCCTGGTGGTTTAAGTAGTACATGGTCGTGGTATTGTCCGTCTGGACCTGAACTACTTGACCCCACAGAAACGGAGCGAAGGCGGTGAGAGCTAGGCAGACCGCTCGGAGCTCCAGCAGGTTGATATGGCATCGGGACTCCTGCGGGGACCAGAGGCCGCGGCACTCTGTGCTCCCCCAGATGAGCACCCCAACCCAGAGAGGCCGGGTCGACAGAGACCCGTGGCCTGGGCGGACAAACAGGATGCCTCCTGCAGATGAGCTGGAACGATCCACCACTGGAGAGCGCTCCACATCCCCTGGTCACCATCACTAGCTGGTCCAATGGATCGCAATGTTGAGACCACTGGCTGGCCAGTCCCCATTGAAGGGGGCGCATGTTCCAGTGGGTCCAACGGACCACGCTGGTGCAGGCCGCCATGAGACCCAGGAGGCGCAGGAAGTCCCGGGAGGCGAATTGCCCAACCAGAAATGATTGGGCAAAGGAGGAAAGAACCTCGCCCTGTCCGCCAGGAGCCGCGTTTGGTCAAGAGAGTTCAGCTCTGCCCTCGATGAAGAGAATCACCTGCTTGTCCGAGTTCACTTGGCCTCTGGATGAGGAGGCAGATTTGAGAGCAAACCTGAGGGCCAGATTCGGGACCGCCTCCACCTCCTGTCTGGAGGGGGCTGCTATCAGCCAATCGTCCAGGTAAGGCACACCGGACCCTCGGGCGCTGTAGAATGCTGTCACCACTGCCATGCATTTGGTGAAGACCCTGGTGCAGGAAACAGGTCAAGGGCATGGCTCGAATCTTGGGGGGATCCTTCCGCCGAAAGCGAAGGAAACTTGAGACGGACGGATAGGACGTGAAAACCGCACCCTGCAGGTCCAGAGAGCAGAACCACACGCTGCTCCAAGGATGGTATTATCTGAGCCAGAGTGACCATCCTGAAGGTCCGAGACCTTAGGAACTTGTTTAGGTCATGGAGGTAGAGAATGGGGCGCCAGCCCCCCCGTCCGTTGAGGGACCAGAAAGTACCTGGACACAAACCCCGGGTCTGAGGGAGGGTCCGCCACCTCTCTGGTCACCTCTTTCTCGAGGAGCAGAGCGATGTCGGCTCAGCGAGCAGACAGCGAGGCTGCGGACGCCGAGGCCCCCCTGGGGGCGACGGCTCTGAAGGGCGGGGCCTGCTCGAACTCCAGAGGCAGGCCCTTTCCTACCACTTCCAACACCCACCAGTCTGTGGTAATAGCAGACCAGGCGGAAAGGAAGTACCGGAGCCATCCCCCACGGGGGGAACCTGGGGTGAGGTGACGAGGTTGGGGGCGACACCTCTCAACCCATCACTATGCAGGCTTGAGGAGGGGACCGCCGAGGGACCTCCTGGGCTTTACCTCCTGCTTTCCTGGAGGAGGAAGCCGCTGGTTTGGGTTTAGGACGCCAAGCGCCGAGCCTGCTGGCCCTGATGTTGCTGGGTCGATCGCAGTCAAGGCGTAGACGGACGCAAAGGGCTTGGGTTGATGGTCTGCCCCTTGTCCCTCTGAGCGGATGAGACAGAGTCCAAAGTGGCACTGGACTTTTCGATCCTCTGGAGGTGGCCTTCCACTCCAGGGCCAAAGAGGTCTGTCCCCAGGAAGGGGACATCCGCCAATTTGTGCTGGGTATCTGCTGTGAAGGTGGATATCCTCAGCCATGCCTGCCGGCGCATAGCCACTGTGGCCGCGACTGACCTGGCGCATGAGTCTCCAATGTCCAAAGCAGTCTGAAGTTGCTGCTTTGCCACCGCCCTGCCCTGGTCCCGCACCTGCCTAACCGTAGTCTGCAGGTCAGCCGGGAGATGAGGGACTACCTCGTCCAGGGAGCCCAACAGGGCATGGAAGAAATGTGCCATAAGCACGGCCGAGCTGGCCTGATGAAGGCCAAGGGAGGACGCAGCGTAGACTTTTCGCCTGGCATAGTCCAATTTCTTGGATTCCTTGTCAGGAGGTTCGTCCACGTCCCTAGCATTTCCGGCATGCCGGAAAACGCTGTCGGTAACTAACCCCTCAGCTGAGGGATGTTCCGAGAAACCGGACAGGAAACCGGTAGGGACCGCATACTTCCTGGCCATCCTGGCCGAAGGCGCAGGGCAGGAAGCTGCCAGAGCTCCAAGGCCGGGCCCACAATGGCTTCGGCCACAGGAAAGGCCTCTGTAGGGGAATCCCCCTGGTCCAATATCTCCGTGAGGGGATACTTGGCCCGCTTGGATATGGGCTTGAGCTGCATCCCGGTGGACTCCGAGATGAGCCTAAGCAAACTCAAAGGACAAAGGGCTATCGTCCAGCGACTGACCCCCAGAGGACTCCAAGTCCACTCGCCTGGAGAAAAGGGAGGAATCGTCGTCGGACTCGGAAGAGTCTGCAAAGAGCTGCCTCGGGCCTGAGCCACCCTCCACCTGCTGAGGGCGATCGGGAGTGAGGGTGACCGACAGCCTATGGGGTAAACCCTGAGCCGACCGCGAGTTCTTGGTCAGAGCCCCAAACAACGGCTGTGGAGGCGGAGGTTCCACCATAATCGGTGGAGCAGCTGCTTTCGGCTGAGCAACAGGCCTGGAAACAGGCGCCTCGGCTAAAACGAGGGGTTGCTTCGGCCGCTCCCGTGACAGCCACTTAATGGCGGGAAAGCGCGTCATCTGCTTATTCCTGGCCAACAGAAGTTGTTGCCACATGAGGTCCTCATATCGTCGACACAACTTTGCGTCGAAGCCTCCCCTGCACGTAGGGATGGCGCTGGCGGCCGGCTTGCAAGGCTGCGCCAGACTGCCTATGGTGGCAGGATTGGCAGGACCGCAAAGAAGTCCGAGACCGTGAACCTCGGATTTTCCGAGGAGGGTGCAGGGAAGGCGCGGGGGAAATCCGCCCTCCCCTCGGCTTGGAAGGAACACCCAAGGGCTCTGGAATCGGAGGCACTGGCAAGCCCACGGGATCCTCAACCGCCACCGGGGGAACTGGGGAGAGAGGATTTTCGGCTTCTCTGGTCGACAACCCGTCCAACGGGTCGAGAAAAATCTCGACTGCGTCGACAGGAGTCTCGGTCACCTGACCTGACGGGGACACTGTGAAGCCAGTGGCCGAAGCCGAAGGATCGACCGAAGTCAATGGTCGACCACTTGGGGTGGGGGACCTCTCCCGCCCCCAAGAGCATCGACGGACGGACTTACCCTTGTCCTTCTTTTTGGACCGAGAGGAAGGTCCCGAAGATGAAGGTCCCTCTCCCTTGGTGGAGAGACAGACAAAGCTCCTTAAAGGAAGCAGAATATGAGGATCCCAGGGAGAGCGGGATAAATGCCGCAGCCGAGGAAGATGCGGTCCGCGCCACCTCCTCTTCGAGGGCAATCATCTGCTCTAGCTGATCCGACGAGCCCACCGCCGCGAAACCGCCAACCGGGCCTCTTTCGACTTTACCGGAGGGTAACGCTTCTCGAGTCGCCCAAGTTGCAGACGGGCAGCACAGTGTTCCAGGACATAGGCCGAGAAAGAAGAGCACAGGTCGCAAGCCTGCGGATTGTGCTCAAGGCCCAAACAGTAGAGCGCCGCGTGGAGTGCGGATCCGTCGAGACATCTTCTGCCCGCGTAGGCATCTCCGGAAACCGGAGTCGATTTGTCCATCGCAGCTGAGGGAAAGTTGACCAAGTCTAGAAAACCTAGGAGTTTAATTTGGAAACCAAAGAGTTAGGAACCAGTCTTATACGCAGAGCATTAAGGAGGGAACCTGAGCTTCCAAGCGGTAAGGAAGATCTGGCGTCATGGGGCGGATCCGAGAGTTTTACCACCCGGGTGGGTGGGAGGAGCCAGCTTGAAGACCTTCTGGCAAGATTTAAAGCGGCAAGGAACCTGCCAATAAGTGTGGATGAACAACATATCCATGTCCCTAGAATATCTCCTTCCTTCTGCAGTCAATACCCCTTCCTATACACCCTGGCATCTTGCCTGTCTTACTGTAGGCCTTGTGGTTTTAGGGAGTCACTTATTTTCTATTTTTTTTTAATTATCTCTTTTTTGCCCCTACTACTCCCGTCAGTACTATCTGCTCTGGTCACGGACCCCCGCTGCCCCCACCTCCGACATGACCGCATCCCCCGGTTATCCCTGGCTTCCCAGAGAGGCGGCCGCTGCACCGACCCCTATATCGAGCCGGTACATGTAACTAGTCAGGACGCCCGAGGCTAATCGGGCACCTCGCAGAGCGCCATGAAGACGGTGAGGTTCGGGATTTGACCCCCCTACAGGATGGGACGCAATGACGACTCCGCGCCTGCTCCATCCTGACGCACTGCTGAGCCGCCGACGTGGTGCAGCCACCAGCCTCCGCTTAGGCGCCCACTGACGCCCGAGTGCTACCCTGCCCTCTCCCCAGAGAAGGAGAGCTGTCCAAGGACGCCAATCCTTCTCCCCAGCCGGCCCTCCAGCGAATTCGGTCTGTTCCCCTCAACCCAGTCGCCGCGCCATGTTGAATCCAACTGGGCGCCGACGGTCGGGCTCTTAGAGTCACTTATGATGACCCCAGGTCTCTTTCTTCAGAGGCTGTGCAAGCTTTAACCCCTCCAATCCAATACTCTGTCCTCGCAGCCTGTGTGCATCACCTTGCACTTTTTGGCACTGAATTTCAACTGCCAAACCTTTGACCACCTCTCTAGCTTTCACAAGTCTCTCTGCATCTCCCTAACCACCTCCACACTGTCTACCCCTGCCACAGAGCTTGGTTGTCATCTACAAAGAGACACTTTAAAGAATGTTTTTATTGTTAATGTTATGTCTATTATTTTAAATGTTATTGTACAGCGCTTTGGTTTTTGGAAAGCGTTTATAAATAAACTTTTACTTACTTATCCTGAATTCCTTCTCCCATGTCACTTAGGAACCTATAGAAAAGGAATGAACCCAGGACCCATCATTGTGGCACCAAATGGTGACCTACCTCTCTTCTGATTTGACTCTGGTAACCACAATCCTCTGCTGTCTCCCTTCCAACCAGTTTCTCACCCATCCAACTGTGTCTGTTGCTGTACCCAGATCAATAGCTTCTTCAGCAACATTCTGTAAGGCACAGAGTCTAAAACCTTGCTGAAATAAAAGTACAATAAATCCATAGTGTGGCTCTTATCCACTGTCCTCATTACCCAGTCATAGAATGCTACCAGGCTGGTCTGACAAGACCTTCCTGCCTTGAAACTGTGCCGTTTACTATCTTGGAATCAAGTGCTCTCCAGATAGTTTACGAGGTCATCAGACTACTGTCTCCATCAATTTACCCACAATGGAGCTAAGGCTGACAGGTCTGTAGTTACCCAGTTGTTCCCTGTCTCCCCCAACACTTATGGCACGGAACTATGTCTGCTACCCTCCAGCCTTTGGAACTACACCTGTCTGAACAGAGCTACTGAACAGCCTCACCAGGGGTTCAGTTAGTTCCACTGCCAATACCTTGAGAACTCTTGGATGCATCCCATCTGGCCCTGGGGCCTTACGTATCTTTAGGGTTGCGCCTTGTCAAACCCTTTCACTGGAACATACTTGCTGTTTCATCTCAGGGACCCCACCTCCACACTTACAGCTGCCTTAATGCTACTCTGGCAGAGGCCCTCTGCCTTCCCTTGTGAATACAAAGCAAAAGCAGTAGTTAAGAATGGCTGCTTTCTGCCCATCCCCCTCAATTACCCTACCTCCCTCTGTTACTCTAACAATTCCTCTTCTCTTTCTTTGTTCCCTAATATATCTAAAACCCCCCCCCCGACCTAGCCTTCCTCCACAATACGCAGCTCTGCGTTTGCCTTTGCTTCTCTAACCGCTCGTTTGGTTTCCCTTGTCCTCATTTGGTACTCTTCCCATTCTTCTTCCCTTTTTGCAATCACTGCTTCCTTGACTTTTCCAGAGAGCCGTACTGATCTCTTGTACCTTCTTTTGATTACCATGCTCATGCAAGACCTTGTTGCCTCAAGAATGACCCTTTGATTGCGCCCCCATCTTTCCGCCACATTCCTGATGCTGTCCACTCCAACAAACTTGTCCCGGACCAGTTCCTCATCCAGCTGAAGTCTGCCCTTCTTATATCCAGGAATTCCGACTTCTATGGGGACTTTATTGTCCCAACGGCCAGTTCGAACCATATATAGTTATGGTCGCTGGACCCTAGTGGCTCCCCTACTCTCACTCCTCCTTCTACTTCCAAGTTGTTGAATACCACATCAAGACTGGCAGTCTAACTAGTGGGTTCCTTAACTAGCTGCACCAGCTGCCAGCCATGCAATGCATCTAGCAGGGCCTGAGTTCTGGAGCTCCTGACCACTGGAATGACCCAATCAGTATCTAGTAGGTTTAGATCTCCCACCACCACTTCCTCCCAGTTCACCACCTCCCTTTCTAGTTCTACACCAGCTCCTTATCTCTCTCTTCCCCCATCCTGTAAGTCTACAGATCACTCCCATTCATAGCTTCCTGCCTGAGGATGCTGTGATCTGAACCTACAGCTATTCTGTTTTCCCATTACCTCGCCTGATGTTTCCATTCTCCACTGTCTCAATGCCCTGTGACATACAGGGCAACACTTTTTTTTTTTTTTTTTTTTTTTTTTTTTTTAAACTTTGTTTCTTCACCTACACCCACGGGCATCCTTCAGGAGTGCCCACTCAGAGTCTGCTCTACTCCCAGCCTGAACCCTAGCATCTCCCTTGATTCCCCTTCCCTGAATGACCCCAGGCAAGCTCGGCCAAGGTACCATCTCCGGGTCTGATTCCGCCTCCTCCGTGGCTACTATCTAAGTGAAGCACCATACCTGCTGTCGCCGGATCGGAGATGAAGGGGATCCTGAGTCGTTGAACGCCCCTGAGATATGTGAAATCCCAGGCCACCATCATCTCACCGATGGTGTGGGAAGCTTTTACTTTTTCCTTTACCCCTGACGCTGACGCGTAATGGATGCGGCGTGGGTCCCTCCCACAAGCATCCTGCTGATATCAAGCCCTCTACAGACCTCACTATTGAGCAATGTGCCCCTGCTTCCACTGGGTGCTGCTACTGAACTCAGTAACCCCTGGATCCCACCCCAGGACAAGAGAGCAGTCCTCCGGACGCTCTATCTTCTTCCCCGCCGAACCCCGATGGCCCTGGCTCGTTCCCGAACCCGGGTCACTGCTGTGGCACGAGCTGTGGTGTCCAGCACCTCAACCCTGAGCACCGTAGGGCCGGCCGGCAACACCTTCTTTACCTATTCATCTACTGTATCCCGTCTAATCATGGTGTAGTCTGGGACTGTCAGGTCCCAATCGTTACTCTCTGTGGCCCAAGTTTCTGTGATGGCTACTAGATTCATCTCAATGCTGTCTGCCACCACTGCCTGGAGCTCACTAATTTTATTTCCCAGACTCCTGGTATTAAGGGAGACCCCTTTCTATCTTTCTCCTAATCACCTCTTGCTTATTCCCATCCTTCTCCCTTATACTTCCCTAATCTCCTTAATTTTTTTTTTTTTCATGCTGAATGTAGGCTTTGTCAGCCCTCCCTCACTGGCCCCTTCCCCTAACCTAATTTTTACTTCAACCTGTTACCCACATTGCTGCTACTAGTACCATGTTCAGGGGGAGCCCTAGCTAGGTTCCCAACCTGCTCCCTTTCTAAGTGGTTCCCTTAGCCTCTCTTTCCCACACAGTCAAAGTGTCCAATATAAACGTCTAACTTCTGCCCCACAGCACTGGCCCCCTCTTACGTCTGATGAAGACCATCACCCTTGAAAAGCCTCCTGTCCCAGAAGTCCCCCCAGTCCCCCACAAACTAGTACTCTTCCTCCTAACACCATACCTTCAACCACTTATTAAACTCCACAGTCTCTTCCTTCCTTAGTCTGTAATATCCATTTCCCTTATTACAAAAGGAAGACCTCAAAAAAGGCCAGGGAAGCCAAGTGAGTCTTCAATCTGTCCCGTAGCTTGCACACTCCCAGATCCCCCCCCCCATCTCCACCACCCTCCCAACCTTATCTATATCCCTGATTGTTGACGCACCAAAAAGACATCTGACCATTTCTCTTCCCTTGCCTCCCCCACCCACCACCCATCTCTACTTCCCTAATCATTGAGTCCCCAGTCCCTAAGACTCTCCTTGCTGACTTCCTCCTGCTTACCCCCTTGGGTGCCACCAAGCCATCCTGCCTATTTCCACTCAACGGATTTAGAGCCCCCCACCCCCCAATGCAGTCACGTACCTGAGCCTCCTCCAGGGGTGCAAAGCGATCTGCTGTCTTTATGGTGAGAGATAGTTAAACCCCTGTGCTGCCTCTCCCTTCCCTCACCACCCTCCAGCCCCCTGGGCCTCTGGGGGAATGGAATGTGGACCCCAGCTAAGCCAGTGCCGCAGCTGAGATAGCTTGTCTCTTGCTGCTACCAGCTGAGCATGCAGCTCTGCAGAGGTCCTGCAGATGGGGCAGTTCCCCCTCTTCCAGAGGGAAACACTGCAAAAAAAGCACCCCACAGTGCCCACAACAGAATACCTCCCCACTGTACCTCATCCCCATATTGATGGTATGATAAGGGACTTTCAGTCTCAGTGAGCCTACCTGCAGGGTTCATTTCAGATACTTATCTGTGTGGGACACTGTCCCACTGGGTATGAGAAGTAAGGGTCAAATGAAAACAAAACAAAACAAAAAAAAAAAAAAAAAATGGGTCATATTATTCAACCGAGCCCAGATTTATAAAACAGCAGTTTAAAACCTCTATAATAGCGAGCAGGTTGTCCACAAGGTATAAGTAAGGTGGGTCAAAATTAAAAACTGTGTGCTAATTGTCCCAATCCTACACCCAAAAATGAACCCTGTACCTGGTTAACAAAATCCAAATAAATGATATAGAAAGGCCTACCCTTTTACATATGGAGTATTTTCTACACTTCCCTTACTTAATCCCTTAACCCTCGGTTAATTACAATTATGAACTGAGGATCGTAAATAGAGGAATCTGATTGGCCAAGAGCTCTTTGAAGCCGTGATGATATCAGGCTTATCATCACGGCTTCAAAAAAGTTCCGGCTTCACCAGCCTCTTTGCTCTCTGTCTGAGAAATAGAGGTTACTCACCTGTAATAGGAGTTCTAGGAATGGTATATGTTGTTCATCCACACTGTCTGGCAGGTTCCTTGCCGCTTTAAATCTTGCCGGAAGGTCTTCAAGCTGGCTCCTCCCACCCACCTGGGTGGTAAAACTCTCGGCTCCGCCCCATGATGCCAGATCTAGATCATTGGAAGCCAGGTTGTGCGTCGGAGCCAGGGAGGCCAGGTGGGTCGTGTGGATGAACAACATATACCATTCCTAGAACTCCTGTTACAGGTGAGTAACCCGTATTTCTAGGGACATGGATATGTTGTTCATCCACACTGTCTGGCAGACTCCTAGAAGTTCTCCGGGAGGCAAGGCGCACACCTATTACGTAGGAAATAAAGACTGGAGAGCCGAGGCCCCAAAAACCAGCATCCCGGCGTGACTCAAGGTCGATGTGGTAGTGGGTGATAAAGGTGTGTGCTGACTAGCAGGTAGCAGCCCTGCAGATTTCCTAAATAGGGACGTCCCTGGAAGCAGCCACCGATGCAGCGGTATTGCGGGCAGAATGAGCTCTTATCCCTCTGGGAGGCTCCATGCCCACCAACCTATAGCAGAGATCTGTGCAAGAGGAGACCCACCTGCCTATCGCCCACGTGGCTGCAGGTCTGCCCGGTGCGGCTTCAGCGCAGGTGACAAACAGCTGGCAAACCTCTCCCTGAACTTCAGCTGTCCGTTCCTTGTAGTAAGCGAGCGCTCTTCTAGGGTCCAAAGTATGGAGCCTATATTCGGCCTCAGAGGTGTGATTTGGGTAGAACACCGGCAGAGTCAACACCTGATTAAGGTGAAACTCCAACACCACCTTCGGAAGGAATTTCGGGAGGGGGAGCAGGACAACCTTGTCCCTGTGGAAGACCAGATAAGGAGACTCGATGGAAAGCGCCTGGAGCTCTCCCATCCTTCTGGCTGACGTAACAGCCACCAAGAAGGCAGTCTTCCACGACAGATGACAGATGTCACACCTGTGCATCGGTTTGAATGGCTTGCCCATGAGCTTAACCAATACCAGTAGTAGATCCCACAGAGGTGGAAGTTCTCGCACCGGAGGGGATATGTGATCAAGGGCTTTGAAAAAGTTCCCGACCACCTTCTCCTGCGCCACCGACTGCTTCCCGGTGCACCTTAAGGGTCGTAGACCGAAGCCCTTGCTGAGAAAGGGACCACAGGTAGTCCAGAATGCTGGCCAAGGAACAGGAGGAAGAGTCCAAACCGTTATCCTGACACCAAATGGAGAATCTCTTCCATTTGAAGGCATAGCATTTTCTGGTCGACTCATTACGGGATGCCTCAACAACGTTGAGGACCTCATCGGAAAGACCCAAGGCCTGGAACTCTAGCCGCTCAGGAACCAGGCCATCAGGTGCAGGGATTGAAGGTCCAGGTGGAGTACCTTCCCCCTGTTGACTAAGATCAGGTCTAGGCTGGCTGGAAGCCGCCTCGGGAGCCTGGAGCTGAGGCTGAGGATATCTGGATACCAGAACTGGCGGGGCCAGTCTGGGGCTACCACAATCACCTGCGCCTTGTCCCTCCTCGCCTTGAGAAGAACCTTGTGGATCAAGGGAAATGGGGGAAAGGCGTAGAAGAGGCCTGGGGTCCATGGCCTCAAGAAGGCATCCCCCTGCAGCAAGCCGTGCTGAGGGGGGCGGCATGAAACAGCCTCAGCTTCGCATTCTCCCTTGAGGCAAACTGGTCCACCTGATGGGTGCCCCAGTGGGAGAACAGATCGTGTACTACCTCCATCAGGTGAGACCACTCGGGAGATGCAGCGCCTATCCGGCTTAGGGCATCGGCCAGAGTGTTGGAGGCTCCTGCCACATGGATGGCTAGGAGATCCGCCTCCAGTCTGCTCACGAGAGACCACGTGCCGAGAGCTTCCCTGCACAGAGTCAAGGAGTGCGTCCCGCCCTGGCGGTTTAGGTAGTACATGGTCATGGTACTGTCCGTCTGACCTGGACCACTTGACCCCGCATAAACGGGTGGAAGGCGGTGAGGGCTAGTTGGACCGCTCGAAGCTTCAGCAGGTTGATGTGGCATCGAGACTCCTGAGGGGACCAGAGGCCATGCGCTCTGAGCTCCCCCAGATGGGCACCCCAACCCATCAGAGAGGCATCGGTCGTTAGAGTGACCATCGGCTCTGGGAGGACAAACCGGATACTCTCCTGCAGATGAGCTGGAATGATCCACCACTGGAGATAGTTCCCCATCTCCTGGGTCACTATCACTGGCTGGTCCAGAGGACCGAAGCGCTATGACCATTGGCGGGCCAGCCCCCATTGCAGGGGACGCATGTGCCAGCGGGCCCAATGGACCATGCTGGTGCAGGCCGCCATGAGGCCCAGGAGGCGCAGGAAGTCCCGGGCAGGGCGCAACTGCCCAGCCAGAAATGACTGGGCAAAGGAGGAAAGAACATCGGCCCTGTCTGCCAGGAGCCGTGCTCTAGCTCGGAGAGAGTCGAGCTCTGCCCTGATGAATTGAATCACCTGCATTGGCACAAGTCCCGATTTGGCCTCGTTGATGAGAAGGCCAATCTGAGAGCAGACCTGGAAGGCCAGATCCCTGGACCGCTCCACCTCTAGCCTGGAGGGGGCTGCAATCAGCCAGTCGTCCAGGTAAAGGTACACCCGGACCCTTCTGTGCCGCAGGAATGCTGTCACCACTGCCATGCATTTGGTGAAGACCCTCGGAGCTGGAGAGAGGCCGAAGGGCATGGCCTGGAACTCGAAAAGGGGTCCCTCTGCTCTGAAGCAGAGGAATCTCTGGTGAGACGGATGGATCGGGGTGTGAAAACACGTCCTGGAGGTCCAGAGAACAGAACCACATGCCTCGTTCCAAGGATGGAATGATCTGAGCCAGAGTGACCATCCTGAAGGTTCGAGACCTTAGGAACTTGTTCAGGTTGTGTAGGTCTAGAATGGGGCGCCAGCCCCCCACCCGTTTTGGGACCAGGAAGTACCTGGATACAAACCCTGGGTCTGATGGAGGATCCCACCTCCTGATCGCCTCCTTCTGGAGGAGCAGGGCACTGTCGGCTCGGCGAGGCCGACAGAGAGGACTGTGGACCCGTAGTCCCCCATGGGGCGATGGCTCGATAGGGTGGGGACTGCTCGAATTCCAGAGGCAGACCCTTTCCTACCACTTCCAGCACCCAGCGGTCCATGGGGATATCGGACCAGGCAGAAAGGAAGTGGCGGAGCCGTCCCTCCATGGGGGGAAACCAGTGAGGAGTGACGAGGTTGGGGCGACACCCCTCAACCCGTCACTGGGCAGGCTTGGAGGAAGGACCGGCCGAGGAGCCTCCTGGATCCTTCCCTCCCGGCTTCCTGCTGGAGGAAGCTGCAGGCTTGGCTTTGGGGTGCCAAGTGCGAGCCTGTTGGCCCTGATGCTGGTGTTGCTGGGCCGGACGTGCCGCAGGGACTGAAGGCCGGAAGGGCTTACGCTGCTGCTGGCGGCCTTTGTCCTTCTGGGCAGACGTGACAGAGTCCAAGGTGCCGTTGGACTTCTCGATCTTTTGCAGATGACCCTCCACCCTGGGACCGAACAAGTCGGTACCCAAGAAGGGAATGTCTGCCAGCTTGTGCTGGGTATCCACTGTAAAAGTGGAGATCCGCAGCCAAGCTCTGTGGCGCACGGCCACTGCGGCTGCTACTGACCGGGCACATGAGTCAGCTATGTCCAAGGCAGTTTGGAGCTGCTGTTTGGCCACTGCCCTTCCCAGATACCGCACTTGCTTGACCATTGTCTGGAGGTCAGCCGGGAGATGAGGAATCACCTCATCCAGGGAGCCCAAAAGGGCGTGTGAAAAGTGTGCCATCAGAACGGCCGAGCTGGCCTGACGAAGGGCTAGGGAGGAAGCAGCATAGACTTTCCGCCCGGAGTAGTCCAGTTTCTTGGACTCCTTATCGGGTGGCTTGTCCACATCCCGAGCGTATCCGGAGCACCGGAAAACACTGTCGGTCACTAGCCCCTCTGCAGAGGGGTGCTCCGAGAAACCGGAGGGTGAACCAGTGGGAACAGCATACTTTCAAGCCATCCTGGCCGAAGGTGCTGGACAAGAAGCTGGCCGCTGCCACAGCTCCAGGGCCAGGCCAACAATGGCTTCAGCCACCGGGAAGGCCTCCGTGGGGGAATCCCCTCGGTCCAGTATCTCCGTGAGGGGATACTTGGACCGCTTTGAAACGGGTTCGAGTTTCATCCCAGTGGACTCTGAGATGAGCCGAAGCATTCCAAGGAACAAAGATGGCCTCTCATCCACCGACTGACCCCCAGTAGATTCCATGTCAAGAGGCCTGGAGAACAGGGATGAGTCATCATCAGACTCCGAGGAGTCTGCAAACAGCTGCCAAGGGCCTAAGCCACCCTCCACCTGCCGAGGTCAATCAGGAGTGAGGGTGACTGACAACCGATGGGGCAAGCCCTGACCCGACCGAGAATCCTTGGTCGGGGCCCCAGTTTTAGGCTGTGGAGGCAGGAGTTCCACCACAATGGGTGGCGCAGCCAGTTTCGGTCGAACAACCGGTGCCTGCTCCGGCTCCTCGATTACAACGAGGGGTTGTTTCGGCCGCTCTAGTGACAGCCACTTAATGGCCGGGGAAGGTGACGGAGTCGGCTTGTTCCCAGTCAAAAGGAGCTGCTGCCACATCAGATCCTCATAGCGCCGATGCAATTTGCACTAGAGCCTATCCTCCGAAGAGGACGAAGGCGAGGATGAGTGGCGACGCCACTTACACCGCAGTGCGAGACCGCCGACGTCGGCGGATCGGCTGGACGAGAAGAGGTCCGAGACTGAGACCTCGTTGTTTCGAAGGTGGGTCTGAGAGGGGCGGGGAACCTCTCTCCTCGGTTCGGGACCTAACCGGGACTCCAGAACAGCAGGCACAGGCAAGTCCTCGGTTTACACCTTGGGAACCAGTGAAGAAGGGCTTCTCCAGTCGACAGCCCGTCCGACGGGTCAAGAAAAATCTCGACTGCGTCGACGGGTGTCTCGGCCGGCTGACCTGACGGGGACATCATGAAGCCAGCGGCCTTAGCTGCAACCTCGGCTGAAATAGAATGTTGAGAATCCGGGGAAGGGGACCTCTGCCGCTCCCACGAATGTCGACAGTGGGACTTACCCTCGGAGTCCTTCTTCTTGGACCGAGAGGAATGTCCCGAAGGCCCCTCTACCTTGGTGGAGAGGGATTAACAAAGCTCCTTGAACGAAGCCGTGTAGGAGGAGCCCAAAGAGAGCAGGATAAATGCCGCGACCTAAGAAGATGATGATGATGATGTGGCCTGGGCCGCTTCTTCCTCGAGAGCAATCTGTTCGAGCTGTTCAGCCAAGCCCGCCACTGGACACCGCCCAACGAACCTCCTTCAACTTGACCGGAGGATAATGTTTCTCGGGGCACCCAAGTTGCAATCTGGCAGCGCGATCCTCCAGAATTGTGGCCGAAAAGGACTTGCAGAAGTCGCAGACCTGCGAATCGTACTCAAGCCCAAGGCAGTAAACGCACGTGGAGTGCGGATCGGTCCGGGACATCTTCTGCCCACAGGGGCACCACCGAAATCCGGGAGTCAATTTGTCCATCGCAGCCACGAGGGAAGACAAAGACCGAAGTCTTGTAAATTTTAAGATTAGTTTCGGGTTAACCCAAGAGTTTGGATCCAGGCCTAAAACGCAGAGCACAAAGGAGGGAACCTGAGCTTCCAAGCGGTAAGGAAGATCTGGAGTCATGGGGCGGAGCCGAGAGTTTTACCATCCAGGTGGGTGGAAGGAGCCAGCTTGAAGACCTTCTGGCAAGATTTAAAGCAGCAAGGAACCTGCCAGTAAGTGTGGATTGAACAACATATCCATGCCCCTAGAACTATTTTTTGAAAATGTACTTCTACTACACCACCCAAAAGCTCATTCATTAAATGTTTTAAAACCTGTTTTATTTTTTTTTTTTTCCATTTATAAAACTTCAAACTCTGTTCATAATAGCAATAAGTCACTCCAGGATGTGGTATACCACAGGATATCATCACTTCTCGGGTGGTTGGGCCTTGCTCTGCCTGGCCCGCGTGCCCAGCCACCCTGGGTCTAATATCCCCATGATATGCCACACCCTGTTAACTATATTAGCAAAATATATTTGTACTTGTATTATACAGCACTATAATGCCTGTATAGTAGGGTTAGGCAAGCACTTCTATGTTAAACCCAAATTTTTGCACCTTAATAAATTTGCCCCCATTCAACTGATTTATATGAAATTTGGAAAGCACAGCCTCTGTATCAGGATCTCTTGATCCTGTAAATTCCATTTAGATCGGTTCAGGGGAGACAAAATTACAGAGGCGCAAAACCCCCAAAAGTCTGTTTCTGAACATTTTTAAGACTTTTTGGCCCCCCTCCCCCCCCGATAACTTAAAAAACAGGAGCCTTTGAAACCAGAAACTTTTACATCTGATAGACGGTGGTCCATGTGTGCTTTTGTGGGTTTTAGGTTCCTCAGTTAAATAGTTTTTAATAAAATATTTAATTAAAAAATGTCCATTTCTGAGCATGTGCAGTTCAAAAATGAACTTTCTATTCATAACTGAATTTTGTGAAAGCAGCGGCCTGCACTATACGACACAGCTGTCATTAATAAAAGGATAGCTGTATCGTATAGTACTTATACTATATGACACAGCTGTCATTTATTAAAGAACAGCTGTGTCCTGCTAATGTAGGCTGCTGTTATGGCCATCACTAATGAGTCAGGGCAGGGGCTACGTCGTTATCCCTGCCATCGTGACTTTGCCTCAGTGAAATGATTAGCTGCACACTGGGGCCCCAAACCCCAGTGGCAGTGTACCTATTTATGTATTTGTTATTTCTTACTGTAATCAAACACTGGGATGCCCACCCCTGGTGTCGGATGCTTCTGCACTGTGCAGCCCCTTTATTTATTAACTCTGCCGACATCCGGGGGGGGCCCCCCCAATTCCAGTGTCTTCATTCACACACACACACACACCAGTAGTGTGGGACACTGGGGAAAAAGACATTAAATTTTTTGATTGTACTGAAAAGAAAAAAAAAAAAAGGCCTGCGATGTCATCTGTTTTTTTTTTTTTTCCTTTTTTAACCTAAAAGAAAACGGTCCCTCTTTGTTCCCGCCGTCTCCCTACCCCAAGCCAACCCTCCCACTGAGCACCCCCATTATCCTATATTTACCTCTGGGGTCCTACAATGTAAACTTCTATCGATTTAATGATGTACCTATACAGCTGTTAAATCAAAGGACAGCTGTGCTGCAGGCATTCACTATATGACACACCTGTTTAGTAAACAGCTGTGTCGTATTATGCAATGGCAGTTGTCACTCATCCCCCATCCTGACTCTTCTGTCATCTGCAGTCTACAAATATATTGTTTCTGCTGCCCATACATAAGGCTTGGAGGGCTGCCCCAGAAGGCTCTCTCAAATTTTTTTTTTTTTTTTTTGAAATTGCAGTTTTATCTCTCCTTCGTCCTGCCAGTCCTGACCCTTCGGGGCTGCTAAGGAGTCATCCTCCTGCCATCCTGCTCTACCCAAGCCTACTTCCATTCCCCATGGTGCCTCGGGTTACCCCCCGGGCAGGGACAGGGTGCGGCCCCAACACCCCAAGCTACTTACTGTGCCAGTCAGGAGGTGGCTGGGCGAGTGGGGGCACATCGGAGGCACGCTCCAGGCAGCCCGTCTTCCCGGTCCTGGCAGGTGCTATCCTCAAATTTTTCCTCCCCTACGCAGACCGTGATGTCAATGTCCACAGCGTAACTTGGCCGCCCTTCCCCACGGGGCTTGTATTACCCCGAGCCTCTGCTTGGGGCCGTACATGTTGCTGGGCATTGCCCCACCCGAGAGGGCAAGCAGTCGTGGGATGCTCAAGCCACTCTTCCCCGGCCGGCTCTCCAATGACACGAGTCCACTTCCGAACCCGGGTCACTGGCGGAATTGCTATTTTTTTTTGCTGTATAATATGGACCACCCCCGGTGTTGCCCCCTCCACCTCCCAGGAAGTTGTTTCATATCTGGTTGCAGACATCAGAGGCCCCAATCCCTGTGTCAGCACTTACAAGATCCCCACCCCCGTAGTGTGGGATATCTGGGGAGCCCACCCCCAGTGTCCCGAAAGAGTTGATAAAAAAAATTTGATAAATGCAGACACCGGGATGTCCACCCCAGTGTTGGACCCCCTTCCCCTTGCCACCCCATGTTTAATTATATTTCTGACATCGGGGGCCCCAGTACCAGTGTCAGAATTTCCCCCCAGCAGTATGGGACACTGGGGAGCCCACCCCCAGTGTCCAGATATACAAGTATTAAGCAGTGTACCTGTACAAAAAAAGAAAACAGTCCATCTTTATTTTTTTTTAACCTGAAAAAAGAAAACCGTCCCTTGCATCCCCGTCAACTAAAAATGCCCGCCTTTAAAAGCGCATGCCAGTAGCTCTAATGAGGGCTACATAACTTTCATAATTTACAATATTTGAATCCAGATTTTCAACATACCCATTTTTTCACCACCTCATGAACAGTACAGCTGTCCAGTTGCACATCCTGTCCAAAATGTGTTTTTGCACATGTGGCGCAGAATGGTGTTTCAGCATAGATTCGAACATTTTCGCCTATGAGGTTTATGAGATGGGATCATAAAAAGACTATGTTGACAGTTTGGTGTCAAAGTATTACAAAACAAATTTCTTAAGTAACATTGTTTGCAGGGATGTGCGCTGCACCTCTGGGGAACACGCTACCTTACTGTGCCAGTTAGCAGAGTTCAGGTGTGAACTCAGTGAGCCGGTTTACTGGGACAAGGTTGACAGGGATGGTGCTACAGCATATGCAGCACCAGTCACAGCCTGAGTAGGAACTTAGTGTTTTTGTGCAGATGCCACACCCTGTGGTGGATCAAGGAACCTCACCCACAAGGGAGAGACGTGTGTTGGGGTCTGCTGGGCTCATGCACTGCATCAGGACCGTCTCCAATATTGTATTTCGCTCAATTTGCACAGATCCCAAAGGGACCTGCGTAAATGAGTATACAATTTTAGGACTGTCTCCAGTATTGTATTTATCCTGCGCAAAGGAGGATACAGTTCCACTACCACAAAAAGAAGGGAAAAGGGAAATTAGTAGTAAAAAATTACGTTACTGCAGAGATTAGGGTTGTAAAAATGCAAAGCGTACAAAGACAGAAAATGAGAAAACATTAGGCAGGGTATTAAACAGCTGGTATAGCACAGTAAAACGCTACGCAAAATAGGGGGTATTGTTAACCATTTCCAGAAATGAGTAGCAGTAGATTGCTTACCATTTTTTGACTAAGTAAACTGCCAGGGCTAGAAATAATTTTTTTTAGATGCCTGTCTGAGGGACAGGTAAGATGTAAATTTTGCCTGTCCGGCCAAAGTTTTACCTGTCTACATTGTTGTGAGGTGAATTTTGAACTTAAAACATAAAACGAACTGTAAAGTGGAAATAGAGAAAGCTGTTGCTTTGGGGAGTTATTTCTCAAACTAAAACACTGACTGAGTCTAGTCTAATCTATTTCTGAATCATAACCTGAATCTCTGCAGCCATATGGTCTCACATGAGGTCTTTTTTGTTTTCCAGATTTGAACCATAGTGTTATGGCATCCTGCAGGTCAAATGTAGCAACACTAGCATCTGACAGCTTGACACGCATTAGTTCAGATGTAGTCACAAGAGACAGACGGACAGGACAGCCAGTCAAACTTCACTCTGCCCATCAAGCTGAATCCTCTTTCAACTACTGCAGTTTGGGTTGGGATCAGTAGAGCTATAGTGACTAAGACCAGAATATCAGGGAATCGCTGTTCATGTGTATCAATATGGAGAATTTTTTGCCAGAAATCCAAATAGTGACATTTCGGAGAATCATTCGGTGATTTTTTCATAAGTGGTTTAAGCTGTAACAATTGAGCTTCAATCAAGTTTACATTACAATTGTGTTTGAGTACGTGAAAGCAGTGCTCTGAAACAGTACTGCCTTCCTCACTGCCATAAAGGGCTAGCTGGTCACTGTTATCTGGTAACTGTAATGGGTTAAATATCCTGAATGACCGTAGGACTTTGTTTTAAAATTGGAAAATCGTGAGTTAATATTTGCAACTGTTGATGAAAGAAGGCTCGTAACATCACGTAACACTGCCTGCTTGGTTCCATCTATAGAATATACCCTTTCTAAAGTAAGGAAGATATCAGATCCACAGTACTGAACCTGAGTACTGGCTGAGCCTGTCAGTCGACTTGTGCTAGCGTCACTGTCAGCTGTGTCAGGGAGCAAGAGCAATTCATTACAGACTTTGTCAAGTTTATTCTGCACAGGATAGTTTTCTAACCAGGGCACTGTGCTTTCAACATTACTGACAATTGTTTCTACTGTTGAGCTGTCTCTCTGCAGAGTTAGACTGAAGGCCATCATGACAGAAAGGTATTTAGCCAGAAGCTGAGTAAAGAGGACAAATCTCACAGTACCTATTGTTTTGACACAACCCACTGCCCTGATCTTTAGTTTGCCCTACTGTGGAAGCAATGTGCTGTAAATGTACAACTAAGGCCTTGTAGCTGGATAGAATAACAGACAGAGCTCTCTCTCTCTCTCTGTGTAAACCACCGGGTTCCTGACACGTTAATTGGTTTGTGAATAGTGTAGCTCATATTACTGGCCAACTCTGAGACCAGCCCAGTTTTTGCGAGACTTATGGTATATTTTATAGATGCCCATTACTGCTTCATCAGTTGTTTTCATGTAGGGAATAGATGTTGCCGATTGCTTTATAGCAAGCTCCAACTTGTGGGCACTGCAGTGAATCCCTAACAAATGAGGCACATCTTTCAAAATCCTGCCAAACACCCCAGTCACTTTACCTAACATGACAAGTGCCCCATCAGATCCAAAAGCAACAACTTTGTCTTTCCAGTCCAAGGTGAGTTCCAAGGCATCACCTATTGAGTTATAAATGGTTTCACCATTTGGAATAGAGACTGGCTGAAGGGAAACAAACGTGTTAACTGAATGGAAATTTTCCATTGTCCTAATACAGACTGCCTCCTCTTCTATTACTGAGGCATCAGTGCTCGTGTCAGAGGACAGAAATGAAAGTGTTACTATTGACCAGTTTTGCATCTTTTATCCTTATTGATTGTGCATCCAAAGACTGCTGATTTCAAAAATCTCCCACCCTTCCGCCCCTCTTCTTGTCCCATTAAATATACGATAGCTTCGCCTTCGGCTTCCCCTACACCAACAGGGAAGGCAGAGGCCTGAACTCAAGGAGGAGCTTAGTTTCACAAGCAGTAACCAAGTCACTTCTACACTTGGTTACATCTGCAGGTCAAACTTGGAGAAAAATAGGTCTGTCTCCCCTAGCCACTATCGAAACGACACAATCACTGACAAAATTTCTAATCTCTTCATCTTGATGTGATGTCCCTACCGAAGTATAATTTTGGGTAAAAGGGATTTCAGTCTAACTAATCTGTATTTGATATCATCAAGTTAGGAGTACAGTCACAGGCGGCTCTGTTAAACCTTGCTTCTAAACTGTGCAGTACATTCAAAGTTAAACAGTTATTCCAAGTGTGATAACCTTTATTCTGAATGTTGGGCCTGTGCTGAACTGAATACACAAGTCAGTTAGTCAAACTCTCTGCCCAGGGAATTTCCCTACGGGGTTTAAGTCCTAATATATCTGACGTGATGATACTACCAATGTTAATCTCGAATGGTCACAAATATTAGATGTAATATCTCTACCAATGTTTAACTTGAATGGTCACAAGTAATTGTTGTTCTATTAACTAGTCAAGTAATCATACTAACTGCCTATGTTCCACTCCTACATATTGTATCTTATAATAAGGACCAAGAAACATGGAAACATAGAATTTGACGGCAGATAAGGACCGCTTGGCCCACCCAGTCTGCCCATTTCCCTGCCTACTGGATAAGCTGCAGATCCTAGTTAACCAGCAGCCTACTTCTTCCTACCCCCATCCCCTAGAATTGCCTTATGACTGTCCCATGCATGCTTGAATTCCACCACTGTTTTTGACTCCACGACCTCCTCCGGAAGGCCGTTCCATGCATCCACAACCCTCTCTGTGAAAAAATACTTCCTTAAATTACCTCTGAGCCCCCCCCTCTATCTTCAAATTGTGCCCCCTTGTTCTTGCACACCTCTTTTTTTGAAAGATGCTACCCTCTTGGACTTTGTTGATTCCCTTGAGGTACTTGAACGTTTCTATCATGTCCCCCCTCTCCCTCCTTTCCTCGAGGCTATACATATTAAGCTCCTTTAGTCTCTCTTCATATGTCTTCCGGTGCAGAACCTGCACCATTTTAGTTGCCCTCCTCTGGACAGCTTCCATCCTGTCTATGTCTTTGCGAAGACTGGGTCTCCAGAACTGCATGCAGTACTCCAGATGGGGTCTGACCAGCTGTCTGTACAGAGGGATAATAACTTCCTGTTTTCTACTGGTGATGCCTCTCCCTATGCATCCCAATATCCCCCCAGCCCTCATTGCTGCCCTCTCACATTGCTTGCCCACCTTTAGGTCATCTGATATGACTACCCCAGGTCCCTTTCCATTTTTGTTGTTGTTAGTATCTCACCCCCCGTTGTGTACTCTTCCCCTGGGTTTTTGTTTCCCAGGTGCATTACCTTGCACGTCTTAGCACTGAATCTAAGCTGCCATACATTTGACCATTCCTCTAACCTTGCCAAGTCCCTTTTCATCCTTTTCACCCCACCTTGTGCATCAACTCTGTTGCAGATCTTTGTGTCATCTGCAAAGAGACATACTCTTCCTTCCAGTCCCTCTGCAATGTCACTTATAAAGACATTGAAGAGGACTGGTCCTAATACTGAACCCTGCGGTACCCCACTAGTAACCACCCTTTCATCTGAGTGGACTCCATTTACTATTACTCTCTGTGTCCTATTTTCCAGCCAATTTTTGACCCAGGCTGTCATCTTGGGACCCACTCTCAGGCTGGCTAACTTGTATATTAATCTTTTGTGTGGGACTGTGTCAAATGCCTTGCTAAAGTCTAGGTAGGCCATGTCTACAGCCCCTCCCTGATCTACTACTTTGGTCACCCAGTCAAAGAAATCTATCAGATTTGTCTGGCATGACCTTCCTGCTGTGAATCCATGCTGCCTTGGGTCCTGTGCCCCTCTGGCCTCTAGATACTCGACAATTCTTTCCTTCAGAAGTGATTCCATCATTTTCCCTACCACTGAGGTTAAACTAACAGGTCTGTAGTTTCCTGCTTCTGCCTTGCTCCCACTTTTGTGAAGGGGAATCACATCTGCCCTCCTACAGTCCTCGGGTACCACCCCATCCTCCCATGATTTGTTAAACAGGGTAGTCAGTGGTGTCACTAATTCTACCCTTAGTTCTTTTAGAATTCTGGGATGAATCCCATCAGGCCCCATTGCTTTGTCCACCTTCAGTTTTAAGAGTTCTTTCAGAACCCTTTTTCTGTAAATGGGCTGGTATCAACTTCTGTATCCAGTGTGTTTCTACTGTTTGTTCTAGGTACCCCTCCCTTCCTTTGTAAATACTGAGCAAAAATATTTGTTTAGTATCTCTGCCTTTCACAGTCTCCCTCTGCCCACCCTCCCCTTAATTAAGCCTCACTATCCCTCCCTTGGTCTTCCTTCGCCCCTGATGTACCTATAAAAGGTTTTATCCCCTTCTTAACTGAGTTGGCTATCTTTTCCTCGGTTTGGGCCTTTGCTGTTCTGACTGCCTTCCAGCTTCCTTTTGCTTTAACTGATACAGTTCTCTGTCCTGCTCCTTCTGTGATTCCTTGTACTTCCTAAAAGCTTTCTTTTTCTCTTGAACCTTCACTGCCACTTCCTTTGAGAACCATAGTGGTTTCTTACGTCGTTTAGTTTTGTTTATTTGCTTCACACAAAGGCTTGTTGCCTCTGTGATGGCAGTTTTTATCATTCCCCATTGTTCTTCCACCCCTCCTTCCTGCCCATTTGCTAGTGCATTCCTTAGGCACTTACCCATGTTGGCAAAGTCAGCCCTCCTAAAATCCAGTACCTTTGCCTTTGTATGGCTTGACTCTATTGCTGTGTTTATTGTGAACCATTCTGTTCGATGGTCGCTAGTTCCCAGATGGCTACCCACTTCTACATCTGTGATCCTCTCTTCATCTCCATTTGAGAGAACCAGGTCTAAGACTGCTCCCTCTCGAGTGGGCTCCAATACTAGTTGTCTAAGGCATGCCCCCTGTAGGGCATCTAGAATAACCCCACTCTTTGAAGTGGCTGCGGCAACCGCACTCCAGTTAACATCTGGCATATTCAGATCACCCATCAGCAATATCTCCCTTTTTTTTGCCATACTAAGTATACTTTCTATCATTTCCTTGTCCATTTCCTCCCCCTGAGAAGGGGGTCTGTATACAAACCCTGTGCGGATTGTGGTGCCATTGCCGGTCTCCAAATTTACCCACAGTGCTTCTTCTCCTCCCTGTTTTCTCTTTTGTTCTGTTACTTTGATTCCTTCCCTTATGTAAGAGCTACTCCTCCTCCTCTTTTTCCTCTGTCTCTGTCTGCAGCTAGTGTATCCTTGAGTATGTTTACGTCTCCAGTCATGGTTTTGTGCGAACCATGTTTCTGTGACTGCCACGACATCCAGATGTTCCTCCTCCATCAAGGCCACTAATTGAGGAAGCTTGTTACTCAGACTCACGGCATTGGTACTCATTGCTTTCCATTTTTGATGGCTTTACTTTCTGTTGCAGCATCACCCACTGACCTTTCTACCTTGGTCTTTTTCTATTTAGTACCCTGTTTTGTAGGGAGAGGCTGGATTTTTCTGCTGCTTATCAGTGCTCTCCCTTGACTAGTTTAAAAGCTTGCCAATGAAGCATTTAAACAGATTGCTCAAAAGACTTGTTCGCTTCCTGGACAGATGCAGACCATCCTGCCAGTATAGGCTGGTGTCCTCCAGGTGGAACCCCAGTCCCCAATGAAGCCAAACCCTGTGCTCCACACCATTTTTTCAACCACTCATTAAACTGCATGGTGCAAAGTACCTTGCCTCACTCATGCCATTTACAGGCAGCACTCTGAGAAGGATACTGTGTGTGCTACTTGTCTTAGGCCCTCCCCAGTTCTACAAAGTCCTTCTGCACTGCTTTAAGCTCATGTTGAGCCAAGTCATTTGTCCCTAGGTGGACAATGACATCCAGCTCAGAGTCCCGCGAGCTGTTCTCGTGATCCTGAGGATGCGCTTCCTGTCCCTACAAGCAATGGCACCAGGCAGGCACTTTACTTCAGTTTCCTGCTCCCCCAGTTCTATCCCCTAATAATTGAGTCCCCACCAGGAGCTGCTTCCTTTCCTTGTGGCATCCTCTGCCTCCTTCCTGTGGGCCTCCCTTGTGACAGGTGTCCTCAGCCTCCTTAATCTCCTCCGTGGGTGCATCCATAGGGGAGCTGTGCTCCCCCAGAATGGTGTATGGATTGTGGAGTGGAACAACTGACTGGGTGTGCCTCTGTTCCACCCTCCTCACCCTCCCTGAGCCCACTGTGGTCCAACTGCTGTGCTTTCTTTGCAACCTCTGAGGTAGTGGTGGTGGCTCTGGTGCTCCCTGGATGGGGGTCCTTCCTACCATCCAGTCTGGCCTGGGGGAAGGTTCTCTTACTGCTGTCCAGTGTGGCCTGAAGACGGGCAACTTCCTCCCTCAGGGCAGAGAGTTGTCTGCAAACAGGGCAGCATCTCAGCCTCCAGAAAGACTCCCGGAAGACTGCTGCCCCACAGCCATTACACATTGCACTACTCCCCACATGACTATGTATTTTTTTTTCTTGTGTGTGTGTGCGCTTGTGATTGGTTTGTTATATAGAAATAAATATATATATATATATATATATATATATATATATATATATATATATATATATATATTATACAATGTGTATGCATATATTTTCAGTGCTGTAAATAGAGAGGATATGACATTGATATGCACCTTGCACTTTGAGGAAATGATGTCAGAACCCCAGGTATAAAGGAACTATTTCCAGGGGTGGGTGAGGGAGGTGGGAAGGGTTGGGCCTAAACTGTGTCCTCACAAAACAATCAGCTAAGAGCTCTGACCCATGCTATGATGAGTGCTTTCCTGTCTGCAAGATACTATACACAACAATTTGACAGAGAAAATCCCTGCTAATCAAACAGAGAAAAATCCAGACATCCAAGTCAGACACAGGTAAACCTCCCCAGCCCCAAAACCGCCTGGTGGTTTGTGCTCTGAAAGCAGTCAGCCCCAAAATAAGTCAGCTGTGCTTTGAACTCTTCTTGCCCTGAAAATCTTGAGAATTGCAACAAGACTGTCTTTTCCTGATAATTGTAAATTCCTTATTTCACCTTTCAGTTAGAAGCAGCCTCCACCTGCAGTATATCTGCTACAAAGCAAAGACAATTGAAAGGTTCCCCCCCGTTGTGAGCACAACTCGCTGTCTTGCAAATCCTATGTTCAGTATTGCAGCTCCCAACAAGAGATAGTTTGACTAGGAAAAATATTAGCTGTTATATTAGCTAATAAAAATATTAGCTAAGAGTGTGCTCTGTTCCGAAATCCCACTGCACTACGCCTGCATTTCAGCCTTATTAGTTTTAAATCCTGGTCCTGGTCCTGTATTTTAACCTGTGAGTTTTAAACCCTGGTCCTATTTAGCTCAGGCTGAATCACCCAGAGTATGTATCCGGAGAGTAGGATGTCAAACCTGGTGTTATTTAAGTCCGGGGGGTCGGGCCAGTGTAGACCTGCCAGAGATCTCCTCCTAGCCATCCTATACATCTCCACTGTGCTCTGGGTCGACTGGCTAGTTGGCAGTCTTGGCCCCCCTACCCAGATCCCACATGGACCCGTCATCCATCAGACTGGACACCTGTACTGCCCACCCCTAGCGGACAATATATCCCTCCTAATTGCCTGCAAACTCACTAGAAGTGGGATATGCTACAAGTCCCTCCTCCTAACTATGAATAAACCTAGGAAAATGAGGTTCCCACCCCTAACTTCTACTCTCCGTCTCCTGCTATCTGCTCTACTGTTACTAGCGGGTGACATCCAACCCAACCCAGGCCCTGGCATAGATAACATCTCAATCTCTTCCTCACAAGACCTGACCTGGACGGCACCCAGGGGCCTGAGGCTAGCCCACATGAATATCTGTAGTCTTTGGCCTAAGATTCATGAAGTGCAAGCGTGGCTAGCCCTCTATAATCCTGATGTGCTAGCTGTTTCTGAGACCTGGCTAAAACCCCAGGTTCTTGACCATGAAATAGCTGCCTCTGGATATGTCTGTTACTGTAAGGACAGAATCCAGGAAAGGGGGAGTACTAATCTATGTAAGGGCTACCCTTATCTCTTCCCTTGTGTGCCTGAATCACACCACGCCGCCCGAAATTGAAACAATCTTCATACGGATCACCCTAGGCGGTGCCAAACACCTTAACATAGGGTGCGTATACAGCCCTCCCAAAAATGCTCTCCAATCCCTGGAGACACTGACTAGAAACCTAACTACAGAGTTTGCCTCGGAACTTAGCAACCTGGGTGACTTCAATCTTAACTGAGCCCAAGAGGCGAGGTCCTCTTTAAAGGGCCTATTACATGAGGCAAATCTAGCCCAGATTATCACCCTTCCCACCAGGTTGAACTACAATACGGGCACTCACTCTACCATTGACTGGGCACTAGTGTCTAACCCAAAAAACGTCCAATCCATAGGGACCATGGCCGATGCTCTCAGTGACAACTCGCCCATCTTCTGTGTCTGGAAGAACAGGATGGACAAGGTTCCACCTAGAATACTCACCTCTAGAGACTACTCCAAGTTCTCTCTGGAGTACTATAATGACCTTCTCGATAACAGACTGGAGCCCACTATGTAGTCTCCCAACCCTGGAAGATGCAGTTGCATTCTTTAACAAATCTATCACGTGGGCTGCGGACCTCCTGGCTCCAAAGATGACATATCGAGTAAAAGGCAGCTGTTGTAAGTGGATCACCCTTCCTTAAAGGCCCTTATGATAAGCCACGACAAAGCCTGGAAAAAGTTTAAGGGCTCTACACTCCTGGCAGACCGGGTAATTTACAGAGCACTCAGAAACCAATGTAAGCAGGCCGCCAAGCAAGCGAAAAAGGCCTACCTCAGTCATATCCAGAAATCTAACCTCGGCAACCCAAAGACTTTCTGGTCCCACATCAATGAATTGATAAAGGGAAATAAAAAGACAGCTTCAGGCCCTATCATGGCTAATGGGCTGGTACTACAGGATAATGCACTAATTGCTGAAGCCTTCAATTCATACTTCACGAACCCTGATAACCACAAGGCAGGGCCCTCGGTGCCCAACAACGAGTCCTTCTCTCAGGTTCCCCTAAACCTAGACTGCCCTCTCTTCCACTTGCGGCTGGCTAAGGTGAAAGAGGTCCTGGCCATTCTAAAAACCTTGAAAACAAGAAGTTCTGGAGGCTCGGACGGCATCCAACCTAGATTGCTCAAAGTTGGTGCCCCAGCACTCGCAAGGCCGCTTACCTAGCTCATTAACAGGTCCTTTCAAGAAGGGTCGGTCACCGATCTGTGGAAATAGGCTCAAGTGGTCCCTATTCACAAGGGCGGGCCTGCGGAGCCAATAGGGAACTACAGGCCCATCTCCCTGCTGTGTACCCTGGCAAAAATCCAGGAGAATCTGGTCTACACCCAACTTAGGGAGTATCTAGAGGCATATATGCTTCTTTCCCCGTCACAACATGGCTTCAGAGCCAAACACGGGACTGATACTGCCTTAACCAAACTTTCTACTGATGTGCTCAGAGAAATTGACTCTGGATCCAACATTGGTGCGGTCTTCATAGACCTTTCCAAGGCCTTTGACTCGGTAGATCACACACTATTACTCCATAAACTCTTCCACATAGGCCTTGACACCCATGCTCTTAAATGGTTTGAAAGTTACTTCTCTGAGCGCACACAGCGGGTCAGGTGGCAGGACATACTCTCCAACCCACAGTCCCTAAAGGAGGGTGTGCACCAAGGTTCCATACTTGGGCCCCTATTGTTCTCACTGTTTATGAATGACTTGCACAACCACTGTGGGAGTAGCAATGTCATCCAATATGCGGATGATGCTGTGATTTATAATGCCTCCGAGAACCTGAATGCCCTTGGTACATCCCTCCACGTGGACTTGCACATTATGGAAGAATGGCTCATCAAGAACAAAATGGTCCTCAATACCATTAAAACCAAAGCCATGTTGTTCGGACCCAGAGCTCTTGGGCAAGACAGATCACAACTACTTCAACTCAAGTCCCTGGAGGGCAACAAACTCGAAGTGGTCTCCGACACAAATTACCTTGGCCTTACCCTTGACCAAGGTCTCACCTTCAAACAGCATGTAGACCAAGTCACTAAAGTAATCCATGGCAAACTTGGACTACTATACCGGCTTAAGGAACAGCTGACTCCCGAAGCTAGGATCGCCATTGCCTCTAGTGTCCTAATCCCAACACTAACATACGCTGCCCCGGTCCTTCAAGGAGTCGCAAAGCTGGAGTTCAGTAAACTGCAGACACTGCACAACAAGGTGGTCCGTTTCGCCTCGTCATCCCACTCTAGGAGCCAACACTGTGAGTCCTTAATGAGACTCAGCTGGCCAACGTTCGAATCTCACCTCAGGTACCCAGTACTCTGTCTGGCAAAAAAGCTAATTAGCCCCATGCCTCCCCCGAGTCTCGAAGGACTCCTAACTCTAAAGAGTAACCTGCGCAACCTCAGATCCTCAGGCCAAACGCTACTCGAGGGCCCCAAGTTCAGGACCAAGGCAGGTTACAAGTCTTTTTCACATGCTGCCCCTTCCCTCTGGAACAACCTCCCACTGGCGGTGCGAGAAACCCCATCCTTACTGTGAGCTTCAGCAGACTAGACTCAAGTCTCATATGCTGGCAACAAGTAAATGCCAATGCTATGGTTCTTGACATCCAACCACGACCCGAGCCTGTGCACTTCACCACATGTAAATTTCCTATACCGGAATGGGCAGCACTTACTCCTTAGCTAGTTCCTCCTCTGATGGTTCTCAGATATACGTAACCCTTACAAAAGACTGTTTCTACTTCACTTATATGTATGACCACCGTATGCCTACAACTTGCATATGAATTACTGCTTACTAAGTTTATATAAACATTACCACCGCATGCCTTCAACTCTGTTGTTTGTACCACTGCTTATTAAGTCTATATATTTTTAGTTCCCGGATCACCCCTGAAAAAGGGATCTCCGGGGCCCAGTGGGCCTACCCGGTCATCAAAATTCAATAAATAAATAAATAAAAATGTGTGAACACTGCTGCCTGTTTGTCACTTCTATAACTAACTCCGACGTTTGCACAATTTACATGCTGTAATTCTAATATGCCAGGGAAATCTGTGAATGGGCGTTCAGAATTAATCAAATAAAGAGTTGTTCTAAACAAATATACCACTTGTGTCGCCTCTTTTTTCCACTTGTATTGTTCCTCGTTCTACTGCTAAGTTGGAATGGTCTGTGTTAGACAATATTTTTTTCATTAGCTAATTTGTGAGGTTTGGAGAGTTTACGAGCACGTACATTTTCAAGTTTCATGCGCTTACAGCCAGTCATGAAAGTGTTCGTCTCTCAAGTATTTTTTGCAATATGAGCAGGTCATGCCCACATCAGGCTCATACAGTAGCCACTCCCCATGTTTCTTCTGGGTCTCCAGGAACCCCCTTTTTCTTTTCGTCCCACTTTCAGTTATGACAGGTGTGTCCAGAGTTGCTGGCGTATCAACACTGGCACTACCACTGAAACTAGTTGTCACATCTGTGGCCACAATGGTGGAGTGAGTAGTTGGTGCTACTGAGTGTTACTAATGGAGTAGCAGGAGTACCCATACAGGAATCCAAACTTTCTCCTCCTGCTTGGCTTGAAGAAGCTAAAGGCTTTGCAGTAATTTTTTTAAAGCCAAACTTTAACAAAGACATTTTTTCTTTTTGGTTTTTGCTTGGCTAGGTCAGGTAGATAACTGAGTGAGTCAGTCTGTGGTGGTAGTATAATTAGAGTACAACACACTAGACAGAAGACAGACAGATGATCAGAAAAGGTTGTTTCGCAAAACTCCAGAAAAAGTTTTATTTTTTTCTCTCCTTATTTAGGATTTCTCCACTAGCTTAGTGAGTTAGTGAACACTCTGGTGGGTTGTACTTGTGTTACTACTCCTGTTGGCAGTTGGCTGTACTAGTAGCTTATATGGTATAAAGTCAGATAGTCAGACAAAAGGATAACATTTAATTCAACCCCCCTTCCTTTACCTTCAGCAGAGCCCCTGACCCTTTCCTTGAATTCTTGTTGTCACACACTTATCTTGTATTCTTGTTCTGTCCTGCCACCACCCACTCCTCTCCAGATCCAGTGAGAGAACAAACTCTCCACCACCACCACCACCACAAGCAGTGAAATAGAATTCAAGTGTATTTTTCTTCAACAGTTTTTTTTTTTTTGTTGTTTCTGTTGGTAATGGGTTTGGTGGTAGCCTGGTTAGTTATATACCATTTTCTTATCCACAAAATCCCTGGAAATGGATTTGTATTTTTCACTTCCCAAATAGTTTATTGAACACTCGAGTGCCTCCTCTCCCTTTGACAGATCCTTGTTGTAACTTTTGTTTATTCAGATCCCCTCCTTTACACACTGCCACCACATCTAGAGAGAGATCAAATCTAGCTCTCAAGCTGCCAGCCAGGCAAAAGATGATCTTCCCTCAATAATCTCTCTTATTGAAAAGCAGTTTGTTTACTTCTCTGTTGGTTTAACTTTTAGTTAAACAAATATTTTGTTAGACTTTGTTTTAATTCTGTAAATCCAACTCCCTCCCCTGCACAGGAAGAGAACTCCTTAGGTCGCCTCACGCAGCAAGCCTGACTAGGTGGGAAGGGAACAGCCTCTCTAGTTTCTATTCTTATACTGTCCTCCTTTTCTTTTTATTAAATCAACTCTTTTTTTACTTTGGTTTCTGTTTTGTTTTTTCTTCCAAGTTCAGACTACAATCTAAGAATCACACTCCAGTCCCACTCCTCTTTACTCCACACCACCCACCACGATATGCCCTCCTTTCCAAATTCAACAGTTCTTTTTTTTAAGTTTTGTTTACTTCAGTTTTGTTTTTCTTCAAAGTTCAGACCTCACCAGGGCAATAAGAATCTACCTCCAGTCTCACTCTTTCCTCCACATCACCCACCACGATATGCCCTCCTTTTCTTTTTATTAAAGCCAACTTTTTTTTTGGTTTGGTTTCTTTCTGTTTTGTTTTTGCTTCAAAGTTCAGACCACAGCAATAAGAATCCCACTCCTCTTTCCTCCGCACCACCCACCACAATACTAGCTCTGCTCTGCTCACCCTCCGACTACCAGATAAGCTAGAGATAGCAAGCAGACCCCCTGCCAGGCCCAGTTACATCAGGCCAGCCCAGACGACACTACTTAAAAAACATTTAAGTCCACACAAAAACAAAAAAAAAAAAAAAATGAAAGAGCCCTGAAAAAAGGGCTGTTGTAAATTGAAGTAGATGTGGTTCTGGGGAGACTTCTCAAAAAACAGCCTCCTCGTGCTCAAAACTCGCGCTCGCTCCTAGCTAACGTCTGCACAATTCAGCAACTAGCTAGGAAATGCGTAGCACAAGTTTGGGAACAGCAACCGCGCATGCACTGTGACAACAGAAGCATGCGTGGTTGCTGTATTTCACTTGGCTGTACGTAAGAATCTCCCCCGAACTCAGTCGATGGCACATGGGAAGTAGGTCATGTGAGATACACTAGCAGCAGTCACCTGACCTAACCAGACCCACAGCAGCAACAGCAAGGTAGGTGGAGCTACGCTTTACTGCGGGGGCGCAGGCACGTTGGACATCGGGAGGGATCCTCCCACTGTCAGAAGAGGACTCAGGATGGATTCCACTGGATCCTAGTGCCAGACTCGATGGCGGCAAGCAGGGATTTAAACTGCCTGTCCAAGGGACAGGCGGACAGAAAAAAAAACAGCTGTCACAAGTGAAAACTGGCTGTCTGGGACAGGTGGACAGCCGGTTATTTCGAGCCCTGTCCACTGCACAATAGACAAAATGAATAAAAACAATACATATTTTTAAAATTTTGCTAATCATTCTGTGCTAAGTGCTATGAATTTTTACAGCGGATTAGCACTTTCACGCAAAAAACTGCTAATCATTTTTTTCCGCTTATTTAATACCCTGTTAGGGATCTGGGTCTCCAAAGTATTGGCAAATCAGTGGTGGGGTCTTACTTGGGGTCATCAACCCTAATGCCCACCCCAACCCTGGATCAGATGAGTTCAAATGTGATGTCTTAGATTATGTTGGCCATATTGTATCAATATTAGGCACCAGAATGGAGCTGCATCTCGTACTCTGGACAGGAGGCTATGGGAGGGGGTGGGCATTAGGGCTGACAACCCCAAGTACGACCCCACCACTGATCTGCCAATACTATGGAGACCCAAATCCCTAATGTTTTCTCTTCCAGTCTTTGTACGCTTTGTATTGTTACAACCCTAATCTCTGCATTAACGTAGTTATTTGCAACCAATACATAAATATACATAAACATAAAACTTAAAAAAAATACATACATTACTATTTTGCTTTTCACATCAAATGTAACAGCAAATCTCAATATTCTAGAATTCAGTGTGCTGCTACTTTAGATGGTCTATCAGAACTAGACCACTATGCCAGGAAAGCTGGTTCTTAGCAGTAACCTGACTCTACCTTAAAGTTTTCAATAAATGCCTCTAAAAAGAATAAATAAAAAAAAAACCACAACACTCGGCAGCTCAGAAAGTCCACCAAGCAGTGACAAACAAAATCACAGTACCACATAATTAACAGATCACCACACAGCAATAAGCCAGCAAATCCTGGTGACAAGGACACCACCACAAAAGGCACAAGCTGCCAAACTACTGTCTATAAATTAAATGACATTTACACTAGGTGTGATTCAACACAGAACAAATATGGTGACTATCCCAGACACAGCCACTCTGCTACTGCCAACATTCTAGAATCCTGAATTCTTGAGGTGCAGGTTCCAGAACAGTGCACAGTACTCCAGGTGAGGTCTCACCAAGGAACTGTACAGGGGCAGAATCACCTCCTTCCTTCTGCTAGCAAATCCTCGCAGTATGCACCGCATCATGCACGCTTCCCCTGCAGCTTTCTAGCACCGGTCATAGGATTTCAGACTACCACTAATAATGAATCCCAGGTCCCTTTCCTAGGACGTCTGCTCCACCCAACCAGTACTCTGTGTTCCAGAGTTCTCTTGCCAATATGCATGACCTTACATTTCTTGGCATTAAATTTAAGTTGCCATATCTCGGGCCACTTTTCCAGTCTGTCCATATCCACAATCATTAACCAAATTATCTCCAATGTATCCACCCTGCCTCTGATTTTGGTATCATTTGAAGAGAGACTGATTTTACCCTGGATTTCCTCTGCTATCGCAGATGAATATACTGAAAAGGACCAGCCCCAGGACAGACTCCTGTGGTACCTCACTTATGACCTCTCTAATCCCTGAGAATTCCCCACTGACTACTACCCACCCAGTTCTTCCCCAGCCAGTTACTAATTCACCTAGCTAACACGTCTCCCATCCTCAGATCTTTCAATTTTTTCACAAGTCTCCTTGGGGGCACAGAGTCAAAGGCTTTGCTACAGTAAATATATTAATGTCTACTGCTTAGCCTTTATCAACCAACTTTGTGACCCAATCAAAGAAGTCTAACAATTCAGTCAGACAGGAACTCATGCTGCCTCTAATCCTAGAGCCCGCTGGCCTCCAGACATTCCCAATATGTGTTTTTTTTTTTTTTATTGGTTTCCAACAGTATTTTGCGATCAACTGGTATACTGTACGCCTGAAGTCTTGTATCAATGGAATACACCATATACTGCCTGCATGTACTGCTTATGTATGGTAACATGTATACTGATAATACCTACTTTAGAATTACTTGTACATATTCTATGCTGAAAAGTCAATACAAAAGTGCAAAACACTCATCTTACCTGTACCGTTGAAGGTGCCGTTCTTATTAGTGGAGAATCTTAATGCATGTCTTAAGGTTTTCATATTTTTCATCAACATTACACCATGGGCTTGCACTGTGAAAATGACTGTATTAGCTGAAAGACAGTAAATTAAGACACACACTTATTCACAAACGCTTTGATGCACAGAGTACTAAACACGTTTGGTTATTGTAATAAATGCCCTCTCCACTGTACGTGTGTTTTTGTCCTCGTGGGATGGAGAGACCAAAGCTACAGGTCCAGTTTTAACAACCAAACACACAAAATAGATTTAATACCCAAGTGTATCCCATATCAGAGGATACAGGGGAGAGAGACACTGCTGTCACTGTGGGAGGAATGCAGGACAGTGACTGAATTTATTTACGAGTTTTACCAGAAGGCATACTGAGCAGTGATGCTCGATTCTAGATGCGACCTGACTTAAGAACACCTGTTCAGAGGCAAAATGTTAAAAATGAACCTCATGTGCAGATAGATGCTCCTTGCTATGGCTTAGAGAGCTACAGCAGACAAGGGAGCACAAGCAAATAATGCTGGTGGGGCCTTAAAAGGCAGTGCTCTAGATGGAGACTGTTTTGGTAGTCATAGCGCCCTGTGCTGTTATTTCAGTCAGTCTACCAACAATTTATTTATAACAAGTGCAATTCACACATGGATCAAGGCGCCTGTATAATAATTTAAAAACTCTGAGATTAAAACATCTAATAAATATTAAAACACGCAACTATATCAACTACCACTTCAACAGAACTCAGAAAAGACAAGATTAAAAAGGTGCGTCTTCAGTGCAGATTTAAAGCTCTCCATGGTCAGGCACTCTCTTATCCAACGAAGGAGAGTTCCACAGGGTAGGGGCCAAAAACGCAAATGCTTGGGCACCTGACGTCTTCAAACGAACTCTGGGAACCTGTAGCAATCCCTCGTTGGTGGAGCAGAGTGCACGGGAGGGACGGTAAGGGTAGAAAAGATCTTGCAGATAACACGGTCCCTGTCCATGTAGGGCCTTTCAGGTCAGCAAACCGACCTTGAAAGTGATCCGCCACCGAATAGGCAGCCAGTGTTGGCTGCGGTGCACAAATGTGACATGGCATGATTGAGGTAAACCAGTCAGCAACCTGGCAGCCGCATTCTGCACCAGCTGCAAGTGGTGAATATCAACCCCCAGGAGCCCTAGGTACAAGGTGTTGCAGTAGACAAGGCAGAAGGTCATGAAGGCATGGACCAACGTTGGAAGGTCATCAGGCAAATAAGGCGGCTAATCCAGGCGACATTCCTCAGATGTAAAATGAGATCTTGACGACGGACAACGACACCAGAGTTCTAAGCGTCAGCTCCTCGTCAAAAAGAATGCCCAGGTTCTACACCCACTCAGAGGTCATTAGCTGGCTGCCTCCAAGCCAAAGTCCCGAAGGCCGCCTAGTCGAAAGCCCTTCTACACAATGGCCCGGGTCAACAACCAACACCTCGGTCTTATCAGGGTTCAACCTTAGCCAGATAGCACTCATCCAATCTTGGATCTCGGCGAGGCAGTTGTTGAAAGTCAAGACAGCTCCATCCTGATCGAGCACAAAGGACATGTATAGCGGAATATCATCTACATAGCAGCGAAAACTCAGCCCATACCACCTTATACTGTCTCCCAAAGGAAGCATATACACCACGAACTACATGTGTGATAATACAGAGCACAGCGGCACCCTACAAGACAGGGAGAACAGGTCTGAGGAATAAATCCCCAACACCACTCTCTGAAACCTGTCAGTGAGGAAAGAATGGAACCACCCGAGGACTGTACCAGACAGTCCACAGCTCAGCCGCAAGAGCTCCAATAACACACCATGGTCAATGGTGTCGAATGCTGCAGAGAGATCAAGGAGAACCAAAATGAAATGGCTCTTCTGATCTCTCGCCATCAAGAGATCATTAAGTACCCCGAACAAGGGCCATCTCAGTACTATGCCTCTTCTGAAATCCAGAATGGAAAGGATCATAGACATCGTGGATAGTGAGATAATCCTCCTGCTGCAGTGCTACCACCTTCTCAATAACCTTACCCACAAAGCAAAGGCTAGAGATGAGTCTGTAGTTGGCAAGACAGTCCAGGTCAAGAGAAAATTTCTTAAGGAGAGGTGCCGCCACCGCCTCCTTCAGGGTGTCAGGAAATACACCTGTCTCTAACGAACTCCAGACTATCTCAGCCAGGACTGGGTTGATATTAACACACCCCACAAGGAGGAGAGTTGGGCCCGCATCCAAACTACAGCAAGCTGGCTGCATACTCTCAATGATCCTCATGATGTCCACGACCGCCAACCAGTCAAATTCAGACCAGACAAACTGAGGGACTGTAGCCTCCCACTGAGCACAACCGCACCCAATAGAGTGAGCGGTACAGATCTCCAACCTGATGTCGGCAACCTTGGCCATAAGTTGCCTGTCGGCTGCTTAGATCTGCCATCTGCCCTGCAGTGCCATTTGCCTAGCACACAAACTAGCATTGCATTGCATCTTTAGAGTCCATATCAATGTCTGATCAAGCTCCAGTGATCATAGAGTACTGAGCACATCTCGTTTTGCACACCACTGCCTCCCACACACAGCACTAATGAAATGATTAGTTGAGGAGGAGACATGACGCAGAAGGTAGAAGTATGGGCATGTAGGATGCAACAGTCTCTTTGGGAGACACTCGAGCAGGAGCCAGGGTGTTGTATGAATGCCCACGCTGTACGAGGACATGACCCAGCTGTATGGAACTTGGGAAAGACTGGGGGTAGTATCTCAAGCCCAGGGGTTGAAATTGGTACCAGCCCACTAGTCAAATGCCGGTAGATTTTGTATCGGGCTAGTATGATTTTCCTTTAACTAGCCCTGGGGACTTGTGCTGGAGAAGGTTAACATTTCAGTCTGTACACCAGCTGGACCAGTGGAAAAGTCTGTGGGGCTAGCAGATTTTTCCAGTCCCTAGCCCTGCTGGCTAATGGCTGCAAAACTTAATTTCAACCCCTGCAAGCCCATAAAAAAATGAGTGGAGTCAAATACTGAAACATTTCGGTTCTCTTCAGGTTGATCAAGCAAGTTTAAATACCTCAATATCTGCATAAAAAAGAGCAAATACAGAGTTAATGCTGCCAGAGTGATTCTAGGTTCAATTTCTAGTACTTTGATAGCTATTTCAAATGGTGTTGGTTTGGCTGGCAGGTACTGTTGACACAGCTAATCATAAAGTTGTGGTGTTCAGTTCGAAGTAATGTTATTCTCATCTTACAGACACAGATATCCTACATATGGCTATTACTGTGATCTATGGCAGCAGATTCACGTACAGCACAACTGTTATTCAGCTGAGTATTGCTGCATTTCTGTAACCAACATGTAAGACTGACCCACACTCATCGCATCACACACACACACACATTTCCACTCTCTCTCGTACAGAGAGAGAGACACAGATACACCCTTACACACAATCCACCCCTCTTCCACACTCACTGGCTTGGTGTGTGTGTGTGTGTGTGTGTGTGTGTGTGTATATCACACACACACACACACACACACACCACACATATATACATATACACACACACACACACACACACACACATATATACATATATGCACACACACACACACACACACACACACACACACACACACACAGCGTGATTTCAAATAATGTTATGTTAGTTAAACCAAAACAAAAAACAGAAAGCACTGCATAAAGAAACAGTAATCTGAAATGCTAAATAAAAAAAAAAAATAAAGCAAGGATTCTGAAAAAACATTTTTTGACTACCAAGAATTTGGTTTTGGCAAGAAACATTTCTGACTACTTACCAAGTGGGTACCCAAAATAAATACAGAGGGCAGAGCACTGCTCAAAGTGGTCATCAGTAATTTGGTCAGTAGGGACAACTGCAACAAGACTGGCAGCATTTTTTTATACCATAGTCAGTGCCATGGTTGGCACCCCTATGGCATGGTGCTTTAACATCACAGTTGGTGAGCCATGGCTGGCACTCCATTGGCACAGTGCTCTGCACTGAAGACTGTACCGATGCTGAAGTCTGACACAGGTCCACGGATGGCGGTGCACTCACTGCTTCTGACAGTACTAAGTACAATACCTTCCCGGCCAGCGCTAATGAGCTAGAGTCAGTCTCACTAAGCAGAGGAGCAGCTGTACCTTAAAACAGGGATGAGAATTGTGCTGCTGGGAAACCAACATCATTCTCAGTTGGGGGGACACTCAGAATTCAAGTGCAACCGAGTAACGTCAGAGTTTGCCCAACAGACGCTACCACCGTGAGCAGTGCATGCAGGCTACTGAGGTGGCATAAGCAGATATCTCTTCTCCCCACCAATGGAATGAGGAAGAGGAAGGAGAGAGGGGGGGAAGAGAGAGAGAGACAGGATTCCTTGAGGCTCTGTTACATGGAGATTGACATGGCATCCAATATAAATACTGGCCTAGGCATCGAAAGATGCCGTACTAGTGGCATTCAGTCAAGGAAGACCACATTAATTTTTCTAGTTCATGAGAAAAGTAACAGAACTGAGTGAACATTTCAGTAATCACAATTCTCAAAGCGAAATACAAAAGATCCATCTATACTGAACCAACAAGAATAAAACAGGCTAGCAACTGGAAAAGTTAAAACACTATACCTTTCCTCAAACTCGGGAGAAACAGAAAGAAAAAAAAGTAAGTATTACTTTCCATTTCCCCATAAAACCAAAGGACTACAAACGTTTGATCAGTGAGCTGTGTGCACTGGAAATTGACCTTAGGATATACAAACTGTAAACACCGATTTATTCTGCAGTGGAAGCATTCTGAATCCTCATACTACTGACTGTAAATTAAGATAACGGGTGGGGGGGGCATGGTGGTGTATTGGGGCGGATCTCATCTGGTAAATAACAGGCAAACCCCACAAGTATAAATCTTATTTCCATCATTTTTTCTTTAACAAAAAAATATATCAGTCCCTATTCTGCTGCCTTGACTCCTCTTCTAGTCAGATCACCTCAACAGTCGACATATCCGGCTCTGTGCTTGGCCTTCAGCCAACTAAGCATGAGCAAACTCAGCGGGCACTGGTGGCACTGCTGCACTTACCACCTACAATAATCTAGCCGATTTCAGATGTTGGTATATTCAGAACCGTTAACAGATTCATGTGATTTTCAAATGCACCTTTTTGTCTGTACTAGGTTTTTTTTGTTGTTTTTTTTGGGTAACAAAGAGCTTATGAGAACAAGCTTCAGTTCTAAAGGTGCCTGGCAGGAAGCTTCAAGAAAAAAAGTCAGCAAATTAAGGAGAAATGATAAACATTCAGCCACCTATATACAGACAAGAATGGAATCATCTAAGATAATACAATAAGGATAATTTTATATACTACATGAATGGCATCTTTTCCCCACAGAAAAGGCAATCATTTATTTCCATGTATACTTATGACTAAAAGCGCATATCTACACTGATAAAAAAGTATATATCTACACTACATTAAACCTACGGGACAATACCAATAACACATAGAAACACAGAATGTGACAGCAGATAAGGACCACTTGGCCCACTTAGTCTGCCCATTTTCCTACCCAACAGATAAGCTGCAGATCCTAGTTAACCAACAGTTTACTTCCTCCTACCCCCCCTACTAGGACTGCCTTATGTCTGTCCCATGCATTCTTGAATTCCCCCACTGTTCTTGACTCCACGACCTCCTCAGGGAGGCTGTTCCATGCATCCACAACCCTCTCTGTGAAAAAATACTTTCTCACATTATCTCTGAGCCATCCCCATCTTCAAATTGTGCCCCCTTGTTCTTGCACATCTCTTTTTCTGAAAGATGCTACCCTCTTGGACTTTGTTGATTCCCTTAAGGTACTTGAAAGTTTCTATCATGTCCCCTCTCTCTCTTCCTTCCTCAAGGGTATACATATTAAGCTCCTTTAGTCTTTCTTCGTATGTCTTCTGGTGCAGACCCTGCACCATTTTGGTTGCCCTCCTCTGGACAGCCTTCACTCTGCCTATGTCTTTGCGGAGATGGGATCTCCAGAACTGCACACAGTACTCCAGATGGGGTCCCACCAACTGTCTGTACAGAGGGATAACAACTTCCTGTTTTCTACTATTGATGCCTCTCCCTATGCATCCCAGTATCCCCCCAGCCTTCCTTACTGCATTCTCACACTGCTTGCCCACCTTTCAGTCATCTGATATAATTACCCCCAGGTCCCTTTCCATTTTTACTGTTGTCAGTATCTCACCCCCCATTGTGTACTCTTCCCCTGGGTTTTTGTTTCCCAGGTGCATTACCTTGCACTCCTTTGCACTGAATCTGAGCTGCCATACATTTGACCATTTCTCCGACTCCAACACAATTACTTACATCTGAACATATGACATAGCAGCTGTCCCCATCCCTCCCACCCCACCCTGTCCCATCCGCTTTAAAACTGCCCACCGTCTTACAGGATACCACCTCCTCAGGAAGAGGCTATCTGCATCATCATTATGAAGCTAGCCAAACCAATTAACAAGCCGCAAAATAACCTGAAAAAAACAGGACACCCAAACCCCCCCCCAACCCAGAAATCCACCAACTCCTACCTGCACTCAGTACACATCATTCCCTCCTTGCTACGAGAGCTTCAGGTGCCATAACGTGATCACCAATGTGACTCCTGTAACAATATGCATCCCAATGTATTACATTCAACAAACAGCAAGTAACGGTGAACACGGACATATACTCATCCCAAACTCTGAAACACAGACTTGGCAGATAAAGACCGCTTGGCCCACCCAGTCTGCCCCTTTCCCTATCTACTGGATAAGCTGCAGATCCCAGTTAACCAACAGCCTACTTCTTCCTATCCCTCATCAGAATTGCCTTATGGCTAATTAGGGCGATAAAGCCACTCGCCCCTTCAGGCTTCTGGCCTTATTGCCCTAATTAAACTTCCTGAGGGTATACATTCTGTGACAGGGTTGAATAGGACCCTGTGCCAGTTGCTATGGAGAGTTCGAATACAGGATCTGTTCTGTTCTTTCCTTTCCTGTCTCTCGTCTGTCTGGTTGCGCAACCAAATTTTCCTTGAGACCTAGGATTTGATCGCTCAACAGTCTCGCAATTCTTTGCCTCCAACTGTCTCTCAATCTTCCCTTGCTGTTTCTGTCTTTTTCCTCTCTTGCATAACTGCTGGTATAAAAATATATGCAAATTATGTGGAAATGTAACTCATTAGAAATTAGATATTGCTACTATTGAAATGTATATAATTATGTAGTAGTAAAATATTTTTATTAATCAAAAATTGTATGAATAAGGGATTAACTCGACTGAGTAAAACTCATGTTCAACGAGGTCCCCAACAGTGTACAAAAATAACTTAAAAATAACATCTGAGATGATTGCAAAAAGCTATTGGGTACTTAAGGGCTTAACCCGAGTGCAGTTTTTAAGCCCTTTTGCATAAGCTGTGGAGAAGGGAACTCAGTTCTGGGACACTGTGTTCTTGCTGCACCTGCCTGAAACATACAAGAACATTTTAGGAAAAAAAAAAACAGGATGCTTGTTAAGTAGGGGGGTACAAAGACTTAGAGAGACAGCTGCAATGTTTTAAGGGACACAGAGATTGAAGGAAAACTTAGATGGATCTTCTCTGTTTATTCTGCCTTTGTAAATAGCTATTCTGAATTATTTTTTTATGTTACTGCTAGTACTGATAAACACTTTTTGTGAATTCTACAACTGCTCCTGGTTTTCGTATGCTTCCTGACCTGTGCCTCGACAACAGATGGTGTCAGCTGAAATGGGATTTACGTTGTGCATACTCTAAGCCAGGAGTTTTGTCCGTGGGTACTGGACCTAGTACCAGGGAAGTGTAGAGAAAGGTATGGATTCTGCAGCAATAAGTCCAGGAGTGGTTACCAGGAGAATGGCAGTCAAACTAGCAGAGACAGAAGTCTAAGCTGAGATTGTACAGACTGCACAAGTTTTGGAAAAAACTAAACAAACAGGCAGTGACAGAACCTGAAAGCCTGATGGACTTTTTCAAATGGTGGGCTATACAACAAAAAAAGACAGAGAAGCAGAGAGAAAAAGAGATCCAATGTTTAGAAGAACAGAGAAGAGATGCAGCGACAGGAGCAGCAGAGAAGAGAAGCAGCAGATGAGAGAAGAGATGCGACAGGAGCAGCAATGGCTGGAAGCCTTGCAATCGAAGGCAGAGGATCTGGCACAGTTCCAAATGAGAAACAAAACACAAGCAACTTAAAAGCTATTAAACTTACAAAGTTGTGTTCTTTGGATGATATCAAGGCATACCTGACAACTTTTGAAAGAGCTGCCACAGCCTGCCAATGGCCAAAGCAGCAATGGACAATCAGACTGGTATCTTACCTGACAGCAAAAGCCCAACTTGCCTACAGCAATATGGACACTGCACAGTCAGAAAATACAGGTTACTCACCTGTAACAGGAGTTCTAGGAATGATATATGTTGTTCATCCACACTGTCTGGCAGGTTCCTTGCCACTTTAAATCTTGCCGGAAGGTCTTCAAGCTGGCTCCTCCCACCCATCTGGGTGGTAAAACTCTCGGCTCCGCCCCATGATGCCAGATCTAACCCGATGGAAGCCAGGTTGTGCATCGAAGCCGGGGAGGCCAGGTGGGTCGAGTGGATGGATGAACAACATATACCATTCCTACAACTCCTGTTACAGGTGAGTAACCTGTATTTCTAGGGACATGAATATTTTGTTTATCCACACTGTCTGGCAGACTCCTAGCAGTTCTCCGCTAGGAGGGAGGCAAGGTGCACACCCCCTACTTAGGGAATAATGAATGGAGAACCGAGGCCTCAAAACCAGCATCCTGGCATGACTCAAGGTTGATGTGGTAGAGGGTAATGAAGGTGTGTGCTGACTTTCAGGTAGCAGCCCTGCAGATTTCCTGGATAGGGACATCCCTGGAAGCAGCCACCGATGCAGTGGTATGGCAGGCAGAATGAGCTCTTACCCCTCTGGGAGGCTCCATGCCCACCAACCTATAGCAGAGATCTATGCAGGAGGTGACCCACCTGCCTATCGTCCGCTTGGCTGCAGTTCTGCCAGGTAGGGCTTCAGCACAAGTGACAAACAGCTGGCGAACCTCTCCCCAAACTTCAGCCATCCGCTCCTTGTAATAAGTGAGCCATCTTCTAGAGTCCAAAGTATGAAGCCTATATTCGGCCTCCAAGGTGTGATTGGGGTAGAACACCAGCCGAGTCAACACCTGGTTAAGGTGAAACTCCGACACCACCTTCGGAAGGAATTTCGGGTGGGGGTGCAGGACAATCTTGTCCCTGTGGAAGACCAGATAAGGAGACTCTATGGAAAGCGCATGGAGCTCTCCCATCCTTCTGGCTGACGTGATAGCCTCCAAGAAGGCAGTCTTCCATGACACGTAAGAGATGTCACACCTGTGCATCGGTTCGAATGGCCTGCCCATGAGCTTAGCCAATACCAGCAGTAGATCCCATGGAGGTGGAGGTTCTTGCACCGGAGGGGATATGTGATCAAGGCCTTTGAAAAGGCACCCGACCACCTTCCCCTGCGCCACAGACTGCTTCCCGGCCCACGCCCGGTAAGCAGAGATGGCTGCCAGGTGCACCTTAAGGGTCGTCGACCGAAGCCCTTGCTGAGAAAGGGACCACAGGTAGTCCAGAATGCTAGCCAAGGAACAGGAGGAAGGATCCATGGCCTTGCCCTGACACCAAATGGAGAATCTCTTCCATTTAAAGGCGTAGCATTTTCTGGTTGACTCCTAATGGGACGCCTCAACAACATTGAGGACCTTGTCGGAAAGACCCAAGGCCTGGAATTCTAGCCACTCAGGAACCAGGCCGTCAGGTGCCGAGATTGAAGGTCCGGATGGAATACCTTCCCCTGATTGACTGAGATCAGGTCCGGGCGGGCTGGAAGCCGCCTCGGGAGCCTAGAGCTGAGACTGAGGAGATCTGGATACCAGAACTGGTGGGGCCAGTCTGGGACTACCAGAATCACCTGCGCCTTGTCCCTCCTCGCCTTGAGGAGCACCTTGTGGATCAAGGGAAATAGGAGAAAGGCGTAGAAGAGGCCTGGGGTCCACGGCCTCGAGAAGGGATCCCCCTGCAGCGAGCCCTGCTGAGGGGGGAGGGCATGAAACAGTCTCAGCTTCGCATTCTCCCTGGAGGCAAATAGGTCCAACTGAGGCAAGCCGCAGTGGAAGAACAGATCTTGTACTACCTCTGGCAGGAGAGACCACTCGTGGGACGCAGCTCCTATCTGGCTTAGGGCATCGGCCAGAATGTTGGAGGCTCCTGCCACATGGATTGCCAGGAGATCCACCTCGAGGCTGCGCACGAGGGACCAAATGTATAGAGCTTCCCTGCACAGAGGCATGGAGCGCGTCCCGCCCTGGCGGTTTAGATAGTACATGGTTGTGGTATTGTCCCTCTGGACCTGGACCACTTGACCCCGTACAAACAGAGTGAAGGCGGTGAGAGCTAGATGAACCACTCAAAGCTCCAGCAAGTTGATGTGGCATTGGGACTCCCGAGGAGACCAGAGGTCATGTGCTCTGTGCTCCCCCAGATGGGCACCCCAACCCATCAGAGAGGCATCGGTCGAAAGAGAGACCGTTGGCTCGGGGCGGACGAACGGGATGCCCTCCTGCAGATGAGCTGGAATGGTCCACCAATGGACAGCGTTCCACATCTCCTGGGTCACTGTCACTAGCTGATCCAAAGGATCGGAGCGCTGTGACCATTGGCTGGCCAGTCCCCACTGTCGGGGACGCATGTGCCAACGGGCCCAACGGACCACTCTGGTGCAGGTCGCCATGAGGCCCAGGAGGCGCAGGAAGTCCCGGGCAGGGCGCAATTGCCCAACCTGAAATGATTGGGCAAAGGAGGAAAGAACCTCAGCCCTGTCCACTGGGAGCCATGCTCTGGCTGCATGAGTCTCTAGCTCTGTCCCGATGGTGTATACCTGCTGGCGAGTTCAACAGCCTCGTTGATAAGGAGGCCAACTTGAGAGCAAACCTGGAGGCCAGATCCCTGACCGCCCACCTCCATTCTGGAGGAGGCCTAATCAGCCAGTCGTCCAGGTAGGGGTACACCTGGACCCTTCGGTGCCGCAGGAATGCTGTCACCACTGCCATGCATTTGATGAAGACCCTGGGAGCTAGAGAAAGGCTGAAGGGCATGGCCCGGAACTCATAGAGGGGAACCCTCTGCCCTGAAGCGGAGGAATCTCTGGTGGGTCGGACGGATTGGGACGTGAAAGAACGCGTCCTGGAGGTCCAGATAACAGAACCACACGCCTCATTCCAAGGATGGAATGATCTGAGTCAGAGTGACCATCCTGAAGGTTCGAGACCTTAGGAACCTGTTCAAGTCGTGCAGGTCTAGAATGGGGCGCCAGCCCCCCTGTCCGTTTCAGGACCAGGAAATACCTGGACACAAACCCCGGGCTTGGTGGAGGATCCGCCACCTTCCTGATCACCTCCTTTTCGAGGAGCAGGGCAATGTCGGCTTGACGAGCCAACAGGGAGGCTGCGGACCCCAAGGCCCCCCCATGGGGCGACGGCTCTGAAGGGCGAGGCCTACTCGAACTCAAGAGGCAGGCCCTTTCCTACCTCCTCCAACACCCAGCGGTCCGTGGTGATAGCGGACCAGGCAGAAAGGAAGTGGCGGAGCCGTCCCGGGGGGGAAGCAACGAGGCTGGGGGCGACACCCCTCAAACCGTCACCAGGCAGGCTTGGAGGAAGGACCGTCCGAGGTACCTCCTGGGCCTTTTTCTGCTTCCTTTTGGCTTTGGGGTGCCAAGCGCGAGCCTGCTGACCCTGATGCTGGTGTTGCTGGGCCAGACGTGCTGCAGGAGCAGAAGGTCGAAAGGACTTATGTTGCTGACGACGGCCCTTGTCCTTCTGAGCGGAGGTGACAAGAGTCCAGGGTAGCACTGGACTTTTCGATCCTCTGGAGGTGGCCTTCCACTCCAGGGCCGAACAGGTCAGTCCTCAAGAAGGAGACATCCGCCAATTTGAGCTGGGTATCCATCGTAAAGGTGGATATCCTCAGCCAGGCTCTGCGGCGCACGGCCACTGCAGCCGCTACTGATCGGGCACAGGAGTCTTCAATGTCTAGAGCAGTTTGGAGCTGCCGTTTCGCCACTGCCATTCCCTGATCCCACACCTGCTTGACCGTAGTCTGTAGGTCAGCTGGGAGATGAGGGATCACCTCATCCAGGGAGCCCATGAGGGCGTGGGAGAAGTGCGCCATCAGTACGGCCGAGCTGGCCTGACGGAGGCAGAGGGAGGATGCAGCATACACCTTGCACCCGGCATAGTCCAGCTTTTTGGACTCCTTGTCGAGGGGCTTATCCCCATCCCTAGCATTCCCGGAGCGCCGGAAAACGCTATCTGTGACCAACCCCTCCGCAGAGGGGTGTTCCAAAAAAAAAAAAAAAACAGACAAAGAGCTGGTAGGGACCGCATACTTCCTGGTCATCCTGGCCGAAGGCGCATGACAGGAAGTCAGCCGCTGCCAAAGCTCCAAGGCTGGGCCAACAATGGCTTCAGCCACCAGAAAGGCCTCCGTGGGAGAATCCCCTTGATCCAGTATCTCCATGAGGGGATACTTGGCCCGCTTGGATACGGGCTCGAGCTGCATCCCTGTGGACTCCGATATGAGCTGAAGCAGACCCATGAACGATGATGGGCTCTCATCCATCGACTGCCCCCTGAAGGACTCCAGGTCAAGGGGCCTTGAAAACGGGGGAGAGTCGTCAGACGCAGAGGAGTCTGCGAAGGGCTGCCTGGGGCCTGAGCCACCCTCCACCTGCTGAGGACGGTCGGGAGTGAGGGTAACCAACAACAGGTGGGGCAGACCCTGACCCGACAGAGTCCTTGGTTGGAGCCCCCGATTTCGGTTGTGAAGGCGCAGGTTCCACCACAATCGGTGGGGCAGCTGTTTCAGCCGAACAACCGGCCCAGGCTTGGGCACCTCGACCACCGTGAGGGATTGTTTCGGCCTTTCGGGTGACAGCCACTTAATGGCCGGGGAAGACGACGGTGTCTGCTTGTTCTCGTACTAAAAGGAGCTGCTGCCACATTAAGTCCTCGTAGCGTCGATGCAATCTGCGCCGAAGCCTCTCCTCTTCAGAGGAGGAAGACCAGAATGAGCAGCGCCGCCGCTTACCTCGGTGCCGAGACCGAGATCGCCGATGTAGGCCGGATCGGCTGGACCGCGACGAGGTCCGAGACAGAGATCCTTGGTGTTTCTGAGGGCGGGTCTGGGAGGGAGCGGGGGACACCCGCTCCACCCTCGGCTCAGGAACCTTGACCGGGTACTCTGGCACAGGAGGCGCAGGCAAGTCCTCCATTTCCACCAAGGGAACCGGTGATGAAGGGTTGTCTGCCTCACCAGTCGACAGCCCATCCGACGGGGTCCAGAAAAATCTCGACCGCATCGACAGGTGTCTCGGCCAGCTGACCTGACGGGGACACCGTGAAGCCAGCAGCCTTAGCCGCAACCTCGACCGAAGTAGAGTGTCGACTGTCCGGGGAAGGGGACCTCTCCCACTCCCACGAATGTCAACACTGGGACTTACCCTTCGAGTCCTTCTTTTTTGACCTAGAAGAGTGTCCCGATGGCCCCTCTCCCTTCATGGAAAGGGATTTGAAAAGCTCCTTAAAAGAAGCTGTGTAGGAGGATCCCAGAGAGAGCGGGATAAATGCCGCGAACGAGGAAGATGAGGATGCGGCCTGTGCCGCCTCCTCCTCGAGGGCGATCATCTGCTCGAGTTGCTCATCCGAGCCAGCCACCGCGGACACCGCCCAACGGGCCTCCTTGGACTTCACCGGCTGATAACGTTTCTCGGGGCACCCAAGTTGTACCTGGGCAGCGCAGTCTTTGAGGACGTTGGCCGAGAAAGATCTACACAACTCACAGACCTGCGGGTCAAGGCCAAGGCAGCAGATGCACGTGGAGTGCGGATCTGTCCTGGACATCTTCTACCCGCATGGGCACCGCTGAAAACCGGGAGTCGATTTGTCCATCGCAGCCGCAAGTGAAGAATTTGATCGAAGTCTTGAATTTTAAAACTAATTTCGGGTGAACCGAAAAGTTAGGATCCAGTCTATACGCAGAGTGTTAAGGAGGGAACCTGAGCTTCCAAGCGGTAAGGAAGATCTGGCGTCATGGGGCAGAGCCGAGAGTTTTACTACCCGGGTTGGTGGGAAGAGCCAGCTTGAAGACCTTCCAGCAAGATTTAAAGAGGCAAGGAACTTGCTAGACAGAGTGGATGAACAACATATCCATGTCCCTAGAAACTATGACCTGATGAAAAGAGAAATCTTGAAAAGGCATGCCATCTCAAGAGAGACCTACAAGTAGAGATTTTGATCTCTGAAGTACAACTCAGTCGACAATCCTCAAGAAGCCTTAACCAGACTCGGAGAACTCCTGATACTATGGTTCCAATCAGAGGGCAAAACAGTCCCACAGATCATACACATTTGCCATGGAGCAATTCATCAACATCTTGCCTACAGATGTGCAGCTTTGGGTAAAGGACCACACACCAGAAAGTGGGGAAAAGGCTGTTTCTTTGGCTGAAGTATACCAAATGGCTAGACAGACCCCACAGCAGCGAGGTTACAGCCAAGCTTACAGAGAAGTGCCACAGGCATCAACAGGGTTTTTACCATTTGAAATGCTGTATGGTAGGCAGCCAATGGGGCCACTTGATGTGATAAAAGAAACGTGGGAAGATAACCCCACTCAGAAACAATCTATAACTCCAAGTCTGATAAGAACTCTGGTGGGGGTAACACATCGATGCCCAAAGACGTTATTTGCTATAACTGTAATAAGCCAGGTCATATTGCAAGAACTTGCCATAAGAAGAGTAACATTGGAGCAGATTTGTCCTTAGCAAATTGAGACAAGTACTTAACAAATGTGAAGGTGAGGGAATAAGACTGTAAAGGGACTCATTGATTCGGGAAGCAGATACACCCTAGTGCATGTTGAGGTGCTGGGAAAACACTGTGCAAAAAGGACCAGGTGCTGGTGTCATCGACATCCACCCCCCTCGATACTATCCCACCACCCAAGTGACTCTGATCATTAAGGGTGTGTCGCATCAAATGAAAGTGGGGATAGTACCCAAGTTACCTGTACCCGTAATTACTGGAAATGACTGTCCAGACTTACTGAGTTAATCTCAGAGGAACTTTAACCCTGCAGTTTCAGCAGCAGTGGTGATGATAAGAGCTCAGGCAAACAAGATATCAAACGGTGGGGACACTTTTCCTTTCAGTGACTTTGATTCGGACTTGTTTGAGCACAGCTCCAATATCTGGAAATCCAGGAAAGAAAGACAATGCCTGAAGAAACTGTGGCAACAAATGACTGATGGGCATAAGGGGTTAACATATGAAAATGCTGAAACTAAACTAATAACCAATACTGATTTTCTTTCAGAACAAGCTAACAACATTGCTCTCCAGGGTCATTTTAAGTACCTGGGGGTGAAACCAAAACAGGGTGACCCGATGCTTAAAAATTGTAATGTGTTAATGTACAAAGTTTGGGTTAAACCTCAGACACACAATCAGACAGAACAATTGGTTATACTACAGAAGTATAGAACAGAGTTGTTACAGATAGCACATGATAGCCCTATGGCTGGTCACTCAGGGAGGGATCGCACATTAGCTAGATTGCTGTACAGATTTTACTGGCCTGGAATTCATGAAGATGTTGCTACTGATTGCGGTTCTTGTGCTGAGGGTCAGAAAGTAGCCCCTGTCACTAAAAAAGACAAGGTGCCCCTGGTGCCCCTACCCATGACAGATATGCCTTTTGAGAGAATTGCAATGGATGTGGTTGGCCCTTCTGACAAAAGTAAAAAGGGTAATAGATTTATCCTGGTAGTATGCGACTGTGCTACTTGATACAGCCAGAAGCAGTTCCAATGTGTACTGTCACAGCTTCAAAAAGTGGCAGCAGAGGTTGCAAAAATTTTCAGCAGTGGGGGCATACCTAAAGAAATTATTACTGATCAGGGTAGTAATTTTGGTGCTGTATTACTTAAGGAGCTGTACAGACTACTAGGTATCAGTGCCATATGAACCTCCCCCTGTCACCCTCAGACAGTCTTGTCGAGCGTTTTAACCAAACCCTAAAACGCATGTTAAAAAGGTTTATAAAAGGGGAAGGGAAAGATTGGGACCAATACTTGCCTTACCTACCTTCTGCTTACAGAGAAATGCCACAGGCATCAATAGGGTTTTCACCATTTGAAATGCTGTATGGTATGGCCCGGCCCAAGAGGGCCACTGGATGTGATAAAAGAAACATGGGGAAGATAACCCCACTCAGAAACAATCTATAACGCCTTATGTGTGTGCCCTAAGAAAGAAGCTGACAAAATATCTTGAAATTGCCCATAGTAATCAGTCCCAAAACCAGCAGAAGGTACATTATTGACCATGGGGTAACAGAAAACGTTTTTAAGCCAGGTGAAAATGTTTTGCTAATGTTACCCACAACAGAAAAATAAAACAGGTTACTCACCTGTAACAGCAGTTCTAGGAGTGGTATATGTTGTTGATCCGCACTCTTTGGCATGTCCCCTTCCACTTTAAATCTTGCCGACAGTCTTCAAGCTGGCTCCTCCCACCCACCCGGTGGTATCCACCCATGATGCCAGATTTTAGCCCGCTGGAAGCCAGATGGTGTACGTCCGCAGCCGGGGGTCGGTGGGTCATGTGGATGAACATATACCACCCCTAGAACTACTGTTACGGGTGAGTAGCCTTTTCTTCTAGGATCGTGGATATGTTGTTCATCCACACTCTTTGGCAGACTCCTAACAGTTCTCCGGGAGGAGGGAGGGGAGGCAAGGCACATACCCCCCACTTAGGGAATAAAGACTGGAGAACTGAGGCCCCAAAACCAGCATCCCGGCGTGACTCAAGGTTGATGTGGTAATGGGTAATGAAGATGTTTGCTGACTTCCAGGCAGCAGCCCAGCAGATTTCCTGGATAGAGATGTCCCTGGAAGCAGCCACCGATGCAGCATTATGACGGGCAGAATAAGCTCTTATCCCTCTGGGAGGCTCCTTGCCCGCCAACTCATAACACAGACTAATGCATGATGTAATCCATCTTGCAATCGTCCACTCTGCTGCAGGTCTGCCAGAAGTGGCTTCAGCATAGGTGACAAAATAGCTGGCAAACCTCTCCCAGAACTTCCGCCGTCCTCTCCTTATAATAGGAGAGAGCCCGTCTCGGGTCCAAAGTATGGAGCCTGAACTCTGCCTCCGAGGTGTAGTTAAGGTAGTAAACTGTCAGAGTTAACACCTGGTTAAAGTGAAACTCTGACACCACCTTCAGAAGGAATTTCTTGTGGGGGCATAGGACAACCTTGTCCCTGTAGAAGATCAGATAAGGGGAGTCCACCAAAAGTGCCTGGAGCTCCCCGTCCTTCTGGCAGACGTGATAGCCAACAGGAAGGCCGTCTTCCATGACAAGTGTGAAAAGGCACACTTGTGCCTTGGTTTTAATGGCTTGCCCATCAGCTTTTCCAGTACCAGCAGAAGATCCCACGGAGATGGAGGTTCATGCACTGGAGGGGATATGTGATCCAGGCCTTTTGGAAAACACACCCGACCACTGTCTCCTATGCCAACGTTGGCTGACCGGCCCATGACCGGTAAGCAGAGATGGCTGCCAGGTGCATCTTAATGGTCGATGACTGCAGAGATCCTCTGGAAAGAGACCAAAGGTAGTCAAGAATGTCAGCCACTGAACAGGACAAAGGGTCCAGGCCCTTGCCCTGATACCAAATGGAAAACCTTTTCTATTTGAAGGCGTAACATTTCCTGGTCGATTCCTTTCTGGATGCCTTCACCACAGTGAAGACATCCTCAAAAAGGCCCAAAGCCTGGAACTCTAGCCACTCTGGTACCAGGCTGTGAGGTGCAGGGATTGAAGGCCCAGATGGAATACCTTTCCGAGAGACATCAGTTCCAGGAGAGCTGGAAGCCGCTGAGGGGGCCTGCAGCTAAGGCAGAGGAGATCTGGATACGAGAAATGGCACGACCAGTCTGGGGCTACCAGGATCACCTTCACCGTGTCCCTCCTCACCTTGAGGAGCACCTTGTGGATCAAGGGAAATGGAGGGAAGGTGTAGTGAAGACCTGGGGTCCATGGCCTCGAGAAGGCATACCCTTGCAGCGAGCCCTGCTGAGAGGGACGGGCATGGAATAGCCTCAGCTTGGTGTTGTCTGTGAAGGCAAACAGGTCCACCATCGGTTTGCCCCAGTGGGAAAACAGGCTGTAAGCCACCTCTGAATGAGACACCACTCGTGGGATGTCTCGCCTAAGCGGCTGAGAGCATCCGCCAGATGGTTTGAGGCTCCTGCCACATGGATGGCTAGGAGATCTGCCTCCAAACGGCTGATGAGGGTTCAGATGCGGAGCACCTCCCTGCACAGCAGACGGGAGGGCATGCCACCGTTTGTTGAGGTAGTACATGGTCATAGTGTTGTCCATCTGGACTTGAACTACTTGACCCCCGAGCCGAGGAGCGAAAGCTGACAATGTCAGTCTGACTGCTCTGAGCTCAAAACAGGCTTAAGTGGCATCGGGACTCCTCAGGGTCCAGAGCCCATGGGCCCTTTAGTCCGCCATGTGGGCTCCCCAACCCATAAGAGGCGCATCGGTCGTGAGAATGATCGTCGGCTCGGGGCAGACAAATGGGATTCCTTCCTGCAACCGATCTGGGGTGGGCCACCAGTGGAGAACATTCCACATCTTCTGGATTACAGAGATCAGCTGGTCGAAATGACCGTGGCACTGAGTCCACTGGGTGACCAGCTCCCACTGAAGGGGGCGGGGCGCATGTGCAACCAGGCCCAACAGACCATTAAGGTGCATGCCACTATGTAACCCAGAAGGCGCAGAAATTCCTGGGCAGGGCACAATTGCCCAACCAGAAATGATTGGTCAAAGGAGAAAAGAACCTCCGCCCTATCCACCAGGAGCCGAGCTCTGGCTTGACAAGAGTCGAGCTCCGCTCCAATGAAGCCCATCACCTGGGAAGGCACGAGTTCCGACTTAGCCTCGTTGATCAAGAAGCAGAGTTGGTAGCAGGTCTGGAGGGCCAGGTCCCTAGACCTCTCCACCCCGTTGGGTGGAACCCGCTAGGAGCCAATCATCGAGGTAGGGATAAATCCTGACCCCCCGATGCCTGGGATGGGCCACCACCACTCCAATGCATTTGGTGAAGGCCCATGGGGCCAATGACAGGCCAAACGGCATAGCTCGGAACTCGTACAAGTTCCCTTTGACTCTGAAGTGGAGGAACCGCTGATAGGACGGTTTGGGATGTGAAAGAATGCATCCTGCAGATCCAGTGAACAGAACCACATGTTTTGTTCCAAGGTTGGTATGATCTGGGACAGAGTGACCATCCGAAAGGTGCATGACCTGAGATATTGATTCAGGTCGTGCAGATCTAGAATGGAGTGCGAGCCCCCCCCCCATCCGCTTGGGCACCAGGAAGTACCTGGAGACAAAGACTGGATTTTCTGGAGGATCCACCACTGAAGCCACTGCCTCCCTGAGGAGGAGCTCAGCAATGTAGTCTCGGAGAGCCGACCGAGTCTGGGCGAATACTTTTTCCTCCTGAGGGGCGCCGCGGGCTCGGCCTCGGCTTAGAGGATACTGAGGCAGTCCCTGATCGACCACTTCGAGAACCCACCTGTCCGAAGTGACAGCGGACCAGGCGGAAAGGAAGTGGTGGAGCCGGTGTTACTGGAGAAGGGGAGGCAGCCCCTGCCCAGTCACTGAGCAGGAGGATCCAGGACCTGAACCGCTGCCTCCTTTATGGGGCTGGGGCGCCAAGCTTCAGCCTGCTGCTGTTGCTGTCCTCCTTGAAAGGAAGGCTGCTGTACCACAGGAGAAGAATGCCGAAAAGGCTTTTTTCTTCTGTTGGTTCTTGCCCAAAGAACCTTTGGCAGAAGTTGCGTCCAAGGTGGCAATGGACTGCTCAATGCGCTGAAGGTGACCGGCCACACCTGGGACAAAATGGCTGGTACCCAGGAAAGGCACATTACATAGTTTGTGCAGAGTATCTGTGAGGAAGGAGGAGAGTCTCAGCCAAGCCCTGCGATGAGAGGCAACTGCAGCTGTCATCGAACGGGCACAAGAACTCCTAATGTCCAGGGCTGTTTGAAGCTGCTGTTTGGCAACAGCTCGGCCCTGATCCCGGACCTGCTTGACCGTGGTCTGCACGCCCGCAGGGAGATGTGGGAGGCCTTTATCCAAAGACCCCAAGAGGGCGTGGGAGAAGTGTGCCATGATGATGTCCAAGCTTGCCTGACAAAGGCCTAGGGAAGAAGCCACATAGACTTTCCTGGCCGAATGATCCAAGAGCTTGGACTCTTTCTCGGGAGGTCAGTCAGTGTTGGCAGACCTGCCAGTACGCATGAACACAGAGGTGGTCACCAGGCTCTCGGCCGAAGAGTGCTCTGTGAATCCTGCAAGGGACCCCATAGGCACCGCATACTTGAGGGCCATGCGGGCAGATGAACTGGACAGGAGGCAGGGCACCACCAAAGTTCTAAGGCCGGGCCAACTATGGCCTTGGCCACAGAAAAACCTACATTGGGGTATCTCCTCTTTTGAGGATGTCCGTGAGAGGGCACTCTGCCTTTTTCTGGATTGGCTCCAGGGGCACCCCTGTGGACTCAGAGATGAAGCGAAGAATGCCCTGAAAGGACAAAGGACCTTCCTTTGTCTCTAACTCACTGGCCGATTAGTCATCCCCAGGATGAGAATGCAGGCGGGTCACATCCGAATAATCAGGATACAATGGTCGACCGCCCAGGTCACCTTCAACCCACCAAGGGCGGTCTGGGGTGACAGTGACCGAAAGATGCTGGGGAAGCCCAGTGTCTGGCCTATCTTCTTTAGAAGAAGCCCCTCCCACAGGCTGCTTAGGCAGTGGTTCCACTACTATTGGTGGAGAGATCGGTTTAGGCCGAACCGGAGGTTTCGCCGGCTCCACGGGCAGGGGAACCATCTTGATCAGTTTCCAAAGGAGTCTGCTTCGGCCTAGGCGGTGAAAGCCAAAGTAATGGTCGGGGTGGAAGCTGGGGTTGGCTTGTGCCCAGTCAAAGTCAGCTTCTGCCACATGAGGTCCTCGTAGTGCCGGAGTTTCAGTCGGAGCCTCTCCTCATCCGAGGAGAACAAAGATTACCGATGGCATCGCCTCTTTTTGGAGCATTTATGGCTCTTCCTCAGCCTTTCCGTCGAGGGGGTCCGGGACCTCAACAGAGATCGGACAGGCCGATTCGGTCACTCGGGAAACATCAGCGGGACTGATAATTTCCTGGGGTCGGGGGACCACTTCCTTGATGGGAATCGCAGCAGGCTGGGTCTCCTAGTCGGGGAAAGTAAGAACTGGAGTTCGATCGAGAGAATTGTCAACCAGAGTCAGTGATAAAGGGTTGATGACTATTTCCACATTGTCAATTGACATTTCGGTCGACTAGCCAGATGGAAAAGCCGAGAAACCAGCGGCCGAAGAAGCAATCCTGTTCGAAGTTGAGCCTGCATGTTCCTGGGACCAAGATCTCTCCCGCTCCCAAGAGCGTCTCCATCAGGACAAAGATGATCCGGGATCCTTCTCCCGCTTATGGGACCGAGAGGAGTGCGTGCCCGCAGGACCTTATCCCTTGGTCAGGACAGACTGGTACAACTCTCAGAATGAACCCGAGAAGGTGGAGCCCCGGTTGAGTGGAACGAAGAAGTTCAGAGTAGTTTCTACAACCCGAGCCGCTTCCTCTTCAAATGCTTGCATGCATTCCAGTTCAGGGTTTTAAATAACTGATTAGCAGTTTTTTCTTGGGACAATACTAACTTTACAGAAAGTATTTATATAGGTTTTCTAGAAGTGTTGTGTTTGTTAAACACAGTGAGGCAAGTGCAATGCATTTTCACAATGTTTTAGAACTTTTATGAGCAAAACGCTAATCAATTTTTAGAGTTAAATAAAACTCTGCAATTGCTCAGCAGATCCCGCATCCGTGGAAACCGCCCACCAAGCATCCTTAGGTTTCACCGAAGGGTTCAGTTTCTTTGACCTCCCCAACTTCAGGCATGCGAGACAGTCATCGAGGACGTTAGAGTGGATAGCGAGAAAGATCGCATTTTGAGGTGTCATGGTCGACACTGAGACAGTAAACGCACGCGATGTGGGGATCGGTGTGCGATCTATTCTAGCCGCAGGGACACCGGCGAAATCCGAGGGAAGACTTCCATAATCGAAGGCAGATAGTCGCGATTGCTAATGTGAACTAGACGGATTTTTGGAATAACTAAAGGTTTTTAAGCCAGGGACTACAAAATACATGAGCACGAAGGAGGCAACCTGAATCTTCCAGTGGAAAGGAAGATCTGGTGTCATGGTGTGGAGCCGTGCGTTATACCACCCGGGTGGGAGGGAAAAGCCAGCTTGAAGACTTCTGGCAAGATTTAAAGTGGAAGGGGACATGCCAAAGAGTGTGGATGAAAGACATATCCACAATCCTAGAAATAAACCATTAATGAAGGGGCAAGGACCTTATAAAGTGCTTAGACGTACCGGCACCGTTAAATAGAAGACTGAAACCCCTGACAGGAAAACTCCTACTAAGATATTCCATGCTAAGCTCCTCAAGAAATGGGATGAAAAAACATCAAAGGCTGCTTTGCTAGTTTTACCAGAAACTGATAAAGAAGATAATTGATGTGGCTTATGACAGACTGGAACAAACTGCAGCTGCTGTTGCTGTAAAGGTGAACAGTTCCCTAACCCCCGAACAAACCGAAGAAATTCGTAACTTGCTAGAGACATTTAACTGTACTTTTACCACAGTACAGGGCTGAGCAAATGGGGTCGAGTACATAACAGTGCCAAGGAATGCTCGCCCTATTAGGCAAAAGTCATACACGTTACCAGAGCAGTTAAGAGCCGACATGGTTAAGGAAATACAAAAAAATGAAAGAACTGGTTATCAAAAGAGTCGAGGAGTGCTTGGTTGTCTCTAATGGTAATTGTAAACAAAAAAGAAGGGGGTGTTAGAATCGACCTTGATTTTAGGAAACAATCAAGTATCAGAATTTGACAGTAATCCTATCCAGAATAGATGATTTGGTGGACAGACTGGAGAGTGCGAAGTATATCAGTACCCTTGAGCTCACCAAAGGTTACTGGCAAATCCCTTTAGCTAAAGAAATCCAGAGACAAAACTGCATTTGCCACTCCTGTTGGATTTTATCAGTTAACCACCATGACGTTTGGTTTACATGGTGCACCCGCTACATTCCAGCGGTACATGGATGTAATTTCATCCCCTCACACTGGTTATTGTGCTGTGTACCTGGATGATGATGTGGTGTATAGTCCCGACTGGAAAACCCACCTGGAACACCTACAAGCAGTTATCCAATCGATCAAAAAGGCAGGTCTGACAATTAATCCTACCAAGTGTGCATTTGTCATGCAGGAAACCAGATATTTGGGCTATGTTTTGAGAAATGGTGAAGTCAAGCCTGAGGTTTCTAAGACAGAAGCTGTAGCAAACAGCCTTGTCTCTAAAACCAAGAAACATGTCAGGTCATTTTTAGGACTGGCTGGCTATTATCGGAGATTTGTTCCCAACTTTGCAGAGTTGGGTACTCTCCTCACAGAACTCACAAAAAAATGGTACCCAAATAATGTAAAATAACCCCAGAGTGTGATGAAGCTTTTCAAGCCATTAAGGCTGCATTATGTTCAGCCCGTTTTAAGAATACCAGACTTAGAGAAACCATTTTTGTTACAAACAGATGCATCAAAAGTAGGTCTAGGTGCAGTCCTGAGTCAAAATATAGATGGGACGGAACATCCTATTCTGTACATAAGTAGGAAGTTGCATGGCAGAGAGGAAAGGTACTCCACTATTGAAACGGAATGTTTAGCAGCAAGGCGGGCCATGAAGTCCCTTAAGTTTTATTTGCTAGGACCTAAATTTGTACTTAGATCACAATCCTCTCTGTTGTCTTAACCAAATGAAAAATAAAAATTCCAGAATCACAAGGCGGTACCTGGCAGTACAGCCATTTCAATTCAAGGTGATACACAAATCTGGTAAGGAGAATAGCAATGCTAATTTTCTGTCAAAATATTGATCAGGAATTGAGGGTTCTGAAAGTTGAAAAACAAATGTATGAGTTTAAACTTTACTGTTTGCTGTACTGTTATAGAAAAAAGGTGCTGCACATGTGTTTAATTTTTGAAAGTTAGAAGCTAATGTTAGAGAATTAATAGAAACTTTTAGAAACCTGTTCGTTAAAATAGATTTCCTCTTAAGGAGAGGGGGGTGAATGTGACAGGGTTGAACAGGACCATGTCCCAGTTGTTATGGACAGTTTGAATGCAGGGATCTGTTCTGTTCTTTCCTTTCTTGTCTCTTCTCTGTCTCTTTGCACAAACACATTTTTCTGCGAGACCTAGGATTTGAACACTCCCATAGTCTTGCAGTTCTTTGACTCTCACTGTCTCTCAGTCTTCCCTGCTGTTTCTGTCTTTTTCTTCCCTTGCATATCAGCTGAAATAAAAATATATACAAATCATTATGTGGAAATGTAACTGATATTGGGATCCCTTTGTTTATAAATTATATAGCGTTACTGTTGAAATGTATGAGATTATAATTTGAGATGATTGCAGAAAGCTATTGGGAACTCAAGGGGTTAACCTGAGAGCAGTTTTTAAGCCCTTTTTCAGAAGCTGTGGAGAAGTGGCCTCAGTTATGGGACATTGTGTTCTTGATGCGACTGCCTGAAACATACAAGGACATTTGAGAAAAAAACAAAAAAAAAAAAAAAAACAGGATGCTTGGTAAGTAGGGGGTTTGCGAAGTCTTACAGGAGAGAGCTGCAATGTTTGAGGGACACAGATTGAAGGAAAACTGGATCTTCTCTGTTTAGTCTGTCTTTGTAAATAACTATTCAGAACAATTTTAATTTTTATGTTACTGCCAGTACTAATACACTTTTTGCAAATTCTACAACTGCTCCAAGTTTTCCTATGCTTCCTGACCTGTGCCTCAGCGACACATCCTTGTACACAACTCTTACCGCATAAAATGTATTTACTTGTCAACATAGCTTCTAGTAAAATAGCACTGAAAAACTATTATTTAACTAGTGGCTAGGTTATCTGAATCCCAGGGTATACATCAGATACTCTAGAGGTGGCTTAAATGTGATTGTTACTCAGTGTTGACTGCTGTTGTCACTGCTCCTTTGCACCAGCAACTTTGCTTCACTCAGCCACACACTGCAAGAGAACAAGGACAGCAACATTTTGCACTGAATAACAATCGTATATAAACAAAAAAACAAGGTGATCAGTCAGCATGCAGTCTGAAAACACAATGGTAATATTAAATGCACGCTCATTAAACTTGGCTTTTTTCTCTTTTAGATAATTCCTGAAGACCAATGATCGAAATGTCAGTTCTAACTCTATTTTCTATTTTCATTATATACAAGGCCCCTGGAATTCTGCGGTTTTGCAGCTGCGGAATTTGCCACAGAATTATCATGCCGCAGAATATATATAGTGCCGCAGAATTCATTGTTTTTGGTGAATTTTCATATAAATATATTGTTTTTCCATAGTGTCAGACTTTCTTTCCCACCTAGTTTATCCTGAATCCCCTCCTCTATGCTCAGCATATGATGTCATCGATGACATCACATCATATTTAGCCAATGACAGGACTGCATTCTGCCAGCGAAATGAATAAATCATGCCGCAGAAATCAGAAAATGCTGCCGCAGAAGTCAAGGAGCCCTGCCGCAGAAATCAGAAAATTCTGCCACAAAACACCAGGGGCCCTGATTATATATAAAACTACCTCAAACTGTTCCCTGTTCTACAGTGCTACAGTGAGGTCATGGACACAATGCACATTATAAATAGTAACTACATTAACAATTATCCTTTCTTGGATTTGGGATCTATGAAAGTTTCCTGGACTAAGAAACTAGAAAACATCACCAGCAGATACTGGGATTCTCATTATAAAATCAACTTTTTTGGAAGTCATCACAATCAAAGTAAGTACAGCTAAGAAATTCTACAAGCTCTGACCTGGGGAGTGCAAACTGAATCCACATTTCCGTCTACCTTGTTGCTAAAGGGATCTGCAAGTCTTTGAGAACCATTCACAACTATTTAAATAAAGGGAAAGACACTGACAAAGGGTTTTAACTTCCTGCATATGCCCCAGGCCAGTGTTCCAGGAATTTAACACATCATTTGTCTTGTTACTGTAGATCAGACAGTTTACTGGTCCTTTTCCTGTGGATTTGATTATTTTACATCATTTGGCAATGGGGCAAAATCCTCCCCCTGGAGGCATACCACCGAAATTGATCTGTCCCTGCTCATGTGTGAGTCTTGGGCACATCTAGCCACATCGTATATAACTATTCCAATGTTGCATTTTCGACATTACCACCTGGCATACTACTGTTCAAAAAAGGAACGCAACCTCGCTCTGACTGAACTCCGCCTATGCACCCTGAAACTTGTGCTCCTCCTCCTGCTGCTATCAGGGACTGTTCACCCTAACCCCGGACCAAACACCTCCAACCCAAACAAACCAAGAGGCACTCTCTCAATCAAGTGCCTGAACATCTGCAGTTTACTTCCTAAGCTTGATGCACTGCAAGCCTTTACCACCCAACACAACCCGGATATTCTGTCAGTAGTTGAAACTTGGCTCACCCCAAAGATTCCTGACCAGGCAATCATCCTTCCTGGCTACAATGTCTCCTGGGTTAATCGTAAGTCCAGAAGAGGTGGAGGGTGTGCCTTATATATTAGACACTTTCCGAGGACACCCCATTGATTCCAATCTTCCAGCAACTCCTGCTCAGATTCTTCCCATCAGACTCCTTTTAGGTGCCCACAATAAGGCCCTCACAGTTGTCACTGTTTACATATCTCCTGAGGAACAGGGACCTGGTCTAACCGCTGTCCTTGACTTTGTCAAATCCCACCCATCAGACTCCGAAATCATCCTTCTTGGTGACTTTAACATTAATTGGCTCTCAGCTGAAAGTGGGTCATTTAAGGACTCTGTTAATATCAGCTTAACCCGACTCAAATGGTTGACTATGCAACCAGAAAGAACTACAGAACTGGGACCTGCACCCTACTCGACTGGATCCTAACCAACCACCACTCTTGGATCACGAAAACCTCAGCCCTCCCAGACTCACTCAGTGACCACTCTCCCATCAGCTGTACCTGGTCAAACAAATTCTATAAGCCCCCTCCAAAAATTACCACCGGCAGAGTCCTACCCCCTGGTCAGCTACCCCACCTCAAATCGCACCTCTGTCTGCAGGACTGGTCCCCATCTTCAAGGCAATAGATACTAATATTGCACTGGAGCAATTTATTCACATTTTCAATGAAGCCTGTGATAAATTTGCCCCCCTTAAAAAACTTAGTTAAATCACTCAGTAACCCTTGGCTATCAGGAGAACTCCTAAAAAAAACTTAAATCCAGGGACCACCTCTGGGAACTGGCTAGAAACTCCAGTAAGCAACTCGACATTCAGAATTATAAACGGGCACGGAACGACTGCACCATATCCATTCGGCAACAGAAAATCTCCGCCAAACATACTCAACATAAATGAGCACACTACACTCAACACTAAAACAACTCATGCGAACACTTTTAACATCGCTTTCACCAACCTTAGCAGTGTTCTCCCCTCCGACTTCTTCCAAGATGCGTCAACTCCCACCCCCAACTCCTCCACCCATGCCTGTCACCCACCTTTCTACTTTAAAGCACTAAAGAAACATCAAGTCCGAAACTACGTTGACAAAGCCATCAGCAAATCTAGAACAAGCAATAACACACTTGATCTCAAGCTACTGGCCCCAACACTTGACTAGGTACTTGGGCCCCTCACCAAGATCTTTAATCTCTCTTCCTCTTAGCCAATTCCCGGACAAATGGAAAATGGCCACTGTTACCCCGATTCAAAAAAGTGGTGATAAGACTGACCATCTCGATTCTGCCTCCCCTATCAAAGGCACTGGAAGTATAGTAGCGGACCAACTTACCGAGCATCTGAACAATTATAATATTCTCTGTAAACAGCAACATGGCTTTAGAAAAGATCATAGTACATCCTCTGCCTTATTCGAATTCACCAGCTCCATTCACAGCTCCCTCGACAATGGACAACTAACTGGTGCTATTTTCATCAACCTGACCAAAGCCTTTGATACTGTCCACCTCTCCCTCCTGCTGAGCCAACTAAAAAATGCTGGTCTCTCCAATGATTCAATCTCTTGGTTCAAAAGCTATCTTGAAAACCACTCCAGGGGATGTGCACTCAAATTCCAAATCTGTCCTCTCTGGAGTCCCTCAGGGTTCAATACTGGGCCCCTACTCTTCAGACTGTTCCTTAATACCCTACCAGACTCCTGCACTGAACATATCACCCTGTATGCAGATGATGCAGTAATCCTTGGCACACACCAGGACCTGAAGAAATTGCAAGAAAATCTCCAACTCGGCTTCTCCTCAGTTGAGAACTGGTTCACAAAGCACAAACTGATCCTTAAAAAAAAAAAAAAAAGCCATGATCTTCAGCAGCTCCCATAATAAACATAAGCACTTCCAACTCTCCGTTATCACCAGACAAGGTGCCACACTGGAACACGTCAAAAACTTTAAATACCTCGGGATCACCCTAGACCCTCACCTCTTCTACACTGCCCACATCGACCATGTCGCCAAAGCCACTAACTCCCGGCTAGGCCTGCTATTCCGTCATAGGAAACACCAGACACCCTCGCTGTCCAGAGCTCCATCATATCCATCACTGATTATGGCATTATCACTTATGGCACTGCTACAACCACCGCACTTAGACATGTATCCACCGCCCTCAACAAGGCCTGTCGACTTGTCACTGGCTCCCAACCCCTAACTCACACCTGTGACCTCTATTCTCAAACTGGATGGCTGAATCTTGCCAATCGAATAAAACACCAAACTTGTATTACTACTAAGAAAATCTTGCTGGACCTTGCATGCATCCCCGAGTCTGTGCCCTCATACAACCAAGAATCCACCGCCATACCAGGGATCGAAACCTCAGCTTCTGCAAATCCTGCACTGCGCACAACACAAGGCCAAAGATCCTTTGCTTACCGGGCTGCTAGTTGGTACAACAGTCTTCCCAGCAACATCTCATCCTCAATAACGCTCAGCACTTTTAAGACTCTGTTCCGCCCAACACTCTCTGCCTCCAACCTCTGCGACTGTTGTGGCTAAACAAGTCTTTTGGTTCCATAGCTGAAGATGCCCTTTTGGATCCACACCTACTCCTGCACTTTGCCAGCACCTCCCCCCCTTCCTATCTTCACCTCCCCTGCTGGCCTATGACAAATGCCACCCTGCTGCACTACCTCTATTCTTACCCGCCTTCCACCTCTCCTCTCTCTGTCCCCCCCATCTACCTCCCCTTTTCTCCCATCCACATAGTCTCCTGATTTCACCCTCCTCCTTTCCCTTCCCCCCCCCAAAGTTTCACCTTATTGTTCTTTTTTCTTCTACAAGACTATGTGTTGTTTTTTTATTTTATAGACTGTTAACTTTGCTTATGTTTGTCTCAATTGTACCAATGACGTGGAACCTTTGTAAAAGAGGCTCAGCTCAAAGGTATTTGTAATCCTAGAACAAATAAATAAAAATGAATAAAAATTATAAGCATCCTGAAAATGAAAAATAAGCCAAATCACAAACTAATAAATTATGTGGAACAATTTTAAATCATCTTGCTGTGGGCAGAGTTAGCAGTGGAATTTTGAAGATGTGATGAGGTTCTGGAGAGCTTAATCATCTTTTTAGTCATAAGTTTTTGAACGTTTTGTTGTTGTGTTTTAAATGTTGCCTAAATCCTTAAAATCTTTCTGTAGCTAGAGGAACATACATCCTTCAATCTTTAATCTTTTTGTGCTGGCTGGAGACTATTGTTGTAGGGAGGGTTCTTAGGCCAGTAACACAGCCAGCCAATCAAGGTTGTTTGCATTTCAGTTAATCTCTGTTTAAATCCTTGCTGAGGTATTTTAAAAGCCCTCCCACCTACTCCTTGTGTAGCCTTTCTTAAATAAGGAAAAGTCACTGGGGTGGGTTTAAAGGCTAGGAGGGAGGAGCTTAGGGAGTTGCAAATTTCCCCTATGAGCCAGCTCTTAAGGCTAATAGTCAGGCGGTGAAAAGTTCAGCCACTCAAGCGTTGCAAGTTTGAAAGTCTGCATGCTGTAAGGGGGCGTCGTCTAGACACTGATAGCTCAAGAAACTGTAGTGCCACCGAGTTGGTAATCTGGCCTAGAAAAGACTGCTATGATGATGGGGAAGGGGCCACGTCACTAGCGCAGGCATCTCTGGGCAGGTGGTTGGGCGCACAGGGTGTGGTGCGGCCATGATACTGGATCGGGCTTGGAAGTTTGGGGGATCCCCAGTGTGCTACCAGCTGGCACAGCTTAAGGAGAAGGTAAAGGGGATCCAAAGGCAGCGGGGGTGTTGGGAGGGGGGGAGGACTGGAGAGATAGGAGGCAAGTGGTCACCTACATGGAAGCACTAGGTGCTGGGAGCTCCCACGCTGGGAGGAGGAGTGAAGAGAGGTGCTCACACTAGGGGAAGAAGGGGTGTACACAGGGGGCTATAGGGGGCCCTGGCAGGTGGGGTCCAAAAGGTGGAAATTTCTACAACAGTAGACAAGAGACTGGGGGTGTCCAGAGGAAACAGAGAGGGGCAGTAGGGATGGGGGCACTGAGGATGAGCTAAGCTACAATTGTTTTAACCTCTACACCTGTTGGTGGAAGAGGGGAGGTGGGGGGAGACGATCATGCTGCTGGTGAAGATGGGGCAGGAGGATAGAAAAGGTGAAGGGGCAAGAGAGCAATAGACAGGGACCTGGACAGGAAGGGGGAAGAGGGGTGGGGAGGAGAAGAACAAGGAAGAAGCTGATGGTATGGAACAGGGGAACAAGACAGGCAGTAAGTCGCAGGACATAAATGGGACAGCGAGCAGAAAACCAAGTAGGCAAACTGATAGGACAGATGGATTAGTAAGGAGTGGGGAAAGAGATACAGAGAAAGATACACTGGTGGGGGGGATAAGTAAAGGTCAGGACACAGGTAGAGGAGGTGACCAGGGAAAATAGTGAAGGGGCTACCTTAGACACCCAGATTGTGGGAGGTGCGAGGAGCCGGTTGGGGGAAGAACCTGGAGGAAGGGATGAGGAGGGGCATGGAAGGAGAGGAAACCTGAGGGGTGAACAGGGAGGCATGGGGGAGGTTAGAGTACAGCTACTGGGGGACTCCATGATCAGAGGCATCAAGATGAAGGGGCAGGGGGAAGGTAAAACCTGTCTGATCAGAACCAAATGCCACCCAGGCCTGATGGTGCACAAGGCCAAGCATGAGTTGTATTACATACTAACATACTAAAATGTCAGCAGAATAGGCATAATGGTCTTTGGTGTCTGCTCGTTTGGTCAGCCCCCACCCTGGGAGCTGACCTTGCTGCCCCACTTGTCCTCTCTGGCTTCTCACTTCCCAGTCCTGGATATTCACACTGCACAGGACTTTGCATCCAAAACCCTTCCCCTGTACCTGTCCCACCCCCTCCACCAGCCCCCTGGGCAGCGCATTCCATGGCTCCACTACCCTCTCAGTGAAGTAGCACCTCCTCCTCTCTCTCCTGAATCTGCCCCCCCAGCTTCCACCCATGCCTCAGCTGCCCCCTTCCTTCAGAGCACCTCGACTGCTTCTCCCCATTTAACCCCTTCATGTACTTGAAGACCTCTATCATGTCCCCCCGGTCCCTTTTCTCTTCCAATATGTACATATTTCGCTTTTTGAGCCTCTCCCCATAGGTCCTGTCCCCCAAGCCCCAGATCATTTTGGCTGCCCTCCTCTGGACCCTCTCCAGGAGTTCAATGTCCCACTTTAAGTGTGGCCTCCAAAACTGCACATAGTACTCGAGGTGCGGCCTCACCAAGCAGTTATACAAGGGAAGTATCACTTCCCTCCTTCTGGAAGTGATCCCCCTAGCGATGCATCCCAGCATCCTGTTGGCCTTGGCCACTGCCCTCCTATAAGTCTCAGTATTCACTGGCAAAGGAATGGGGGGGGAACCCGGACATTCGAGTGCACTTGGGGACTACTGACATAAATGGTAATAGTGAACTAGAAATTCAGGAAAGGTTCCGGGATTTGGCCAGGGTATGCCTTTCCATAGGCTGTAAGATCTCCTTTTCAGAAATCCTGCCGGTGTCAAGCGCTAGTAGGGAAAACAAGAAGATGATTAAGGAGATAAATCAGTGGCTTAGGGAGAGGTGTGGGGAATTGGGGTAAGGCATGGTGGGGGACTGGGGAAGACCCGGGAGAATAAAGGGCTGTACACTAGGGACACTGGGCTCCACCTTAATTTGGAGGGAAAGGAAATCCTTAAGCTCAAACTAGCTGTGTTCATCAGCAAAAGGTGGGGTTTAAACTTGTTAAGGGGGAGGGATCAAAAAGTTTGGTGGCAAATCTCGAGGGACAATGTAGATTGGAAAAGGGAAGTGTAGTGGTAATGGGGGACCTCCATATGCCAGGAACAGACCGGGGGGGGACTATGATGTCACCAGTGACCAGGGAGCAGAGGCTGCTGGATGTCTTCCAGGATGTGTTTCTGACACAACAGGTGGGTGAGCCAACTAGAGAGGCCCAGACACTGGACGTGGTCCTGGTGGAGAGTGATCAGATTAGGGGCCTAGAGGTGAGGGACCCGTTGGTGGGGAATGATCATGCCACAGTCTGGTTTTTCCTGGACTTGAGGGGGTGAACAAAGATGGTAATAGCCAACTTTAGGGGGTGCAGACTTCAGGGAGATGGGAAGAATCCTTAAAGATCGTTTGGACAGGATAAGGCCAGATATGGATGCTGACAGCAGATGATGGATCATTAGGAGGGGAATACAGGAGGTTACCAGATCCTGCGCAAGGGAAAGGTGTAAGTTCAGTAAGGCCAGAAAACCCTGCTGGTGGACCCGGGAGGTACAAGAGGTGGTGAGGGACAAGAAGGCAGCCTACAGATGCTTCAAGTGCTCAAGGAGTGAAAAGGATCAGGAGGAATATGAGCAGACAGCCCAGAGAGTTACCAGGGTGGTGAGAGCAGCTAAGGCAAAAAGGAGCAGTCCTTGGCCAGTGGGATCCAGAGGGGAGACAAGGATCTTTAGATACATGGGGAGAGAAATTAAGGTGGCAGATCAGCAAGATAAGGCTAGGGGATGGTAGGGCACAGGAGGCAGGGAAACAGGCAGAGTCCTAAATGAGTACTTTGCCTCTGTTTTGCTGGGGGATGGAGGGCTCATATCTTGCAGGGGGAGCAGGGGGCCAACTGGAGGAAGGGTGGGACTGGTAGAGATCAGGGGCCCTGATGGGTCTGGGGAAATGGATTGGCCACCAGTACAGGGTGAAGGGGGGGGGATGTGGAGGCTGAAATCCTAGTAGAGAGTAAGAGATGCCCTCAGGTCCCTTTGGAAGGAGAAAGCACCTGGGCCAGATGAGATACATCCCAGGGTGTTGAGGGAACTAGCGGATGTCCCTCTAGCGGAGCTTTTCAACATCTCTCTGAGGACTGGGTGGGTGCCCCAAGACTGGAGGTGGCCCATGTTGTGCCAATCAACAAGCAGGGTGGGAAGGGGTCAAGACAGGAGGCGGGAAATTACAGGCCCGTTAGCCTGACATCAGTGGTTGGCAAGGTAATGGAGGGTATTGTCGAGGAAAGGCTGGGGAAGGGGGAGTTACTGGAGCAAACTGGCTATATGGACGACAGGCAGCATGGCTTTGTCCTGGGAAGATCGTGCCAGACAAACCTTGTTGAGTTCTATGACTGGGTGACGAGTGCCCTGAACCAGGGTAGGCCAGTGGACGTCCTTTCTGGACTTCAGCAAAGCGTCTGATTCAGCACCCCACAGTGGCCTGCTGGCTAAGCTGAAGGAAATGGGGGTACGGAAACAGTTGTTAAGATGGATAGGAAATTGGCTCTCTGAGCATACTCAGAAGGTGGTGGTTGGAGGGTTAGCCTCATCCCCAAGGTGTGTTACTAGTGGGGTGCCCCGGGGTCAGTGCTGGGGCCACTCCTTTTCAATGCATATGTCAGACATCAGGAAGGGGATCAGGAGTGAGACGAGTCTCTTTGCAGACAACTCAAAGCTGGGTGCAGTGGTGGATGAGGAGGAGGGGAGGGTGGCCCTGCAGGAGGACCTGGAGGCTCTGGAAAGGTGGTTGGGAAAATGGAAACTAAAATTCAATGCGGGGAAGTGCAAGGTTCTGCACCTGGGAGTCAGAAATCCGGGCAAGGGGTATACCCTAGGAGGGGACACGATTCTAGTCACAGAGGGTGAGAGGGACCTGGGGGTAGTGGTAGATGTCAAAATGAGCAACTCTGAGACCTGTAGGAGGGCAGCGGCAAGTGCAAATAGGATGCTGTGATGCATCGCCACTGGGATTACCTCCAGAAAAGTGGGAGGTGTGTACTAGTCCCTTCACAAAAGAAAGGGTCATACAAGAGCTCGATAAGCTCAGGGTGGACAAGGCAATGGGACCTGATGGCATACATCCCAGAGTACTAAAGGAGCTAAAGGTGGAACTAGCAGAGCCACTATAAGAACTGTTTAGTGAGTCTCTGAGCACAAGAGAGGTCCCAGAAGACTGGAGAAGGGCTCATGTGATCCCACTCCACAAGAATGGTAACAAGGAGGAGACAGGAAACTACAGACCAGTCAGTCTTACCTCAGTAGTGGGCAAGATTATGGAGACACTCCTTAAGGAAAGGACAGTGCAACATCTGGAATCCATAGGGCACAGGATCCAAGACAGTATAGGTTTACAAAAGGAAGGTCCTGTCAAACTAATCTCAAATTTCTTTGACTAGGTAACCAGAGTGGTGGACTAAGGGGGAGCAGTTGATGTTGCCTACTTTGGCTTCAGCAAAGCTTTCGATACTGTTCCACAGGCTCGGGGTGTGTGAGACGTTGGTCAACTGGGTGGCAAACTGGTTCACGGGCAGAAAAAGAGAGTGGTGGTAAACGGTATACAGTCAGAAAAGATGCAAGTCACAAGTGAGGTACCTCAGGGATCAGTCCTGGGGCCAGTCCTCTTCAATATCTTCAGTGACACTGCAGATGGACTGGAGGATAAGATTAGTCTGTTTGCAGATGTCACCAAGATCTGCAGAGTAGATGATCCAGATGGGGTGGGCAGAATGAGAAGAGATCTGGATAAACTAGCAAAATGGTCGGAACAGTGGCAACTGGGGTTTAACGCAAAGAAGTGCAAGATCATGCACACAGGGAAGAGAAACCCTGAAACCACCTATAGGCTGGGAGGGGAGTTGCTGGCAGTCACAAGGGAAGACAGACTTGAGCGTCATCATCATCGATGACCTGAAATCATCCCAGCAGACCACTAAACCAGTAGATAAGGCTAGAGGGATGTTGGGGTGTATTAATAGAGGTATCACAAGCAGGGTGTGAAATTCCTATACCTTAGGTGCCCCAGGGCAGGCACTTTTGCTTCAGGACACCCACAGCTGTTTAGTGTCTGCCCCTTTGGGCACCTAAGGTATCTGGCAGAGTTCCGTTTTTTTTTTTTTGTTGTTTTTTTGTTTCCCAGGAGGCTTGGCAGAGTTCCGTTTTTGTTTGTTTCCCGGGGTGGGGAGGCGTGAGGAGTGCAGTTGTGCAGTCGCACAGCTGAGTGTGCGGTTCCTGGTTTTTTTTTTTTGTCTGCTGTAAGGCAGGGAGTGCTGACATCTCCTAGAGCGATCACGAGTGTGCTCGCTGGGATGTCAGCTGACTGAATACTTGCCTGTCAGAGAGAAGGAGTGAAATGACACTCAGCCAACGGGAGGAGTGCTCTTCACTGCTGAAGGTGGGCTGCAGATGGCGCATTCACCAGTCGGTGATGGATTTGTCCGTTTCGCCCGCCCCTCCAGACAGTGAGACGTGAGGACTCACTACAGCGCGCCATTCTTTGGCTCTGTTCTAGCAGGCGCGGTAGCCTGCTGGTCGCGGGGTGAAACTTTAGAGGCTCAGTATCTTCTGCCGAAAAGCAAAAGCTCTTTTAAGAGCTCTGTTAAAAAAAAACTGCAGCAGTGTGAAAGGAAGGGGGGATTGATAGCTGGTAACCAAGAGAGGAGTGTGTTTGTGACATCACGAGGCAGGGTCTCGCCAGTCAAAAACAAAAGCTCTTTTAAGAGCTCTGTTGAATCAAAAAAAGCAACTCAAACTGCAGCAGTGTGAAGGGGGGATTGATAGCTGGTAGAGGAGAGGAGTGTGTTTGTGAGACCACGAGGTTCTCTCCAGTCAAAAATAAAAGCTCTTTTAAGAGCTCTGTTGAATCAAAAAAAAAAAAGCAACTCAAACTGCAGCAGTGTGAAGGGGGGGGTTGATAGCTGGTAGCCAGAAGAGGAGTGTGTTTGTGAGACCAAGAGGCAGGGTCTCTCCAGTCAAAAATAAAAGCTCTTTTAAGAGCTCTGTTGCATACAGAATTAAAAAAAAAAAAAAGAGCAGCAGCAACACAAATTTGAACTGCAGGCAGCAGCAGTGTGAAGGGGGGGATAGACAGCTGGTAGCCAGGAGAGGAGCGTTTTTTGTGAGACCATGAGGGTCTCTCCAGTCAGGAGGGAAGGAAATTTGTGCCAGGAGAGAGAACTAACTGCAAAGGGAACAAGCTTGATAAAAAAATAAAGCAGAAAGCAGCAAACTTAAGTAGACAGTCCTGAGGCTAATCTGTTTCTGTAGTTGGCTCAGGATGACATTAAAAAAGATTATTTCTGTGCCTGTAATAGGAGGGGGAAGGAAGGGACAACTACAGACTCTGAGGAAGTAATAATTTATAGACTGGCGGCTGCAGCAAAGTGAAGGAGAAAGGGCCAGGGGACTACTCAGTTTGCAGACCAGTCTATTTTTTCATTGCAGTTTTATAATTAGTCCCAGTCTCAGCCTAGTAGTACCTGGTGAGCTTGCAGGGAAAATCTGCCTTTTACAAATGTAAACTACTACTACTACTACGGACTACTACTACTACTACTACTACAGAGACTAACTATACCAATGCGACCTAGTTCCAGTGGGATTACTGGGTCAACTAAATTCCACAACAATAAACAAACTACTATTAAAAAAAAATCTACAAACAAGCTACACTGTGTGGACTAACATCTGAATACTGTTATAAAAAATCTCAAGCTTTTTACAAGCTACGCTGTAACGCTCGTCTGTGTGGACTTACTATCTAACATCTGAATACTGTTATAAAAAAATCTCAAGCTTTTTACAAGCTATGTTGTAACGCTGTCTGTGTGGACTTACTATCTAACATCTGAATACTGTTACAAAAAAAATCTCAAGCTTTTTACAAGCTACGCTGTCTGTGTGGACTTCAGACTATCTAAAATCTGAATACTGTGTACGTTTGTCATCACCTGTTACAATCAAATCAGACAACACGGTGAGGTGTTTTTTTTGTTAAGTTTATTGTTAAAAAAAAAAAAAAAAGACAACACTGTTTTCCCTGTGTTGCTTGCATTTATTAATACTGAGTTACGTAACACAAATAAAACATTCTCTAAGTCAGTATTCACAAGTTATTGGCTCCGAACAGCCAGGCAGACACCATGAGTCTTTTTAAATTTGGATTTAAGAGAAAGCATCTTGATGAGACTCTGGGAGCTGACTCGGATTCCCCAACACCAAGCACTAGTACCAGTAGTACTACTACAGTTATAACCATACCACCTCCTTGCCCAGAAAGTGAAAGTCTTATGACCACTAAAGTTTCGTCTATTGCTGCTGCTTGTACTGAAACCCCAGTTAAAGCCCCAAAAGTTCGAAAATTTCAAGAATCATGGAAAAAGGGCAGGCAGTGGCTTACCTATGACACAGATAAATGTGCTATGTTCTGTATATGGTGTCAGAATTATGATAAAACAGTCAGAGCAAAAATAATTTTAGAACTGGATGCAGTACTTATAGGGTACACATTATCTCAGCACACGAAGTGTCCGTGGCACACAAAATTGCTGAGAGGGCTTACATAGCAAACAAAACAAAAGTTGGAGAAAGACCAATAGAGAAGTCCATACAATTAATGGAACAAAAAGAAATGGACCAAATTACTAAACTGTTCTGTACTGCATATTATGTTGCTAGGACTGAAAGGCCTTTCAGGGATTTTCCTGGGCTAACAGAGTTGCAAAAAAGGAATCACGGAGATGATGTAATGGGACAAAGTTACAGTAGTGACAAGCAATGTCGTGTCTTTATTCACTACATTGCTCAAAATATTCAAAACACTACTGCTCGTCTTTTAGAAGACAATGATTACTTCTCTTTCCTTCTAGATTCATGCACAGATAAAAGTGTGACAGAGGAGGAGAGCATTTACGTGCGTGTTTTTGACAATGGCCTGCCAGTTACAAGGTTTCTTGCATTGAAACCAGTTGGTGTTCCTGATGCTGAAAGCATTGTAAATGTTGTCACTGATGCATTAGAGAGTGATGGTGGTTGGAAACAAAAGCTGATCAGTGCAGCTTCTGATGGTGCTGCTGTCATGTTAGGACACCCGAAGTGGATCCTTACTCGAATAAAACAGGACTGCTGCCCACACCTCACTGACATACACTGCTGTGCACATAGTTTAGAGCTTGCTGCAAAGGATTCTTTCAAAAACTGTTCCTTTTACAAGTCGGTAGAGCAACTTCTGCTGAACATTTACTCATTTTACCACAGGTCACCAAAAAGTTGGAAAGGCCTACAGGAAACAGGATCACTTTTAAATATTAATGTGGTCAAACCAGTTAACACTGCTGGCACTAGGTGGCTTGCTTGACAGAGCAGGCCATTTCTGCCCTTGAAAGGAACTGGGCTGCATTAGTGCCTCACCTTGAACATGTCTCACTGACAAATAAGCAAGATCTTGGCCAAAAAGCACTGGGAATACTTAAAGTGCTGAAGACTTTAAAATGTGTCCTGTATATGAACTTTCTGAAAGTGTTTTTTGGTTATTTATCTGCTCTTAGTCTATGCTTTCAGCAAGAGGATGTCACTGTTGAAAAAGTTCACAGCAGAGCAGAAAGCACAATTCAGAAACTTAATGGTCTCTCGAATGACGAAACTCTGCACCGCATAACACTTACGTCTGTAAATGAGAATAACTCATTACAACAATGCTGACTTAACTAGTGAAACTAGCAGACACAGATCCCGTTCTTAGTCAGACACTGTGCAAGCCACAATTTTAGAGATTAAAAAAATTCTTTAAAAAACATCACAACACATTGCATCTCGCTTTCAGTCTTTCACGACCAATGAAGTGCTACTAGCTGCAAGAACTTTTAATTTTCAGTACTGGCCAACATCCACAGAGGCACTTGAAACATATGGAGATCAGGCAATTCAAACAATTGTCGATCACTACAAAGTGGTCCTACAGTCAAGTGGAGTTGATGTAACTTTGGTACTGCTGGAGTGGCTAGACTTAAAAAAGCATGTACTCCACTTGCTGTCTGTTGAAAATTGTAAGTCTATGAAATTGTGGCAGAAAGTGATTCTTGCGGATATACAGGATCAACAATTTAGAAATGTGCTGGCTGTTGTCAAGATCATGCACCTGATTCCTGTTCACACTGCTGCTGCAGAGTGAGGCTTCTCTCTAATGGGAAGAACAAAAAATGATTGGAGGGTTGGATTACGTCCAGACACCCTTCACGACCTCATGTCTATATCTCTCAATGCACCTCCACAGCTCAGTGACTATAACCCTGAAGGTGCCATATCACTATGGTGGAAAAATGGCAAACGAAGGCCCACTACCAAAGCTTATGGCTCCAGAACACAGTCACAGCATGCTGCTTCTGCCAGCACCAGTGAATGTGATGAAAATGAAAGTGCTTGGTCCAGTGAAGATGACATGTAAAATAACGTAAACTAAGGGGTCAGGGGTGGCATGTAAATAGTCTCTTGGGCATGTACATTTTCTTATCACATGCCCATGTGGGCTGTACTTTTTTTTTTTTTTTTTTACACGAATTTCATACCCTGATCACAAGTCAGAAGAGGGAGGTTATACTGTTTTACAAGGCACTGGTTAGGCTCCATCTCGAGTACTGCATGCAGTATCGGAGGCCACACTTTCACAAGGATATTAACCAAACTGAGGCAGTCCAGAGAAGGGCAACCAAAATGGTGCAGGGACTGCATTAGAAAACATATGAGGACAGATTAACTGAGTTCAACATGTATACCCTAGAACAAAGGAGGGAGAGAGATGATATGAAACATTCAAACACCTTAAGGGCATTAACAAGGTTAAAGAGTCTAACATGTTTCAATATAAGAAAAATAGCAGGACAAGAGGACACAGCATGAGATTAGAGGGAGGCCGATTAAGGGGTAATGTGAGGAAGTCCTTTTTCACAGAAAGGGTGGTAGATGCAGGGAACGACCTACCTCAGGAAGTGGTGGATATGAATACCATGCAGGGCTTCACACAGGCATGGTCTAGGCATAAGGGAGCAATACAGAGGAGTATGAATAGATAGGCCACTGACAGAGCAAAGGCCAATAGCACATTCATAAGTTGGAAAAAGAAATGGCCAGACTGGAGGGGCCTCGCAGTCCTTATCTGCTGTCAACTTCTAGAAAGGTGAAAGTGATCCTTCCACTGTACAACTGCTTGATTAGGCCACACCTCGAGTACTATGTGCAGTTTTGGAGACCACATTTAAAGAGGGACATTACACTCCTAGAGAGGGTCCAAAGGAGGACAACCAAAATGATCTGGGGCCTGGGGGACAGAACCTATGAGGAGAGGCTCAAGGGGCTCGACATGTATACCCCGGAGAAGAGGGACCGGGGAACATGATAGAGGTATTTAAGTACATGAAAGGGAGCAATAAGGGAGGCCCAGTCAGGGTACTCCAAAGGAAGCAGGGTGGGGCAACGAGAGGTCACAGGTGTAAGCTGAAAGGGGGCAAGCTCAGAGCGGAAAGGAGATGTTATTTCACTGAAAGGGTGGTGGAGCCATGGAATGCCCAGGGAGCTGGTAGAGGTGGAGACTGTGGATGGGACAGGTACAGGGAGAGGTTAAATCTGACCAGGCCCAATACAGGTGGAACATCCAGAACTAGGGACAGTATAACCCAAAGGGGGGGGAAGAGACACCAAAATCGCCCCTCAGTGCAGGTGCTGAAAATCAAGCAGACTATTCTGCTGCCATTTTAGTATGTTAATATTACCCCCAAAGAAGTATATCCCCAACAGTGATGGCCTCAATACAGCCATTCCTTTTGAACTGTTACTATCCTCTTCAATATTGACCATATGCAGAGCTTGCATTAGCACTGTAACGTGGTAGTTTGACCTTCTGCTTCAAATATTGGGGGTCAGACCAGAAAATCTTGGGGTCAGAAATTTCTGGAGTGGCTTTGTGCATGGGATGAAGTTGGAGGGAGGACGATTCAGAGGAAACATGAGAAAGAATTTCTTCACAGAACTGGTGGTGAACAAGTGGAACACCCTGCCAGAGGAAGTGGTGGGGGCTGAAACAATCACGGGATTTAAGAATGCATGGGATAGACATAAAGGAATTCTGGAGGTCAGGGGTAAGGGGCAACAGACTTCTAGGAAAACAAACTGAACTTACAAGCTCAAATGGGCAGACTGGGTGGGCCATAGGCCCTTATCTGCCGACACTGTCTATGTATCTATGTATCTACGTATCTATGTATTATCAGATTTTTTTTTTGCTAAGGCTATCTGTGCAAACCTTTCAATATACAGGGTCAGTGCTGAAGCACTGCTTTTATTTTTCCTACATCAAAAGCCTCAAAAATCCCATTTGGGGACTTCAGTAGGGGGTTAACGCAAGCCCTGCCATATGAGTATCAAGTGCAACTCCTGACCACCCTAAATAGGGAGTCCAGCCACCAGCACAAAACCCATACTATCTATTAGGCATCAAAAGAATTCAGTTAGTTACTCAGGCCGAGTCTGGAATAAGCGCCCATAATGCCCTGCTTGTGACAGCAGTGTGGGAATGGCTGTGACGTCACAAGCTGGGCATTACAGGACTTCCATTCTTGACACAGCCCCAGCTGCAAACTAAGTATATGGGACAAAGAAACAGGTTATTCATCTGTAATGGTAGTTCTAGGAGTGGTATATATTGTTCATCCACACTTGCTGGCATGTCCCTTTCCCCTTTAAATCTTGCCAGAAGGTCTTCAAGCTGGCTTCTCCCACCCACCTGGGTGGTATATCCCTTGGCTCCACCCCATGACACAAGATCTTAGCCCGCTGGAAGCCAGGTTATATGTCGCAGCCGGGGAGGTCGGATGGGTCAGTGTGGATGAACAACATATAGCACTTCTAGAACGACTATTATAGGTGAGTAACCTGTTTTTCTAGGGAAGGGGAGATGTTGTTCTTATCCACATTTGTTGGCAGACTCCTAGCAGCTTTCCAGGAGGAGGGAGGCAAGGCACATACCTCCTACTTTGGGAACAGAGACTGGAGAACTGAGGCCCCAAAGCCAGCATCCCGGCGTGACTCAAGATCGAGGTGGTAATGGGTGATGGTGTTTGCAGTCTTCCAGGTAGCAGCCCAGCAGATTTCATGGATAGGGAATCCCTGGAAGCAGCCACCAACACAGCAGTATGGTGGGTGGAATAACCAGACAGGAGGCTCCCTACCTGCCAACCTATAGCAGAAATCAATGCATGATGTAATCCATCTGCCAATCATCCGCTTTGCTGCAGGCCTGCCAGGTGCAGCTTCAGCATAGGTGACAAACAGCTGGCGAACCTCTCCCCGAACTTCCGCCGTCCTCTCCTTATAGTAGGAGAGAGCAGATCTCAGGTCCAGAGTATGAAGCCTGTACTTGGCATCAGAGGTGTAGTTTGGTATAAAACAGGCAGAGTCAACATCTGATTAACGTGAAACTCCGACACCACCTTCGGGAGGAATTTCGAGTGGGGGCGCAGGACAACCTTGTCCCTGTGGAAGACCAAATAAGGAGACTCCACCGAGAGCACCTGGAGCTCCCCAGTCCTTCTGGCAGACATGATAGTCACCAGGAAGGCCATCTTCCACGACAAGTGTGACATCTCACACTTGTGAATTGGTTCAAATGACATGCCCATGAGCTTTGCCAAAAGCAGCAGTAAATCCCACAGAGGTGGATGTTTACACACCAGAGGGGATATGTGATCGAGGCCTTTGAAAAAGCGCCAGACCACCTTCTTCTGTGCCACCGTCTGCTGACCGGCCCACGCTGGGTAAGCAGAGATGGCTGCCAGGTGCACCTTAAGGGTCGAAGACCCCACTTTGGACAGAGACCAAAAGTTAGTCCAAAATGTTCGCCACAGGACAGGACAGAGGGTCCAGGCCCTTTCCCCTGGCACCAAATGGAAAACCTTTTCCATTTGAAGGCATGGCACTTTCTGGTTGACTCCTTTCTGGATGATTCCACTACTGTGAGCACATCCTCAGGGAGACCCAAATCCTGGAACTCTAGCCGCTCAGGTACCAGGCTGTCAGGTGCACCGACTGAAGGTCCGGATGGAATATCTTCCCTTGATTGACAGATATCATGTCCAGGCGTGCTGGAAGACGCCTCGGGAGTCTGTTGCCAAGGCTGAGGAGATCAGGATAGCAGAACTGGCGAGGCAAGTCTGGGGCTACCAGGATCACCTGTGCCTTGTCCCTCCTCACCTTGAGAAGCAGCCTGTGGATCAAGGGAAATGGAGGGAAGGCGTAGAAGATGCCTGGGGTCCACAGCCTCAAGAAGGCATCCCCCTGCAGTGATCCCCGCTGGGGGAGGTGGGTGGGCAGGAAACAGCTTAGTGTTTTCCCTGGAGGCAAACAGGTCCACCATTGGTTCGCCCCAGTGGGAGAACAGGTTGTAAGCTACATCTGGATGGAGAGACCACTTGTGGGATGTCTCGCCTATGTGACTGAGAGCATCCACCAGCTGATTTGAGGCTCCTGCCACATGGATGGCTAGGAGATTCCCCTCCAGTTGGCTCACGAGTGTCCAGATTCAGAGTGCTTCCCTGCACAACAACCGGGGAGTGCATGCCGCCCTGCTTGTTGAGGTAGTACATGGTCATGGCATTGTCCATCTGGACTTGAACCACCTGACCCCAAAGTTGCTGAGCAAATGTTGACACCACCAATCTGACCGCTCTGAGCTCCAACACGTTGATATGGTGTCAGGATTCCTCAGGGGTCCAGAACCTGTGGGTCCTGCTGTTCCCCACGTGGACCCCCCATGACAGAGGCATCGGTCATGAGGACGACGTCGGCTTGAGGCGGACAAACTGGATCCTTTCCTGCAACCAGTCTAGGACGGTCCACTACTGGAGAGCTTTCCACATCTCTGGGTCACAGTGATCAGCTGGTCAAAATGACCTAGTCACGGAGTCCACTGGGCAGCCAGTTCCCACTGAAGGGGCACATATGCCATCAGGCTCAATGAACCACATTGGTGCAGGCCACCATCTAGCCCAGAAGGCGCAGAAAGTCCCGGGCAGTACACAAGTGCCCAACCAGAAATGACTGGGCAAAGGAGGAGAGAACCTCCACCCTATCCGCCAGGAGCTGTACTCTCGCTCGGCAAGAGTCGAGCTCTGCCCCGATGAAGCACATCACCAGAGAAGGCACTAGCTCTGACTTGGCCTCGTTGATCAGGAGGCCAAGTAGAGAGCAGGTCTGGAGGGCCATATCCCTGGACCTCTCCACCTCTTGCCGGGTGGAACCTGGTAAGAGCAAATCATCAAGGTAAGGATACGCTCTGACCCCTCAACACCTGAAATGAGCTGCCACCACTGCAATACATTTGGTGAAGACCCGTGGGGGTGATGATAGGCCGAATGGCATGGATTGGAACTCGTATAGGGTTCCCTCTGCTCTGAAGTGGAGGAACCGCTGGTGGGACGGACGGATTGGGACGTGAAAGAATGCATCCTGGAGATCCAGTGAGCAGAATCACATGTTTTGCTCCAGGGATGGTATGTTCTGGGACAGAGTTACCATCCAGAAGGTGCATGACCTGAGATATTAATTCAGGTTATGCAGATCTAGAATGAGGTGCCCCCCCCCCGCGCTCGTGGCCAGGAAGTATCTGGAAACAAAACCTGGGTTGACTAGAGGATCTGCCACTCGAATCACTGCCTCCTTGAGGGGCAGCTGGGTTATGTAGTCTCTCAGAGCTGACCGAGTGTGTGCGGATATTCTCTCCTCCCATGGTGTGCGGGCTCGGCTTGGAGGGTACTGCTCGAATTCCAGAGGTAGGGCCCAAGCCAACCATTTTTAAGACCCACCTGTCCGTGGTAACAGCGGACAAGGCCGAAAGAAAGTGGCGGAGCTGACCCCCCCCCCCACAGGAGGACCCAGAGATGGCATGAAGGGGACAGGGGTGGCAACCCCTATCCCGTCACTGGGCAGACTTGGAGGAAGTGGGTCCAGGGCCTGAACCTCGACCACCTTATCTGCGGGTCGATAGAGGTCCAGACTTGGGCCGAGGGCACCAAGCCTGTGCCTGCTGTTGCCGCCCTCCATGAAAGGAAGGCTGCTGGGACACAGAAGCAGAGTGCCAAAAAGGCTTTTTCCTTTTTCTGCTGCTTCTTGGTGCTAGGACCCGCTTTGAGCAGAAGTGGCTGAATCTGAGATGGCACTGGACTGCTCGATTCACTGAAGGTCACCATCCACACCTGGGCCAAAGAGATCGGTGCCCAGGAAAGGAACATCAGTGAGTTTGTGCTGGGTATCCGCCATAAAGGTGAAAAGCCTCAGCCAAGCCCCGCAGCGTGAGGCAACCGTGTGTCACCAAACGGGCGTAAGAGTCCCCATGGTCTAAAGCCGTCTGAAGCTGCTGCTTGGCAACAGCACAGCCCTGGTCCCAGACCTGTATGACCGTCGTCTGAAGGTCCACATAGAGGTGCAGGAGAACTTCATCTAAGGAGCCCAACAGGGCCTGAGAGAAGTGCACCATGATGACAGCTGAGCTCGCCTGATGGAGGCCTAGAGAGGAGGCTGCAGAGACCTTCCTGTCAGTGTGGTCCAGTTTTTTGGACTCCTTGTCTGAGGGTCCATCTGTGTCAACAGAGCTGCCTGCGTGTCTGAACACAGAGGCAGTCACCAACACCTCAGCCGAGAGGTGTTCTGTGAACCACAAGAGGGACCCAATGGGCACCGCATACTTGCGGGCCATCCAGTCAGATGGCACTGGGCAGGAGGCAGGATGCTGCTAGAGCTCCAAGGACGGGCCAACAATAGCTTCGGCCACAGAAAAGGCTTCCGTAGCTGTATCCCCTCTTTTAAGGATATCTGTAAGAGGGTACTCCGCCCTTTTCTCGACAGGCTCCAGGGGCATCCCCATGGATTCGGAGATAAGGCAGAGAATCCCAGAAATGACAAAGGGCCCTCCTCCGTCAACAGACTACCGATAGACTCATCGTCCAGAGGGTGAGAGTGTAGATCGGTGTCATCCGTATCCAAAGAATCTGGATAAAATCGGTCAGCCACCAAGGTTCCCTTGAACACACCTGGGGCGAATGGGCATAAGGGTGACCGATAACCTACGTTGGAGTCCTGGAACCACCAGAGTCCTTCATAGGAGCCCCTCCCAAAGGTCGTTTAGACGGCGGCTCCACCACAATCGGCGGAGACACCGATTTCGGCCGAACCAGAATGGGTTTGGCCGGTTCTGCAGGAGGGGGAACCGATTTGACCGGTTCCAAAGGAGTCGGCTTCGGCCTAGGAGGCAAAAGGCAAGTAATGGCCGGAGTAAAAACAATGGCAGGCTTATGTCCAGACAGAATCAGCTGCTGCCACATTAAATCCTCGTAGCATCGACCAAGTTTCCACCGAAGACTCTTCTCATCCAAGGAGGACAAGGATGACCGATGGCATCACCTCTTTCTGGTGCACTTAATCACCTTCCACGGCCTGTTGGTCAAGTGGGTCCTAGATCACGACCTCTATCAGACTGGCCAATTCAGTTGCTTGGGAGACACAGGGAAAACCAGTGATTTATCTGGGTCAGGGACCGGTTCCTCAATGGGATTCCCAGCTGGCTGGGTCTCCTCATAAGGAAGAGGCAGGACCGGAGTCCTAGTCAAAGAGCTGTCAGCCTCATCTAGCAACAATGGGTTGATGGGAATCGAGAATGATCCCAACCTCGTCGATAGAGACCTCAGTTGACTCGCCAGATGACAGGGCAGAGAAGCCAGCAGCAGAGGAAGCAATTTCGACCCAAGTAGATACTGCCGGCTCCTGGGACCAAGATCGCTCATGATCTCAAAAGAGTCGCCGCAAAGACGAAGAGTTTTTCAGATCCTTTTCCTTCCTACGGGACCAGGAGGAATGCGAATCCGTAGGTCCTTCGCCCTTAGTGGGGAGGAATTGGCACAGCTCCCGGAAGGAGCCCAAAAACATGGTGCCCAGGTTGAGGGGAACAAAAATCAACCAAGAGGATAACTGCAGCCCACGTCGCTTCTTCTTTGAAAGCCTGCATCTGTTCCAGTTGCTCAGCGGACCTGGCCACCGCGGAGACCGCCCACCGGGCATCTTTGGATTTCACCAGAGGATTCAGTTTCTCGGACCTGCCCAACTTAAGGCATACAAGACAATCGTCAAGGACGTTTGGATGAAATGCAAGGCACAGCTTGCAAGTCTAGGTGTCATGGCCGACAACTAGGCAGTATACACACGCAGTATGCAAATTGGTGCGCAACATTTTTTGGCCGCACAGGCACCAGCGAAATCCAAGGGAAGATTTATCTTCCATGACCAAGTAACAAATATCACAGTCGCTAGCTTGAACGAGACAAATTTTCAGAATAACCGAAGGGTTTGAAGCCAGGGCCTACAAAAAGCATTAGCAAAGAGAAGGCAACCTGAATCTTCCAGCGGAAAGGAAGATCTGGCATCATGGGGTGAAGCCAGCTTGAAGATCTTCCAGCAAGATTTAAAGGGGAAATGGATACGCCAAAAAGTGTGGATAAGAACAACATATCCACATCTCTAGAAACAGTTTCCAGGCAAATATAATTTATAATGAAGATGGGAATGGCCTGAAATTTAACAGACTGTTTGTTCAGGCTGCCCTTGCTCTATAGGAGCTTCAAAGAATGTTCCTAGTCTTGGGTCGTCTTTTGTGTGACTAACACATATCATCATGTAGTAAAGGAATATGAAGGACAAGCTCCACTCTCCAAAAGTTTATAAATACAACAATTTTTATTTTTCATGTTTCATAGACTTCACGGGGCTACGTTTCGTGGTTTGAACCACTTCCTCAAGCGCAGTGTTATCTTCGCTATTTAGATTTTTAAATGGCCCGAAATTCAAAAATTATTTGGAATGTTGAGCAACTGAGTTCTTCTGATGCAAAGTATGAGTTTTGTGCTGGTTGCTGGACCCCCTATTCAGAGTAGTCTGGAGCTGTACTCGAGACTCATGTGGTCAATACTGAAAAGAGTAAGACCTTTTAAAGAAAGAAATGACTGTACTGAGGCCAACACTCTGGGGAATATAACTCTTTGGAGTGAGGCCATTATTGTTGGAGACAGGCCTCTCTGGGGGTTACAATACACTCCATGAAATTTGTTACGTTTCTGATTTGGTTTATTTTTCCATCCCCCTTTAAAGGAAAGCACCGGAAAAGACACAGTTTTCTTCAGACACTACATGAACTCAATTAGTGCTATCAGACCGTGACAACTTTTTTTTTTAATGATTTAAAACAGCTACCCATAATGTCCATTTCCTGTTGCTGGCAGCCAGTGCCAGCCACTATTCTCATCAGCAGCAGTAAGCTTCCCGAGCTCACTTTACGCTAATATGCCTGGCTGACCTCTGCTATTGGTTGGCAGGACATACAGTATTAGCATAAAGTGAGCTTAGGAAGCTCACTGCTACTCATGAAATGGTGGTTGCCAGCAATAGAAAGTGAACATTGAAGGTCTCTGTTTAAATCACTAAAAAAGCAATTAGAGAGGAGTAAAAAAAAAAAAAAAAAAAACTGTCCGAAAGCACTAATCAAGCATTTTTGTGTTGCCTGGGTAAAGATGTGCCTTTTCCAGTGTTTCCCTTTAAAGCACTAGCAATATTTGATATGTCAGCAAAACATATTTTTTTTAGTAATCACATACTTCTGGCAAAACATCTCCATACACGTTTCAGTTTATTCCTGGTCTGGTTTTGATGTTCTTTAGAAGTTACCACTCTCTTGCCATGCCCAGAACGAAAGCAAACATCCTGGTGTGCTGCAATGCTCTTTAGTTTCAGAATGTGAGCAGCATTCTCATATATCCACAGTATAAATCTAGCTTTTTACAGTCAAAAATTAAATTCAATAGAAAGTTTTAAAACTGGGCTGTGGAAGCCACACTTTTGACAGAGCAATGAACTACAAAACAAGTAATAAAGTGGTATTAAAAATATCTGAAAAAAAATTAAAAAACAGACTGATGATGAACCCAAGGATGTCAGAAATTAAACATTTGCTACCTGGAAATTCTACTGACCAAAGTTCCTCATACCCTTCCATCCAGCAGCTGTAACAGTATGGGCATTCACTCTCCACTAGTGGGACGGATGTACACTCTAATGAACTGATCGACAGGTAGGTGGGTGAGACTCTTCCCTGGTAATGCCTTACTGTTCCCACATTAACACCTCAGTTGCCTATTGTCACAGTAGGAAATCTGACAAAGGCCAACCAAAACAGACCAAACTCTTCACAAAAGGCTCTCAGTAATTTCTAAGTTACCAGTATATGGGGGGTGGGGTAGAATACGAACAATACTCAAGAAACAGGACAGCCAAAAAGGAAAAGTGGGAATTGGTTGTAAGGATATGAAGAACTTTGGGAGACAAAATTCCCCAGGTAAGAAAGTTCCCATTCCCTGGCATCCCCATATCCTTCCATTTAGCAGCTGCAGCAAAATGAGATATAGCAAGCATTTGCCCCATAAACACTGACCAGCTACAACTGAGGAAAGAGATGAAAAAACAAAGCCCAAAATACTCACATCTGGCTGAGAGACACCCTTCATACTTCTGGGAAGTAACAATAATTCAAAAGGGGGAGCAGGAACTTGCCTTCCTGATTCTCAGACAAGACAAGACTTACCATTCTGAGGATCCCACTTTAACTCCTTCCAGCATGGAGTAATTGATGAGCCCAAAAAAACACTCCTGTAACCTAGCCACTTAGGGCAGGTCATGAAAGGTTTCCATACTTGGGTGCACGAACAAAAGTACACTCATTTAGATGCTGGGATGGTACCACAAGGAAAGCCAAATATCAATTTACTTCACCTACCACCTGCAGACCAACCAGTTATTCACTCCCTTCACAATCTCTCAGTCTACCTCCCCCATCCTCAAACTAGGAAACTCCCCCATCTCTGACACAACTGAGTTCGCCAACACCTTTAATAAATTTCTTCAATTCATTTGCTCTCTTCCTACTTACTCCTTCCCTCTCTTCTCTCCCTCATACCTGCCCTGGCTCTCCACAAATGCCCTCCACCTCCATCCTTCCACCATAAACCCCAGCACTGTTCTCATTCTCCTTCTCCCCAGTCTCCAGAGAGACCACTCTTGCTGCTTTACTTTCTCAGTTCCTCTACGGTGCACAGTCCAGACTATCTGAATACTAATTTTCTCCACATCCTTGAGCAGGCCATCGCTGTCCCTCTTGCCTCTTTTCAATCTTTCTTTCCAACTTGGATCCATTCCCCATTCCTGGAAATCAGTTAACGTAAACCCCCTCCTCAAACGGAGTGACTCTTCTTCCCCAGGTAATTACACACAGATTCCACTCCTCTCTACCCTAGCTAAGGTGCAAGAAAAAAATGCTCTCTACCAGAAATCCACTTACCTTGACTCCCCTTCTTTCCTCTCCCCTTTTCAGTCTGACTTCTACAAACATCAATCATCTCTTCTTTTATCCGGATCACAGACTTTGTGCTGAAAAGCAGGCACCAGGGCCCGTTAACTGTGGCCTTTTTCACATATCTAGCAAAGGCATTTGATACTGTGGCCAATCCCCTTCTCTTGAGTAACGTAGGCACTTGTGGGCCTATCCAACCTGGTAGTCAGGTGTTTCGGTTCCTATCTCCTTGATCCTCTTCAGGTCGGTCCAAGTTAGTAATGACCTATCCACCGCTTGCCTATCAAGTCCTGTGTCCCCCAGGGCTCCATCCATAGCCCAATCCTCCTCTTAAACTGACCTCCCCTCCACCTGTATATGTGTGTGTGTGTGTGTATGTATATATATATATATATATATATATATACACACATATACACATACATACATATACATACACACACACACACACACACACACTTATGCTGATGACACAATTCTATTTGCTTCAAGGATTTTGGTCCCCCAAGCTGGAATCACCAACTCCAGCATAAACTTTGACAACATCCAATGCAGGGTCCACTAAAAAAAACAAACTAACAAAAAAATCTCACGTAATGCCCCCCCCCCCAAAAAAAAAAAAAAAATTTTTACATGTGGCACTAGACACAGATCAGCAAAGGCCCCCACATACACCAGTCTTCAAAATTATGCCATGGCAATCTGCTTTAACAGGAACCCCAGATCAAGTACTTAAGGGTGTGGTTGGATCAGAATCTCAGCTTTTCCACTCACACTGACACCATGCATAAGAAATTTCACCCTAGGCTTGGTGTGCTGTACTGAAGCAAATCGTGCCTTCCTCTCCCGGTCCACTGGGAGATTATTTTTAGGATGATCGCCAGTGTTTGACTATATAGATGTTGTCTACATCTCTGCCCCAAAGTCTACACTTCAAGGCTGGGGCCTTTTCATTCCTTTTGACCCTACTGCCTCTAGAGCTCAATCCCACACCCATCACTGCTCTTGATATACCAATCTCTTTTTCCCCTCCCTTAAAGTCTGGGGTGTCTCAGTATTCTTCCTTCACGTCCATGTACTGGCTTGCCAATATTTCCAATTGCCCATCCTCTCTTCTTAAATCTGCCACATCCTACTCTTCTTTCTCTGCTCATTCCTTTCATATCACTCACAGTATATCAGTAGCAGGCCAGTCTGCTTTCTCTATCCATCTTCCAACACTGTGGAACAGCCTCCCTCTCCCCATCCATCTCTCCCCCTCCCTACACACTCACCGATGCACTTCACGAAGACTGCGCCTGCAGCTATTCTTCTTCCTAGTCTTGAGCTATAAACCCTTGCACTATTATACTTATTTTACCACTTACTCTACTGCACAGATTACTACTCAGTGTAGTCTCATTTGAATTTTATGCCACCACGATTCTGTACCAATATCTGGTAGCACACTCCTTTAGCTCTTACCCTGGCTACCCCACAACTAACGTACTTGTCCAATTTTTTACATTTTTCTCCCCACTAGAATTCATTACAGGGTGAGAAATTCCTATACCTTGGGTACCCCAGGGCAGGCACTTTTGCCACAGTACACCTACTGGAGTTCAGTGCCTGCCCTGTGGGGCACCTAAGGCACTGGACAAAATCCCTTAGTTTTATGTGGATATGGGGGTGGCGCGCAGCCGTTTTGTGCGGGTGTGCAGCTGCCCCCCCCCCCCACTCACCAGCAGTCAGCGAGTGTCACTGAGGGGATTACTGGAGAAGAGCAACGCACAAGCGTAATCTTTTTTCCTTGGGCGGGTGGAGGAGCATTGAGCCAGCTGGTCACAAGTTAAGCCTTTCCACAGACAAGCTGACTCGAGGGGAAGAATGGAATGTGATGGTCCTCCTCTCCTTGAGTGGCACACAGCCAGCTTCTCAGGATGATCGTTGGCGGAGGCGGGCTGCAGGAGACTGAAACACCATATCGGGGACAGTCTTTGCACAGTTCGCCCTCACACAGTGTGTCTTATGGGATCCTGTAAAGCGCGCCACTCTAACACTGTATGTTAGAGAAAAATCATGAGTGGCACGCTTTGTTTGCGATCGCGTTTCTACGATCAACCCCCTACAGCTACTATTCAGAAAAAAACTATTTTAAGAGCTATTCTAAAAAGTCAGTCTACTCAGTCAAGCGATGCATCAAACTTAATCAGACAGACTGATGAGTTCGGAGGTCGAGGGGAGCACGAAGGAACAGACTATCAGGAGTAGGAGAAAATAAAAAATAAATAAAAGCTCTTTTAAGAGCTGTAAGTAACAGCAGCTACTGAGCTCAGCTAAGCCTATTATTAAATTGAAGCAGCCAAGCAGGGCTCAAATTAAACAACAAGTGCCTGCCCTGCTGCTAGTGATGGGGGAAGGGAGAGTTAAGACCAGGATGGCAGAGAACCGAAGATCAGTAAGTGAGCAAATCAGCAGCCTGCGACAGAAACTGCTGCTGCAGCTGCTTGTGTATATAATAAATATTTAAAAAAAAAAAACGTCAAGTGAAGTAGAACAGCAGACTGCAAGGAGGACATAGTCAGAGCCTAGGCTATAGGCTGGTGTGTGTGTGTGTGTGTGTATGTGTGTGTGCGCTTCTGTAGTACCTACTGTCTAATTGCAGCTGCAAAGAGGGTAAAAAAACCAAAAGTAAAAACATAAATCCTCCTTCCAATCCTTAAATTCAGAGTGAGTGTGTGTGTGTGTGTGTGTGTGTGTGTGTGTGTGTGTGTGTGTGAGTGAGATAATAAAAAAGCTGTTTATCTACTGTGAGCAACTAAACTAAGCCCTGCCTCAGTCAAACATTTAAATTAAGACCTTTGGTGACACTGAGGGAGTCAGCTTGATTGTGGTACTGTTAAGAACAGAGGAAGGGGTTTAGATACCTAAAAAACTAATTAAAAAGCTTTATATAAAAGCAAATCACTTTAGCCTAGCCCACCCTACCTAGAATCTAATCCTGTCAGTGTGCAACCCTGTTGCTTTTGAAAAAGCAACTCTTGTGGAATTTTTGCACTACCTAACCTAGAAATATAAAAAAGCTCATTGAAGCCATAACGAGGTACTGTCTGTGCCTGTGTTTTTCAGTACCACCTTAAATCCTATCTAACTAAAAACTCTCAGAGACAAGATCTTTAGTTTTGAATTTGGACTACCTAAACTACAAATTAAAATGATTTGTCACAATGATGTGTTGTGGAACTTGTGGGTCTGATTGTCCTCCTGCCTTCTTAAGGACTAGTGAGAGGGGCCTACTGATTTGTTCTCTTGAGGACTGAAGGAGGGCACCACACAGGGTGGTGGCTAGGCAAGACAGGAGGAGGAAAAAAATTACAAAGCCCTGCGGCCTGCCACTTTCTGTGTTGAATCTGTGGGGTGACTGGACTGAAGGATTATCTCCTCTTAAAAATAAATTACACTTTGTCTTATCACCTTTGTGTGTTGAGGACAAGTGGATGGTATCCGTCCTCTCTTGTTAAGACCTACTGAGGTCCATCTGAGGGCACTAGCCAGGGAGTGGGGCTAGACAGAAGGGAAAAATAAAAACCCTTTCTTTGGGACTGCTGTATTTACTAGTCTACACCACTGCATACTGATTTGTCCTCTTAAGCTAGTTGTCAAAGTTACAGTCGGTGCTTGTTGTGTGTTGTGTCATGCACAGGTGGTGGCACTGAAATAAATCACACAAAGACAGTTTACTTTCTTTATATATTCAGTTTATTATTTATAAGCTGACAAACCATTCAACTTTTTACTAGCCTGCCTGACTGCCTGTTATTAAGCAGCGAGCGTTACTTTATTAATAAAGTCAGGTAGTTACTCACAGTACAAAGCACTAAATATACAACTTAGGTGGCAAAATGGGTGGCATGTAAAAAGTTTCCTGGGCATGTACTTGTTCCGCTTACATGCCCCAGCAGGCATGTACTTTTTTTTTTTTTTTTTAAACAAATTTCATGCCCCGATTCATTACATATACTGTAATTTTATTCTTGATGTACGTAAACCTGTTGTCACTTTGTTAATGTTTCATATCTTGCTATATATTCTCTCCTCAGAGTCACACCTGGAAAAGATCCCCGGCTCGCTGCGCAGTCACCAAATCTTTTTTTTTTTTTTGCAGTCACTTTATATGCCTGTTGCTCTGGCCCTATCTTTGGAGGGAGCCCCCAGTCCCATCCCCCGATGTCCACCAGCCGACACCAACCAGTGCTCCCCAAACCCTGAAGACCGGACCCAGGGTGACTAGCACCATGGTTATTTGGGGGCGGGACCTGCAAAGCACCCTCCATCATCTGCTGAAGCAATCCTTTTCTTCCTCCGGTTTACTTCCCTCAGAGGCTGAGCATGCAATGATGCCAGCAGCAACAGCATGCATGCTCCGCCAGGCTTCTGTCCCATCTCTGCCCACATCGGGAGCATCAGCATGCCACCCACAGCCTCCCGGCCAGGCATTCGCCGACCACTGAAGTCCACCTCCCCGGAAAAAGAGAGCAGCTCCTGGGACACTCGAATCCTTCTCCTCCCCCACTGATCCCCAGCAACCCACACTCAATCCCAAACACAGGTTACCAGCATGGCACGAGGTGTGGCATCCAGCGCCTCAATCCTCAGCATCACCGGGCCGGCTCATTCACCAAATCTTAAATAAACAAACAATCACTAGACCACACAGTCAAAAGCCCAAAAATGAGTGGCTCTATGATCTGGTTATTCTCTCCCCCACAAAACAAGAAAAAAAAAGATGTTTCCCACTATACCGGATTAATCCGCCATTTATTTTGGACAAAACAGACATGGCATTTCGTGAGTTTACGAACATACAAAATTTGCCAGCAGATAAAGGCCTAGAGGTCTATCAAGTCTGCTCAAATGTGCAGCTAGCACCCCTTATTCTGCAGCTGCCCCTCCCTTCCACCCTTCCTCTTCATTAACCCACCCCCTTGTCCTGTCCCATCCTAGTTTGAAGCAGTCCACTGTTCTACTACATACCACTTCAGCAGGTAACTCATTCCACCCAGCCACCACCCTCTCTGTAAAAAAGTGTCTCCTCATCTCCCTCCTGAACTTTCCTCGCTCCAGTCTCATATCATGGCCCCTGGTGTCCCTCCCCTTCCTTACTTTGAACAGCCCCTCTGTACCCGTCTTGTTTATTCCTTTCATGTATTTAAAGGTTTCAATCATGTCACCCCTGTCTCTCCTCTCCTCCAGTGAGTACATGTTCAACTCCTTCAACCTCCTCTCGTGTGATAAGTCCCCCAGCCCCTTGATCATCTTTGTCGCTCTGCGCTGCACCCCCTCCAGTAACTTAATGTCCCTCTTCAGATACGGACGCCAGTACTGCACACAGTACCCAGGTGTGGTCTAATCCAAGACCTATACAGTGGCAGAATCACCTCCTCCCTCCTCGAGGATATACCCCTTGCAATACAACCCAGCATTTTGTTGGCCTTTGCAGCTGCCTTCCTACATTGTGCCGAGTTGTTCATTGACCCTGTAATGAGCACACCCAGATCCTTCTCCTCCTCTGTCTGGGCTAGCTGCACTCCCCCTAGCTGGTAACTCCTCACTGGGTTCTTCATCCCAAAATGCAGCACCTTGCACTCTTTGGCATTAAAGCCCAGTTGCCAGGTGTCTGACCAGGTTTCAAGCTTTGCCAGATCATCCTGCAACCCCTGCCATCCCCCTAGGTCATCCACCACTGCGCCTACCTTGGTATCATCAGCAAACAGATTGATCTTGCTCTTGATGTCCCATGATATGTCTGCAATGAATATCCCAAACAACACTGGTCCCAACACCGAGCCCTGTGGAACACCGCTCGTCACTGCCCTTGGGTGTGAGAGCTCCCCACCCACCACCACCACCACCCTCTGTTGCCTTCCCTGCAGCCAGTTTCCTACCCATCTCACCAGCTTTGCACCCGCCCGTGCCTACTAACTTCCTTCCCAGCCTTCCATGTGGCACTGAGTCGAATGCCTGACTGAAGTCCAGATACAGGACATCCACTGCATGGCCCCTGTCCAGTTGCCTAGTTACCCAGTCTTAGAACTCGACCAGGTTGGTTTGGCAGGATCTGCCACGTATGAAGCCATGCTGTCTGCTGTCCCGTAGTCCTCTGGCCTCTAGGAGGGCCACCAGCCTCCTTCAGGATAGTCTCCATTAGCTACCCACGATGGATGTGAGGCTCACTGGTCTGTAGTTTCCGGTTCATCCTTGGGCCACTCTTGTGGAGGGCACCACATGAGCCATCCTCCAGTCCTGAGGTACACACCCGAATGTAGTGAGGCATTAAATAGGTCTGCCAAGCGTCCTGCAAGGACCTCTGCCAGCTCCTTCAGTACCCTGGGTGGATGCCATCTGGGCCTGCGCCTTGTCCACCCTCAGTGCCTTCAAACCCTCTCGAACTCTGCTCTCCATGATTTCCCATCTGTCACCACTTCCCCCCTCTGCCATTTCTCCCACCTTGGGTGTCACCCCCTCTTCTCTTTAGTAAATACTGAGCAGAAGTACTCATTTAGTGCTCGCCTTATGCACCTGCTTCCACCCAACCCCTCCTTCTAATCATACTATATGGTCCTTACAGCTCCTTTTCTCCTTGATGTACTTAAAGGTCCTTCTCCCCTTCTTAATGCCTTGTGCCATCCTGAGTTCACGTGGTCTTTGGCTCCCCTTACTGCCCTTGTCACCTCCTTGATTCTGTCAAGTACTCCTCCCTGTCCTCCCCTCCCTGTTTTCTTGTACTTCCTAAAGGCAGCTCTTTTCCTCCTTACCTTTTCCATGACCTCCTTGCTCAACCAGATTGGTTTCTTAGCCCTAGCCTTCTTGCTCTGGGCTTTCCAGCAGGTTTTGGTTGCCTCCACTATCCCCAGCTTTATGAGCTCCCACCTCTGGTTAGTGTCCATACTAGATTGAATTCTGGCCAGGTACCCTTTTACCACTTCCTCCATCCTCCCAAAGTTGGCCATCCTGAAGTCCAACACTATTGTGCCAGATTCCACTCCTTCCTTGCCCATATCCAGTGTGAGCCGTACTGAGTGGTGGTCACTCCCTGACAGCGGTTCCTCCACTGTAAGTTCTCTCACAAAGTCCCCATTTGCCAGCACAAGGTCAAAGGTATTCCCTAACCTGGTTGGTTCACTGACCATTTGCAGCAGGAAGCCGTCCTGGAAGGCATCCAGCAGTACCTGCTCCCTTCTGTTCCTGGCTGTTGGGGTGCTCCAGTCCACTCCTGGCATGTTGAAGTCCCCCACAATCACCACACTACCCTTCTCACAGGTCCTCCTGATCTGTCCCGCTAGTTCCCTGTCTAACTCCTCCATCTGAGATGGTGGCCTGTACACCACTCCCATTCTAAGAATCCTATTCCCGAAATCCTGGATTAGCATCCAAAGTGACTCCGTACTACCTTCCTCCCTTACACACTTCAGTCCTTCCTTCACATACAGTGCCACCCCCCCTCCTTTCCCAAGCACCCTGTCCCTACGAAATAACCTGTACCCTGGTACAGACAGGTCCCAGTCATTGTATTGGGTGGCCCATGTTTCGTGATGGCTGCAGCGTCCACCTCTCCCTCTGCCATGAGAACCTGTAACTCTGCAGTTTTCCTCCCAAGGCTCCTAGCATTAAGGTAACCACCTTCCACCCTTCCCCCCTCCCATCCTGCCCTCCTTTCTAGCATCACCAACAGTACTTGCCATTTGTCCTTTGTCACTGTTATGGGGTAAGCTCATATGGTTTCCCAACCTGTGGTCTCTGCATATCTCTTCCCAACTGCCACCCCCACTCCTAGTTTAAATTCCCAACTTTCTCTATGTACTCCTCCATCCTCTGTTTCAACACTTTCTTCCCTCCTCACTCAAGTGTAGTCTGTCCTTGGCATAGAGACTACTGTCTCCCAGGTCCCTCCCACCCCCAACAGCCCACACCCTTTAGCACACCACCAGGTTCTTAGCCATCCGTTAAATTCTCTATTCTCAGCTTTCTTGTGCTTACCTTGGCACAGGAAGTATCTGAAAAAGTTACTGATCTTCCTGCCCCCTCACATAATTGTGCTAGTTCCTCAAACCTCCTCTGGACTGTATCTACTGTCTTGTCAGCCAGGTCGTTTGTCCCAAGATGTATAATTTAAATGAGGCTTGTCCTACCCCTTCTAGCATATTTCAGAACAGACTGTCCCACCCTTTCCGCTGTCATTCCTGGCATGGCCTCCACCCAAATGCGACTATGCCTCTCCCCTTGCTACCCCACTAACTCCTCTTAGTATTGAGTCCCCAGCACTAAGATTCCCCCTCTTACTCCTGCTTGCTTCCATTCATCTCCTCTCTCATTTCCAGCTCCTCCTCTTCCTCCTGCACATTATTTCCCCCTTTACCCCTGTTGCAATTCTCCCAGCAGAACTTCCCCGCTCCAGTTTGGTCCAGGCATTTATCAATTACTCCTCTAATTTCATCATTCCCTCCTCCACCTTCTTCCTCTCTAGCAGTGCACAACTATTTTCTGAAGGCCCTTCACAAATGCCGCTCCCTCTCTCTTCATAGTAACCTGTTCTCTCCTTTCCACTCCATGACTTTTGCCACTTCTTCGCCTCCCTCACAAGTCCCTATCCTCCTTCCATTTGTCTTTTGTCTCCTGACCTGGTTTCCCCAGCAATTGTTCTTCCTGGCCTGGGCCCCTTTGTCTCCGCTTCCCTTCTTCTGACCCTCTCCTCACCACTGTTGGCTTAAATCGCCCTTCCTCATCTCCCCTTCTTCCTCCGTCCAGTACTGGGCTAAACCCACCCCCAATCTGCCTTGCCTGTCTTAGTTCCTCCTGCAGACCTCAATCTCCTCTCTAAGTTTTCTATGTGGTTGCACACTAAACATCCTCCCACACTCCAGGCAATTTTTAGAAAGATTGGTGCACCGCAGTTGTTGCAGCCTACCACCTACCAGTGCTGTCGTTGCCCACCAGCGACCCCCACCCTTCAGATGCGGATACCAAACACTCCCCAAGTCTCCCCTCTCCCTCCTCTATCAGTGCAAAACATTTTCTTTATTTCCCTTACCTCCTTTGTTGCACACATTTAGATATATTGAGCAACTGCTTTTTATATTCCTATCCCTATCCACACTCAAAAACAGACTTTAAGTAGCCATTGCACAACCTTCTTCAAACTCCTACTCCTCCTTTCCCCAATGCAATATCAATGCGAAGAAGTAATAATGAAACCTCCTAGATTTGCATTTACTTCCCTTCCACTGAGAGAGCAGTCACCTCTACACTTGCTGCTGTTCCTTTCCTGGTATGCCTCTCCAACTCCACACCTCTTACTATACCCCCAGTGTTTAGCTCCTGTCAATCAGATTTAACAGGGCATATAATCAAGAGTTGGGGGAAGGGGGGGCGAAAATTTCCAGCAACTAAAGACAACAAAGAACACGCCACCACGTTTTAAATCAACAGACCAAAAACAATTCTAAGTAAAGACAACAAAGAAAGTACAGTGTCACCAAAAGCCCACAATCCAAGTCTAAAAGAAACAGCAATTACCAGTTACTGTAAAGCATTGAATTGAATATGCTTCCTTCCCCTTCTGGCTTCTACAACATTCAAAAAATACATATATTTCTATCTCAGTTCTTTACCCTTACCAGCAAAAGATAACTACAATCACAATAATCTACCTTCTACTTATACAGATTCTATCACAGAACCAGAGCACAATGCAAAAACATCTGCTGCTTAGCAACAGGTGACAACATAGCAAGTTGATGTAGCTTTTTTAAAATAGAAAAAAAAATGTAATCTTTTAAACCAGTAGAAATCAGCAGTCCCAAAAGCACCTTGAACTACAAGAAAGAACACAGTACCATACCTCTGCCACAAAAACTAAATAGTTCTAAAACATTGGAGAAAGAAAAAAAAATCAGAGACTGCACAAAAAGATACAATGTACTATAAAGTATTAGGCAATAGTATACTCAGTTATTTAACAGAGAAAATAAAGTACCTACCAAAAAACAGACAGAATACCCACAAATGACACTTAGGTTCTCAATATCAGACACCACCAAAGGCACACACAGAAAGGGTTTAAACTATAGTATTAAAATTAACCACATCAGAGTAGAAAGATCACACTAAATAAATGTGTTGATCCTTGACTTCCAACGAATATCTACCACTCAAATTTTATATCTTCCTGGAGCCTACAGGTTGTCTTTCACAATCACCTAAATTTACATAAAACAAAACAATTTTAAACTGAAAATTATAGCAAAAAGCACTTAGCTTTGGGAGCTCTTCTCAAACACAGCCACTCAGCTCAGAGTTCTAGAATCAGTTTGCCTTTTCTGTTTTTTGTCCAGGTGTTTAGGAGAGCTTTATTTTTTTTTTTTTGCAGTGTAGTGGCCTACTTGGTGTGTTTCTTCATACTGTTTCCATAGTGTAGGGTTCATCCCAATCATTCCTGACAAACCAGACCCAGTCTATCAAGCTTGGCCCATGCTCCTCCCCTGCCCCACCAGTCACCCTAGGGGTCCCAAAGGCTCAATCCCAGGGCCCCTGCTCCTCACTACCTACATTAATGATCTACCCAACTCTCTCACTGCCAGCAACATACACATGTACGCAGATGGATGATACCATTATGTAACAGCCACCTCTACTCCCTCCCTCCACTGAGGGTCTCCTCTAACAGGACTTCACCGCAGTACAAAAATGGCTGCTGGATAACCAACTCATCATAATCAAAAGAAAATGGTGTCCATGTTGTCTGACACCAGGAACTGGCTCAGCTCTACCACCCCCACTGGCTTTACACACCCCAGAGAGGTCCTGCCTAGACTTATACCTCTGCCTCTACTTAAACCGGCACCCCAATCTCTCACTCTGTATAATGAAACTTCCTCACGTCCCTCTTGAATCCCCAAAGCCAGCTTCTACCCATGTTCTAGATTCAATATTTCTGGTGAATAATTCCTCACTGTTTATCCTGTTCATTACTTTCAGGAACCTGAAGGCCTCAATCATGTTGCCCCCCCTTGTCTGGCCTCCAGAGAGTACATGTTCAGTACCCTAAGACAATCCTGCTGGCCCTGAATCTTTTTGGTTATCCTACACTACTCAGTTTCCAGCCTGCTTTTCTTTTTCTTTATGTGGAGACTCCAGAACCGAGTGTGTCCTCACCAGTGATCTACAGAGAGATAGTACTACCCCCTTTCCTCATGATTGCCATCTGTACCAAACATACTGTTTGCCTTACTGTAGGCCTGGTTACACTGGCTAGGCTAGGGTAAACAAGGAAGTCACTTACAATGATTGCTAGGTCCTTTTCCTCAGAAATAGTGCCCTGCTTAACCCCTCCCATCCAATACTCATCTTGGGGTTCTTGTTCCCCATGTACTGTATACCATCTGGACATTTTTGGCACTGAATTTCAACTGTCAAACATTAAATCACCTCTCCAACCTGCACAAGAACTTACCGTAACGGGGGGGGGGTGCGCGGCACAGTTGAGCCTGAGCAACGATCAGCAACTCTTCAGAGCTCTGTGCAGATAATCTGGAAATCTGCCCTAATCCACCCTTTGCTGACGCCTAAATTTAATTTTGACTGCACCACTGGAAACAGCGACCCTTTTTTACCTTAAAATGGGTAATCCTAAGCGAGGCAAACCATCTGGAACCACTAGACAGTCTAGAGGGACTGGCAGAACTGACTTTGGGGTCCAAAATGCAAACTCTAATCACCTCTATCACCATACTAAATCAGAAAAATGGATGATTTTAACAGTCGGGTTCCAGTTCTCGAAACTTCAGTAGATGGTATAAAGGGAGAAATTAAACAAATTTGTAAGCAAGCTGATGCATCCACCGGGGCAACGGCTTAAATGGTGAAGGAACTGCAACATGTTCGAGGAAGGCTAGAGGCACTTAAAAACGTTTCTCGGGCCATAAATATTCGAATAACTGGATTGCCGGAGGGCCTGGAAGGGGATCACCCCACTACGAACATTCAGGAATGGCTAACAGAAAAACTACTTCCAGAGGGAACACAGGACGACTTGGGTATTCAAAAAAAAAAAAAACTACTGGGTGACTCCACGTGGAAGAGCAGCAAACAACAAAGAACCACGCACTCTGATGCTTGTAACTTCAAGCACTGGAGCCAGGGATAAGATCCTTTGATTTGCACGCAGGTTAGTCTCACTGATGCAGGATGAAAACCCTGTGCATCTGTTTCCCCGACATTAGCTAAACTACACGGCAGAGGAGCAAAGAGTTCGAGGGAGTAAGGAGAGTGCTTAGAGATCTCCACATTCCACATACAATTATATTTCCAGCGCGGCTCGATCGCTTACCAAAATAAAACTTACATCTTCTCGGATCCGACAGAAGCCGGCAGGTGGGCAGAATGCAGAACAGTGGAATCGAGAGCAGAACCAGAGGTCTCAGAGGATGAGGAAGTTCCAAAAATATCGGTTCCCTGAGGAGGGGAAAAGGTGTCTTTCTTTATATTTAGACTGTAAATATATAAATGCCACAGTATGGGATACCAAAGTTAACAGTTGTTAAGTCTCATGTGTTTGATATAATAGATAAAAAAAGATGGTATCTCAATTGTAGTGGCAAATCGGTCTCTATGTTACTACAGATCTACTTTTTTCTCTCTCATTTTCAAATACTTGTTAAAATATATAGCTTTTAATGGAATCCTGGGGGAGGTGGGGTAGCAGATTTCAAATGTTATATATAATGAGGGATTGTTGGTTACTCATTACTAGATTTTATTTTTTATTAAGCATTTGTACATGGCTACAATAGTCCCATAAGGCATAGAGAACCTCCCTCAGTTCCAAGACACTGATGTGGAGGCGGGCCTCCACTGAGGTCCAAGATCCTTGCAATTTGACGTGTAGAAGACAAACACCCCAACCTGTCAAGGAAGAGTCTGTAGTCAGAATGAGACAGGAGGTTGGAACGGCATGCCTCACATGAGATTGCCCCCCTGTCTTCCACCACTGCAGGGCTCAAAGAGCCAGGGAAGACATCAGGACCAGGGCATCGAAACTGCCCCGGTTCTGGTCTCACTGGACTTGAGGGACCCCTGCAGGACCCTCATAGGTAAGCTGGTATTGGGGATGATCGGTATTGTGGACACCAGATGTCCCAGGAGGCAGAGAGTCTCCTGCGGAGACCAATCTGCCAGACTCTAAGCTTCATACCAAAGCAATCAGGGCGTCTGCCAGAGCTATGGGCATATATGCCTTTCCCATGTGGTCTAGTACGGCTCCAATGTATTGGAGGTGTTGAGTAGGGTCCATTTTGGACTTTGGATAGTTTACCGCAATCCCTACTTGGGTGAACAACTGTACGGTTCGAGAAAGCGTGAGACATCTGGTGGCTGGAGAATGCTTTCAGGAGCCATTTGTCTAGGTAGGGAAAGACAAAGATGCCATCCCTGCAGAAGGCCGCATTTTGTAAACACCCTCAGGCTGAGGAAAGTCCGAAAGGGAGGGCCCAGAACCGGTAATGATGACCCTAGAACATGAAATGGAGAAACTGTCTGTGCACCAGATGCATCACGATATGGAGGTATGCATCCTTCATAACATTTCCCTACTAAATTCCCTACTGTAGAACATCCCTTGGAAAAAGATCCTTCCACTACCGGGCCCCTCTATGGCTGAACAGCCTACCGCACCCCATCTCCTTGACCCACAGCCTCAACTTATTTAAGTCAGGTCTTAAAACCCTACTCCCTGACTCAACAAGCTATGACTGTAATTAACCCCACACTCTCTTTTTAATCTCCCCAACCCTGAACCCCTTTCCAGTGACAACTGTTACGCAGGAGCCCACTCTATCTCTGCTATTATCATGTTACAACTGATTAGTTTGTTGCTAGCCTCCCTCCTATGCACCCCTACGTTCCATATCCCCCTGTCCAGTTATTTGACTCTGGGTCCCTCAAGATCCTACGAAACTGCATCCTGTACGATATCTGACCCGGGACATTCTGTATGCTCCCAACTGATGTAACCATCTAAATAAGATTAAGCTAGGACTGCATAACCTTGTACTGTTACTTGAGTACTGTATGTGTATTTTTATTTTTTCGAGCTTTACTCTTTTTTTTTTTTTTTACTTTGATCTGACGTGGAGCCTCTGCAAAAGTCTATGACTCAAAAGATTGTAAGTCTGATTCTATTCAATAAACAATAAAATATCCAGAGAGCAGAGCCAATTTCCTGTGTTCAGCAAATGCAGAAGTGACGGAAGAGACCATGAGGAACTTTTGCTAAGAGATACAGAGATTGAGACACCTCAAATCCAAAATGGGGCATAAATCCCCCATCCATTTGGGAACCAGGAAAAAGTGGGAGTAAAATCCCACACCCTTCTGAAGGGGAACTGGTTTGATGGCCTGTTCTGAAAGCAAGGCATTGATATCCTGCTCCGGTGGGTATTGAGAGACCCTGAGTGGTGAAGGAAGAGGCATCTCCATGAACTCTAGTGTGTGTACCATCTCGATCAGTTGCAGGAGCCAATGGTTGGAGGAAAAACCTTGCCACCCTTGCAGGTGCAGTGAAAGCCTGCCCCCAACAGCCGTGAGTAGGGACTCTATACCCACGACCGGAGGAAGACCTTGAGGCGGAAGACTGGCCCTGCTGGGGGACAGCAGGGACATAATGGGGTTTCTGGGCATTTCTAGGACCTGGCAACTATAACTGAGTTTCTCTCTTATTGGCAGGTTGATTGTTGGAGGAGGGATAGCTCCTATAGGGGTGACCCCTCGAGGAACCCCTGAAGGCTGTTTTGGCTTTAGGGCAGTAAAGTGTCCGCACAGACTGAAGGGGACAACCAGAGTCCTGTAAATCCTTCAAGATGTTTTGGGTCTCTAGCCGGCCCAGTAAAATAGAGGGCTGAGGTGCTGGTGCTTTACCTCTTACAACGCCGACTATCCGGGGTCGGGAGCGACCTCAAGTGTCAGTGGGTTGGCCGGGGGAAGGAGGAGGATCAAGCATCCCAAGGACTGCTCTCCTCCTCCTGCGGGAAAGGTGGGAGGGGACAACTGCTGAGCTGCTGGCTCCTAGTGGTGGCTGGGGGGCTAGCACGGGCTTAGAGGGCACAAAGTGTGGGTCGGCACCGGTCGGGAGACATGCTGCATGCAGAAGGATGCATGGCAGCATCCTTGATGCCACTGCACACTCACACCATTTGTGGGGGGGGATCACGACAAAAAGGGAGAAAACTAATCCTCCGATACATAATGTGAAGGCAGCGGATGCATTCAAGTCAGCTCCCCGAGTCCAGCCCCTAAGTCTTCCGCAGTGTGCGGGTAAGTACCCACTGTGATGCAGCCTGGGGTGGGCAGGGCATAAGGGGTCAGTGCTCTGACTGCAGCGGTGCGGGCAGAGGAGTTCTCTGGATGGGGGGAGAGAGACCATAGGTACACACCCCCAGCCGAGGAGGTATAAAAAAAATTAAAATTAAAATATAAATAAAGACTTCCGGTGAGGTCACGGAGCGCTATCAAGCCTAACCCGTGAGGCTCCCGACTCAGCCGACTAAACAAATCCTAAATTATCGTTTTGAAAGATAAAAATGTCCAAAAACTCAGGCGGGGCACCACAGTCTACTAACAAAGGTAAAAATCGCCTGGAACAGAGAGCGAACATTAAGGATGCCAGCAGATTGAAAGTGGGCCCACTCAGTAGACCATCTTCCCCAGCGGATTTGCAGAATACAGATTACGACAGACGCAGAAAACGAGCAACTTTCACGGACCAGATTTGAGAGATTACTCCATGAAATAACTGAGTCAAGGAGGGAGAACAAGCAAGAATTCAAGGCAATGCAAACACAACTCGCTACCTTAGAGAAACGTATTGGGCAGATGGAAGATACAGGGATTTATATAACTCTAAAAATTGATTAGCGTTTTGCTCATAAAAGTGCTAAATCTTTGTGAAAATGCATAGCTCTTGCCTCACTGTGTTAAACAAACATAGCACTTCTAGAAAATCTATATAAATACTTTCTGTACAGTTAGTATAGTCCCAAGAAAAAAACTGCTAATCATATTATTTAAAACCCTGAAGATAGAATCTCTGAAACAGAGGACTCTACAGTTCAGCTAGCCCAAATTGTGCAGGATCTCGTTCAACAAGCTGATCACTTGCAGGCTAAGTGTTTGGATCTGGAGGGTTGCTCCCGAGACAACTTGCGTTTATATGGGCTCCCAGAAGATACAGAAACGGCCCCAATGGCGTTGTTCCTAGAAAGCATGTTAAAAGATATTCTCGATCTCCCACAAACCCTGAATTTTCATATAGAGAGAGCTCATAGATCCCTACAAAAGAAACCTTCGGACCCAGAGGCTCGCCCACGTTCAATTGTGTTTAAAATGAACTCCTACAGTGTCAAAGAGGAAATATTGAAACGGGCATGGAGTAAAAAAGAACTTAAATACTTAACGCACAGGATCTATTTAGATCATGACTAGCCACAGGAGGTACAAATTCAGAGAATTAAATATCAACCCATCCTGCGAGCCCTGAGAGAGAAGGCAATAAGATTCCACATACCTTATCCTTCAAGGCTTAGAATATTCTGGGAAGAGGGAGCGAGGATATATTCCACTGTTGAGGAAGCACTGCGAGAGCGAAATATTACAGTGAAGGAACCTGGGAACGTGGAAAACATGAATCGCGGACCATTTAAACAACGCCCCAGTGTCAGGAAGTTAGTGGGAAGCAAAACAGGATCGCAAACAGACATGCTGCGCAGCATCCAGAAGATTCTTCAGGCAAGGACTATACCGAATGACTCTTCAACCTGCAACAGCGACAGAAAGGAGGAAAGAAGATGGATAGAGGTTCAGTGCTAGAATCCTTTTTCTTTAACTCAACCGAAAACACAGGGAGTGCCGAAATTGTCTGTCAAGTATACGACCAGGTACTGGGTAGGGGGTGGGTATTACTGCTGGACACTATCAGACTGGGAAAGATTTCATCTGCTTTGGCGATTAAGTCAAACCAATAATAAAATCATTATATAGAAGTAAATTTACTGAAAATACCTCCCTATACCTGACTAAGTTTTGCCTTGAAACCTCCTTCATTTGCTTTGGACAACAGGACTATAAAAAAAGAACCAACCCAGGAGGTTAACAGGTCATCCCTATGGTACCTAAGGACATGTATTAGTAATTACTGAAGTGACTATAGGTGGAATTTTGTATCCTAGGTCAAGAAAGGGCAGATAGCGGTTAAGTGTATAGTTACTTTAATTCTATATTTTTCCAGGTTGCACATCTTGACAAGATGGAAGTGTTTCCTAGGGTCAGCTGGGATCGGGTGCAATTAGAGGATTGTAGCCCATATAGTTACTACTCTAATTTGAGTCTTAGGATACTCTGACTCTCGAGAAGGACCCCCGGAAACGGAGGTTAAATACTCCTTCTCGTTCTCCTATAGCATCAGGAGAACAAAGGGGCTAGTAAAATTACTTAGCCCCCTGCCTTGCAAGCAAATAGTTGATCATTAGAGTTGAAAACTTAGTAAAAGTTTTGAGTTATGTTGAAAAGTTGTTTAAATTTTGGCTTAGCAGAGCGATTGGCTGTTAAAAATGTTTTAAATCTCTGGTTTGGTAATGTCAGTACTGGGTACGGGGGGGCCACCATGGAGGGGAAGAGGTGGCCACGTAGAGCCCCTGATTAAAATGGAAGTAATGGATCCCCCTTAAGATGGCTCAGTCGTATATAATGAGCACATACAATGTGCATGGTATTACTAACCCAGTCAAGAGAAGTAAAATTCTCCAATTAATGAGAAAGACAAGCAGTTAATATTTTATTACTTCAAGAAACGCACCTTACCCAAAGTGAACATAAAAAGTTTGAAAGGCTGGGCTTTTCCCAAGTGGTGGCTTCCTCGTACAAGGGAGGTAGAAGGCGGGGGACCGCTATAATGATAAAGTAAGGAACCCCGTTTGAACTTAAGAATACAATTATAGATAAAGAAGGTCGTTACGTACTGGGGAAGGGCCTCTTAGAAGGCCAAATGATTACATTAGTTTCGATCTATATGCCTCCAGCAACGGAGTACTCGGTTTATAGTGGCCTTTTTACGCAAATAGTAGCCTGGGCTGAGGGCACAGTGATCTGCGGGGGGGATTTAACTTGGACCTTCGAGGAGAGTGGGTAAGAAAGGTTATGCAAAGGGGCGAGTAAATAAAACGACTGGAGAGGTTCGGAAACTACTGCAGGAAATGGGGTATGAAGATGCCTGAAAGTTTTTCCATGGCTCAGGGACCAGACACTCTTTACTCACAGGCCCACGATTCTTACTCCTGCCTTGATTATATATTAACACAAAGAGAGCAGTTAAGCTTTATCCAACGGATTTGGCAGGGAGATTTTACTTTGTCAGATCATGCGCCTTTGTTTTGTAAATTGAACACCCAGGGTGTTCGTAAGAAAACATTCTGGAGACTTAATATATCCCTACTTAGAGGCAAGGAGACACAGGAGGCTATTGAGGAAACTATTACCCAGGCACTCGCTGATAATTCCACACAAGAAACCAATATTTCTATAATCTGGGATACAATAAAAGCGGTGGTCAGAGGGAAATTTATAGCAATTTCCTCATATCAGAAGAAATAAAGAGAGGCAGGAAGACTCGCATTGGAAACCAGGATTGCGGCCCTAGAGGAAATGCAGAGGGTTAAACACTGCAAATCAAGGTCGCGAGAACTTGCATCTCTTAAAAAACAATTAAATGCCATACTAGATTATGCCATAGAGCAAAAGCTGACATTCCTCTGGCATAAATATTATGATGGTGGCCCTAGATTTACGAAAATGATTGCTGGCCAATTACGTAGCCGGAAGGCTAAATCAACTGTATCAAAAATAAAGCACCCAGTTTCCAATGCTCTAGCTACTAGCACTCAAACAATTTGGAGGCCTTTCATCACTATTACTCAACGCTCTACCCCGAAGGGAACACCCCCCTCAGAGGAGGGAATCCAGCAGTTTCTGACCTCTTTAGATTTGCCAGCTTTGTCACAGAAGCAAAGTGAAATGCTGACAAACCCCGTTGCTAATGAGGAGTTGACAACGGTGATTGGAAGTCTGAAAACAGGAAAATGTCCTGGCTCAGACGGTTTACCAAGGGAGTTCTATAAGGCTTTTGCTAATACACTAGTGCCCATCTTAAGCTGGGTTTTCTCCTATGTCTCAACACGGGATGGACAAGTGCCTCCCTCCTGGGATGAGGCAATAATTTCGGTAATACCAAAATTGGGAAAAGACCCTATGTGTTGTTCATCCTATCATCCAATATCTATATTAAATACGGATTATAAGATATTTGCCTCTATATTAGCAAAGCGACTGGTTCAGCATGCCCCAACCGCAATAGGCTTGGACCAATGTGGTTTCATCCCAGGGCGCCAGGCCCAAGACAATGTTAGGCGCACGGTTTATATAATTGAACATATATGTGCTCACAAAATTCCAGCGGTCCTGTTGGGGTTAGATGCAGAGAAGGCCTTCAATATGGTTTCATGGAGATTTTTGAGAGGGATCCTACAAAAATTTGACTTCCCGCCCCAATATATAGACACAATATTTAAATTCTATAATAAGCCCGCTGCCTATATCAGAGTTAACGGCCATATCTCACGAAAACTCTCCCTTAATAGGGGAACAAGACAGGGATGCCCCTTTCCCCCCTTTTATTTGATTATACAGAACCCCTAGCTCAACATTTGAGGCAATCCCTAGACGTCGCAGGAATAGCAATGCCAGGGGGTGAGCAAAAGCTGGCACTCTTTGCGGACGATATTTTGCTATATTTGTCTGATCCAAGCAAGTCACTTGAGGCCCTGTTTGAGAGGATACAGGAATTTTCTAAGATATCTGGCTTTTCACTTAATATAAATAAGTCAGAGGCCTTAACATTTTATTATTACCCACCCCACCTACTGAGGAAAAGACACCCCATTAGATGGGACAATGACAGTATCACTTACTTGGGGATCCGAATTACCAAGGATTTAGATAACCTACTACTACAAAACTTTAACCCCCTAGTGGCTGATATTAAGAAGGACCTAAAGAGATGGGCGCTCCTTCCGTCATCTTTTTATACTAAGACCCTTTCTCTTAAAATCAATGCGTTACCTAGATTTTTATATTTATTTCAATGTGTCCCATGTGCGTTGTCCCCCAAGGAGCTTCCTTCATGGCAGAGACTACTAAACAAGTTCCAGTGGAACCAAAGAAGGCCGAGAATTAGTGGCCGGAAATTATTCCTTCCTAAGAAGCTGGGTGGTGTGGCCCTTCCCTCACTCCAAAAATACTGGATTGCCGCCCAGGTGCAGCTAGCGTTACTATGGGGTACTAAAGCATATCAAGCTAAATGGAAACAAATAGACCTAGCAAGGTCTCTCCCTGTACTGCTGCCAGCTTGTTTATTTTCCAAACCAGATCTTAAGAAACTAACCCACTTGGTCCCTCAAGCGACTCTCTCTATTTTAAAGGGGTAGCAACTAGGGACAAATAGTAAACAGTGGGCCCAACATTATTGGAAATATAATTGGTTCGTCCCAATTCAGGCATTTGACAATCAATGGTACAAAAACCAGATTAAAAAAGGTTTAGAGGCACCGTGGCAAATAATGCAGGGTGAAGAGACTCTGGATTTTGAACAGGCAAGGAGGATCTATGACTGGAAAGAGAAAGACAGACTATACTATTATCAAATCAAAGACTATATAGCTTCAAATATTAGACATGGGGGCCGTGGTTCTATACATGAAAAAGATATAATTCCACTTAGGCACATATGGTCCTCGAACTATGGTGAGAGGGCAATATCCAAAATATATAAGGCCCTTACAATGCAAACATCTCAAGTAATTATACCCCTGCAAGCTAGATGGGAGATGGAATTACAACCACCACTATCCTCCAAAGATTGGGTGGAAATATGGAGAGGATCGTGGTAGACTACATCCTCCCCCATCTGGAGGGAATTCGTCTGAAGGGTGAGTGTAAGATTTTTTCTGGTTCCCACCGTCCTTGCCCAGAGGGTCCCTGGTCGAACCTCGCAATGTTGGAGAGGGTGTGGTGAGGCTGGGCCCACCTACATACATATTTTCCTTAAATGTCCTAAGTTAGCGACCTTTTGGGAATCAGTATTGGAACACATTAAAGCAATCCTGGGCATACAGATTACACCTAAAGACCATAATTTGATCTTGGGACTCCCGTCAAAAGAGATCAGGGATAAAGCAAAGGTATATCTATGGTCTATTATGCTGGCCTCAGGCTATAAAGCCATTACTAAAAAGTGGCTCAGGCCACCCCGGACACAAGACTGGAAATCCTTAATAAATATCCAACACAATGAGCAAATCTCACTGGCTCTTCAAGAAGGCGAGGCCTATATGGCAAGATGGGCACGGCGGGAACTATACCAAAATGCTTTGCCGGAGGACAGAGAGGAGTCAAGCTAATGAGGCATATTAAATTGGAGGGAAATTATAACTGGGGAAGGATGGGTACTGGGGATTCTTGTAATAGAAATGGGATAGGAGTCTTCTAGAATTCCTATTAAGTTGAGGGACTAATTTAAATAAGATATGGTTGTGGGGATAGAAATTGATACAATAGTGGTCGCAGGATATGAAGATAAAATGGTGTAACAGTCGTTCTGCATAGACAAGCCACATATTGTTATGCTGTTAATGTTTTAAATTGGTTTCAATGAAAGACTTAAGTGATGACAGTCTAACTACTGTATACTTGTATGTATTAAAGCTGTGATATCAAATAAAAGAAGTATAAATAAAATGAAGGAAGAGGTCTTGGGTCTGTGGACCGCACAGCTGAACTCCTTTAAAAGGGAGCATTCAAGATTGATTTCTGAACATCTTACAAAAATCCAGACACCCTGAGGCAGGCGTGCCGTCTGAGACATACACCAACAGAGGATGTACAAGCCATAATATCCACAGCATAAGTGGACCTTAGCAGGTGGAGGCATACCACCACCGCAGTAAACAGTTTCATTGTCATCTCCTCCTGGACAGAACCTGCTGGGAGGGACTGGACTGTCACCCGGGAGGCCTTTGGAATCTCCTCCTGATATTTCAGGAGGTGTCCCATATAACAGAGTACATGAACATATGAACATACGAATCTGCCAGCAGAAACAGACCACCTGGTCTATCAATGTCTGCCTGAGTGTGCAGCTAGCACCCTAGATTGCAGCTGCCCCAACCCCCTCCCCATCTGTCATTCCCATGATGGCCTCAGCCCCCCTCCACCCAGACCCTCCCCTCTCGCTTTGTCCCACTCCCTCTAAAAACTTCCTACTGTCTTGCATGATGCCACCCCTCTAGTAGAGCATTCCATTTAGACACCACTCTCTCCATGAAGTAGTGCCTCATCTCCTTCCTAAATCTTCCTTCCTCCAATCTTAGTCCATGCTCCGTGTCCCTACCCCTCCTCAGTTTAAACACCCCTTCAGTGCTAGCTTTGTTTATCCCCCTCATATACTTTAACATTTCAAACATATCCCTTCTCTCCTCCAGTGTGTACATATTCAGCTCATTCAGTCTGTTTTCATAGGCCTTACTCTCCATACCCTGTAATATTTTTGTTGCCCTCCATTGCACACCTTCCAGTAAATGAATATCTCTCTTCAGATACGGCCACCGGTACAGCACACAAAACGCCAAGTGCGGCCTGTCCAAAGATCTGTAGAGGGGCAGGATTACCTCTCTATGCCTGGACGAGAAACCCCTTGCAATACAGCCCAGCATCCTGTTTGCCTTAGCTGCTGCTTTCCTGCATTGGGCAGAGATGTTCATGCTACCTGTTACCAACACCACTAGGTCCTTCTCTTCCTCAGTAATCCCCAGCCTCATCCTTTCCAACCAATAGTCCCCCCATGGGTTCTTTGCCCCAAAGTGCATAAATACAGGTTACTCACCTGTAACAGAAGTTCTAGAAGTGGTATGTGTTATTCATCCACACTTTGTGGCAGGTTCCTTGCCACTTTAAAGGTTGCGGAGGTCTTCAGGCTGCCTCCTCCACCCACCCGGTGGTAAAACCCTTGGCTCCACCCCATGCTGCCAGATTTAGCCCGCTGGAAGCCAGGTTGTGCGAAGCCAGGGAGGTCGGGTGGGTCATGTGGATGAACAACATATACCACTCCTAGAACTCCAGTTACAGGGGAATAACCTGTATTTCTAGGGACGTGGACATGTTGTTTAATGCACACTTTGTGGCAGACTCCTAGCAGTTCTCCGGGAGGAGGGAGGCAAGGCGTGCATCCCCTACTTAGGGAATGAGGACTGGAAAACAGAGGTCCCAAAACCAGCATCTCGGCGTGACTCAAGGTCAACGTGGTAATGGGAAATGAAGGTGTGTGCCGACTTCCAGGTAGCAGCCCTGCAGATTTCCTGAATAGGGATGTCCCTAGAAGCGGCCACCGAAGCAGCGGTATGGCGGACAGAATGAGCTCTTATCCCTCTGGGAGGCTCCGTGCCTGCCAACCTACAGCAGAGATCTATGTAAGAGGTGACCCACCTGCCTATCGTCCGCTTGGCTGCAGATCTGCCAGGTGCGGCTTCAGCGTAGGTGACAAACAGCTGCTGAACCTCTCCCCGAAATTTAACCATTCACTTCTTATAATAAGAGAGCGCTCTTCTAGCGTCCAATGTATGGAGCCTATATTCAGCCTCCGAGGTGTGACTAAGGTAGAACACAGGCCGAGTCAACACCTAGTTAAGGTGAAACTCCGACACCACCTTCTAAAGGAATTTCAGGTGGGGGCGCAAGACAACCTTGTCCCTGTGGAAGACCAGATAAGGAGACTCAATGGAAAGCACCTGGAGCTCTCCCATCCTTCTGGCTGACGTGATAGCCACCAGGAAGGTAGTCTTCCATGACAGGAGAAAGATGTCACACCTTTGCATCAGTTCGAATGGCTTGCCCATGAGCTTAGCCAACACCAGCAGTAGATCCCACGGAGGTGGAGGTTCTCTCACCGGAGGGGATGTGTGATCAAGGCCTTTGAAAAAGCACCCGACCACCTTCTCCAGCGCCACCGGCTGCTTGCTGGCCCACGCCTGGTAAGCAGAGATGGCTTCTAGGTGCACCTTAGGGGTCGTCGACCAAAGTCCTAGCTGAGACAGAGACCACAGGTAGTCCAGAATGCTAGCCAAGGAACAGGAAGAAGGGTTCAACCCCTTGTCCTGACACCAAATGGAGATGCTCTTCCATTTGAAGGCATAGCATTTTCTGGTCTACTCCTTACGGGATGCCTCAACAACGTTGAGGACCTCGTTAGAAAGACCAAAGGCCTGGAACTCAAGCCGCTCAGGAACCAGGCCGTCAGGTGCAGGGATTGAAGGTCCGGATGGAGAACCTTCCCCTTGTCAGTAGAGCAGGTCTGGGAGGGCTGGAAGCTGCAACGGGAGCCTGGAGCTGAGGCTGAGGAGATCTGGGTACCAGAATTGGCGGGGCCAGTCTGGGGCTATCAGAATCACCTGCACTTTGTCCCTCTTCGCCTTGAGGAGCACTTTGTGGATCAACGGAAATGGAGGGAAGGCGTAGAAGAGGCCCGGGGTCCATGGCCTCGAGAAGGCATCCCCCTGCTGAGGGGGGCGGGCATGAAACAGCCTCAGCTTCGCATTCTCCCTGAAGGCAAAGAAGTCCACCTGAGGGTAGCCCCAACGGGAGAACAGATCTTGTACTACATCCAGCAGGAGAGACCACTCGTGAGAAGCAGCGCCTATCCGGCTGAAGGCATCCGCCAGACTGTTGGAGACTCCCACCACATGGATGGCTAGGAGATCCGCCTCCAGGATGATCATGAGAGACCAGATGTGGACAGCTTCCCTGCACAGAGGCAATGAGTGCGTCCCACCCTGACAGTTGAGAAAGTATGTGGTCATGGTGTTGTCCGTCTGGACCTGAACCACCTGACCCCAAACAAACAAACGGAGCGAAGGCGGTGAGGGCTAGCTGAACTGCTCGAAGCTCCACCAGGTTGATGTGGCATCAAGACTCCTGAGGGGACCAGACGCCATGGGCTCTGAGCTCCCCCAGATGGGCACCCCAACCCAGAGAGGTGGTCGTTAGAGTGGCCGTCGGCTCAGGGTGGACGAACGGGATACCCTCCTGCAGATGAGTTGGGATGAACCACCACTGTAGGTCATCCCTGATCTACTGGGTCAGTCACTGGCTGGTCCAGAAGACCGGAGTGCTGTGACCACTGGCTGGCCAGTCCCCATTGCAGGGGATGCATATGCCAGCGGGCCCAATGGACCACGCTGGTGCAGGCCGCCATGTGGCCCAGGAAGTCCCCGGGCAGGGCACAACTGCCCAACCAGAAATGATTGGGCAAAGGAGGAAAGGACCTCAGCCCTATCCACCAGAGCCGGGCTCTGGCTCGAAGAGAGTCGAGCTCTGCCCCGATGAACAGAATCACCTGCGATGGCATGAGTTCCAATTTGGAATCACTGATGAGGAGACCAATCTGAGAGCAGACCTGGAGAACCAGATCCCTGGACCACTCCACCTCCAACCTGGAGGGGGCTGCAATCAGCAAGTCATCCAGGTAAGGGTACACCTGGACCCCTCGGCACCGCAGGGATGCTGTCACCACTGCCATGCATTTGGTGAAGAACCTGGGAGCTGGAGAGAGGCCGAAGGGCATAGCCCGGAACTCGTAGAGAGATCCCTCTGCTCGGAAGCGGAGGAATCGCTGATGAGACTGACTGATTGGGACGTGAAAGAATGCATCCTGAAGGTCCAGAGAACAGAACCACATGCCTAGTTCCAAGGATGAAATGATCTGAGCCAGACTGACCATCCTGAAGGTGCGAGGCCTTAGGAACTTGTTCAGATCATGCAGGTAGAGAATGGAGCGCCAGCCCCCCGTCCGTTTTGGGAACAGGAAGTACCGGGACACAAACTCTGGGTCTGAAGGAGCGTCCGCCACCTCTCTGATCACCTCCTTCTGGAGGAGCAAAGCAATGTCTGTTCGACGAGCCAACCAAGAGGCTGCGGAACCCAGAGCCCCCCGTGGGGCAATGGCTCGATAGGGAGGGAACTGCTCGAATTCCAGAGGCAGACCCCTGCCGACCACTTTCAACACCAGCGGTCTGTGGTGATAGCAGACCAGGCGGAAAGGAAGTGGCGGAGCCGTCCCCCCATGGGGGGGGGGGAGAGGAGACCCGGGGAGGAGTGACGAGGTTGGGGGTGACACCCCTCAACCCGTTACTGGGCAGACTTGGAGGAAGGGCCCACTGAGGGACCTCCTAGACCCTTGCCTCCAGGCTTCCTACTAGAGGGACTGGCAGACTTGGCAAGTGTGAGCCTGCTGGCACTGATGCTGGTGTTGCTGGGCCAGACGTGCCTCGGGACGAAAGGGCTTATGCTGCTGCGGACGGCCTCTGTCCTTCTGGGCAGACGTGACAGAGTCCAAGGTGGCATTAGACTTCTCTATCCTCTGGAGGCGACCTTCCACTCCGGGCCCGAACACGTCGATGCCCTTGAAAGGAACATCTGCCAGCTTGTGCTGAGTGTCTGCCGTGAAGGTGGAGATCTGCAGCCAAGTTCTGCGGCGCATGGCTACTGCAGCCGCTACTGACCAGGCACAAGAATCAGCGATGTCCAAAGAAGTTTGGAGCTGCTATTTAGCCACTGCCTTTCCCTGATCCCACACTTGCTTGACTGTCGTCTGAAGGTCAACCGGGAGATGAGGAATCACCTCATCCAGGGAGCCCATAAGAGCGTGTGAGAAATATGCCATCAGGACAGCAGAGCTAGCCTGATGAAGGCCTAGCGAGCAAGCAGCATAAACCTTCCGCCCGGAGTAATCCAATTTTTTTAGATTCCTTATCGGGCGGCTTGTCCACGTCCCCAGAACGCTGGAAAATGCTATCGGTCACCAACCCCTCCACAGAGGGGAGCTCCAAGAAACCGGAAAGTGAACCGGTGTGGACCGCGTACTTTCGAGCCATCCTGGCCAAAGGTGCAGGACAAGATGCTGGCCGCTGGTACAGCTCCAGGGCCAGGCCAACAATGGCTTTGGCCACCGGAAAGGACTCCATAGGGGAATCCTCTTGGTCCAGTAAATCCATAAGGGGATACTTAGCCCATTTTTGAACGGGTTCAAGCTGCATCCCAGTAGATTCTGAGACGAGTCGAAGCATTCCCAAAAACGGGGATGGGCTCTCGTCCACTGACTGGCCCCCCTGCAGACTCCAGGTCAAGCAGCCTGGAGAACAGGGAGGAGTCGTCGTCAGACTGAGGAATCTGCGAACAGCTGCCGGGTGCCTGAGCCACCCTCCACCTGCCGGGGTCGATCGGGAGTGAAGGTGACTGACAACCTATGGGGCAAGCCCTGACCCAACTGAGGATCCTCGGTCGGGGCCCCAGTTTTCAGTTGTGGTGGCGTAGGTTCCACAACAATGGGTGGAGCAGCTGGTTTCGAACAACCAGCACTGGGGGCAGGTCCTCGACTACCACAAGGGGTTGTTTCGGCCATTCCGGTGACAGCCACTTAATGGCCAGAGAAGACGACAGAGTCAACTTGTTACTGATCAGTAAAAGCTGCTGCCACATCAAGTCCTCGTAGCGCCGACGCAACTTGCGCCAGAGCCTATCCTCTGAACAGGACAATGAGGACGAGCGGCAACGCCACTTTCTTTTTTTATTTTTTTTTTATTTTTATTTATAGCATTTTGTACTTAAGCATACAAATACTTACATTCTGAACAGGTATAACTGCTTGATCGTCTAGAAAGAAATGACAAAGAATAAGGACTCTATTCGGTTGGTACATCACTGAGGTGACCAAGGTTACATATTTTTCATCAATACATTAATTTTCAGTTCAGGAGCGATAGGCAGCCAATGCCCTAACTTTTCAGCTTAGAAATATTGACTGAATTTAAAAAAAAAAAAAAAAAAAAAATTTCAATCTGACCTAGAATGTCTATGTTTACATTATACAACAATATTATACAAAATCTCCATTCTAAAGCTCCCATAGACTTGGTGGGAATAAATATGAAGCTATCTTTATATCCCCAGGGATATCTGCCCTAAAACTAAATCAAGCACAACTGTCTAGTGTCCTACCTTAATCAGCAAATTTAAGCTACATCAAGACCTGTATGTGCCTTTAGTATAAATATATTAAGGCACTCAGAAAAAGAAAAGGAGTTCAAGTCTCCAGGGCTCCCTGGGAATTACTATATAGCTAAAACTAACCAGAAACTGAATAAGCATTTGTTTTACATCCGCAGGTTGTTTTTAAGAGGAAAATCTGTCTAAATCAAAAAGCAGTAAAAGAAAACCACCAAAAGAAGGTCTTTTACAGTCACAGTTCTCCAGAACAGCCAGTCTATAAAGAGGGTCCTCACTGATTAAAGTTTTAATTTACCACTAAGAGTTACATCGGAAAGTCAAGAGTCCCTCCACTATATTGGACAACTGGCCCATTAAAAGAGTCACAATATGAGGTATGGTGAAAACTACTTCTTACAGGTGGAAGAGCTTTCAGTTTCCATCCAGATCCTCGTCGTCTGAGGAGCATCTCTCTCGTTGTCTTTTGGCCACTATTTTCTCCATACAGGATCCGGATTCTTTCGGGTCCGTGAAGCGGTATTGTCTGCAGCACCCCGTGAAACAGAGTCAGGCTGGGAATGCTAAAGTAAATGAGATGCCCAATTCTCGGAGTCCATTTTTTTAACTCCGAATGCCTTTCTTCGCATGTATGTAGCATATGCGACATCTGGAAAGAACAGAATACGAGCCTCTTGGACATATATGGGACCCTTATTTCTTACTGCCCCAAGCAGCATATCTCATTCTCCCGGGGAACGGAGGGTAAAAAGAACTGTACGGGGATTGTCCATGTTATTCTGAGCTCTCCTGGGGGTGATCCTGTAGGCTCTTGTTACTCGGAAATCCAAAAGTCCAGTTAAGTCTTCCACCCAGGTTTGAAGATTCCTCGGGGAGACAGAGTACCCTTACATTTGCAGCTCTAACTATATTCTCCAGCTGTTCTACTCAACTGCGTAAAGCGGCCTGTTTTTTTATGGAAGTAGCAGCTGCATCTAGGGCCTTTCCTGCTGTGGCTTCTACCGTTTTCGCAGTCTCACCCATGGCATCTAATCTATGTTCCGTGGAGAGAAATGTTTCAGTAAAACCATCCAGTTTTTGATCCATTTGTTGCACCGTTTTGGTCAATGCATTTACTGCGATCTGCACAGTTTTTAGAATAGCGCATTCAGAGTCAGAACTCGTAGCTTGCATGGGGCCTGCTGCTTCATCGGGAGGTTCTGAGCTGGAAGCACGTGGCAGGAAGAAATCGTGCTTAGCGGTTTTATTTCGACCCATCTTCATCTGGTTTTTGGTTCTCCAGATGCAGCAAGTCTTCCTCTACAGAGATATATTAGCAGCTAAATATTTTTTGTAAAAAAAAAAAAAAAAAAGTTTTTATTTGAAGTATTAAGCCTGAGATTGGGAGCTCCATTAAGTTGCTGGTTAGGCTGCTGGCTCCGCCCCTGGCGACACCGCTTTCCATGGTGCCGAGACCACCGATGTCGGCGGTACCGGCTGGACCTGGAAGAGGACCGAGACCTTCAGGGATTCCAAGGGTGGAGAAACCCGCCCATCCTTCGTGCAGGGACCTTAACCGGGGACTTCGGCACAGGAGGCACATGCAAATCCTTGTTAACAATGGGGGGGGAGACTGGTTAAGAAGGGTTGTCTGCTTCTCTAAAAATCGACAAACCATCCGACGGGTCGATAAAAATCTTGACCACGTCGACAGATGTCTCGGCCAGCTGACCTGACGGGGACATCGTTAAGCCAGAGGCCGCAGCCTCAACTGAAGTCGAGAGTAGACAGTCCGGTGAAGGGGATCTCTCCCCCTTCCACGAACGCCGATGGAGGGACTTACCTTTAGGGTCCTTCTTTCTGGACCAACCAGAATGTCCTGATGGCCCTTCTCCCATAGTGGAGAGGTACTAGCAAAGCTCCTTAAAGGAAGCAGTGTAGGAGGAGCCCAAGGAGAGCAGGATAAATGCCGCAGCCGAGGAGGAAGAAGCGGTCTGGGCTGCCTCCTCCTTGAGGGCAATCATCTGCTCCAACTGTTCCGAGAAGCCCGCCGCCGGACACCGGTCCAACGGGCCTCCTTAGACTTCACCAGCGGATACCATTTTTTGGGGCGCCCGAGAAGAAGTCTGGCAGCAAGTTCCTCCAAGACTGAAGCTGAAAAGGACTTGCACAATTCGCAAGCCTGCGAATCATGGCCAAGCCCCAGGCAGTAGACGCATGTGGAGTGAGGATCGGTCCAGGACATCTTCTGTCCACACGGGCACCAACGGAAGCCAGGAGTCAATTTGTCCATCGCAGCCGCAAGGGAAGACGAAGACCAGAGTCTTGCAAATTTTAAAATTAGTTTCAGAAATTCAAGAGGGTGGATCCAGGCCTAAAACGCAGCGCGCAAAGGAGGGAAGCTGAGCTTCCAAGCGGTAAGAAAGATCTGGAGTCATGGGGCGGAGCAGAGGGTTTACCACCCGGGTGGGTGGGAGGAGCTAGCCTGAAGACCTTCTGGCAACATTTAAAGCGGCAAGAAACCTGCCACAAACTGTGGATTGAACAACATATCCACATACCTAGAACCTCGCACTTTTTTGCATTGAATCCCATCTGACATTTCTCCAACCATACCTCCAGTTCAGTTAGGTCCCTTCATATTTGTTCCCATTCATCCTCGTCTTTCACCACTGCCCCCATTTTGGTATCAACTGCGAACAGACCAACGCTGCTCCCAACTCTGTGTGCAATATCTGAGATAAAGTGCCCAAACAGCATCGGACCCAGCACCGAGCCCTGCAGCACACCGATAATCACCGGTCTAGGTGTCGAGAGCCCACCACCCACCCATTGCAGCCCCATGATCAGTTCCTCATCCAGTTTGTCAGCTTCATCCCAAACCTGCAGCAGTCAGCTTCCCCCCTGCCTCCCATGAGGCACTGAATCGAAGGCCTTACTGAAGTCCAAGTACAGGACATCTACAACATGACCCATATCCAGCTCTCATGTTACCCAGTTGTAATATTCTATTAGATTGGTCTGACAAGACCTCCCCAAGACACACCTGTGCTGCTGCCCATCCAGGAGGTCATTACCCTTGAGGAACAACAGCAGCCTCTCCTTCAGTATCGTCTCCATAAGTTTACCCCACTATGGAAGTAAGACTGACAAGCTGATAATTTCCTGGCTCGTCCCTACGGCCACGCTTGTGTATGGGCACCACATGGGCCAACCTCCAGTCCAGAGGCACCCATCCCATGTCCAGGGAGTTGTTAAAGAGGTCTGCCAGCAGCTCGGCCAACACCTCCACCCTGGGGTGGATGCCATCAGGACCTGGTGCCTTGTCCACCCTTAATGCCCTCAGACACTCTAGTACTCTACTCCCCTTAATCATTCCATCCCTCATCTCCCACCACCACCACCCTCCCAGTCTATGGTGGTAGTCGACCATCCTTCTCCTTCATGAAAACAGAGCACAAGTATTCATTTAGTACTTCCGCTTGTTCCTCTCACTTTTCCACCCACTCCCCTTCCCACTTTATCTTCACTACATGGTCTCTGCACTTTCCTCTTTTCCCTGACATATCTATTAAATAAATAAATAAATAAATAAATAAAGGCCTTCTCCCCTCCCTTGATGCCCTGCGCTAATGTTAGCTCCCTGGAGGCCTTGGCTACTCTCACTCGTTTGGTCACCTCCTTGGACCAACTCACATAAGCCCTCCTGTCCTCTTCCTTCCTCTTTCTCCTGAACTTCTGGTACGCAACTCTCTTCGCCCTCACCCCCTCCAACATTTCTCTGTGCAGCTAGCATGGTTTCCTAGCTCTGCACTTCTTGCTCCTAGACCTGGTGCAAGCTTCTGTAGCCCAGTTTTAATAATTGCCCAATTTTGTTGTGCATCCATCTCTGGCCTCATACCCTGAAAGGAGGAACAAGGTTTCTGAGGGAAAAAAAAATGTTCCTATAGCATTCAATTTCTTCGATTCCATATCCAAGGGATAAGCACTCATGTGTTGAGGCCAAGAGGACCCATTATGTGCAGTATTGATCACCACCGAATCTGCCTGAGGTGGAGACATGAAATAGGAGTGATCCACCGGAGCTTGATAAAGTCTGTAAGACTTCCGTGTTATTGGAGGGAATCCTGAAAGATTGTTTCCAGGCAACCATGATAGGCTCGTCAAAGGAGTCTACCAAAGGGAGGACAACCAGAGTGGGGCATTCTGGCACACCCAGGTACTACACCAATTTCTTCTGAGAAGCATCCTGCTCAGTGCCCTGGAAGCCAAACGTTTTCTGGAGATGGATCATAATGTCTGAAAACGTCAAGTCATCTGGTGGAGAACAAGGAAGGTCAGGGGTAGGTTCTCGAAACAAAACAAAACGACGCGCTGCAGAGTAAGAGTGGGGTGAGGGTGAGGACTGCGTGTCCCAAACAAACACACACACACAAAAAAAAAAAAAAAAAGAAACACACACACACACACACACACCATGTGCTTCAGAGCCAGGAGGGATTCTCCATCCTCCAGGGAAGGTATTATAAATTATACCAAGACGTCCAATTTGCTGGATGCAAAATAAAGGATTTTATTCCAAAGTATTCCAGAGGGATAAATAGTGGCACAACAGTTATGTGCAAGGTCCCCAGCACTTTGCCAATTAAGGCTTCATCGTGGGATAATATTTGCATGTATTTGTCTCCTTTTATACCAAATTAATTCAAATTCAGTAACATCACATGTATCGATCAATCAGAGGTTAGATTTACAAAATAGTATAAATTATTGAGACCCAACAATGATGGAGACTCAACAATGATATGGAAAAAAGAAAACAGATTTCCAAACCCCAAATAGCATAAGCAATCTGTTTAGGTAGGTTCCCCCCGAACAGAGGAGATGGCAAAGGAGGACTGAGGGGAATTCTCATAGTCCATGTTGTCCTCATCCTCCTGGTCAGCCAGATCCAAGTCCTGCAGGAAAGGGTCCTCCACGTCCACGTCCTGGGCATACCGACCCGAGGAGACAGGAAGGAGCTGGCCACCCACTGGGCCGAAGGAAGTCTAGAGGGAGTAGAGACTGGCACTGACCACTCCCTAGGGGGGGCGATGGGTCTGGGTGAGGTCCACGATGGAATTTACCAGAGCCTGGACAGCTATCATGGCCATCTGTCCACTGGAAGTGGTTGTGGCAGACTGGGCAGAGCGTATGGGCACCACAGACGGAATAGGAGACGGCAGTGGTACCAAACAAGCATACATTGACGAGGGGTGTACACATGACCCGAGTCGACAAGGATACCAGCATTAAGCCTTGTGGGGCAAGGCCGGTCATCCATGACGAGAATGTTGATGGGCCTGTGGCCCCTGCCATCGATGACAGCATTGTCGGAATGTCAATAAACGTCGATGATGATAAAATCGTCGACGGAATGCCCTGCAGCTTTGACGATGACAGAATCATCAAGGGGCAATGAAGTAAGGCCTTCACCAACAGAATCATCAACATGCCTGAAGCCATTGTCGCCCGGACAATGGCTAGGCAGATAGGAAGGTGGGGGCAGCTTTGGCAGCTGCAGAACAACCCCAGAGCCTCTTGTTGATGGAGGAGCCATCAATGAGGGTGGAGAGGAGCCAACAATCGTCAACAGTGCTGAAGACAATGTGTAAGGGGCTACCTTCTCCATACTCACTTTTGTTGAGGAAGATGATACAGGGGTGGTAGAAACATGCTTAGTTTTAGAGGCGTGTTTCTTACCATGACCCTGTGTCAACAAGGAGGGATCTCCTGTGGAGTGGTGAGACCCTGAAGAGGATGCCGAGAGGTCGCTAAGGTGCTCCAAGAGAGATACTTTTTGCTCCATTAAATGTTCACAGAGCTGCTACAGCGGTCAGCACTGTGGCCCTGCTGAATTTATTACAGAAGGCACACTCCACAGAGTCGTGTTCAGGACCAAGGCAACCAACAAAGATTTCGTGGAGGTCCTCTTTTGCAATTCTGTGGCCAAAGAAACAACTTCAGAATAAAAGATCTGAAAATACTAGTAGTAACTGTAAAAATAAAAAACAAAATTTAAGGTGTGGGTCAACAGAACTCTACTAAAACAACTGGAAAGCAGGAACTCCAAAGGAGAACTGGTTGCATGCAGGTCATGGTTGAAAAGAACTAAGGAACGGCTGGGACCTCCCTTTTTATACCTGCCAGGTGAACACCACGTGGTGGTAGGTGGAGATCTCAGGGTCAACTGCTATTAAAGTCATCCACTGGAAATGACGCCTTCGGCTGGAATCCCACATGTTACGACCTGCTGCAAGAGAGTGCCTTGATGATCTCCCTTACCCGCTTCTCACTAACTATCCTACCACAGAGCTTAGTTTCATCTGTGACCATAAAAATCTTATCCTGAAGTGCTTCTCCTATTTTGCTGAGGAGCATATCGAAAAGGACTACTGGACCCAGGGCTAAACCCTGTGGTACCCTACAAGTGACCTCCCTCTCGCCGTATTTCACTCCATTTTATCACAAACCTCTGCCGTCTCCACTTCAACTAACTCCCCACCCATCCAACTATTACCCAGGGGGTGAAATTGGCACCCGCCCAGTAGCCAAATGCTGGCAGGTTCTGTATCGGGCTAGTAAAACTTTCCCTTAAGTAGCCATACAGGCTTGCACTGGAGAAGGTAATATTTTAATAAGTACATCAGCTGGGCCAATGAAAGAGTCTGTGGGACTAGTGGATTCTCCCAGTCACTAGTCCTCCTGGCTAGTGGCTGTAAACCTTAATTTTGACCCCTGATGTCCTTCACCACACCTACATCTTCTATCTTTTTCAGCAGCCTTCTGTGTGGCACCAAGTCAAATGCCTTACTGAAGTCAAAGTACAGCAAATCTGTTGTATGCTCTCTATCCACTGGCCCAGTTACCCAATCAAAGAATACTATTAGGTTATCTCACAAGACTTACCTGCCAGGAACCTGTGCAGTTTACTATGCTGGAGACCATTTTTCCTCCCATGTAGTCCACCAGGTCCTCTTTGACTAGTGTCTCCATCAGTTTACCCACAAGAGACGCAAGACTGGTGGGTCTGTACTTACCTGGTTGCTCCTCACTTGCCACCCTCAGTCTTTCAAAACCACACCTGACTACACTGAGCTATTAAACAGCCCTGCCAGGGGATAAGCAAAATTCTGATGCCAGTTTCCTGAGCAGCCTTGGATGCTTTCCATCTGGCCCCCGGGCATCACTGTATCTATCTTTAGGGCTTCAAAAAAAATTAAAAATTTCTGACCCTGTCACTGTTAAATACTTTCTGCCTCATTTCTGGGATTCCCTTTCAGCAGTCTTTATCCAGCTCTCTGACAAAGGCCTGCTATCCCCTCTTGTGAATATTAACCTGCCTTCTGCTCGTCCTCCACCAATATTATCCTGCCCATCCTCAGTCAGCCTAACAACTCCCTCTCCCATCTTCCCCTTATAAACCTGGGGAAGAAGAAGAAAAAAAAAAAAAAGATTTCTTCGCCCTTGAACCCCTCTGCACTATGCAACTGTCTGCTTTTGCACCCCTGACCGCCCTCTTGGCCTCCCTATTTTTCACTTGGTACCATCTCCAATCTTCATCCACCAGTTTCTTCTTGTAGCTGAAAGCCTCCTTTTTGGCTCACTGCTTCCCTGCTCATGCTAGAGAACCAGACCGATCTTCTGCAGCCGTTTCTCTTGGTAATCATCCTCAAACATGACTTTGTTGCCTTGAGAAGAGCCCCTTTAATTTCTACTCATCTTTCCTCCACTATCCCAATTCTGTCCACACCAACTAACCTATCCTGGACCAGTTCTGCCCGGTTAAAGTTCGCACTTCCAAAATCCAAAACTTCAGCCTTGATTAGGGCATGTACATCGGCATGTACTGAACAAAAGCTCGAACCATATGGCATTATGATTACTGGGCTCCAGTGGTTCCCCCAACTCATATTCTGCCCATTTCCAAGTTGGGGAGCACCACGTTGAAAATGGCATCCAACCTTGTGGGTTCACTGACCAGCAGAAAATGATTTAAACAATTCTAACTGTGAACCACTGTCTTCATATGACAAGTGCAGTGCCAGACCAGAAAAAAACAAACCACAAGGGTTCCCACATCTAAGGGTTTTCAGTACTATGTAGAACAGGTAAGCTATTACTATATAGTAGTGCACCTTATGCATGAAAACGAAGCAATTCCGGTTCTAAAAGTAATAATATTAAGTATGGAATACCATAAAATGAAGAGTCTCCTGAAAAACTGTCCTTAGAGTAAGTGCAATTCATTAACCTAAAAACTCCCTGATTAGATATGTATCTATGAGCGCTCATTCAGTATTACAGCACTATGACAGCAGTATCCCTTCCTCCACATCGAGGTCTGTACAGAATGCATCAGTCTCATCAACCACCTCAGGAAGGATGCAGGTCCGTCCTGTTGGTCAGTAAATATGATATTTCTTACCTAACCCTGGAGCCACATAGATAAAGTAGAGGCATGACGAGGAGAGGGAGAAAAAAAACATGAAGGCCAAGAAGGAGCGGTTTGATACCCGCAGCATCCTCTTCAAACTCAGCATCTTCACTCGGAATCCAGCTCCTCACACAGTCCGAAATCCCAGGAGAAGCTGAAGCAGCAGGGCCGACGCTACACGGACCATCCGCCTTGTGCAAGCCCGACACAGTGCTGATAAAAACCGGGCAGCGTGGCGGCGCGCATCCTTCGCTCTCTCGTTAGTAAGGCGCCCGGGGCAGGGCAATGTAATCCAGCAGCGGAGCTGTTGGCAAGAGCGTCATTTACCGAAGCGGACGGCCACCGCTGGGAACGGGAAGCAGTTCGCACAACTAGATACACAGGGCCCCCGGCGCAATGCCGCACAACACATCCCCAACCCCGGGAGACACACGGCCGCCGGCTCCAAGTACGACCACTAGCACCCGCTGCTAGGGTGGCTCGTTCGCCCCGAGCCACCGGCACAACCCTCACACGTTCGTCTATTCCCTCAGCCCCTGCCCGAGTTCAGCGGGTTCCCGAGCACATTCTGGCGGAACGCGAGCCGGTAATGAACCAGCAGGCGACGTCTGCGGTATGCCTGATTGACGGGAAAGTGCCGAGAGCAGCGCGAGCGCCACTGCTGACAATGGGTGGGGTGTCTGCAGCGCTACTCACAGGAATCAACTTTCACTGAAAGCCTAGAGTTCCAGCCCAACTGCACTGACGTCACCCCCTAGTCCTCTATCAAATGGCGAACTGCGGTCAGGTGACGGAGATAGCGGCTAAGCCAATACATGGAAGTGGTGTGGGGGGAGCTCTCTGTACTACTTCTGGACTGGGAAGTGCAGATCAGCACATTCAAAAGCTGCGGAAAGCAGGATACATATGCTACAGTTTCCTTTCATCCCTTTGAGGTGGGCCAGGTCTTGGACTGCTGGTTTCTCTTTTCCTTGTTTATGTTACACTTTATAGTGAACAGTGAACTGTCCGAACATACGAAAATGCCAGCAGATACAGGTCATACAGTCAGCTTGACTGAACAGCTCCAAGTATACTGCAGCTGTCCCCACCCCCGGACCAAATGAAGGCAATATTTGGGGCACTCTTGTCGATCGCATAATCATTTATTGAAACTTGGGAAAAAAAATTCTCAGTGCCTCAAAAAAGAGGCATAAAACATAGATAACCTAACAAATATGCTTCAAAATTAATTAAAGTGTGGAAAAATAATAGCTGTCCAAGTTTTGATCATTTAGAGAGAAAATAATTATTAATTGGCCTGGTAAAAATAATTTTCTAGGGCTAGGGACTTGGATACGTTGTTCAATCCACACTGGCAGGTTCCTTGCCACTTTAAATCTTGCCGGAAGGTCTTCAAGCTGGCTCCTCCCACCCACCCAGGTGGTAAAACTCTCAGCTCCGCCGGATGACACCAGATCTTACTTACCGCTTGGAAGCTCCGGTTCCATCCTTAGTGCTCTGCGTTTTAGGCCTGGATTCACACTCTCCAGTTAAACCAAAACTTATTCTCAAGTTTAAAAGACTTCTGTCTTCCTTTTCCCTCGCGGCTGCGATGGATAAATCGACTCCCAGTTTTTGTCGGTGCCCCTGCGGGCAGAAGATGTCCCGGACCGATCCGCACTCCACGTGCGTTTATTGCCTTGGATCTGGCCATGACTCACAGGCTTGTGAGTTATGCAAATCCTTTTTTGCTTCGGTCTTGGAGGGGAGGACCGCGTTGCCTGACTGCTCTTGGGGCAACCTGAAAAACGTTATCCTCCAGTCAAGTCGAAGGAGGCCCATTGGGTGGTGTCCGCGGCCACGGGTTTGGCAGAACAGCTAGAGCAGATGATCGCCCTCGAATAGGAGGCGGCACAGGCCCGCATCATTATCATCCTCGATCACGGCATTTATCCCACTTTCCTTGGGCTCTTCCTATACAGCTTCTTTTAAGGAGCTTTGCCAGTCCCTCTCCACCAAGGGAGAAGAGCCATCAGGACATTCCTCTCTGTCCAAAAGGAAGGACTCCAAAGGTAAGTGCCACCGTTGACGTTCATGGGAGCGGGAGAGGTCCCCTTCCCCGCATAGTCAACACTCGACTTTGGTCGAGGTTGCGGCTAAGGCCGCTGGCTTTATGGTGTCCCCGTCAGGTCAGCAGGTCGAGACAACCATCGACGCAGTCGAGATCTTTCTCGACCTGTCGGACGGTTTGTCGACTGGAGAAGCTGCCAACCCTTCTTCACCAGTTCCCCCGGTGGAAACCGAGGACTTGCCTGTGTCTCCTGTGCCGGAGTCCCCGGTTAAGGTTCCTGAGCTGAGGGAGGAGTGGGTTTCCCCCAACCCCTCTCTGACTCACCCTCAGAATCTCCGAAGGTCTCGGTTTCGGACCTCTTCCAGGTCCAGCCGGTCCCGCCGACGTTGGTGGACTCAGTCTCGGCACCATGGAAAGCGGCGGCGCTGCTTATCCTCGTCGTCCTCTTCGGAGGATAGGCTCCAGCGCAAGTTGCGTCGGCGCTGCAAGTATCTAATGTGGCAGCAGCTCTTGTTGTCCGGGAATAAGCCGACTCCGGCGCCTTCCCCGGCCATTAAGTGGCTGTCACCGGTGCGGCCAAAACAACCCCTCGTAGTGGTCGAGGAGCCGAAGCCGACACCGGTTGTTCGGCCGAAACCGGCTGCGCCACCCAATGTGGTGGAACCTCCATCTCCACAACTGAAGACTGGGGCCCCGACCAAGGATTCTTGGTTGGGTCAGGGTTTGCCCCATAGGTTGTCGGTCACCCTCACTCCCGATCGACCTCGGCAGGTGGATGGTGGCTCAGGTGCTCAGCAGCTATTCTCAGACTCCTCGGAGTCTGACGACGACTCCTTGTTCTCCAGGCCGCTTGACTTGGAGTCCACTGGGGGTCAGTCGGTGGACGAGAGCTCATCCTCGTTCCTTGGAATGCTTCAACTAATCTCAGAGTCCACTGGGATGAAGCTCGAACCCGTTTCAAAACGGGCCAAGTATCCCCTCACGGAGATACTGGACCGAGGGGATTCCCCTACGGAGGCCTTTCCGGTGGCTGAAGCCATTGGTGGCCCGGCCCTGGAGCTGTGGCAGCGGCCAGCTTCTTGTCCAGCACCTTCGGCCAGGATGGCTCGGAAGTATGCTGTCCCTACCAGTTCACTCTCCGGTTTCTCGGAGCACCCCTCTGCGGAGGGGTTAGTGACCGACAGCGTTTTCCGGCATTCTGGGAACGCTTGGGATGTGGACAAGCCACTCGATAAGGAGTCCAAGAAATTGGACTACTCTGGGTGGAAAGTCTATGCTGCTTTCTCCCTAGGCCTTGTGTCAGGTTAGCTCGGCCATCCTGATGGCACACTTTTCACACGCCCTTTTGGGCTCCCTTGATGAGGTGATTCCTCATCTCCCGACTGACCTTCAAATGACAGTCAAGCAGGTGCGGGATCAGGGAAGGGCAGTGTCCAAACAGCAGCTCTAAACTTCCTTGGACATCTCTGACTTGTGTGCCCAGTCAGTAGTGGTCGCAGTAGCCATGCGCAGCTGAGCTTGGCTGCGGATCTCCACCTTAGCGGCGGATACCCAGCACAAGCTGGCAGACGTTCCCTTCTTGGGTACCGACTTGTTCGGTCCCGGGGTGGAGGGCCATCTTCAAAGGATCGAGAAGTCCAACACCACCTTGGACTCGGTCACATCTGCCCAGAAGGACAAAGGCCGCCAGCAGCATCGTAAACCCTTTCGTCCTTCAGCCCCTGCGGCACGTCCGTCCCAGCAACACCAGCATCAGGGCCAGCAGGCTCGCACTTGGCACCCCAAAGCCAAGTCTGCTGCTTCCTCCAGCAGGAAGCCAGGAGGGAAAGGTCCAGGTGGCTCCTCGGCCGATCCTTCCTCCAAGTCTGCACAGTGACGGGTTGAGGGGTGTTGCCCCCAACCTCGTCACTCCCCCCCGAGTTCCCCCCGTGGGGGGACGACTCCGCCACTTCTTTTCCGCCTGGTCTGTTATCACCACGGACCGCTAGGTGTTGGAAGTGGTAGGCAGGGGTCTGCCTCTGGAATTCGAGCAGTCCCCACCCTATCGAGCCGTCGCCCCGCGGGGGCTACAGGTTCCTCAGCCTCTCTGTCGGCTCGTCGAGCCAACATTGCCCTGCTTCTCCAGAAGGAGTTGATCAGGGAGGTGGCAGACCCTCCTCCAGACCCAGGGTTTGTGTCCAGGTACTTCCTGGTCCCAAAACGGACGGGGGGCTGGCGCCCCATTCTCAACCTACACAACCTAAACAAGTTCCTAAGGTCTCGCACCTTCAGGATGGTCACTCTGGCTCAGACCATTCCATCCTTGGAACGAGGCGTGTGGTTCTGTTCTCTGGACCTTCAGGACACGTTCTTTCATGTCCCAATCCATTTGTCTCACCAGCAATTCCTCCACTTCAGGGCAGAGGGATCCCTTTATGAGTTCCGGGCCATGCCCTTCAGCCTCTCTCTTCAGCTCCCAGGGTCTTCACCAAATGTATGGCAGTGGTGACAGCATTCCTGCTGTGCCGGGTGTACCCTTACCTGGACGACTGGCTGATTGCAGCCCCCTCCAGGTTGGAGGTGGAGCGGTCCAGGGATCTGGCCCTCCAGGTCTGCTCTCAGATTGGCTTCCTTATCAACGAGGTCAAATCGGAACTCGTGCCATTGCAGGTGATTCAGTTCATCGGGGCAGAGCTCGACTCTCTTCAAGCTAGAGCACGGCTCCCAGTGGACAGGGCCGAGGTCCTGTCCTCCTTTGCCCAATCATTTCTGGTTGGGCAATTGCGCCCTGCCCGGGACTTCCTGCGCCTTCTGGGCCTCATGGCGGCCTGCACCAGCGTGGTCCGTTGGGCCCGCTGGCATATGCATCCCCTGCAATGGGGGCTGGCTCGCCAATGGTCACAGCACTTCGGTCTTCTGGACCAGCCAGTGACAGTGACCCAGGAGATGTGGAATGGCCTCCAGTGGTGGCTCATTCCAGCTCATCTGCAGGAGGGTATCCCGTTTGTCCGCCCCGAGCCAACGGTCACTCTGACGACCAATGCCTCTCTGATGGGGTGGGGTGCCCATCTGGGGGAGCTCACGGTCTCTGGTCCCCTCAGGAGTCTCGATGCCACATCAGCCTGCTGGAGCTTCAAGTGGTGCGACTAGCCCTCACCACCTTTGCTCCATTTGTACAGGGTCAAGTGGTCCAGGTCAGATGGACAACACCATGACATGTACTACCCTAAACAAATGAAGTGAGGATGCACTCCTTGCCTCTGTGCAGGCTCTCACTGCTTGGTCTCTCGTGATCAGCCTGGAGGCGGATCTCCTAGCCATCCATGTGGCGGGAGCCTCCAACACTCTGGCTGATGCCCTCAGCCAGATAGGTGCTGCATCTCACGAGTGGTCTCTCCTGCCGGAGGCAGTACAAGATCTGTTCTCCCACTGGGGCACCCCTCAGGTGGACCTGTTTGCCTCCAAGGAGAATGCGAAGCTGAGACTGTTTCATGCCCACCCCCCCAGCAGGGCTCGCTGCAGGGGGATGCCTTCTCGAGGCTGTGGACCCCGGGCCTTTTCTATGCCTTCCCTCCATTTCCCTTGATCCACAAGGTGCTTCTCAAGACGAAGAGGGCAAGGAGCAGGTGATTCTGCTAGCTCCAGACTGGCCCCGCCAGTTCTGGTATCCAGATTTCCTCAGTCTCAGCTCCAAGCTCCCGAGGCGGCTTCCAGCCTGCCCGGGCCTGATCTCAGTCAACAAGGGGAAGGTACTCCACCCGGACCTGCAGTCCCTGCACTTGACGGCCTGGTTCCTGAGCAGCTAGAGTTCCAGGCCTTGGGTCTTTCCGACGAGATCCTCAGTGTTGTTGAGGCATCCCGTAAGAAGTCAACCAGAAAATGCTATGCCTTCAAATGGAAGAGATTCTTCATTTGGTGTCAGGATAAAGGGTTGGAACCTTCCTCTTGTTCTTTGGCTAGCATTCTGGACTATCTGTGGTCCCTTTCTCAGCTAGGGCTTCAGTCAACGACCCTTAAGGTGCACCTGGCAGCCATCTCTGCTTACCGGACGTGGGCCCGGGAAGCAGTCGGTGGCGCAGGAGAAAGTGGTCGGGTGATTTTTCAAAGGCCTTGATCACATATCCCCTCCGGTGCGAGAATCTCCACCTCCGTGGGATCTACTGCTGGTATTGGCTAAGCAAGTCATTCAAAACAATGCACAGGTGTGACATCTCTCGCCTGTCATGGAAGTCCGCCTTCTTGGTGGCTTTCACGTCAGCCAGAAGGATGGGAGAGCTCAAGGCGCTTTCCATCGAGTCTCCTTATCTGGTCTTCCACAGGGACAAGATTATCCTGCGCCCCCACCCAAAATTCCTTCCGAAGGTGGTGTCAGAGTTTCACCTTAACCAGGTGTTGACTCTGCTGGTGTTCTACCCCAGTCACACCTCGGAGGCCGAATATAGGCTCCATACTCTGAACCCTAGAAGAGCGCTCTCTTATTATAAGGAGCGGATGGCTGAAGTTCGGGGGAGAGGTTCGCCAGATGTTTGTCACCTATGCTTAAGCCACACCTGGCAGACCTGCAGCCAAGCAGACGATAGGCAGGTGGGTCACCTCCTGCATAGATCTCTGCTACAGGTTGGCGGGCATGGAGCCTCCCAAAGGGATAAGAGCTCATTCTACCCGCCATACCGCTACTTCAGTGGCTGCTTCCAGGGACGTCCCTATCCAGGAAATCTGCAGGGCTGCTACCTGGAAGTCAGCACGCACCTTCGTTACCCACTACCACATCGACCTTGAGTCATGCCGGGATGCTGGTTTTGGGACCTCGGTTCTCCAGTCCTTATTTCCCAAGTAAGTATAGGGGGTGCACACCTTGCCTCCCTCCTCCTGGAGAACTGCTAGGAGTCTGTCAGTAAGTGTGGACTGAACAACATATCCATGTCCCTAAATACAGGTTACTCACCTGTAACAGGAGTTCTAGGGTGGTATGTGTTGTTGATCCACCTAACCTCCGACCCAAACCACATAGCCTGTGGCTTCCAGTGGGCTAGATCTGGCATCATAGGGTGGAGCTGAGAGTTTTACCACCCAGGTGAGTGGGAGAAGCCAGCTTGAAGACCTTCCGGCAAGATTTAAAGTAGCAAGGAATCTGCCAGTAAGTGTGGATGAACAACATATACCACTCCTAGAACTCCTGCTACAGGTGAGTAACCTGTATTTTTGGGTGTGAAATATCATGATTTGCGCTTCTCTAAAAGCCCCCCTCCAGACACACACGGTTTATATATCTAGGCTAGTGCATGCGCATTAGCAAGACATACGCACATCGCGTATGCTAATTAACTTCCTTACATCTCCCTTCTCAATTAAACTTTTTCTCCCAAACAAAATGTTTAAAGTTCTATGTAACTCAAAGTTTTTGTGAGTCCATATTGTCACGATGCCAGGCAGGCTTTCAGATCTCCGTTCCACTGACATGGCTGATTCTCAGGCCGATGCCAGTCAAGTTGGTCCCAACTGCTCAGAGGTGGGTCTGACTCCACAGGCTCACTTTGTGACTGTCCCGGCGTCACTTGTGGAGGGACCTCCATTGTGGGCAACTCTGGGATCTCATCGTCCTCCATAATGTCATCCTCACTTCTGTCTTCTTCTTGGATGTGTGAGTTTTGTGGGCCACAGGCATGGCGCAGGGGTTAACAAAAGGTCTCTCCTGTTTCTGTGCTATAATTTCCCATTAGCTTGGACTATATAGGAGCGTGGCTCTTCTGTATGGTGTTCCACAATTGTAGGAGTCCCAGTATTCTCAGGTGTTCACAAATAAACAAGCTGTCCCGGCTGTGAGGCTGGGAGTGGTCAGGCATGCAAATTGTAATACGATTCTTGTCTTTCTTGAGTCCTTCGCAATGTAGCTTGCCTCTCAACTTCTGGTTTAAGTAGCTCAGATCTGGTAGACATTAAAGTTATGGTTCTACGACCCGGTCCTGTGCTGGGGATATTTCTCAAGTCCAAAAAACGCTAAGGGTCTTGCTGGTCTACTTGTGCTTTCTTTAATAGTCTCTTTATTTTTGAATGTCTCGTTCTATCATGCCATTACTCTGGGGGTATCTTGGTGCAGACGTTACATGTTTAAACTCATACCTTCGTTGAAAGACTGAATTCAATGCAGGCAAACTGCGGGCCGTTATCTGTTACAAGTATTTCTGGAATACCATGTCTTGCACATTGTGATTTAATATGGTTAATCACTGTTTTGCTTGTATTTTGCAATTTGGATATCTGACTGTATTTGGAGTAGTAGTCAGCCATTGCCAAATAATTTTCCCTTTCAGATTCAAATAGGTCAGCCCCAACCTTTTCGCCAAGGTCTTTCTGGTATTTCATGTGGCTGCAGTGGCTCTCTAGGTTGTGCTTTCCTGAATTGGTGGCAAATGCCACACTTGGCCACCATGTCACTAATCTGACTGTTCATTCCTGGCCAGAATAGGAGATCTCTGGCCCTGTGCATGCATTTTTTCAATCCCCAAGTGGCTGCTGTGTAATTGGTTAGCATGCCTGATCTCAGTGATGTGGGAACTATCAGTCTCTCCTCCTTCAGCAAAAAATCCATTTTCTGTTGAGATTTCATCTCTGCCCTGCTATTACTGCCTTATCTCAGGGTGCACTGATGTTTTCTCTTGGGGCCACCCATTCAAAACAGTGTCTCTCAACTTGACCAGTGTTGAATCTTTGTAAGCAGTTGCTGAAACAATTTCAGTTTTTCAACACCGATAGGCATATAGTCCATCATGTGAACCTCATATGTGTCTAGTTCAGTTTCTGGCACAGAATGTTCTCCCACAGCACTACTCAGGGCATCTGCTATATGAAGTTCTTTACCCGCTTTGTACTGTACTCGCAAATCATACCTTTGCAGTTTTAGCATCATGCGTTGAATTCTCATTGAAGCTGTGGCCAGTGGTTTACTGAAAAGGCTATCTAGGGGCTTGTGGTCCAATTCAACATGAACCCTTGGTTTGCCTATATATATATATATATATATATACTGTGTATATATATATATATATATATATATATATATATATATATTTCTTGGTGGAACTTTGAACAGCAAAACACAATAACAAGTGTTTTCTTCTCAATTTGTGGATAGATTTTCTCATTTTATTAAGTCATCTGGAAGCAAAAGCAATAGGCCTGCCTTCTTGCAGTAGACATGCACCCAGCCCTTCTGAGGATGCGTCAACAGATAATTCAACAGGTTTCCTTAAAAGGCCAGCACTGGGGGGGTTAGTGACAACTGTTTTCAGCTCTTGAAAGGCCTGTTGGTGGTGCGTCTCCCAGTGCCATGCTGTTTCTTTCTCTAGTGACTCTCTCTCAATGGCTTATTTATAGTAGATAGGTTTGGAATGAACTTTGCCAGGTAGTTTACCATGCCCCATAAATCTCTGTAAGTCAGTCTTATTTTGGGGAACAGGCATCTGGGTAATTGTTTCTATCTTCTCAGGGTCTGCCAACAACCCATCGTCACTTAACTTGTGTCCAATATATTGGACCTCTGACATTTCGATTTTGGATTTTTTTTAGGTTTAAAGACAAATGCTTATCTCTGGCTCTTTGCAGAACATGCCGTAACCTCTCATTGTGGCTCTTGTACATTAGCTCCCCATATTAGGATATCTTCCATAATGACTTCTTTGCCCTTGAGCCCTTCAAAAATCTGTGAAATTTTCTTTTGAAACACTTCTGGTGCTGAGCAAATCCCAACGGGGAGGTGCTTGAACTTTTACCTCCCAAAAGGTGTATTAAAAGTCACTAAATCAGAGCTAGACTCATCCAGTTTAATCTGCCAGAAGGCATGCCCAGCATCTAACACTGTGATTACTTTGGCCCCTGCTAGCTTGACTGCTACCTCTTCAGCTGTTTTCATCAGGTGATGTTCCCTTTTAATTGCTCTATTAAGATCTCTGGGATCTATGCAAATTCGAACTTTGGTTTCTCTACAACCCCAGTCGAGTTGACCCAGCTTGTGGGTTTCTCCACCTTCTCAATAACCCCCAATCTTGTCATATTCTCTAGCTCAGTTTTCACTTTGTCTTGTAACGTGAAACGTATTTTCCTAGTGGGGTGGATCACAGGGCTGACTGTCTAATCTGTTTTAATGTGGTACTCACCCCCCTAAGCATCCCAATTCCTCAAATACATCAGCAAATTCAGCCAGTATGCCTTCTGTGGTTTCCCCTGCACTTCCATTTGCAGGGTTTGCTCCCTGTACGGCGACACTATTACAGCAAAAACATTGATGCCGATAATATCGACATTTTCACTGTAATAATCCACCCGAGACCCCAGCACTCTCTCTCCTGGTCCTGCACCCCTCCCCGATCCAACTCTGACTCAGAGTTAGAATCGTTTAGATGGAGGGGGTTCAGGGGGTGAAGCCCCCTGATGAAAACACAACTGGGGTCTCCATTCGGATTTATGACAACCGCAAGTTGCGGTCGACATAAAACCGTCACAGTGATGGTGGTTGACAACTTAGTTGTCAAACCAGCATCGAAGAGCCCACTTGCAGCATCTACTGAAAATAGCTTCTTTATAAGCTTCATTTCCAAACAAATAGATAGGCCCAACGCTGGGATCACATTTGCAGTAACCACTTGAAATGGCAACAGGTAATGCTTTTGCTTAAAACATGTTAGCAGCATCACTTTGCGTTTCACATCAAGTTTATGCCCAGAATAGGAGATCAATCTAGCTGATGACTTTTGAACAGCTTCTCCAGACAATGTCTTGTACATCTGAAAAGGCATCACATTACACCGTGCTCCATCTAATTTAAACATTACCATTTTTCCATTTATGCTGAGATTTACTTTCCAATCAGTCTCAGGTGTATAGGTAGTCACAGTTTTAATACTAAAAGTACTTTCATTTTCCTGGGCATTTTCCCTAACAACATAGATTTCACTGCATTTACCCACATGACGTACTCTAACAAAGTGATTTTTTCTGTGGCACAATCTACAATACTTTTCATTTGTTTATCTCCTGCTCACGACCACATTTTTTACATTTCACTGATTTACTCACAGTGCATAACTCCCTTTGCTCACATTAGCACTTGCTTTCACTTTTTCTTTTTCTTCCTGTATAACTGTTACTTGCACTGAGCTTTCATCCTGAGCATTTCCACTTAAGTGTGTAATCTGCATTTCACTCAGTTCAGCAGCCCTGCATACATCTATGGCATCATCTAATGTTAAGTCCGCTTTTCTCAGCAGTCTGTGTCTCACATGTTCACTCTGTATGCCGCATACAATTCTATCTCTGATCAACGAATCAGTTAAATCTCCAGATTCACAAGATTTAGCCTTTAGCCTCAGTTTAGTTACATATGAATTAATGGACTCACCCAGATTCTGGCTCCTAGTATTGAACAAGTGTCTCTCATACGTCACATTCTTTCTTGGGTTACAATACCTCTCAAATTGTCCCATAATTTTGTTCAGTTGCTCCTTCTCTTCCTCGTTTCCCAAACTAAAGTATTGAATATCTCAAATGCATCAGGGCCTGTCACATGCAAAAGGTTCATAGCCTGGATTTGCTGGGATTTTTCAGTGATTCCACTTGCAACCAAGAAAATATCAAATTGCTGCTTAAATCTTCTTCAGTTTTCAGCAACATTTCCATGGAAATTGACAGCAGTGGGAGACTACAGGCAGTCTATTCTGACACCATATAATAATCACACAGACATCAAGTTAACGGGAGTTAACAGGTAGGTTTACGGTACTGTAAAACACACTGAGAACAACTGCAGAAAATGTGGGCTACTGCCCACCAGATAAGGATTTATATATCTAGGCTAGCGCATGCGCAATAGCAAGGCATACGCAAATCGCGTATGCTAATTAATCTTCTTACATGTGTAACCCCCCCCATTACCCGGGGTTACAAGAATCCCAGTTAGACCTAGTGGCAGACAGGGAAAGCAGCTTGTGAAATTCCAGTTAAATGGATTTCACACTGTCTCACTCTGTTCTCAGTCTCAGCTGAGACTGAGGGATGGCATCGTTTTAGAACTGTTGCAGCTGCATAAGCCACTTTGGAATGTTGCAGCTAGAGAAGTTAGAATAGAATGTTGGGAGGTTTTGAAGTAAGTCTGAGTTAGTCTGTAGTAGAGTTTTGAAAAGGGAGGAGGTGTGCTGCAGCTGCAGGCCCACATAGCCCTCAGCTCTGACAAAGAGCTATATTTTTGTTTGAGGTGTGTGTTCTCACCTGAAGAGGAACACAAGAAGAGCCAAGTGAAGTGGTAGAGACCGCTTACAAAGGCTGAGGGCCCCATCCCTGTGGGGATGGGGGGAAGGATTCAGCCTACTTCCAGGGGCAATCTCCTGGCCCGGCTAAAGGAAGAAGAAGCTGCCTAAATCTAGGTTCGTGCTGAGGCACCAGAAGTTTTGTTGAGATTTCTTTGAAGAGAAAAAGCCTGTGGGGCACCTGCAACCAAGGGGTGAGTTTCCTCTGCTAAAGGGCCAATGTGTTTTCACCTGAGACAAGATGAATTTAAGTGACTGCTACCATGGGGTCAGTAAAAGACAGCCAAGTACAGTTTTAAAAGTTGTGGAAATTGGACTGCTTAACTCTGTGGGGGTCTAGAGAAATGGACAGAGCCACTCATTAAGTATGTTTTACGTTCAGCACATGTGGGATGGAAGAAACAGTAGATTAAATGTGTCATACATTTAAAGAGAATCTACAAAGTAAAGTGTTTTCAGAGAAGAGGTGTTAAAGTCCAGAGGAATGGCCGGGTATGATTTATGGGAACAAGAATTGGGAGACCCCCCTGTCTGGCATGACCAGAGTCACCTCTACGGGTTCGCTTTTGGACAACTGTTTGCTTTCTCTCAGATACTTGGCCAGTGCCTGAGGAAAGTACCCAGACGTGGGGTTGTTGAAGAAGATTCCCTGATGGAGCAGAAGTGCTCATAGGTGGTTTAGGGAGCCACCAATAAATCTCCATGCTATATGGAAAGTGGTCCAAAGGGCTGGCAAGGGAGCCGAGCCATGGAAGGAAGGAAGGTAGTCCAAAGGGCTGGCAAGGGAGCTGAGCCAGGGAAACCAGAGAAGAGCCAAGTGCAGGCCGAGTGCCCTGTGTGTTTCTAAACCTGAGGGTTTAAGTGTACAGAAGATATGTGTCTGTTCAGAAGAAATCTGCATTACCAGGAGTGTAGCCCTGCTGGGTCCATCTATGCTTTATTGTTCCTTTTTGTTGTGAATACAAGCCACACTTTAGAATCCCAACTCTTTGTATGGACATTCAGTTAGTGCTTTCTGTGTCCGGAATACTTGGGTGCCCCTGTGCGGAGTAGCCAGATCCAATCACCATGCCGAGTGACACCTTTCTCCCCAAGTTTCAGTTTATAAAAAATGGAGGCTCCGCGTAATAGGACCTAGGCCCCTCAACCCACCACTAACCACACAAGCAGGGGTAGTAGCCCTCTCAGTTTGGCGCCGACTGGGGGTTACACATGGGTGTACCATTTTGTCCTGTCAGGTAGTTTGAACCAGGATGGGGGAGTTTTGTTGGGTAGGGAACCAGCTCTAAATGAGGTAGGTCCTGGGTGGTTTAGGGTAAAGTTATTCAATTAAATTCAAAGTTTATTTTACCAGGATAACACCATTGAGACAACTCACTTACGAGGAGGTCCTGGGGGGACATAAGTACAATACAAAATACAGAACAGTTACAGTAGTACAATACAAATACAGTTGAGATAACACAGACTAGAAAAGCAGACAAAAGGAAGTTAACTAGGTACAATACTGAACAGCAAAATGTTTCTAAGTCTAATGCAGTTGCCTGTACAGGTAAAGCTAGTTGAGTATAACAATTATAAAAAATAATAGGTGCAAAAAAAGTAAATGGAACGACAGAAGAGGACATGGAGTGCAAGATCGAGGGATTTTATAACAATAGAGGATGGCCAAAGGTGGGCAAAAGTAATACAGGTTACAGAAATATAACAGGAGGGGGAAGGGAGAACAGCTGTGGGCAACAGTGGGGATGAAGAATGCAGAAAACTAAGAAGCATCGAGGGGAGGTGACACGGGGGGGGTAGATGATATACAATTGCTTAGTACTAGTGCTAAATGAGGAGAATAGAGGGGTGGGAAGCAAACTGGGCCAGAGGAAAAGTGGGGGGAGTAGGAGGAGGATCATGTGATAGGAGTCAGAGAGAATATACATGATTACAGTAAGCAGGTTCAGTCATAGCACTTACATTCATCCTTCAACATAACACCAAGTTAATGGTTTACTAGAGGAGTCATGAACTTTAGAGATTGCATTGCAAAGTGAGTGATTGTTGGAAGACATCATTCCCAGAATCAAACATTTCTGTTATGGGCCAGCCCGGTGGGCTGAGAGCTGAGGCGCTGGACGCCTTACCTCGTGCCATGCCAGCAACCCATGTTCAGGTACAAGCACAGGCCGCCAGAGGCTGGTGGGGGGGAAGGGCACAGAGCAGGTAGGAGTGGCCGGAAGGCAGCTCTCCTCTCTGGGGTGGTGGGGTTGTATACCTCGGCCATGGTCTGCCTCCTGGTGGAGGCCAAGCTGCAGTGCAAGCCAGAGGGGTGCAAGAGTGCTAGGCCAATGGTTGGCGGAAGGGGCTGTTGCCAGAGCCGTAGAGCACATACGCGCCTCCACGTGCATGCTTCTCTACTCTTGGTGCCCTGGGTAATGGGGAGAAAATGGAGGAGAAAACACCCGGCAGGCAGAATGACACCCGACCCTCTGCAGAACCACTCCCGGGCCGGGCATAAGGTAAGCCCCGGTAATTCCGGGTGTCAGAGCTGGGGGGGGGGCCAGTCGGGCTGAATGGGTTATGTCGGCAGGTGAAAAACAGTGACATGTTAAAAAAAAAAATAATAATTTTCTGTTATTGGTAAGTAAACCAGGATCAATAAATGGGAAAATTTACTGATGGGAATCTGGGAATACACTCGTTTGTTTGTTCACCCTGAAAACCGAGCTATATCAAGGTCATAATTTCAATATGAGTGAGATGAGAGAATATTAAAAAAAAAAAAAGTAACATTTTTAATTGTACCATTGAAACGCATTGTAGATTTCTTAATTTTAGGAGTGAGATTAAATATAAAGCATACACACTGAAATGCACGGTTAATCTTCTATATTTAAGAGTAAGACTTGATTCTAAGTGGGGATTCTGAATGCGGGTGGGAGACAAAGCAAAGGAAATGGGCCTGTTCACACCTTGAAGGTCAGCCTGGCCGTGGCCCCGTGAAGCTATCAGCTGCACTTAATACGTAATCAGGGAGGCAAGAGTCATGTTACAGTTCAGCCCCTGCCTTGCTCAGATTACTCAGTGGCTGAGTCCTTTACAAAAAAATGCAGCTCAGGCAGAAATAAAAGGATATATAGTAAATATATGTAGGGGATTGCTGTGGGCCCTCTGGCAGGCAGGGGCCCTAGGCTTGTGCCTTTGTTGCCTATGCCATAATCCAGCCTTGCCACCACCCCTTGCCCATCCATCTGATTTATCGCCCCTTCTACCAACTACCCTATCCCCAGTTCCCCCCAATTTTGACCTTAGCTTTGACCCTGTCCCACCCCCTCTTAAAACTGCCCATAGATTTCAGTGACATCACCTCCTCTGGCAGTGTGTTCCATCTCACTATTACCCTTTCTGTGAAGTAGTGCCTTCTCATTTCCCTCCTGAATCTTCCACTCTCCAGTTTCAGACTATGTCCCCTTGTGTTCCTCCCCCTCTTAATCTAAACATGCCCTCAGTACTAACCCTATTCATGCCCTTTAAGTATTTAAAGGTCTCAATCATATCCCCTCTATCCTCCAGTGAATTCATTTTGAGCTCCCCCAGTCTTTCCTCATATGGTTTGTTCCCCAGCCCAAGGATCATTGTTGTCCTTCGCTGGACCCCTTCCAATAGTTTGATGTTCTTCTTTAAATAGGGGCACCAGAACTGCACACAGTACTCCAAGTGAGGTCTCACCAGTGACCTGTAAAGTGGAAGAATGACTTCCTCTCTCCTAGAGGTAAGTCCCTTGGCAATGCACCCGAGCATCTTATTAGCCTTGTCAGATGCCTTCCTACATTGCACTGAGTGATTCATGTCCCCTGCGACAAGTAACCTCAGATCCTTCTCCTCCACTGAAATGGATAACCACACTCCCTTGAGCCAGTAGTAATTCCCAGGGTTCCTGGCTCCCAAATGCATGAGTTTGCATTTCCCAGCATTGAACCCCAGCTGCCATGTGTCTGACCAGCGCTCAAGTCTTGCCAAATCCTCTTGGAGTAACTGCCCCCCTTCCAAACTATCCACCTCTGCACCAATCTTTGTGTCATCTGCAAAAGGGCTGATCTTACTCCTAATCCCATCTGATATGTTGGCAATGAAGATGTTAAATAGCTCCAGTCCTAGTACTGAGTCTTTGTGGGACCCCACTGGTTACAGTTCTGGGTGTCGAGAGTTCTCCCCCAACTACCCTGTGCTGTCTGTCCTGCAGCCATCTCCTAACCCATCCATCCTGTTTTTCCCCTGCTCCCAGGTTTCTCAGCTTACTAGTCAGCCTTCCATGTGACATCAAGTTGAAGGCCTTGCTGAAGTCCAGATACAGGACATCCACCGCATGGCCCCTATCAAGTGCCCTTGTCACCCAATCAGAAAAGTCAACCAGGTTTGTCTGGCAGGATCTGCCTGAGACAGACCTATGTTGCCTATCATCCTGGAGACCATTCTACTCCAGAAAGATCACCAGGCACTCTTTAAGTATAGTCTCCATTAGCTTCCCCACGATGGATGTAAGGCTGACCGGTCTGTAGTTACCCAGTTCGTCCTTGGGCCCTCTCTTATGGAACGCACCATATGCGCCATTCTCCAGTCCTGGGGCATGCACCCAGTCCCCAGGGAGATGTTGAACAAGTCTGCCAGAAGTCCTGTCAGGACCTCTGACAGCTCCTTCAGGACCCTTGGATGCATGCTATCCAGCCCTGGTGCCTTATCCATCCACAAGAACCTAAGATCCTCCAACACCCTGCTCACTGGGATTTCCCCATCCATTACCCCCACTCCCCCCCCCGTGCCCACCCCTCCTCTTGTTCTCTGGGGCATTGACCTATCCTTCTCTCTTGTAAACACCGAACAGAAGTACTCATTGAGTGTTTCTGCCTGCTCCGCCCCATTTTCTGCCCACCCGCCATCTTTCTTGATCTTGACAATCTGATCTTTACAGCTTCTCTTCTCCCTTATGTACCTGAAGAAACCCTTTTCCCCTTCTCTGATCCCTCGTGCTAGCCTTCGCTCCCTTGAAACCTTGGCTGCCCTGACTACACTTCTCATCTCTCTGGATTTCTTCACATACTCCTCCCTGTCCTTCTCTCTATTAGATCTCTTATAACTTCTAAAGGCAGCTCTTTGCTCCCTCACCCTCTCTACTACCTCCCTGCTCAACCAGCTCATTTTTTTGGACCTGGCCTTCTTACTTTGGATGTTTGTATATGAGTTAGTGGCCTCTACCAGACTCAGCTTAATGATGGCCCATTTCTGGTTGGCATCCATGTCTGGGTGGATGTTGGCAAGGTGCCCTTCCAGTATGCCTCCCATCCTGCCAAAGTCTGCCCTTTTGAAGTCTACTACCTTTGTCTTGGTTCTGGCCGCCTCTTGACCTAGATTGAGGAAGAACCACACTGTGCGGTGGTCACTTCCTGCCAGGGGTCTTCCTCCCCTACATCCTAGACATGCTCCCCATCCATCAACACAAGGTCCAGTATGCTTTCCTAACCTGATTTTCTTCATTATGCTCTGTGCCATGAAGCCGTCCTGGAAGGCCTCCAGGAGGACCTGTTTCCTGGTACTCATGGTAGAGAATACAACAGTAAATGCATTTAACAGAAATACCAAGAACCACACCAGGAACAAATACAGTGCGGATTAACCTAGTAAGAACTATTCAGAATGTGCAGGATGTTAACAAGAAGTGAAAACATAATACTCAGTCACTTGTTTAACATACCCTTACGTAGTATTCAAATTGTGCAAGGGAAGATACCTTACTGGAGATTGCTCAATCTTTTTATTGGAAAATTTTAACATAGCATACATACGCATTTTTCTGACATTGCCTGATAGGTTGTACACAGTAGAGAAAATACCATGGGTCTAGCTCTAGTTTGTGAGGATATAATATTCAGTATAGATCAAAGCATGTAGAAGTACAATTAGGATATCCAAAATGCAACATTGTGTGCTGTTTAGAATCTCGGTATACATTCAGGCATGGGGGAAGGATGGGGTTAGGATAGTTAGGAGGGGTGGAGAAAAAAGACAAACCATTATACAGTAACAGTCAAACTATCACTGGAATAGAGTATAAAAGAGGAGGGTAGTAGTTCAGCCATGAAGGGCCTAACTTAGGTCTGTAGCCTGATGTCTAGCGAACGTATAGTTCATGTGATAGAGAAAGTCTGGTTCATAAGTAGGAGGGAAATGGATGTCACCCCAGTTCAAGGTGGACTGTGGGACAGCTTGGGCAGCTTTTTCTGGCGAAAGGAGTCACCTACCCCAGTTCTAGGTGGCCCGGGGCATGGGGGGAGGGCATGGACAGCTGATTCTGTGGGGACCTGGAGGCCCAACCAAATGGTGCAATTAGGATGTCCATTTTTTTTTTTTTTTTAATTTAGTATGCTTTTTTCCTGCTATAGAGTCATCAGATTTCAGCCCTTGGTCACGGCCCCCCAGCACCTCCACCTCCAGCAATCCTCACACTCTCCGCAGTCACCCCTGTCTTGCCCCCCAGAGGGTGGGATTGTGGCACTGTTCCCTTACCAGTGTCGCACTACTGGTCTTCATATTTCTCATGCTTTGTAGGTGAGGACGTAATGACTTCCAGCGTTGCCCTACCCCTGATGTCATGATGGGTCAATCAATGGTGTAATGAACCCAGCCTCCGCTGGGGCCGCTGATACAACAGACACTCAACCTCTCCCTCCCAGAGAGAAAACAATCCTGGGGACGCTTGCTCCTTCTCCCCCAAGCTGGCCCTCCGATGACCCAGGTCCGTTCCCGAACTCGAGTCGCTGGCGCACAAGCAGAAGTCAAACTGCCGCGCCTAGGATGTCCATTTCTCATATTAGAGTGCACAGCAAATTCAGTGGTAAGGGGGCCCAAAACCTTTTACAGGTACATTAGTGAAAAAAGGAAGGCAAGGGGAGTGATTATGAGACTGACAGGGGAGGATGAGGGTAGTGTAGAGGATGACCACCGGAAATCGGATATACTGAACAAATACTTCTGTTCAGTTTTTCCAATGGAGGAGGCAGGAAATGGACCAGCAGTAACTGATAAGGGCAGGAAGGGCATGGGAAAGGACATGGTTCCCTTTCCAAAGGAAAGGGTCCTCAGGGAGCTGGAGGCAAAAAGAGTTGATAAGGCTATGGGACCAGATGGGGTGCACCCCAGGATACTGAAAGAGCTAACTGAAGAGTTGGCAGAACCTCTGACTACTTTGTTTAATCTGTCATTGGAAACAGGGGAGGTACCCAAGGACTGGAAGAGAGCTGATGTGGTCCCTCTATACAAAAGTGGAAACAGGGAGAAAGTGGGGAATTACAGACCGATCAGCCTGACATCAGTAATGGGAAAGGTCATGGAAACACTACTAAAAGAAAGAACAGTGCAGCACCTGGTTGTCAGTGGTCTACAGGACCTAAGGCAGCATGGCTTTACAGGAGGGAGGTCATGCCAGACTAACCTCATTGAGTTCTTTGACTGGGTAACCAGGGAGGTGGATCAGGGTGGGGCAGTGGATGTGGCGTACCTGGATTTCAGCAAGAACTTTGACACCGTGCCACATAAAAGGCTGTTAAACAAGCTGGGGAGCACGGGGGTGGGAAAGAAGGTAGTGAAGTGGGTGGAGAATTGGCTGGATAACAGGACCCAGAGGGTGGTGGTAACTGGCAATCACTCTGCGGAGGGTAAAGTGACCAGTGGGGTACCACAGTAATCAGTGCTGGGTCCAGTCCTCTTCAATGTCTTTACCAGTGATATTGCAGAGGGTCTGGAAGGGAAAATTTGTCTGATCACTGACAACACTAAGCTCTGCAGCAGGGTGGACACACCAGGGGGAGTGGATAGAATGAAGGGAGATCTAAAGGAGCTGGAGGATTGGTCAAGGGATTGGCAGCTAGGCTTCAACACAAAACAAGCATTTGTCAATGCCAAGTGTTGCTTGCTGTCATTAGCAGTGGAAGTGCAATAGTTAGACAGATGCAGTATAGGAATGGCAGTGAAGTATTGAACTGACGCCAACTCCACCCCCACCATGCAGAGATGGACAGGCATTGGGATGTGCCTTTGGGTCATCGCCCATAACGGTCACACCATTTCACTTCAACTTCACCCTGCAGACACCGACAAATGTTGAGGTGTGCCTTGGGGTGTTCGGATTTACATTCACCCCATTCCATATGGAAATACACTGAAATGGGTGCAGTAGAGGAGAATGGGATGAACTTTGGAGCCAAGGGTCCAAGGCACCTCAATGCCTGCCACTGGCTGCAGGGTGGGGGTGGAATGGCATGAGCATTACTGTCTACAATCCCAAGTCACCCTGACGCCTGTCAGTCCCTACAGGGTAGGGCATTATGGTTGGAAACCCTAACGCCCTGGGCGTTCTTGTTATTTTACTCCAGGTTTTCAGTATGGGCTTTTGTGATCCTCCGCATGAACAGTGACACTATCAGTTAGTTAGCCGAAGGTGATTTTGCTACGGCGACAGCGCCATTTGACGCCCAGCTGTGCGAAACACATTTCAAACAGGATGTGAAAAATGACAGCTGTACTGTTCATGAGGAGGTGTAGAAAATGGCAATGTTGAAAATCTGGAATGAAAATATAAAAAAACTGGTGAAGTCACGAGTGTGCATAGAAACTGCGCAAAGCACACCCGTAATGTAATTAGTTTTGGGATTTTTTTACAGCAGATTTTCAACATAGGCATTTTGGGACCTCCGCTCATGAACAGTGTCACTGTGATTAATCTACCCCGATCACTGATTTCCCACAGTGACTGTGCTATTCTGCGCTGAAAGTGCGAAAACACATTTTGGCCAGGGTGTGAAAAATGACAGCTGTACTGTTAATAAGGAGGTGTGGAAAATGGCAATGTTGAAAATCTGGAATGAAAATATAAAAGTCACAAGTGTGCATAGAAACTGTGCAACGCACACCCGTAATGTAATTATTTTTGGGATTTTTTTACAGCAGATTTTCAACATAGGCATTTTGGGACCTCCGCTTATGAACAGTGTCACTGTGATTTTCCTAATCTATCCCGAACACTGCATGTTGAAAATCTGGACTGAAAATTTTACAAATTTGTGAACTTACGAGGGTGCGTGGAAATTGCACAATGCATGCTCGTAACACAGTCATTTTATGGACTTTTGTCCCCAAATTTTCAACATAGCCAGTTTAAGACCTCTGCTTATGAACAGTGTCACTGTGATTTTCTTAATCTGTCTCAAACATTGATTTCGAACACCAACCATGCCACTGTGTGCTACATGTGCGAAAACACATTTCAGGTGAGTTGTGAAAAATGACAGTTGTACTGTTCATACAGAGGTGTGATAAAATGGCAATGCTGAAAATCTGGAGTGAAAATATTAAAAATGCTCGACGTTACGAGCGTGCATAGGAACTGCGCAACACATGCACGTAAAACAGTCATTTTTGGGAATTTTTTCACCAGATTTTCATCATAGTGTTTTTGGGGGCCTACATAATGAACTGTGACACTGTCGTTTCGTTAATCGGTCCTGAAAGGTGGTTCTGCGCAGTGACCGCAAAATCACCTTTCGGGACCGAATAACAAAATGACAATGACTGAGTTCATGAGATGGGGTCCCAAGAACTCCATGTTAAAAATTTGGTGAAACAATTCCTAAATATGGCCGAGATATGCACTAAAGTTGAAAAAAAAACATTTATGCCATTATACAGCTTACCGGCACTTCTTCAGTTCGCAATCGGCTTTGAAGAGTGCAGTTGTGTTCCTGGTCCACTGAAGATCATCGCGGGGGCTCCAGGGTAAGTATGGGGTGAGGGGCTGTGTGGGGAGGCAGGATCATGAGAGGGTGGAGTGTGGGTTTGAGGAGGGGCCATGGACTCAACGAGGACTGTTTTCTGTTTTACAGGGCTAAAAAAAAACCTTGTGGGAAGGTTTTCTTTTGCAGGGACATTAATTTTGGCGCACTGGGGTGGGCTCCCAGCGTTCCACCTGGAGTGTTTGGGGGCTGTAGCCGACAGGGGTTGGGCACGCCTCGTCACATACCGAGTGCGGGGGCAAGAGCCAAGGGATTGGGCACCCCTCAGCGCAAGACAAAGAAAGGGGGGGCATTGTGCCGATGAGAGTGGGCTCCCATTGGCAAGTGCCAGGAAGGGGCATGCCAACAGGGGGATTGGTCACCCCTGTCGGCACATATAAGTGCGTGGGGGTGGCAAGACCCGAGGAGGATTGGGCACCCCCGATCGACTTTCTATTTATTGAAATGTTTCACCAGAAAGGCACACTGAACGGCAGGCGGCGGCTTTCCATCGGCTTTGTGGGGACTGTGAGAGGTCGATGGAGAAGCTGTCACCATGGAAACACAGCACAATGGAGCTGTGTAATTGGCTGCTGCAGTCAGGGAGACCCTACATACAAACAGCTGATTGCGTAGTGACGGGGTGCTCCCTGATTGCAGCGGCTGAGTTACTTTGATCTAGTGGCCTGCTCATTAACTGCCAGTGATCGACAGCATGCTCCTGTATTGGCCAAGGCAGAGACCAGCCCCTGAATGGGCTGCTGCCATTCGGCACAACACTGCCGCACCTCCACAACCCGCTTGTGAAGAAAACCTGATGCAATGTGTTTCTTGCACATGCGTGTAAGCAACACAAAAAGTGCAAGATAATGCACATAGGGCACAAAAACCCAGGAACTACCTCGAATACTGTGTCCAGTTCTGGAGGCCTCATCTATGTAAGGATATAGATAGGGTGGAGGCAGTTCAGAGGAGGGCAACCAAAATGGCACAGGGACTACATCACAAGCCCTACAAGGATAGGCTCAGGGAATTAGATATGTACCCCCTGGAGGAGAGGAGGGAGAGGGGGGATATGATTGAGACATTAAGTACCTCACAGGGAAGGATAAAGCACAGGAGAATACTATATTCTAAAAAAAAGATGCTCCAGGACAAGGGGGCACAAGATGAAACTGGAGGGAGGGAGGGAGGTTCAGAGGGAACGTGAGGAAGTACTTCTTCATGGAGAGGATGGTGGACAAGTGGAACAGCCTGCCAGCAGAGGTGGTAGGGGTAGAAATGATTACAGATTTTAAACATGCTTGGGATAGGCATAGAGGATTGCTGGTAGTCGGGGGGTGGGGTACAACCTAATGCCAGCAGTGCATGATGGAGCACAATTGTTAGTGGTAATAAGGCAGACTACATGGGTCAAAGGCCCTTATCTGCTGACAATTTCTATGTTTCTATGTTGGAGCTTAATGGAGTTTGCAGGTAGATGCATTAAAAGGACACTATCAACCATTTTTGCGTTATATTATATTTTATTTATTTATTTAGTTTTTGTTGACTGGGGTAGAGTGTACTAGGCAGACAAATGCCTATTTTCAGGCACAACCGGGGGAGGGGGGTTACAAAGCAGGATAATACAACATATTAACATACAAAGGCGGGTATGTACAACACTCATTGAGAATGGCAGCAAACACTAGGTGAGGCAATGGTGTACAATAGTATTTTAGTTGAAAACCCACATTTTATAATTGCTTACCGTCTCTACAGTTCACTGACTTTGCTGGTTTATTATATGCTTCCTTTCTAAGTAGAATTGAAATGCATGCTGATGGTGTGATTATACACAAACTTGTTTCAAATCCTTGATCTACTCTTCTTGCATACTCCTGAACATTAGGAACACCCCCCAAACAGTGCAGCCACTTCCAATAAAGTAGTCTCCTCTCACTGTATCACAAATGGCGAGACTCTGTTGGGGGCATTCCCAAGTCCGGGAAGGATGCAGTGTATGTTGATCAAGGATTGTAAACAAACCTGTTCTCGTGTGGTAACACTAGTATGGTGAGCAGTCTGTGTTTCACTTTTAAAAATAAAGAATCAGAATCAGAGTCCCTCTCTTGCTACTCATGCTCTTCCTTCCAGAACAGCTGCTTAATGCCCCCTTCCCCCTGGGCAGGACCACCCTTGTCCCCAGGTCTAAAGAAATTGGTATACCTCAAATCCTTTGAGAACTTTATTCCTACTGCTGCACTTACTGTGTTATCTAAGTGCTTTGTCTGATGAAATTTAATGTAAATTAGTGTTCACCTTTACAGTATGTCCTATGTACCTTTTATCCCTCATGTACTTTGTATCCCTCATATTTTGTTTTGTCCAAAACTGGATGCTTGTGAACATGGGTAACTTTTGCTCACATGCCTTTCCAGTATAATCAATAAACTGAAACTGAACTGAGAATCAAACTACCAGCTACATCAGCAATCCCTACAGAATGGGACCAATCATGAAATGTGTTTTTTAAACTAAAGACACTTTGAAGCCCAAGGGGCTATACAGTATCACTTTAATTTCTCAGATTGCAGCAGCTGTGCCAGGTTAGCCTTGAGCTCCTGGAAGAATGGGATATCTTTTATCTGCCAGCAGTGTAAAAGGAGTTGTTTGGCTTCACTACAGCCATCAACAGCGATGCACATTGTGCTTGGCAGAGGTGAGAAGTCTCCATTCATTACCCAAGTACAAAGGTGGAGTGGGACAGTGGGAATTTTATGCCTGAAATCTTGCTAAAGAGACCATGGAACTGCTTCCAGGAAAGGTTTAAGCCTGGGCAAGACCACAGTATGCTGAAAAGGTCTCTCCACAGTCCCCAGGTTACCACATCAGACACCAACAGTTGTGGTTGGGGATAACGTGGGCCACATGGAGTACCACAGGGGTTTGGTGCCATCTATGTAGTATCTTGTTTTGGATCATCTGGCTGCATGAATCCCTGTCGAGGAGATGTGCTGCTGTCCAGCAAGAGTGCCATTTCTGGTCAGACATAATGCGCCCTATGGTCACAGGCCAGGCCTTTTTAGCCTGAGTTGATGGGGCTGGGATTTTATCTGTAAGGAGGACACAGATTGTCCCTGCTCTGCTCTTGTTACGAGTCAACCACGCAGAAAGGGGGTGATGGCTAAGGGGCATAGGGAAGGTGGCAACTCACTAGTTGGTGCCCTTTTCAGCTGCAAAAAGTTCCAGCCTTTTGCAGCCCATATCGGGTCTGTAGGTTCTGCAAGGAGTTGAGCATGCTTTGATGTGGAAGCATGAGGTTATAAAGTGTGGAAATACCAGCTCATTTCCAGTTGGGCCAAAAGATGGGTTTGCCCTCTACCTCAGTGGTTGGATTATTGCAAATGGGAATGAGTTCATGGTGGGCAAGGTCGATGATGAGCCATTTCTTCAGTTGCTTCCATATCAGTGGTAGATGGTGGGAGGTAAATTACCCCACGGATGGCTTGGGGTATCCACCTAGGGACAAATGACTTGGCTCAACATGAGATTAGAGCAGTGCAGAAGGACTTTGTAGAATTGGGGAGGGGCCTAAGACAAGTAGCACACACAGTATCCTTCTCAGAGGTGCTGCCTGTCAATGGCATGAGTGAGGCGAAGGTACTTTGCACCATGCAGTTTAATGAATGGTTGAAAAAATGGTGTGGAGAACAGGGTTTGGCTTCACTGGGGACTGGGTCTCCACCTGGAGGGACACCAGCCTATACTGGCAGGATGGTCTGCATCTGTCCAGGAAGGGAACAAGTCTTTGAGCAATCGGTTTAAATGCTTCATTGGCTTTTAAACTAGTCAAGGGGAGGCACTGATAAGCAGCAGGAAAATCCCAGCCTCTCCTACAAAACAGGGTACTAAATGAGAAAAAGACCGAGGTAGAAAGGTCAGTGGGGATGCTGCAACAGAAGGTAAAGCCATCAAAATGGAGAAGCAATGAGTACCAATGCCCGTAGTCTGAGCAACAAGCTTCCTGAATTAGTGGCCTTGATGGAGGAGGAACATCTGGATATCATGGCAGTCACAGAAACATGGTACACACAAAACCAATGACTGGGACGTAAACATACCAGGATACACTATCTACAGGAGGGACAGGGAGGGTAAAGAGGAGGAGGAGTAGCTCTTTACATAAGGGAAGGAATCAAAGCAACAGAACAAAAGGGAAAACAGGGAGGAGAAGAAGCACTGTGGGTAAATTTGGATACCAGCAATGGAACCACAATCCGCACAAGGTTAGAGTACAGACCTCTTCTCAGGGGAGGAAATGGACAAGGAAATGATAGAAAGTATACTTAGAATGGCAGAAAAAGGGGAGATATTGCTGATGGGTGATCTGAATATGCCAGATGTTAACTGGAGTGCAGTTGCAGCAGCCACTGAAGAGTGGGGTTATTCTAGATGCCCTACAGGGGCATGCCTCAGACAACTAGTATTGGAGCCCACTCGAGGGGAGCAATCTTAGACCTGGTTCTCTCAAATGGAGATGAAGAGGATCACAGATGTAGAAGTGGGTAGCCATCTGGGAACCAGCGACCATCGAACAGTATGGTTCACAACAAACACAGCAATAGAGTCAAGTCATACAAAGGCAAAAGTACTGGACTTTAGGGTGCTGACTTACAAATGGGTGAGTGCCTAAGGAATGCACTAGCAAATGGGCAGGAAGGAGGGGTGGAAGAACAATGGGGAATAATAAAAACTGCCATCACAGAGGTAACAAGCCTTTGTGTGAAGCAAAAAACGAAACGATGTAAGAAACCACTATGGTTCCTCAAAGGAAGTGACAGTGAAGGTTCAAGTGAAAGAAAGCATTCAGGAAGTACAAGGAATCACAGAAGGAGCAGGACAGAGAACTGTATCAGTTAAAGCAAAAGGAAGCTGGGAAGGCAGTCAGAATAAAGAAATGCCCAAACCGAGGAAAATATAGCCAACTCAAGTTAAGAAGGGTGATAAAACCTTTATAGGTACATCAGGGAGCAAAGGAAGACCAAGGGAGGGATAGTGAGGCTTAATAAAGGGGAGGGAGGGTAAGCAGAGGTGACTGTGAAAGGCAGAGATACTAAACAAATATTTTTGCTCAGTATTTACAAAGGAAGAGGGGAGGTACTCAAACAAACAGTAGAAACACTCTGGATACAGAAGTTGATACCAGCCCATTTACAGAAGAAAGGGTTCTGAAAGAACTCTTAAAACTGAAGGTGGACAAAGCAATGGGGTCTGATGAGTTCATCCCAGAATTCTAAAAGAACTAAGGGTAGAACTAGTGACACCACTGACTACCCTTTTTAACAAATCATGGGAGGATGGGGTGGTACTTGAGGACTGGAGGAGGGCAGATGTGATTCCCCTTCACAAAAGTGGGAGCAAGACAGAAGCAGGAAACTACAGACCTGTTAGTTTAACCTCAGTGGTAGGGAAAATGGTGGAATCACTTCTGAAGGGAAGAATTGTCGAGTTCTAGAGGCCAGAGGGGCACAGGACCCAAGGCAGCATGGATTCACAGCGGGAAGGTCATGCCAGACGAATCTGATAGATTTCTTTGACTGGGTGACCAGAGTAGTAGATCAGGGAGGGGCTGTGGACATGGCCTACCTAGACTTTAGCAAGGCATTGACACAGTCCCACACAAAGATTAATATACAAGTTAGCCAGCCTGGGAGTGGGTCCCAAGATGACAGCCTGGGTAAAGAATTGGCTGGAGAATAGGACACAGAGAGTAATAGTAAATGGAGTCCACTCTGAAGAAAGGGGGTTACTAGTGGGTACCGTAGGGTTCAGTAATAGACTGGTCCTCTTCAATGTCTTTATAAGTGACATTGCAGAGGGACTGGAAGGAAAAGTATGTCTCTTTGCAGATGACACAAAGATCTGCAACAGAGTTGATGCACAAGGTGGGGTGGAAAGGATGAGAAGGGACTTGGCAAGGTTAGAGGAATGTCAAATGTATGGCAGCTTAGATTCAATGCTAAGAAGTGCAAGGTAATGCACCTGGGAAACAAAAACCCAGGGGAAGAGTACACAATGGAGGGTGAGATACTAGCAACAACAAAAATCGAAAGGGACTTAGGGGTAGTCATACCGGATGACCTAAAGGTGGGCAAGCAATGTGAGAGGGCAGCAAGGAGGGCTGGGGGAGATACTGGGATGCATAGGGAGAGGCATCACCAGTAGAAAATAGGAAGTTCTTATCCCTCTGTACAGACAGCTGGTCAGACCCCATCTGGAGTACTGCGTGCAGTTCTGGAGACCCAATCTCCGCAAAGACATAGACAGGATGGAAGCTGTCCAGAGGAGGGCAACTAAAATGGTGCAGGGTCTGCACCGGAAGACATATGAAGAGAGACTTAAGGAGCTTAATATGTATAGCCTCAAGGAAAGGAGGAAGAAGGGGGACATGATAGAACCTTTCAAGTACCTCAAGGGAATCAACAAAGTCCAAGAGGGTAGCATCTTTCAAAAAAAGAGGTGTGCAAGAACAAGAGGCACAATTTGAAGATAGAGGGGGGCGGCTCAGAGGTAATTTAAGGAAGTATTTTTTCACAGAGAGGGTTGTGGATGCATGGACAGCCGCCTTCCAGAGGAGGTTGTGGAGTCAAAACAGTGGTGGAATTCAAGCATGCATGGACAGTCATAAGGCAATTCTAGGGGGTGGGGGCAGGAAGAAGTAGGCTGCTGGTTAACTAGGATCTGCAGCTTATCCATTAGGTAGGGAAATGGGCAGACTGGGTGGGCCAAGCGGTCCTTATCTGCCGTCAAATTCTATGTTTCTATGTTTCTATACAGACTGACATACAGTGGGAAAAGACCCTCCCATCAAGGCTTCCTGTAGATCTAGCCATTGTGGGGCAACTTTGCTGAGGTCTCTAAACCATCAAAGTGTCTTTGTGGCTCTAAATGCCCAGTTGTAGCCTTTAAAAGAAGGGAGTTCCCACCTTCTCCTTGTCTAGTGGGTTCTCAGTTTCTTGTGACTATAACATGGTTGCTTGTACTGCCAGAGAACGCTACCCACCAGTTTGCCTGTATGGTCCAGAGAAATGTTTGGGATGGGGGTTGGGATTTGGGAGATGAGGTGTAAAATTTTGGGGGCCATCACCATCTTGAGTGTCTCTGTGTTACCCATCATGGAGAGCTGCAGTGGCTTCCACCTATCTAGTTCTATGTTCAGTTTGGTTAGCAAGGGGGAACGGTTAATCTCACTTGGTTTGCTCAGTTGCAGGGTGAGTCAAATACCTAGGTAGATTATGGAGTCTGGAGACCAGCGAAGTCTCAGTGATGTAAAGTCAGGGGAGGTGCATCTATTGTTTCGAGCGAGGATCTCTTTTTTTATTCTAGTTAATCTGAAGACCTGACACTGCTGCTGAGGCCTAAAGGAGGTTTAGCAGGGAACTGATTGAAGTGTGGACCTGATAGCTAAGAACCAACAGGTTATCTGCATAGAGCAGTGCCCTGTATTGCATGCCACCTATCTCTATTCTCTTGCTGTCCAGACAGTAGCAGATGGTCAATTCCAGTGGTGCTGTGACAAGGACAGAGCAGTAGGGGAAGAGGGCAACCTTGCCTGGTCCCTCAACCCAGTAGAACTGGGTAGGACAAGACTTCATTGGACAGCATTTCGGACTCAGGCTGAGTTTTACATTGTCTGTGTCTTGCCAAGAAATTGGTCACTGAAACCCATGCGCTTAAGCACATCATTAATGTATCTGTACTCCAGAGAACTGAATGCTTTTTTGAAAGAGGTGGCCACCAGAGCCACTGGGATGGGGGCCTGATGAGCTACGAGGATAAGGTTAACCAATGTTCTTATGAGGTCAGGGCTGGACCTACCCTTAACAAAACCTACCTGGGTGGGGTGGATCAGTCAGGTAGGAGGGGTTTTAATCTAGCCACAAGGGCTTTAGCATGTACTGTGCTATCTACTGTTATTAGTGAGGTAAGTCTATGACTGGCTGGAAGGGTGGAGTTCTTACCCTCCTTAAGGAAGACAGTAATAGTGACAGTAAGCATCGGGGGAGGAAGCAGCCTATGGTATTTAACTCTGAGAAGAGCCTTTGTAGGACAGGACACACCACAAGTGTGAGCATCTGAAAGAACTCAGCTGGGAGTCTGTCACCCCCCTGGGGCCTTACGAACATTGAGGCCTTTCAAAGCTACCTCAAGTTGCGTGGTTATGAGGGGGTGAATTCAGAGCACAAGCCTGTTCCTTTGAGAGTGTTGGCAGCTGCATTGTGAAGAGAAATTTCACACTCTGGGTTGACCCAGGGGCTGCTGGTATAGCTGGGTGTAGAAATCTGTCATGACTTTATTAATGCTTGTAGAAGTTGTACACAGGCTGCCTTGCATGTCACACAGGCCAGCAATGTGCCATTCTTCTTACTGCTTTCTGAGTCTGTATGAGAGAAGTCTCCTCCATTTCTCTCCCCTTCCCAGTGCTGGTGGCATAATATAAGGATAGCCAGCTCAGCTTTCCTAGCTATATGGCATTTATTTCCATTCACAGCCTCAGGATATCTTTGTGCAACTGGGACGTTGTAGAAGGCCAAGGATCTGCCTTGAACTCTGTTTTTTTCATCCTCAGCTGGGCTTCTAGGGCTGCTAGCTCTGCCTCCTCTTCCTTTACCTTCTAGAGGTGTGGCATATGACTACCCAGAAGACCAAAGATGGCTTATACTCACCTGGTAAAAGTTCAGTTCTTTAAAAGAATGTTCTAAGATAATTGAGCTGAAAAAAAAGTGTTGTTTTTTAAACTCAGTCTGGCTTACTGTAATGTAACATTAAGCATTATGTGGCAAAAGTAAATTTTTTTTGTAATGTAGCCCACATCGGGAGGAAGTAATCGTAAATTGGCTCAAGCAAGTAGCCAGCTGATTTCTTCTACTTCCTGGTCTGACATCCCTGCCCCGCACTTAGATGTTTTGTGAATTCTAACTAGGAAGAGGGCGGGTGCATGCCTAATATACAGTAAGTCTGTGGAGCTATTTTAAAATAATGATTCTGCTAGACCAATCTTATACATGACTATGACTGGGTAACGCAGGAGTTGGATGGGGCCATGCTGTGGATGTTCTATACTGTCCTTTTACAGTACTACGACTGGGTGATGTGGGAGTGGGATGGAGGCCATGCTGTGGATGTGCTATACTGTCCTTATATAGTACTACGACTGGGTGACGCGGGAGTGGGATGGAGGCCATGCTGTGGATGTGCTATACTGTCCTTATACAGTACTACGACTGGGTGACAAGGGAGTGGGATGGAGGCCATGCTGTGGATGTGCTATACTGTCCTTATACAGTACTACGACTGGGTGACAAGGGAGTGGGATGGAGGCCATGCTGTGGATGTGCTATACTGTCCTTATACAGTACTACGACTGGGTGATGAGGGAGTTGGATGGAGGCCATGCTGTGGATGTGCTATAGTGTCCTTATACAGTACTACGACTGGGTGACGAGGGAGTTGGATGGTGGCCATGCTGTGGATGTGCTATACTGTCCTTATACAGTACTACGACTGGGCGACAAGGGAGTGGGATGGAGGTCATGCTGTGGATGTGCTATACTGTCCTTATACAGTACTACAACTGGGTAACGCAGGAGTTGGATGGGGGCCATGCTGTGGATGTGCTACACTGTCCTTATACAGTACTACGACTGGGTGACGCGGGAGTTGGATGGGGGCCATGCTGTGGATGTGCTACACTGTCCTTATACAGTACTATGACTGGGTGACGCGGGAGTTGGATGGGGCCATGCTGTGGATGTGATATACTGTTCTTATACAGTACTATGACTGGGTGACGAGAGAGTTGGATGGGGGCCATGCTGTGGATGTGCTGTACTGTCCTTACACAGTACTATGACTGGGTGCGGAGGGAGTTGGATGGGGCCATGCTGTGGATGTGCTATACTGTCCTTATACAGTACTATGACTGGGTGATGAGGGAGCTGGATGGGGGCCATGCTGTGGATGTGCTATGCTGTCCTTATACAGTACTATGACTGGGTGACGAGGGAGTTGGATGGGTCCATGCTGTGGAGGTGCTATACTGTCCTTATACAATACCATGACTAGGTGACGAGGGAGTTGGATGGGGGCCATGCTGTGGATGTGCTATACTGTCCTTATACAGTACTATGACTGGGTGACGAGGGAGTTGGATGGGGCCATGCTGTGGATGTGCTATACTGTCCTTATACAGTACTATGACTGGGTGACAAGGGAGTTGGATGGGGGCCATGCTGTGGATGTGCTATACTGTCCTTACACAGTACTATGACTGGGTGATGAGGGAGTTGGATGGGGGCCATGCTGTGGATGTGCTATACTGTCCTTACACAGTACTATGACTGGGTGATGAGGGAGTTGGATGGGGGCCATGCTGTGGATGTGCTATACTTGGATTTCACAAAGGCCTTCGATTCAGTGCCACATGGGAGACTAGGAGTGAAGTTATCTGGGGTGGGAGTGGGGACAAAGATGGCCTGTTGGATCTCAAACTGGCTAAGAGGTAGGCTGCAGAGGGTTGGGGGGAGAGTCTCAGAGCCTAGATCTTTGACAAGCGGGGTGCCACAGGGCTCAGTGCTGGGCCCGGTGCTGTTCGGGTTATTCATCTCAGACATTGCACAGGGGGTGGTGAGCAGGATTAGCCTGTTTGCCGATGACACCAAAATGGGTGCAGTAGTAGACGACAAAGAGGGATGGGTGCAACTACAGAGGGAATTGATGAAGCTGTAGTAATGGTCAGGGAAGTGGCAGCTGGGGTTCAATGCAAAAAAATGCAAGGTGTTGCATTTTGGGGCAAGGAACCCAAGGAGAGAATACTGGCTAGGGGGATCAAGCTGGGGAGCACCAAGGGAAAAAAGGACCTGGGGATATTGATAACAGAAAGCATGGACAATACTGCCCAATGCAGGAGGGCAGAGGTGAAAGCAAACAGGATGCTAAGGTGCATAGCACGCAGATTCACATCCAGGCACAGGGAGGTGATTTTGCCCCTCTACAGGGCGCTGGTTAGGCCTCATTTGGAGTACTGTGTGCAGTTCTGGAGGCCGTACCTGAGCTGGGACGTCAAGCTGCTAGAAGGAGTGCAGCGAAGGGTGACGAGGATGATTCAGGGGATGGAGGGAATGGATTATGAGATGAGGCTAAAGGAACTGAATATGTATGCACTGAAAGAGAAGGCGGAGAGAGGAACATAATCAGAGACATTCAAGTACCTAGAAAGAATTACTAACAAAGCGGAGAAGGTGTGGAAACTAAGAAGCGGGAAGGAGTCTAGGGGCATGGGCTAAGAATGGGGGATTCAGGAGGGAGATGAGGAGGCATTACTTCACAGAGAGTAGTTGCAAGATGGAACGACTACCAGAAGGGATGATATCATGCAAAAATGTGGCTGGCTTTAAGAACGCTTGGGACAAGGTACAGGGGTGGGCGAGAAGGACAACAATGGGAGGTTAAGGGGGTTGGGGGAAGGGCAGCTGCCTGTTAGGGAGCTAGCTGCACAATTGAGCAGACTTTGATAGATCGGTAGGTCTGTTCTGCTGGCACCTTCGTATGTTCATACGATTTCTGTATGTAACTGCTGCGTTGGTGTATACTATATGTATAACATAGCAATTACACATAAAAATCAGTATTGTATTATAGACTTATACGGGTATGCGCCCCTGTGTTTCCCTAGTTAGACGTCACAAAATGTCTAAGCACGGGGGTGGAGCCAGCAGACCAGGAAGTGGAAGGGATCGGCTGGCTGCTTGCTTTGGTCAGTTTATGATTCCTTCCCTCCTGATGGGGGTTACATTAAAAAAATTACTTTTGCCACAGAATGCTTAGCGCTGTATTAAGGTAAGCCAGCCTGGGTTTAAAATCTCCTGATTTTTTCCACCCAATTATCTTAGAAAACTCATTTAAATCAGACTAGTAAAATCCAAACTGAAGGGCTGTCAATATTTTATTAAAGCAAAAATTTACATTAACGTGATGACTGACAACCCTGGCAGCTCATGCTCTGCACACATATTACTCAAACTACCGCATTCCAGGTGTTCTTTTGCTTCGCTCAGGTTGAGCTTCATCAGGGAGTGGTTAGCTGGTGTGGCAGTGAGTCCCTAAATACTGACGTGTTGATTATGTTGGGAAGTTACAAGGTCATATCATCTAATTAGATGCTTCTGTCAGTAAATGTGGTGGGACTCAAACAATAACACCTCAGTGTAAAACAAACATGATGGACATAAAATCAGTTTTACAGTTCTCCACATAAAAAGGAAAATCAGGCCAGCCTGGTGGCGCTGAGGGTTGAGGTGCTGGATGCCATACCTCACACCATGCCAGCGACCTGGGTTTGGGAATGGACTCGGGTCGTTCAGGGGTCAGCTGGGTGAGGTAAGAATTGAGTGTCCTGAAGGCTACTCTCCTTCCAAGGGGAAGGGGGTTCATGCTGCATGCGTCATCACAACAAGAGGGATTCGGCCCATGCCCAGGGTGTTTGGCTGCCTCTGTGGAGGTGGAGACAGCTGCTGTACCCATTGCGTGGGTTCGGGAGAGAAAAAACAGAGGAAAATACCGGGACCCAGCAGGACCCATGATGGTCCTGATGTGCCGGAGGACATACCCCTCCGAGGGGGGGGGGGCGTAGCCCCTACCAGGTCCATGGAGGTGGGGTGACAAATAATGTTCCGATTTAAAAAAAAAAAAAAAAAAAAAAGAGGAAAATCAGAATAGGGTCATTTTAAATACTGAGGAACTTACTAACGAGTGCAAATTATTCACATAGATAATATGCTGAAATCCATTTCTGAATGCTTGCCTGTATCGCAAAAACTCATTAGATGTCAAAAAAGTAAAAAATAATGTATTTTTTCTTTCTCAAAAATGCATGGTAATGCTGCTTTCTGAGCAAACAGTGGTGAAGAAAGAGTTAAAAAGATTGCACACAGGAGTTGGGGGCTGCCCCCATTATTGCGGTATTGGAACCCAGGCTTCGAAATGGGGAATGTAGCACAGGAATATTCCTGTGCTCTCCAAAACCTCCATCTGCATCTGTGTAGGGAACAAAGAGAGAGAGAGAGAGAGAGATGGTGACACATTGAGATACCAGTACATTTCAACAGCTCAGATATAAACATGAAACAAAACAGCATTTAAAGAACTAAATAAATCTATTCATTCTGAAAACTTCCCATTTGTAAAAAGATTTGTTTCCTGATGGATTTCAAAATGTTTGTGATTGGGGGGTTGTTTAACTCTGCGGAGGGGGGCAGGGGCAGTTTAGAAGAAACTATGATCTGCTGCTTGCTAAATCATAGCTGTGATCATCAAGGGACTGCAGGCAGGGCTGTTATGATGGAAAAGTCTGGAGGTTAGTAATAAAAGTGTAAAAAGGGTTTCAGATCCCAGTTTATGTTGAGACAATTCAGCTATAGGCCGTTTAATGAAAAGATCCAATAGCTTTCTCTCTGCAAGAGCTGATTAAGCCTGCCTCTCCTCTTTTTCCTTCCCTGACCTGTTCCTGTCCCGTAAACTACAGGTCATTTAAACTGCAGTTATGCAGAAGTAGGAAATCTTCACCCACAGGACTGCCTGAGTTGCCCTTCCTGATATCTCAGACATGTTCCTATATCCTTTGCTTGAGTGGGTGTACAGGTGAGGTGATTTTATATGGAGGATTATAAAACTGATTTTTTGTCAGCCATTCTTATTTTACATTGAGGTGTTATTGTTTGAGTCCCACCACATTTACTGACAGAAGCATCTAATTAGATGTTATGATGTGGTAACCTTCAAACGTCATTGATTCATCAGTATTTAGAGACCCATTGCCACACAGGTACCCACCCCCTGACGTAGCTCTACGTGACCGAATGGCAGGGCACCTGGAACATGGTAGTTTGGGTAATTTGTGTGCAGAATACAAGCAGCCAGGGTTGTCAGTTATCAAGTTGTTAATGTAACTTTTTGCTTTAATAAAATACTGACAGCTTTTCAGCTTGGATTTTACTGGTATGATTTGGAGAACTGAACTGTTACCAAGTGAGTGCAAGCCATCTTTGGTCTTCTGTTGTTATAAGTTAGGAGCAGCAGACCCCTGGCCTGCACTGAGCCTAGCACCAGTGATCGCAGATCAATTCGGGTTTTGGTTTGCCTTTGATTAATTTCTGTGGCTTTGAAGCCCTCCCACATGGTAGCCACATCCATGCATTGCAGAACAGCATGTGTAATCTTTTATTTACAGATTATGTAGCCACCATGTGCCTGATCGGACTTGATGTATCATCCCTGTTTTTACAGCTTGTGCTGCTCAGATGTGGTGTTCCTGCACTCCGTGGCTATGGTCAAGGGCTGGGTCCAGGGGAAGGTTGAAGTCACCACCTAGAATAAGGGGATGGGAGTCATTGGGCTTTGACACCCGGTCCATCATGTTGTGAAAGAAGCCAGAAGCATTTTCACTGGGAGCGTATAGGTTGCCAACTATCAAAAGCCCTTTAGAGGAGTCAAAGCTTGCAAGAACCCAGCATCCCTCAGGGTTGGCTAGTGTTTTCTGGAGCATCCATGGTAGAACTTTGTGTAGTAAAATAGAGACCCTTTGCTTCTTAGCCCCCATGGAGCTGTGCACTTCTAAGCCCACCCATCTCCGGTTCAGTTTCTGAGCCTAAAGATCCAGCAGTTTAGTTTCTTGAAGAAGGGCAAGCTGGGATTTGAGGTGATGGAGATGTGTCATCAGCTGCTTCTGTTTCACTAGAGAATTCAAGCCCTGGACATTCCTGGTATGACAACGTAAGTCCACCATAATGGTGATTAAAATATGAAAGTCCAAGGCAAGGCATGACTTGAGAAAGGTAAGCAGAGAAGAGGCACGGAGAAGGTTGGTTCACCCACTCTCTGTCTGTCATCCCCACTATACATGCGTAATACCTTGAGAAATATTATGAGTAAACAGACACTAAAATCTGTGGCCGCATCCCCACCTAATGAGCATTTGAACACACGATTATGTTTCCACTGCAGATACAACTTAAACTTCGCTTAAAGTACAGTTATCAAAAAACATGTACAAAACAGTAACCAGTTTGCCATATGAGACATCGGAATGTGGGCCAGGTGGCCATGCATACCAGACCCTCCCACGGGCTCCTATAAGTAAGTAAGTAAACTTTAATTTCTTAAGCGCCCAATCCTGAAGGCTCTGGGCACTTTACAAAAGAGGTGTGAAAACATACAATCATAACATTTATAACAAGAGTGAAAACAAAATAAATACAGTTCAGTAAAGAAAGTCAATAAATAATATAAACAGTAAAACAATAAGCTTGGGGCATGCAGTAATGGAGATTCCAACTGCTGCCCAAGAGGACGGCCACGCTAAACTCAAAGTCTCCTCCCCCAAATCTCGACAGAAAAATAGAAAATGAGAAGAATGCTGCTGAATACAAAACTAATACCTTTTACAGATTGCAGTTGATTATTAATAGGGCATGTACTGCCCTTCCAGCTAACCTGGGCATTTCTTTCCCTACAATTCCATGACTCGGGTATCTGAAATGCCCTCAATCTCCATTCTCCTAGTTCATTGCTAGGCTTTCCTACTACCATCTCTGGGCATCTTCTGGGTTGGGAGGGTAGGAGTGGGGGACTCACCAGCATTGAGGAAGAAAGAGGCTAAGAGAGGAATCCTGCATTCCTGTGCTGAAAAGCAGTGTCTCCAAATGTCCTAGGAGGCTCTCATAAGCTGCTGATAAACTAAGAACAGAGGCAGGGTGTAGCAAGCCTCCCTTACCATCTGAATTACATGAGTTCTGACATTTGGAGGAATCCTTGGTCAGAGTGAAGAGAGGAGACGTCCACCATCCCACTTACCCAGATTCAACCCACAGGAGAGTGGGAAGCTCAGGGGAGAGGGGTGCAGCATTGTGTCACCTGCTTAAGTCCCTCATAATTCTGACCTGCCTGGCATTCTGGGCTAAAGTTCGTGCATCACCATCCACAGCCAATCTTCCCCCTGAAGCCAGGGTGAATGGCAAGAGGAGGACAGAGAATGAAAATGTTCAGTTATTCGTAGTCTGGCTACCCCTCCCATAACTTTACATGCTGGCAGCTTTTCTTATTGGACTGGAGAACTACTCCAGTGAACGACACATAAAGGAGCACAGCAGGAGGAGGAGGTTAAAGGGTGGATGGAGGGGAGGCAGGGACAGCTTCAACTGTAAACTGTTTATGTGGGGGAAGGAGTGCATATCACCCACTTGTGGCCTTCACCAGTGGAATGCATCCCGATATGCCACGCCCAACCCTCCTAGTGACAGGTGGTGCAGCCTCCATCCATTATCGTGCCCATCAGAAGGCTGAGGTGGGAAAAGGGGCTTGTCCTCCCCTTTTCTGTGATGTCCCCATTTGCTCCCCCACCCCTTCACAACCTCAACTCTCCCCACTGACCCTCCTGACCTTCCTTCCCCCAGTTCTTTCTTCTCACATCCCTTGGGAAATTCTTTCCCCTGGCTTTCCTGTTACTGATATCCTGTTTTCCATGGGGAAGGGTGCAAGCACTACCCCCTCAGTAATTCTGCCTTTCCCTTTGGCTACTTTAAGCTATAACACATGACAGGTCATGGGTATATTAGGCATTAATGCATACCCCAGGTATGTTATGAGGTATGAGGCCGAAGGTTGAGTGACCAACTGCCTGGGAAGTGCATCAGTGCCCAATATACCTATGCCCACCCTGGAGTGGGTTGTTGCACTTATAAAATTAACTGCTTTTTACCTCAAAAATATATGTAGAAACAGTTTATTTGGTGGAAGAATAAAATAAAATCATTAAGCAAGTTCCAAAATAAACCATTGTGATATTCATTTTTTATGTCTCAAGTTTTCTTTGTGTAACCCCCCCGTTACCCGGGGTTACTAGAATCCCAGTTAGACCTAGTGGCAGGCAGGGAAGGCAGCTTGAGAAATTCCAGTTAAATGGATTTCGCACTGTCTCACTCTGTTCTCAGTCTCAGCTGAGACTGAGGGATGACATCATTTTAAAACTGTCGCAGGTGCATAAGCCACATTGGAATGTTGCAGCTATGGAAGTTAAGATAGAATGTTGGGGAATTTGAAGTGAGTCAGTAGTATTTCAGTAGTGGGCTCAGTGGAGTGAAGAGGTGTGCTACAACTGCAGGCCCTCAGAGCCCTTAGCTCTGTCAGAGAGCTACCTGTCCTTTAGGGTGTGTGTTCTCACCAGAAGAGGGACACCCAAAGTGTTAGGCTGAAGTGGTAGAGACCGCTTCCAGTGGTTTAGAGCCCCATCCCTGCGGGGGTAGGGGGAAGAAACCAGCCTGTTTCCAAGGGCAATCTCCTGGCCCAGCTAAAGGGAAAATAAGCTGCTTAAGGAAGATTTGTGCTGAGGCACTTAGAAGTTTGTGTGTTTTTCCAGAGGAGAACAAGAAAAAGCCTGTGGGGCACCTACAACCAAGGGTGAGTCTGCTCTGACAAAGGGCCTATGTTTTCGCCAGAGACTGTGTGAGTTTTAAGAATTGTTACTGTGGGTCAGGAAAGGACAGCCAAGTACCGTTCTTAGAAGCTTGTGAGATTTGGACTGTTTTAACAGTGGGGGTCTAGAGAAATGGACACAGCCACTTAATAAGCCAGCTTCAAGACAGCACATTAGAAGTTAAAAGCTAGTAGATTAAATGTGAAATACATTTATGGATAATCTACATGGAAAAGTGTTTTCAGAGATGAGGTGTTAAAGTCCAGAGGAATGCCTGGGTATGAATTATGGGAGAAAGAGGTGGTAGACCCCCATCTGGCGTAACCAGATTCACCTCCATGGGTTCACTTTGGTACACCTGTTGCTTTCCCTCTGGTACTTGGCCAGTGCTCGAGAAAAGTACCCAGACGTGGGATTGTTGGAGAAGATTCCCTGATGGAGCCAAAAGTGCTCAGTGGTGGCATAGGGAGCCACCAGTAAATCTCCATGATAAATGGATAAGTAGTCCAAGGGCTGGCAAGGGAGCCGAGCCAAGGAAAGAAGGTAGTCCAAGGGCTGACAAGGAAGCCGAGCCAGGGAAACCAGAGAAGAGTAAAACTAGGGCAGTGTGCCCTCTGTGTTGCTAAACCCGAGGGTTTAAGATTTAAGAAGATGTGTGTCTGTGGAGGAAAATCTGCATTACCAGGAGTGTAGCCCCATGGGGGTCCGTCTATGCTTTAGTGTTCCTTCTTGTTGTGTATAAAAGCCACACTTTAGAATCCCAACTCCTTGTATGGACATTCAGTTATTGCTTCCTATGTCCGGAATACTTGGGTGCCCCTGTGCAGAGTAGCCAAACCTAGACAACATGCTGAGTGACATTTTTCTCCCCGAGCCCAGGTCCCAGGTAGAGGGTTACATAATGACGGCACCGCACAGCGCTAATAACACAAAAAATACCACCAACTCGACCTCTGGAGACTCCCACCTGGTAGCTGTGGCCAGCCTGGGTTACATTTGTTTTTCTTTTAAAACATGTACTTTTCATTGGAATTAAATGAATATTTTAGCAATACAACATGTGTTTCTGACTTCAATTGATTGATGACGTCAGGCGTCATTCAAACCACGCAAGCATTTTTTTTTCTGAACTCCATGGTAGCATGAGTCATTAAGTACTTACAATAAATAAAGCAAAACTGCAACGACATGCTGGACCAAACAGTAAGTATTTAAATGCCAGAAGTTTGGCAAATTGCACTTGAGAATTAAAACAGACACAACATTTGTTTTTACGAATGCCATAGTTCTTTGAACTTTGAAGTATGAATTAGCTGCAGCTTGTGCCATGAACTGTATGTTCTGTTAAACTGCAAGGAGCTGTTTTAACAACCTTATTTAAAACTCAGACACAGAAACAACATGTTTTTTTATGAATTGTATGGTACTTCTGTGTACCGGTGCTGGACTGGTAGACTTGGGGTTCTTCACTCTGAGAGGTGGCTGTAACTGTCTCACTACCAGCAGCACCAGTGGCACCCTCAGCAGGTGGAATGGCGAGGAGCCGCTGAAGGTTCGAATGGGGGTGGGTGGATGGAATCGCCTGACAAGGAGAGGCAGAAGTTGTACACAGAGGTCGGATAAAGCAAAGATGTTTATTGGACAGGAGGGGAAGGAGGACATGGTCATACAGGAAAATACCAATAGTAACAAGCATTTGTCAATGTCGAATGTTTGCTTGCTGGCATTGGCATTGGTAGTGTAGGATTTACAGAGCTGCATAATAGGAATGGCAGTGAAGTATTGAACTGAAGCCAACCCCACCACCACCCTACAGATACTGACAGGCATTGGGGTGTGCCTTTGGGTCGTCAGGCATAACGTCCACACCATTTCACCACACCCTACCCCGAAGACACTGACAAGTGTCACGGTGTGCCTTGGGGTCTTTGGCCCTTATGTTCACCCCATTCCATCAGGAAATACGGTGAGATGGATGCTGTATAGGAGAATGGGGTGAACTTTGGGGCCGAAGAGTCCAAGGCACACCTCGATGCCTCTCACTGGCTGCAGGGTGTGGGTGGGGGTGGAATGGTATGAGTATTACAGGCAACAATCCCAAGTCACACCCCTGATGCCTGTCAGTCTCTACAGGGTGGGGCGTTATGGTCAGAAACCCTAACGCCTCAGGCGTTCGTTGGTATTTTCACTCCACATTTTCAACATGTTTTTTTTGTGACCCCCACCTCAGTGGCAATATCAGTTTGTTAGCCGAAAGCTGATTTTGCACAGCGACTACGCCATTTGGCACCTTAATCTGTCCCGAACATTGATTTGCACACCGACTGTGCCGTATGCGCTTCATGGCGAGAAACACATTTTGGGCGAGATGTGAAAAATGACAGCTGTACTGCTCCTAAGGAGGTGTGGTAAAATGGCAAAGTTGAAAATCTGGAGTGAAAATATTAAAAATTCGCGAACTTGCGAGCATGCATAGGAACTGCGCAACGCACGCTTGTAAATGAGTCATTTTTGGGAATTTGTTTGCCAGATTTTCAACATAGGGTTTTTGGGGCCTACCTTATGAACTGTGACACTGTCATTTCATAAATCGGTCCCGAAAGGTGGTTCCGCGCAGTGACCGAGAAATCACCTTGTGGGCCGATTAATGCCATGACAGTGCCAGAATTCATGAGGAGGCATCCCAAAAAATCCATGTTGAAAATTTGGTGCCAAAATTCAAAAAAATGCCTGAGATATGCTTCAAAGTTTAAAAAACCCTATTTATTCCTTACAGCTTACCGGCATTTCTTCAGTTCGCTGTCGGCTTTGAAGAGTGCAGACGAGTTCCCAGTCCATCAAGATCATCGCGCTGGACTCGGAGGTAATTATGGGGTGAGGTGGGGTGTGGGGAGGCTGGGTGCACAGATGGTGGGCGTGGGTGGGGAGGGGGACAAGACAAGCAACGAGGGACCTTTTTGTTTTAGGTCTTTTTTCTTTAGGAAGACGATGCAGGACTTTTGCCACGCTGGGGTGGGCTCCAGCATGGCAGCTGAATTTTGTTTTAGGGTGGGGGGGCAGTGGAGCCGATGGGGGATTGGGCACCCCGTCGGCCATACAGAGGTTTGCCATGCTGGGGTGGGCTCCCAGTGTGGCACCTGGAAGTGTGTTTGGGGGGACCAGCAGATGGATGTTTGCCACGCTGGGGTGGGCTCCCAGCATGGCACCTGGAAGTGTGTTGGGAGGGCGCTGAGCCGACAGTGGATTCGGCATCCTCGTCGGCCGTAGTTCACTTCAAACTGAATTTATGTTCCAGGAAGAGAAAGCAGAGACATATACAAGCAGGATTGCCGGCAGTATGCTAATCAACACTGTCTTATCGCTCCTCACTGAAACGGTCTCTCCTTTTCAACTGTACAGCACTGCATTTTCAACTGCTGTCATAGACAGCTGCAGCATTCATTGGTGAACTGTGGACATGCCTGCAAACACACTGACTGAATTGGAAGACAGTGTGCCACACCTACAAAAACTCGGATGATGGCACTTTGTTTCTTGCACATGCATGCAAGCAAACATAAAAATGACAGGGAGTATGGACAACATTGTTATCTAAATTCTAAAATGGACTGAAATTTCTAAAAAGGTGCACCTTGGCCCAAGACTTCTAGGGATTAAGCTCTCTCTTACTACTTTTGCTACAGTACCCTAGAACAGTTATGGACCCTCACAGACGTTCTGGCAATATAAACTTTTTACAATGTCAGTGATCACCATAAAAGTCTACGAATGACTCAAAAGTCCAGTTTGATCGGAAGTCTTTGTGCGCACAGCTGATGGAAACAAGGGAAAGCAATGGGGAAATGGAGAGGTTTTATGAACAGGCCATGGGTGCATCGGCTACAACCACATCTCCTGGGTTGCCGGAAACAAGAACACAAACACATGGATCTCCTCGGCCAAGAACCCGCTGGCGGGCCACCAGAATACAAGGACAATCGCAAGGACTCTCTCAGCTAAAAACCCGCTGGTGGGCCGCCAAGAATGAAGAGCAGATGCAAGAATCCAGCCACAGTCTTCTGGTGGACAGCCAGGATGAGACAACAAATGCAGACCACCCTGCCACAGCCCACTTCTGGACTGCCAGGTGAAGGATTCGATGCAGACCACCCTGCCACAGCCCACTTCTGGACTGCCAGGTGAAGGATTCGATGCAGATCACTCTGCCACAGCCCATTTCAGGAATGCCAGGTGAAGGATTCAATGCAGATCACCCTGCCACAGCCCACTTCTGGACTGCCAGATGAAGAAGACGAAGGAGATCACCCTGCCACAGCCCGCTTCTGGACTGCTGGATGAAGAAGACAAAATCACCCGGCCACAGCCCACTTCTGGACTGCCAGATGAAGAAGATGAAGGAGATCACCCTGCCACAGCCCACTTCTGGACTGCTGGATGAAGAAGACAAAGAAGATCACCCTGCCACAGCCCACTTCTGGACTGCTGCATGAAGAAGATGAAGGAGATCACCCTGCCGCAGCCTGCTTCTGGACTGCCGGATGAAGAAGATGAAGGAGATCACCCTGCCACAGCCCGCTTCTGGATTGTCAGATGAAGAAGACGAAGGAGATCACCCTGCCACAGCCCACTTCTGGACTGCCGGATGAAGAAAGCGATGCAGACACCATGGGAAGCAGAAGTCCGGATGAGGAAGTTTCTAAATGTAGGAGAACAACGGTCTTCTGGGCTCCTAGGCCGGACGAGCCAAGGACCCATGTAGAACAACAAATAGGGCATCACTCAGAGAACTGAAACAGATGTTCCAGACGGTACTCTGATGCGGATGACAAAATAAGAAAACAGATGGCAGATTCTGCACTGGGCCAAGCCATATTTGGGGAACCATCAGAGGAAAACAATAAACATCATGTTGCAACTTGAGATGACTGCAGCATGGTTCTACATGAAGTTGCTTTTGGCTGCTCCTGGAATGCACTGGAAGATGATTCCTGAAGAATTGATGAAGACTGATAGGGATGCACACTGGTGAAGTGACTCTGAAGATTGCTGAAGACTGATTCGGACACTTTCTCAGCACTGAAATGCTGGCACAAAGCAATGCAAAGACAGTTCTGGCACTTGTACTGTTCGTAGAATGGGTAGAAATGCAATAAATGTCACAGTTCCTACTGTAGTGGTCAACTGCACCATCTCAATGTCCAGACCACAGTAAATAAACAGGCACATTACTATTCTGTGTGAACCCTAGCTTTCAGTGGACCTGGCTAACTACCAAGGGGTCTCTCTAGCTAAATTGGGTTCTCCTGTTACTGTGGATGTACTGCAGTTGGGAATAGGCTCTCTGGAAAGGCTGTAGACTCAGATATCTGACTAGGCCCCTTTACCCCTGTATATGTTTGCACAAATTGCCCCTTGATGCAAATGCACAGTCATAGGTCATATAGACATTGTAGCCACGATCCTTATCTTTTTCAGAAGTAACTGTGAATTGGCCATCCAGTTTGTGAACCACATTTTGCCGGGGCCTTTGGGGTTCATCCTTTCTGCCAACTGAATGACTTCCTGAGACTTGTTGAATGTAATTCGTCCCGCACTCTGAAGATCTTCCAAATGCCTGTAACAAAAAAAAAAAATTGTTTTAGTGCAATACACATGTAGCTGCACAAACTACTTGTATACAAGTCTGTTTACATAGAACTTGTTCATTGTTTTGTTTGTAAGTTGCATAATCTACATTACTTCTCACATTGGTATAGTGCAGGGTTTCTCAAATGGTGAGGCCAGACTCACAGGGGAGGCCCCAACTTGTTCCAGGGGAGGCTCAAGCAAGCCTTAAAATGTACTATATTTTAATGTCAAGTTTTGGATGCTTCGGGTGAAAGGATGCAGCAAAGTGAAAGCGAATAATGGCATGCAAATTTATGTACAAAATGGTTACCAGGAAAGACACGCTCAACAAACACTTGTTTCCTGGTATGACATGGGGAAAATACAATTCTTGGAAACTGTGCAAAACAAAATTCAAAATAATGCAAATGAATAGGAACAAGGTAACAACTGACCCATTATACTGGCTGCAGAAAAGCACAAATGCAAAGGCTATGCAAAGAGATACTAGGAGCAAGAGCAGGAGGGAGTAAAATGGTCCCTGAGAAGGTGTTTAAGAGCAGGGTAAAACTGACAAAGAAAGCACTCTAACTCATGGAAGTATTGCAACGATGGGTAAATAGAGTCCAACAGTCAGAAGTGTGGAGCGAGTAGGCTGACCTGGGAGGGGGGTTATAGAGAGGGAGAATAATAAGTTCAATAAAATGAGAATAAACTCAACTACTCACATGCACTTCATTGTATTCTTCCTGTAATGTGCAAAGTATGATAGTTGTTCTAACTATGGGGAGGGAGGCCCAAAATTATTTCTATATTAGGAGGAGGCTCAAGATCTTTTCCAAGGCTTGGGGGAGGCTCACTATGACAAAGTGCGAGAACTCCTGTCCTAGACAGTACTCACAGAAGTTGTCCCATCCACTGGGCATGGAACAGCGAAAAAAAAAAAGGAAAGGCACTCTCCTGGGTAGCCAGTCAAAACTGTCTATTTCAGGTCATATCCAAGGCAGTTGAAAACTTCACAGAACATTCAGGGGATTGCCCCTTGAATCCACTGAGGACAAGCAGTTCCTTCCACTTCACAGGGAGTAGAAATCAGGAAATCCTGCTGTAACCTTGTCTCCACCACTTCAACTGGAAGTTGGAAATTACACTCCACTAGGGTGAGAAATCCTTGGCTCTCTCCTCAGAGCCCACTGGCAGTCCTTCTGCTACTCTCACCTCCTCACTCAAAACGGAGCAGTCTAACCTCCGCAGAGCAGCTATTCACAGAGTGTGGCTTATGCTGCTGCGAGAGTTCTAAATTACCTAATCATTCTTCCCTCAGGCTAGCTGAATAAACAGTGATGTCTTTACGTAAGGAGCCCCTAATGAGCTCCCTACTAGCTGCCTTTTGCCTTCCTAACAATAATACTGATAGGATTCTAGTAACCCCAGGGGACTGGGTAGTTACTTTTATATACTCCTTTGTGCTCCGTGTATTCATGTATCATCAAACACCTCGGGTGTGTGTAAAAATGCATTACACACACCTTCCTATTCATTATTCTCTATGGGCGCTATTCACAAATGCTGCGTTGGCCTATGCACACCTTGCACTGCCGGGGCGCAGCTGGATACACAGGAAAGACACACACACAGCCACTGCATGGCATGCACGAACTGTGCGTAGGATGCTATGTAGGACCGCAGCATGAACATGTGCGCCTGGCATATACGCGACCCATAGGGTGGGGCCACATAGACTGTCCGCAAAGTGCCAAGTACGCACATGCACGATGCTGGGTATGTCGGCATGACGTGTAGCAGCCCCATGTGGGTCCTACACATCCAAGAGGCAGCCATAAACACTGTGCATGGAGGCACAGTGCCATAAGGCCACAAAGGGTGCCCCAGAAAAGGCATAGTATGGGCCGCCATGACAAGGCAGCTCGCAACATGAATGGGATGAAGCACGGCACACCGGCCGCTGCACAACACGTGTGAGCCACGTGTTGCTGGTGAGCGTGGTAGCTGCAGACAGTGCACACGCCCCATCCCCCGGCGCCGTGAGCATGCCACAGGGATGCCAGGCCAACTGCAGCACATGCCTTACTCCATACACCCAACGTCCCGACAGGCACAAAGAAATGGCATGTTTCCATGCCAGGCAAAAACCAAGGCCCTGCCACACAGAATGACACCAAACACACACCCCTGCCCGGGCACTCCATGCCAGGGCAAAGAAGGGACACACACAGAGTGGCTGCATAAACAAATGCTTTACTGTGACCACAAGGAATGTCAAAGTAACAAACAGAAACAGATATCATACACAGGCCAGCACAACAGGTACAACAGGGAACAATGGGGGGGGGACAGGCCCACAATGGTGGCTGCACAGGGCATCCTAGTCCGAGTCCTCCGATGCGGTGCTGATGGTGGAGCTGGAGGAGAGGGTGGAGTGGTGTCAGTGAAGGGCCTCTCCTCAAGGACAAGCCGGTGCACTGGACCCTGATACCGCTGGAACGACAAGAGCACACAGAGGGGAACTGCTGTCAATGTCATTGGTAGTGCCAGGGCACAATGTACAGATATATACACACACCACAGCCTGCAGCCCCACCTACTTGCGACGGGGCACGGATGGCCCACAGGTCGCCAGCGTTGCCAATGTAGAGGTGGTCCCTGGTGGACTGTTGAAGGTTAAATCGCCTGGGAATGTCATGTGGCAGCCGCCACTGTGCGCCACAACCTGCCCCATTCCTTCCAGGCCAAGGTACAGGAGCTCTAAAACAATCTTCGCCTTTGCCTGCCAGGTTTCCTGCAGCACAGCACAGGGCAACAGGTCAGGATTAGACCCCATGGCATGTGAACCACACACACACACATATGTACAGACTGGCCAAAGTGCCTACCTGCCTCCTTTTTGTCACTTCCCAAATGGCCCACACAGGGACCCCGTCCTGATAGCTGTTCATGGCCACTCGGTACAGCCACTGTGGCAGTGCCTCCCACAGCTCCCGCTACCATTGCTGCAAGACTGCCTATGGCATCCCCAATGGTGACACGCCCACACCACGTGCCCGTGTCACATCCATAAAGCCCCATGTGCCACATAGCCCAGCCTGCACCACACTTTGAGTGGATGTGCACATCGGCGTTGCATGTACACTGGCCAGTGAGTTTGGTGGATGGAATGGGACATGTGCCCAGGCACATTGCTGCACATGGTCCTCCTGAAGGGTGCCATCATGGAGCTCCGTGCCAGCTTGAGGCAGTGGCATCACCATGTATTCAGGCCACAGCAGGAGGCACAGACCCTGCGGCATACTGAATCGCTCCAGTGCTAACGTGTTGACCATGACACACTAAGGTACATCTGATGCATCATCGAGGACACGGTCCAGCCATGCAAACGGCGCTCCATCACCATGTCTGTGGAGATGAAGGTGCTTTGCACCATGCCATACTATGCCACTGGCAGCTTTCAGAGGGTCAAAGGAGATGTGACGGGTGTGAGCCAGTCCTCAGTCTCATGGGCACTGCACCAGGTGACTGATGCCCAGGTGCGACACCGGGCGAGAAATATCTGGTTCCCCACAACACCAGCCAACATCAGGGTGGCAAAGGGGGCATCTTTTGACAGGTATGACATGCCGAACATGTTGGGTGCCATAGACTGTATGCACATGCACATGCCAGTCCTGATACCGTCCACGAACGAGGATGCGTACCGTAACTGAAAGGGGTACTACAGTATCAACTGCCAGGTCGTCTATAACACCACGGGCATCCTGACTAACATTTATATAAAGCTCTCCAGGGTATGCCATGGCTCATTCATCTTCGACCACAGTGAGCTGAAGCATCATCTGGACTGGCAACTGGAGGGGTATGGCTGGCTGCTAGGTAACCATCCACCACGTTCAGCGTCACACCCTGCTGCCTGTGTGCAACCGCAACTATACTAATGGTGTAATCTACCCCGCCCCCCCCCAGGTGACAGTGGCTACTCACTGCGGACCTACCTCATGACACCACACCTGGCACCACAGCACCCCACGGAGGAGGCCCACAATGCAGCACATGGGAGGGCCCGCAACATTGTGGAGCACACCATGGCATCAGGTGTCCATCCCTCCACCGTGGCCTGTGTCTGTGTGGGTGTGCCCCTGCTGCACCCGGTCTCCTGGGGCTGTTGTTCATGGTCCTGTGATATGTCTCCGTCATGGTCATGGGAGTCTGTGTAGGCCACTGTGTAGCGTCGTCCTGTATCCTGTCCATGTCCTGGTGCTGTGACCCCGTGAGGGGGACAGCGGTTAGCATAGCTGTCCATCTGCCATGGCACGTGGCTTGGCTGGTGTGTTGCACTACCTACCATCACCGGATGACGTCTGCGTCCCACCTCTACTGACACCAGAAGGACCCTCACTGCCACTGTCCTCTTCATGCACTGTGGGTGGAATGGTGACAGGTGGTCAGTTAATGTTCGGTACGTGCTGTGCAGGTCTGGCGCTGTGTGCGCTCACATACGTTATGCTCACCTGGCATGCTGTCAAGCCCGTCCAGCTCACCATCTGTTAGGACATTGCTGATGGTGTCAGCAATAAGTTTTTCTATGGGCACGAGGGGTGGATTTGGTAGTGGCAGACCTCCACCTGTGGCGCCCTGTGCCTGTTGTGTCCTGCTGACTTTTTTCTTTACCTATGACTGGAGGTCCCACCACTTGTGCTTGATTGCTGCAAGTGTGCAGGCCTCCGGTCCCACAGCATTGATCGCCACCTGCAGGTCCAGCCATATGCGGGCATTCGTCTCCGCAGGGTGCTCAGGGAATGTCTTCCATACAGCACATGGTAGTACTGGCAGATGTCGGTGACAAGTATTGCCACCTGAGCACCTGTGAAGTTGGATCATTACTGCCTACCGCCGCCACCAGATGGTACATCGCTCCCTGCGGTGGGTGTGGATTGTGGTGGTGCGGGGGCTGCCTGCTGCTCCGGGCTGCAGTTGCTCGCAGTGTCCTCTGCTGACATCTCTGTTCCACATAGTGCATAACACGGGTGTGTTGCGGTTCCGTCTTGCCATATATGGTGGGGTCAAGGGGTGTTCCCTTGTCTCCGCACTGCCTCTGGCCCACCCCTCTGCATTGCTGTGTGCCTTGTCTGGCTACACCCTTGTCTGTTGGGGTGTTGCATGCATCTTTGTGATAGCCACATATACCTGGTACCCTATGCGGCGTGCCGCTGCACACCCTCTCTTACTGGTATGTCACGTACTTGCATAGTGCGCTGCCTTTCGTGAATTGACACCAATATGTGGTTCATTCTGCTGTCCCTCCCACATTTACATTTCACAATTCCTACGACAAGGGGTATATCCCAGAATCTCCTGTGGCTGATGTCATAGCTGGGGATCTATCATACTGCTAGCAGATATGATTATTAGAGCTGTTTATAGCTCTGTTTTGCTGGCTGCTGGTCCTGATTCCATATCAAACCCTTAGTATGGCTTGGGCAAGTTATAATTGGGTTTGGTAGGGCACCAGGACGAGTGTCTGGTGTCCGGCTCACCCAGTACACCCCACAGCCCCACCAATGATTTATTTATGGACTTATCAGTTATCCAGAACTTAACCATGAGTAAAGTAGTAGTTGGTGGCCTGCCATATTGGTACTGTGTGTGTCTTGGGGGGCAGTTGAGGACTAGGGTTTTTTCCTCCAGCTTCTGGTTTTCCATTGTGGGTTGCAAGGTGAAATGACATGCAAACATGTGTACTTGGTCTTCAGTGGCTGCCTCTCTCCCCGTCTTTTTGCCTCCCCTGTGCAGCCAGGTGACCTCCACCTGCTGGCAGTCAAGTAGTTAGACACAGCATCCCCCCTCCCCAGGGAGAAGAACTGTTGTTGGGATGCTCGATCGTCACCCAGCTAGCCTCAAGTGATCTGCATCCATTTCCAAATCCTGATTACTGGTATAGCGTGTGGTAGCATTTATGCTGCACTACCAGGCCAGCTTTTAGTTGTTGTTTTTTAAATGGGGTCACTTCCTGGTGGTTGCAGAGCTGTTTTTCGGTTCCTCTGTAGTTGGTACCATTAGGCGCAAAGATGAAAAGCTGCTGCTACGGCTGTGCTACCAGGTCCCCCAAAGTAGTTCTTGGGGATCATGAAATCTGCATGGTGGTGTCCTGGAAGAAAAAGTGGGTGGCAGGCCATAGTCTGCATCAGAGATGGTAAGGCATCTTGCTCTAAGGAAGGGAGCTCAAGGTAATCCTCTACCATTTGGAGGGAGGTTACACTTGCATGTGCAGTTTCACTGTTCCTAAAACTGTGCAACACTTTTATTAGCAGAAACATACTTATATTTTCTAGTGACTTCATTAAAATTTCTAACTTGTAAATTCTGATATTCCTTGAAATCCCCCAAACTTATTTTGCTGCCCAAAAAAGTGTTTTAGAAATTACAAGAATAGACAGATTTTACACGTGATTGCATTTTTGGGGCCTGATACTTAACAAAGGGCATGGCCATTTGTTTATTTTTAATTTACTTTTTTACCCCACGCCTCAGGCACTGACCAGGGAGCACTCAAGCCGCTTCAGCCCCCCTTCCTGATTGGCTTCACTGCTTCTTACTGACGCCTGCTTGTCGAGTCCTTCAGCTGGTAGTTGCATGGAGCTTCCCTTTCCAATGAGCCCAAACCCAGGAGGCACATCTACTGGCAACAGAGGGGCGGGGAAGGTAGCAGGGGCAGCAATGTAGAGTGGGATGGCCATAATTTTTACAGCCCTGGTGGACTTTTTTCCGATTTTTCTGTTTTCTCCATTAAACCGCTCTTAGCTGTTCCTCTCTCCCTGCACTGCTCCTGCAGCTAACCCCTTGCACCAGTGTGGCTGGCTCATTACTTTCCCTTGTCTTCTACTGCTGACTGCACCCACACTGCTCCACTACTTTTTTATTTATTTATCTTTGTTGAACAGCTGTATGTACATGTATTTATTCAATAATTGCTAAATAATCTGCCTCTTAATTGTGATCCATTCCTGCAAGGAGTTAGCTCCAAGGCTAAATTACATTTCTATACTATGTTCCTCAGATATGCCACTTGTAATTAAATGCATATTCCACAGGTATAATATATTTAATTGTATGTTATGTTACAAATGTGACTGTATGATTATTTATATTTTTTAACTGTACGTTTTGTTACAAATGTAATTGAATGTTCAATTTCTCAGATATGATAAATGTTAAACTACATGTCTAATTCTTCATCCAATTGTACCCCCCCCCCAGTCGCACTGGGAGATGAGCAACTTGTTCAGTGTGCCTTCCTGGTGAAACATTTCAACAAATAAATAAACATATTAAGTAACAAAACCAACAGCAACAGGTGTCCAGTAAGCCTTCAAGCATCGCTGCAAGGGAATGCATGCATTATAGTTAATTAAGTGTCATATTCATGTATAGTCAACTCATAGATGACCCCCAGCCATCTTGTAGATTGGCAGCATCAGCATATCAACCAGCGTGTTCCACACTGAACCCCAGGGTGCTCTGCGTCATCTCTTACTCCAGGTGCCCAGTTGTAACCCAGCTGCCTCCATTTCATGGGACAAAGTAAGGATCCCTCTCCCCCAGATATAGTATCTATCAAAGTCATTTGGGAGTAAATTTCCCTCTCTAAATGTATCCAGTCCTGGAGCGTGGGAGGCCCCTCTGAGAGCTGTGTCCACATTGTAGCTTTCTGGGCTGCCAGCAGATTGAGACATTCTCCCTCCTTGTGCTGGCTACAGGGCTCTAGGACCACTGGGATCTCTCTCAGTGTTCAGCCAGGCTGGAGGAAGACTTGCAGCAGGCAGGACATTAGCTCCTCCCACAGAGGGTCATGCCAGTCTTCTTCCCGCCTTCCTGAAAGCAGGCAACATGCAGCACAGCCTGTCACTTGTGAAAGGGACCTAGGTGTAATTTTTCAGTTTTCTTTTATTTTTGTTTTTCTTTCTTCAGTAGTGCTTGCTTCATTGCACTATCTTGGGTGTGCTAGGAAGATTACTCCTTGATCAATTCTACCCTGCACTATGGCTCAATTCCCCTCCAGCCTAGGATTCCAAGACACAGCCCAGCAGCACAGTCTGGTGACCCACCGCCTCCGGATTTTCAGGGACCTCAGCAAGGACTTATCCTAGTCTTCATTTAAAGGACAGCAACTGTCACTCCTCAACTTCTTCAGCTACTGAGGTTTTTTACTGTTCTGCTCGACACAATCGTGCAGGTTACCGCCTACACATAGACCACCCAGGAAGGTCAGAGCAGGAGTGTTTGTGATCAGTTGTGGGAACTGTCCTGGACTGTGCTATCTGTGATGGAGCTTTCTGGGTGCAGACAACTGTGAGTACTGATTTTGTGGGGTCAAAGAGCCCTTTTTAAGTGAGGCAATACTTAGTACTGCCTTCGGGGGGGGGTGCCAACAGCCTTTTTTCACTCAGCTGCAAATTCAGTGTAGAAGCACTCTTTTCTAGCATAGAAAACCAGTTAGGTGGCATTTTAAGCAGTGCATGTGCTGGTTCTCACCTCTGATCCACCACAGCTCGGTTATTCTCTCAAGTGGGTGGTTCCAGTGGTTTTGGACTGCAGGGAGTCCCTTTGCAAGGAAATGACTATTGAGCATCTCTGGAAGGGCTGTTTAAATCACCTTGATAGCTAGCCCATCACAATCAAGTTTATGCAGCTCTCTATTCCCTCAGGATCAAAACTTGCAAAGACTGTGTGCATATGGGGGCATATTTTTTCTACAAGGATTACTTGCTTGTTAAGGGCCTGTTTGCAGCCCTGTCAGCAGTTCCACCATCTTAGACTCCATAGCTGTCCACTTTACAAGGATGCCTTCTGTTCTGTCTGGGGGTTGGCTCGATGTCACACTCTGTGAAGTAGCAGACTTTACTACCCATAGCATCAGACTTCTCCTAGCAAGGAACTCTGTTCTTAACTAGGCTGCGATGTCTTCAGACAAGTCCTCCAGGGGGAGAAAATGCACAAAAAGCAAGTCAGCCATACTAGCCTCCGTTGCTGCCTCCCTGTACCTCAAATGAAAGACAGCAGAGACTTCCATAGCTACTCACGCAGAGGAGGACCCCACCACACCCACTTGTTCACTGGAGGTGGAGGAACAGCTGCAACTTCATCTGGCCTCAGACTTGATTGCAGAGCTGAACACGGCATGTGTGTTGGATCTGGAATGCTTTGATCTGCACCCCCCCCTGCATCTCCTCAATGCCCTACCCCCAAAATTACATCCAGAAAGAGAATGCTTTCCCCTTACTCGTAATGAGGCCTATAGGGAACATTGTCACAACAAGAAAAAGAAACGTGCTAACTCTCCACATCACATGGGTAATGAAGATGACCACTTACATTAGCACAAGAGAAGGAAAAAGTGTGCAAAATCTCCTTCATCTTCTGACTCGGATTCCACTTCTTCCGAAGAGGGAGACCTTCACAGCAGTTCTTCCGAAGCAGAGCCTGAGTTGGACAGGCACTTTGATACCGATGATCTTAACTTCTTCATTAAAAAAAGTTCTATCAGAGATATGGTTCAGCTCGCAAAGCCCTCAGCAAAACTGGACAAACTGGCTTTCAAGTTATACAGATTATCTACGCCATCGACGTCATTGCCTATACCTCTGGCCATAAGGGATCTGCTTAATTTTTTTAATTTTTTCATTTAGTTGTTTAACCAGGTATAACATACTAAGCTGAAAGCTTTTTTACAGGAGCGACCTGGGAGCACAAGGAGGTTAAGTGACTTGCTCAGGGTCACACAGTATGCAAGTGGAGGCTGTGGGATTCAAACCCAGGTCTGGTCTGCTGGATGTTACCAGATTTGCAGCTCAGAGCCTTAGACCACTGCACTATACTGCCTCCAATAGGAGGAGTTTATTTATTTATTGAATTTTGTTGACTGGGTAAACCCACTGGGCCTGCTAAAGTCCCTTTTTCAGGGGTAACGTGGAAGTAATTGCAGAGATACTTCACAATACAGCAATCATTTTGAAACACAGAGAAGCATCGGTTAGACACTTACAGTACAATGGACAGGTTAAGTTACAGAGAAACATTGTTGAAATTATGCACATACATAATCTATACATGAGTTTCCAGCTGTGTACAAAATATATTTTACATGTATGTTACGGTGAAAGCTACATTTTTTTTCCACAGTAATATCATTGTATTTCATTTAGGACCTTAGTTACAACACCTTGGTCACAACAGAGATGTAACATTGGGGCCTATCAGTGGTAACACGTGCACTGGTTTTGTTCTACTATATCTGCCTTTAAACCTTTCTTGAAGCCCTGACAGAGGAGGTGTCTTGTATAGCATTAAGGAGGGCATTCCAGATGATAGGGATCGAGTTAGCAAAAGACCTTTTGCCTGCCATCATCCTGATTTTTTTTTTGTGTGTGTGACATGTGAGTTGTTCCTAACTTGTACCTTGTTGTCCTATGACTTGTAATCTTTCCATAATTATGTACCATGTTGTCCAAAGTGTGTTTTGTTTGTAATTTCCTGTACTCTCCCAGGTCGTACCTGAAAATAGGCAACATTTTGTCTAGTGTACTTACCTGGTTAACAAAAGCTAAATAAATAAAAATAAATAATTTTGGGGAACTGAAGGAGCCCGCCAGGAAGATCTGAGGCGTTGCCTCTCTGTTTTTTAAATTAATAGGCCTTTGAGTCTAGGTGGAGTGTTGATGCTTTTCACCTTGAAGGCAAGGCGCAAAGAGTGGCAGGGCCTGGAAAAAATGTTCCTAATCCCACGTAAGGTCAAAAAACTGTTGACGTTTGACAAGAAACAATATGATGTCTGGCTTAACCTGCCTAAGACTGACTCCATAATCTCTTCCCTAAAAAGACCATCATTCCTGCAGATGGCAGAGCCACCCTCAAGGATACAGTGGATCACAAAGTAGACTCCTTTTTAAAAAAAAGGCCTTCCTGGCTTCCAAAACTTCCATGAAGGGGGCAATAGCTATGTTGTTTATGGCCACAGCTGTTTTGTCCTTGGCTAAGGACTTGGCATTCAAGCTGGTGGAGGATTCTGGGAAGAACAAGGATCTGATTAGACAATTGCAACTCGTGGGCCTCGCTTTAGCTTTCTCAGCAGATTTCTTGGATGATGCTATCTCTTGTGCCGCTTAAACAGTGTTTTCCCAAACCTCAGCAAAATAAATGAAACCTCTGGTTGCAGGCCTGGTAAACAGACACTTAATGTACCAGTCCAAAAAGATGCAGCACTCAAGAAGGAATACAATGCACTCAAATTGCTGGTTGCAAAAGTGCTTACTTTTATTTCCAAAGATCTAAACATTCACTGTGGCCAATGCAACAGGAGCCACAGAGAGCTACTAGACCTGGCACTTCGGCTATCCCAGCCTTCTTCAGGTGGCGTATCAGGAAAGGCAAGCATGCTCAGTTTAAATAGCCAGCACTCCAGGACGTCAAAACTAATCATTTATACATACATATACACAAAATATGTGAATATAATACAGTTTTACAAAAATACAGAATAAAAGGTGCTCAAAGGGTGTGAAGTAACGTAAACTTCATACCCTCTATGCTTTGAAAGTAACATGTACTGTGTATGAAAATATTTAGATTTATTAACTGTCTAAGGAGGTCTAACTGATACTATTCTTCAAGTTTCAATTTATGACTTAATTCATTTGATACTGACCCCCAGCCAACAGGAAACTGGAGGCCCTCTTTAGGCTCCGATTCTACCTCACACCTGAGGCTAAACTCCTGGCGTTTACAGGTACTGTACTACCCATCCTGGACTATGGAAACGTGATATGTGGCTCAGCCTCTGAAACAGTCCTACTCAGAGTCCACACAGCCCTCAACAAAGCTTGTAGGTTTGTCTTAGGTGCAGGTCATCTAACACACACAAGTGACCTAAACATTAGGGTAAAATGGCTTCCTCCCATGGATCATATTAAGCTCCACTCCTGCCTGCTGGGAAAAAAGGCCCTCCTTGGGCTTGCACCTCCCTCCCTACAAGCTTTATTCAACCCTGCTCTTAACAAACATGCTACAAGAAGTGTCTCAAAGCAAGCCGTAGCAGTCCCATTCAGGGGAACTGCCCTGAGGAGATGAACCTTTGTGGTCAGGGCTCCCGCCTGGTTAAATGAGCTTCCTCTCTCCACCACAAGCCTCACTTGCCTTGGTCACTTTAAATCTGAACTTCAAAATATTATCTGCCCTCAGGAACACTGCTACTGTCACAACTGACCTGAACTGGTTCTAACCTCCTCACATCTGGGCTGTCACCCTGAGTCACCGCTTTTGGGAGCCATAATGCCCACCACCCCCACTTGAACCAGTTTTCTGACCAACTGAGCTATGAAGTTCACCACCCCATCTGCCCAGGTTCTCCTGCCTTGTACCCCCCCCCATTCCCACCACCTACACCAGACTTGTCCCCTGCTGCCTCCCCTTCTCCCTCCCCAATTGCCCTAGTAATGTGCCTCGGTGCCATCTCTTCTCCACTCCCAACACACTTCTCTGTGCTATCCCTGCTCCCTATAGTTATGTCACCTACCTGGCTCTCTTCCTGGCCCTAAGTCTGAAGCATACTATCCCAATGGCTGTATTCTACAGGTGTTTCTCCAACTAACTGTTAGGATACCGACATAGTTATTATAGCTACCACACCTGATCTCTCTTGCTTATGCTAGTATTGCCTGATGCACTTTCTTACTGATGCTGCCAAGGGTACATTATCCCATTGTACTCTGTACCTGCACTATGATTATGTTATAGTACTGTATGTTGTCTTATGCTTTGTCTTATTTTATCCTATTGTGATTACTGTATGTAACTATTTGTTGATTGCTGACAATGCCTCTGGCTGCTACTGTCTCCTACCCATGTTTGTTACCCCCTTACCTATGTCTTGATGAGGATCCATTGTAAAGGAGCTTTTAGCTCAAAAGTTGTAATTCTGACTTCTCAATAAATAAATAAATAAAAATAGTAACTGAGACACATCATAACAGTGTAATGCTAATGTATCCAGATGTTCTTTCTTCATTTACAAACATCTATAGCTATATTTTGTGATATTAAAAAAAAAAGTGTTACTCATCTGTAACAGTTCTAGGAGTGGTATATGATGTTCATCCGCACTTTCTGGCATTAGCCTTTCCCCTTAAGACTGGCAGGAATGTCTTCAAGCTGGCTTCTCCCACCTACATGGGTGGTAACTCCCTCTGCCCCACTCCGTGACGTCAGATCTTGCCCACTGGAAGCAGATCATGTGCCGCTTGTCAGGGGAGGTTGGGTTGATCTATGTGGATGAACATCATATATCACTCCTAGAACTACTGTTACCAGTGAGTAACCTGTTTTCTAGGGATATGGATATGATGTTCTATCCACACTTTCTGGCAGACTCCTAGCTGTTCTCCGGGAGGAGGGAGGCAAGGCACCCACCCCGTACTTTGTAAACAGAGATTGGAGAACTGAGGCCCCAAACCAGCATCTGGTGTGACTCAAGTTCGATGTGATAATGGGAAATAAAAGTGTGATGGCCTCCAGCTAGCAGCCCTGCAGATTTCCTGGATAGGGTCATTCCTTGAAACAGCCACTGATGCACCGGTATGGCAGGTGGAATAAGCCCTTAGCCCTACAGTTGGCTCCCTACTAGCCATCTGCTTGCATCTTTTTGGACTTGTGTGTTTACGTTGTGAAGGGCTGGCTGCCTTTCTGATGTCCAGCACTAACCCTGCACCTTGGTCGTGGCTCCAGCTTTTGGAGATACAGACACTTAATGTAAAATTCCGCTAGAAAATGCTCCATACAAAGGAGGCCTAAGGTCCACATGCTGCAGTCAAAATCCAGAAACGGCACTTGTGTTGGTCAATCATAGAAGCCTTTTTGTGGACAGTCATCTTACAGCAGATCAGGCAACAAAACAGGGGCTTCTGTAACAAACAACCCTGGTTCACATCCCCTAACCAATGCAACAACTGCGGTGGAAACAGTGGTAACCATTGCTCTGGTAACTCATACAAAAAAATGTTCACAATGAGACGGTCCGGGCCGATCCCCAAATCGGAGGCAGACTTTCAACTTTTTTCGGGGAATGGGTCCATTCAATAACAGACAGATGTTTCCTGGACATTGTGAGCAAGGGGTACCTCATCAAGTTCAACTAAAAGCCTCCACTTCCTCGTGTTGTTTCATCACCACTATCTTGCAACCCCACCAAGTGACTTGCAATGATACAGGCAGTAACAGACTTGCTGAAGAAGGGTGCCATAGAACCAGTACCCATATCAGAATTCAACAGAAGCGCATACTCTCTCTTCCTTATTGTCCCAAAATGCACAAGGGGTTTCTGGCCAGCATTAGACCTAAATGTCATGAAACTGTTTGTCAGCATCAGGTCATTTATGATGGAGGCTGTGTCATCCATCATCAGGGAAGTTCACCAAGGAGACTTCATGGCCTCCATCACTTGCAGGATGCTTACTTGCACCTCACCATCTGGGAGTCTCACAGGCAGTATCTGAGGTTCAAAGTCCAGGACCTTCACTTCCAATTCAGGACACTTCCATTCAGTTTTTTGTTAGCCGCAGGAGTTTACTCAAAGGTTCTACAGGCTATGATTGCTCATCTTAGAACTCAAAGCATTCATTTGTTTCCCTGTTTGGACAACATCCTGATTCAAGTTCCACAATGCAAGGCAGCTCAATATGCACTTACCTCGGTCTTACAATACCTGACAGCCCACAGTTTTGTCATGAACTATCAAAAGAGTTCCCTGAGACCAGCTCAAACGTTGAACCATCTGGAGCAGACGTTCAAACTTGCCAGGAAAAGGTCTTCCCAACAATGAAAAAATTTATGGGCTTACAAACACCGGTTCAAAAGTTTCAACACGCCAGTCGACTACCAGCCAGGTTGTTCATGCAGCTAATAGGGTCTGTATTTTCTCTGGCAGACACAGTACCATGGGCCATGATTCACATGCGACTGACCCAAGTGACTCTTCTCAAACAATGGTCCACCCACAGGGACAGCAAGAACCATCATGGGGTACCTGCACTGTAGAACACTGAACGCTTTTTTGAAATCCGTGGCCACCACAGCCATTGGAATGAGGGCCTGACAAGCTATGTGGATAAGGCTTGATCACTCTACAGATCTTTAGTGAGGCCACACCTGGAGTATTGTGCACGGTTCTGGCAACCACATCTCAAAAAGGACATAGATAGATTAGAGTGGGTTCAGTGCAGGGCAACTAAAATGATACCAGGGCTGCATGAGACACCAGATGAAGATAGATTGAGGGAACTCAATATATATTGTTTTGAACATAGGAGGGATAGAGGGGACATGCTAGAGACCTTCAAATACCTAAAAGGTATCAACAAAACTCAAGTACAAGGCCTGTTCCTGGGTAGGAGTTACACAAAAAATAGAGGGCATGATATGAAGATTGAGGGAGGGAAGATACAGGGTAATGCGAGGAAGTCCTTCTTCATGGAGAGAGTGGTGGACCCATGAAACAGTCTTCACCAGGAGCTGGTAGGGGTCAGGACGGTTGGAAGTTTCAGACATGCATGGGATAAATACAAAGGCATCATAACACTTGGCAGTAAATGGGGGAAGGGTAGTTACTCTAAAATAGGCAGATTAGATGGATTGTAAGGTCTCATTCTGCCATCATTTTTGTGGGCAGAGCTGAGCCTACCCTTAATGAAACCTACCTGGGAGGGGTGTGAAACAAACAAGATGAACATAAAATCAGTTTTACAGTTCTCCACATAAAAAGGAAAATCAGGCTAGGGGTCTTTTTAAATACCGAGGAACTTAATAACAAGTGCAAATTGTCCACATAGATAATATGCTGAAATCCACTTCTGAATGCTTGCCTTTATTGCAAAAAACTCATTATATGTTAGAAAAGTAAAAAATATTTTTCTTTCTCAAAAACGCATGGTAATGCTGCTTTTTGAGCAAACAGTGGTTAAGAAAGAGGTTGCAAACAGGAGTTAGGAGCTTCCCCTATCACTGCAGCATTTTAACCCAGGAATCAAAATTGGTGTCTATTCACCTGGTAAAGGTGATTGTGTTGGTTGACATCCATGGCATTCCAGACATTACATCATGGGTTTTGCCCACCTGATAGGCTAGTGATGCACATGACCTTAGGATCAAATGTCTTGGTATATCCAGGTCCCAGAAGCCCCTGTTCTCCAGTTTGAATCTTCTATAGCTGAAAATAAGGTTAGTAATACCACCAAAAAACTTGAACCAATTACACACCTTGAGATGCCTTTTTGAGCATGGCTGAGTTGCCCTTTTATTTACCTGTTAATATAATTTAATACTCGACCATCTAGACAGCCGATGACAGACATCCTGGATGCCCTTAGTGATATCTATGAGGGCCTCTCCTGTATTTCACTTTATTTACATAAGCATATTCCTTGTCACTCTGATCGCTCTGCTGGGAGGGCCTTGGAATGCCATGGATGTCAACCAACACAATCACCTTAACCAGGTGAGTAAGCACCCATTGTGTTGGGTTGCCATCCATGGCACTCCAGACATTACATCATGTGTAGATAAGCAGCAGTACTGTACCCATGGGGGGGCTGCTGAGTGATCTAAGAGTGAGAGGATGAACTGGCGGCCACGAGAACCTGCGTGGCGAAGGTAGACTGTAGCTTGTATAAATAGTCCAATCTATAGTGTCTGGCAAATGTATGGATTGAAGTCCAGGTTGCCGCTTTGCAAATGTCCTCTCTAGACACATTAGCCCTTTCTGCCCAAGAGGTGGACACTGCTCTGGTAGAATGAGCCTCAATACCCTCTGGGGGCATGAGTTGCTTTGCCTTGTAAGCCTCCTGAATGGTTCTCTTGAGCCAGCCAGTGATGGTAGTTTTGGATGCTGCCCTACCCTGTCACTGCCCTTTTGTTACAATGAATAATCTCTCTGTCTTGCATAAACGTTTTCTAGTGATATATGTGGCTAATGTGGCCCCCACATCTAAGCGATGAGGAATAAGCCTGTCACCTGGCTGTGAGTTCTCAGAAAACGCTGGCAATTCTATGGGTTGTTCTCTATGGAATGCAGATGTGACCTTCGTCTGGAAGGCTGGAACCATCCGTAAGTGTACCCCTTGTGGGGTAAACACAGTGTAAGGCTTTCTGCATGACAGAGCCCCCAGCTCGCTGATCCTGTGGGTGGAGCAGATGGCCACGAGAAAACAGGTCTTGAGACCCACTCAGAATAGATCCACCTCATGCAATGGTTTGAAAGGGGTTGCACTGAGGGATTCCAAGACTAATGACAGATCCCTGGGGGTGATCGAGGGCCTGACCCTGGGTCGCAGTACTTCTACTGCTCTGAGGAAGCGTACTGCATCTGGGTGAGCCCCTGGGCTATGTCTGCCTATGGGCTCAATGGCCATGCCGATGGTGGACAGCTGTACCCGGAGTGATGAATGGGAAGCCCCTTGTCCACTCCCTGCTGCAGGTACAGAAGAATGGTAGACATGGCTGCTAGTTCAGGGTCCTTACCCTTGTTTTGGCACCATGTTGTGAATATCGGTCACTGTCTACCATAGGTGGAGGACCTTCTGGACTGCAACATCGTGGAGATGACTGCTTCATGATAACCGTCTCTCAGCAGTCTCTGCCTCTCAGGAGCCAGGCCATTAGTTTCAAAGTCCCTGGTGTGGGGTGGACCACGGGTCCCTGCATCAGCATGTCCAATTGGTAAGGTAATCTGTGTTTGTCCAGAGCCATGGCTATTACAGCCAAGAACCAGGCTCTCCATGGCCAATAAGGTGCCACCAGGACAATGGTTTTCTGGGATTGCTGAATCTTGGATAGGACTTGAGGCAGTAGGGGAATGGGAGGAAAAACATACACCCGATCCCGGGACCAAGGCTGGGACAGGGCATCAATTCCCTGTGAGTGATGCTCCCTGTACCTTGAGAAGAATTTGCTCACTTAAGTATTCTCCACTGTTGCCATGAGATCCATCGATATGGGGCCCCATGCCTCCTGTATCAGTTGGAATAAGTTGGGGTGGAGGTGCCACTTCCCTGGGTGCACCTGCTATTGGCTGAGCCAATCCGCTCATACGTTGAGTTTGCCTGTGAGATGGACTGCACTGATGTGCATGAGGTTGGTCTGGGCCCAGTCCAACACCCTTGTCACCTCACGCTGCATAGCTCTGCTCCTGTTGCCCCCTTGTTTGGAGATGTAAGCCACCGTGACTTGATTGTCAGAGCAGATTAAGACAGACTGACTGGAAATGGACAACCGGAAGGATCGGAGGGCATGGAAAACTGCCCTCATCGCTACGCATGTTGATGGACAACCTGGCTTCTGTGGCTTCCATCAGCCTTGGGCAGATAGGGTGCCCAGACACGCTCCCCATCCTAGTAGGCTTGCGTCCGTCTCGATGGAGACAATGTAAGTTGCCAATAGTGGGACCCCTTGCGTGAGGCTGAGACTCGCTGTCCACCAGACTAGGGACCGTCTCACCATGTGTGGTAGTGGTACTCTGACCTGCAGGTTCTGCTCGTTGGGTGGCCCCTGGGTCAGCACATAATTCTGCAGGGATCTCATGTGCCACCTGGCTCATGGAATCAGGTCGATGAATGATGCCATGCAACCTAGTACCTGAGCTGTTTGGCTGATGGTCGGTGAGTGGCAGGCTTTCAGCTGGCGGGACAAGGTTATTAAGCTTTCCACCCTTTTCTGGAATGGCTTTGCCCACCCCTGGGACGTGTTAATTTCTGCCCCCAGGTGTTCTATCTGCTGTGCGGGTACCAGGTGGCTTTTGGCCTCGTTCACTACTCAGCCATGCTCCTCGAATGCCCATAGTGCCATCTGAGTGGCTCTTTGTGACTGCTCCATGGAGCAGGCCCAGATCAGCCAGTCATCCAGGTAGGGGATAACATCCACTCCCTGTTCTCGTAGTTTGGCCACCAGCACTACAGACACTTTGGTAAACACCCTTGATGCTGAGGTAGGACCGAAGGGCAGGACCTGATATTGGAATTGCTGATGGAGGATGTGGAATCGGAGGTACTGCCTTTATTTTGGCCTGATTGGGATGTGAAGGTACGCGTTCTTCAGGTCTATGGAGGTGAGATAGTCGCCTACCAGAATACTGCAGAGGGTCGATTTCAGCGTCTCCATTTTGAACCTCTGGGTGACTACATGCTGACTGAGGTGCTTGAGATCCAGGATGGGATGAAGCTCCCCTGTTTTCTTGGGTACGAGGAAGAAAATGAAGTTCACTCCCTGTTCCTGCTCGTGAGGGGGAACAACCTGGATGGCCCTGTTCTGCATCAGATCCAGTAGGAGGTGTTGCATCTGATGGGCAGATGCCTTCTTTTTTGCAATGGGGGAGCTTATGAACCTGTGTGTGACTGGAGAGTGGGACAGGTCTATGGAATACCCCCTGGATACTACCTCTAGAACCCACCTGTCTGAGGTTGTGTCATACCACTTTTGTTTGAAGAGCATTAATCTCTTGCCCACTGGCTGGCACAGCCGTCTCGTGGGCAGAGGCCTGAAAAGTGTTGGTATGTAGTCATCGTTGCTTGTTTCTGTTTCCTCTTCCTCTTCCGCTGAACTTGGAGTCACAGCTCCTGAAGGAGGATGGCTGGTAGCCAGGGCTGAAGGAATTGTGGAATCCTCCTTGTGCTCCTCTACCTTGAAAGGAATTGTTCTGATAATGGTTGTCCCTGCGTGTCTGCTGAAATTTGTTTCCCCCTCTAAACCTCTGTTTGCCAGAGGGTAGGTAGGTTGGTCTGTTCTTATTCTTGAGAAGGTCCTTGCCCTCCTCCTTCTGCTTTAGAAATTCCTGTAGTCCATCCCCGGAGACATGCTTGCCTTTCATCGGTAGGTTTTGCAACAGTGTCTTGGACTCATTGTCGGCCTGCCATAGCTTAAGCCACAGCACTTTCCTGGCATGGTTTGTGAGGGCCGTGGCCCTGGCATTCAGTTTTAGAGTGTCCACCACCATGTCTGCCAAGTACTTAGCAGCATCAAGTGTGCACTCCAACAGTTCTGCCTCTCTGGTCCTGGGTTTGCCTGCTCAAGGAGTTCCTCAAGCCATTCGAATTTGGGCATGTGCGGCGCAGATGGCAGTAGTGAATGCTTTGGAAGCTGTTCTTTCAATCTCACATAGCTTCTTTAACATAACCTCCGCCTTCTTATCTGTGGTATCTTTTAGAGATATGGTGCCGCATGGCAGCACCGTCTTTTTGCTGAGTGCCGCAACTTGAGGGTCAATCGTGGGGGTTGTGCACCAAGTGCTGGCCTTGTCCTCTTGGACCAGATAAATGCGGTCCAAGTTCCTCTTGTCTGACATCCTACCAGGCTCCGTGGACTGCCACTCCTTGCTAAAAATGTCATCAGTTGCCGGGCACACGGGGAAGGTCTCCTTGGTGGCCCCCTTTGCTGAATCATGGGGTCGAGCTTCGACTCGGTTCTGCCTTCCTCAACCTCGAACCCCATAATGGTCTTGATTATCCTTATAAGGCCTGGGATCAGGTCGAATGAGCATAGTTTAGATGTGAGGAATGGCACAGACTGTGACTCCATCTCCCCATCATCGGATACTGCCCCCTCCTCATCATCTGGAAGTTCCCTGTCTCCGATGTCGTCCCCTGTATCAGGGGCTAGATTTTTCAGAAGCGGGTCAATCAGGTCCACATGGTCCCCTGTGGGCCCTCCTGGGTTTTCAGGGTCTGGCAGTGGCCTAGGCGTGGGTGGAACCTTGTGCTGTGTCAGGTACTCTAATCTTTCCATGATCTTCAACATAAAGTTCTGTTGGCTCTCCATCGTGGCCACCGTGGCCTGTTGGTTTTGAAGGAGAATAGCCCCTAGGTCCATCCAATTAAAACCACTGGGCCCTGGATTGTCGGAACCCATGACTGGAGATTGCTCCAGAGACAGGTCATCGTCATCGTAAAGGCAGGCGGGGCATTGTGGTCCCGTATTGTGGGGCATCAGGGTGACACTGCATGTCGTACACTTCTTAGCGTTCACCATCTGGGGAAAGAGGGAAAGGAGGGGAATATTAGTACAGAATCGAAATGGGCCTCCAGCATAATGGATGCCCCAAGGGCAGTGCCTACTTGCACTGTATGCTTACAATAGGCACGCACAAGTTATCAAACATAGAGGATCAATGGACCCTTACGTGGTGCCCTTCTCCCCCGTCCTACCTCAGAGAGTTGTGTGCTCCACTGTAAACTGTGATTAATGTCCCCCTGGACTATATGGCAGTTAAGAAGGACGCTTGCTGATGGCGTCACTGTGGGTCACTGGGCATGGATAAATTAGGAGGGAGCCCAGACCAGAATTGTCCATGAGGTCCTTAATCTACTCGCCAGTGGGTCACTGTAGAGAGGGACCCATAGGTGATGGCCAAAGTGGGTAACTATAGAGAGGGGACCCAAATGGTGTTCCTAGTGTAGAGTGTGGGGGGGGGAGGATGCCTGAGAAGGACCATGCTCAACTAGGCTGGCCGCTGAGTGAGGTGCCTGGGCCTAGCAGGACTGACCAGGAAAAAGTCCCAATTTTTTTTATAATAATAGGATATATCCACCCCTGCTTACGGTGCCACAGCTCTCCGCTTGGGAGGGGAGAACCGTGGGACTCCTGAGATGCGAGGTCTCCCTGCATGGGGCTCTGAAGTGTGTGGGACTGGGCTCATTCAAGCCCTTTTTTCATAGAAAAGAACTGTCCCCTTTCTGAATTCAGGGTGTTCTCCTGTGCCCCTGATTCAATTCTGTACTTTCTTATTTGTTTCCCCCTCCCTCTTGTTGTAGGCGCACTGTTCGTTTTCTGATCCCCACCCCAACCCCCCAATGCTGTGAAGCAGGAGGATGCCAGCATGCAGGCTGCGGCCTAGGGAGACCACGTGGATGCCCGCTCCATCCAGGAGCCTGCTGCAGCGTTTAAGGGAAAAAAACTTGGGGTGCAAGCAAGGCAGAGGAACCGGAGCGCCACCGGAAGGTGAGGGAATGTCTGGGGAGTACCGGGAGGCACCTCCCATCTGAACAGTAGAAAGTGAGAGAGAGCGAGTAGCGAGGAGGCACGGCGGGGTACAGCCACGCGGCGCTCGCATGCTAAGAGAGGCCTGTGCCATTTTGTATATATCAGCTGAAAAATGGTGGACTCTTAATAAACAAGCAATTCTTATTTGCACAATGGAAACCACAGCAGAAGCATCAGCACGGGTAGTGCACTGCACAGCGAACCTTGCGATCACCCGAGACAGTCATTGCCACCTGGCTAGACTCATTTGAGGAGATATCTTGCTTGAATCAAAGTTTTTTTTTATATATTCTAGCTGCAGCAGCGCAGTCTTCTATAAACAAACTAACACTCCTATAATTCGTACTGTTCTTCTTTATCAGAGCATAAGAGCACAGAATAAGCTTCACTGCTGAGGTGTAGGCTTCAATATTTTTCTCTTTAAAAGGTCTAAATCAAAAAAGGTGAGAAAACATCCCAAACTCTTTAGGCAGGCTCACTATATGGTTATTTTACCAACACAGAGACATTCTCACAAATAATATGCAGACCTACCTTCCTAATATAGAACAACAGGGACTCCTGGAATGCTAGCAGCCTGATCAGATGCACGATTTGAACTGGAGAACAGGGGCTTCTGGGACCTGGATATACCAAGAAATTTGATCCTAAGGTCATGTGCATCACTAGCCTATCAGCTGGGCTAAAACCCATGATGTAATGTCTGGAGTGCCATGGATGACAACCCGACACAATGGGGAGTGAAGCAGGCATATTCCTGCACTCTCCAAAACCTCCAACTGTATCTGTTCATTCTGATTACTTCCCATTCGTAAGAAAGATTTGTTTTCTTATGGATTTCAACATTTTAGTTGTTGGAGGGGAGTGTTTAACTCCCTGGGGGGAAGGGGCAGTTTAGAAGTAACTGATCTGCTTCTTACTAAGTCATGGCTGTGAGCATTGAGGAACTTCAGGCAGGGCTGTTCCAATGGAAAAGTCTGGAGGTTAGTAATAGAAGTATAAAATGGGTCTGAGATCCCAATTTATGTTCAGACCATTTGGCTGTAGGCCGTTTAATGAAAAGATCAAGTAGATCTTTCTCTGCAAGAGCCGATTAAGCCTGCCTTTCCTCTTTCTCCTACCCTGACCAGTTCCCATCCCATAAACTACAGGTCATTTAAAATTACAGTTACGCTGAAGTTGGAAATGTTCACCCACAGGACTGTCTGAGTTGCCCTTCCTAATGTCTCAGACATGTTCCTATATCCTTTGCTTGAGTGGGTGTACAAGTGAGGTGGCTTTATATGGAGAATTGTAAAACTGCTTTTTAGCCAACCATGCTTGTTTTACACTGAGGTGTTATTGTTTGAGTCCCACCACATTTACTGACAGAAGCATCTAATTAGATGTTATGATGTGGTAACCTCCCAATATCATTGACACGTCAGTATTTAGGAACCCATTGTCACACCAGGTACATGCCCCCTGAAGAAGCTCTACCTGAGCGAAGCATCGGGGCACCTGGAACACAGTAGTCTGGGTAATTTGTGTGCAGAGTACGAGCAGCCAGGGATGTCAGTCATCACATTGTTAATGTAACTTTTTGCTTTAATAAAATACTGGCAGCCCTTCAGGAGGGGCAGATATATACAGTATTCTGATGTATTTCAGAATACAGTCACATTTCTCACAACCAGTTTGATATTTCAATCAGTTTTCAATTTTCAAAATAGCTACCAGCAGAGGAGGAACTTCATGAGCAACACTGAAGACTAAACAGAGAAATATAAGTTCATTTTTTTGACTGGTAAAATTGATTATTAGTTGTTGGCAGGATCAGAGCTGAATGGTTAGTTAGCCTTTAACACGTGAGCTGGGCAGTAGAAGCACAGTTGGGGCCGGGCAATCCTCCCTGAAACAGTGCAGTCCAGTCCTGTGTACCCGGGATGCTACCAGGATGAGGAGTCCAAGTATTAATTTTCAGATGCCGCCAGAATTTACAAGATTAGTTCCAGTTTTGAATGAGAGATTACAGACCAAGTAGCATGATAAGCTGTCGGTGAATATCCGGCATCAGCTCTGCATGGAGAAATGCTAGCCTTCTTAGCAATCCAATGGCCTCACTATGTTAAGGGTTTTAGTACCATGCTCACATTAGGAAAGCAAATAGAAATAAACCAGTTATTGGACAAGCTTACATCAGACATGCCTAAGAAACGGAACAGCCACACCATGCTTATTGAAAAATGCGTCTTATAAAATATGTTCAGTATTCAGTTTCTAAAGTGCCTTCATGAAAGATCAGTCACCTTACTATAGTGAAGCATTTATACTGTGCTCTCATCAAAAAGCCAGCCAGCAAAACACAGTTACCAAACACATTCAGACTAAGGCTGTCTGTACGCGGTAGGTAAAAATCGGCTTCCAAGCAAACATATACAGTGCCAGAACTGGTATCCACCATGGGAGGAAGAACTCAAGGCCTCAGTGTGAGGCAGGTATTTGTTTTTTTTTAGTTTTTGTTGACCGGGAAAGGAGGACAAGATGATTGTGCCTATTTTTAGACTCGTCCCAGGGGAGGGAGTATACAGGTGGATGCCAACTGACATTCAACCAGATTAGGCTGTTGGTGGTATTTTTAGTAATGGGGGAATTTGGCAGGATACCAGGGAAATTCCCCTACTCACAGGGGGAACTCCTGCACCCAAGATGGCTGACTCAGACTGGGTGGAGACTGCTGGTGTACCGCAGGGAGCTGATCTCCCTCCTTGCAGGTCCAGCCGAGGAGATCAATGCCGAAATGATCATGCATTCAGCAGAAACTAGTGGAAGCAATATGCCTGCGATAGAGGTACCTGAAGCCCTGTTACAAGGGCAGTCAGACGAGGAATAGTTCCGCTGTATGTTGCGGGGAAAAGTGTCCACTGATACTGTCAGTTATCAATGCGGCTGAAACGCCGACTGAGTCTCAGAATAATTGTAACACAACTGTGCCGGTAACACAAAATGTAGCTCTGCAAGATGCTAATAGGAGGAATAAAGGAAACGATGCTGACGGTACTGTGAAAGAGGAATTTTGGACCTCAGACTCTGCACAGACTGACATGCTGACTCATGCTGTCACCGGTGGTGGCTCAGCTGGGAATGACAAAAGGGCATCAGAGGAGCAGTCGCGTAGCAGTTTGCCTGAAAGCACAGTTGAAATGCTGATTAAGGCAGCAGCTTCTGCCTATTTGAGTACCAACACTCAGGAAACCATCTTCAAAAACCCTGTAAGAGCTGTAAGTACTACTTTTATTGATAAACAATCTAAAACTGGGCTCAGAAAAGGGCGGGCGGGACCTTCACAGAAAATGCAATGGGGCTTTCAAAAAAAAAAAAAAACTTGGTCACTGGAAAAGCCTTTAATAAATGCAGGCTGGAAAAAGACGGATTTCAGACAGTGGTTACCAGACCAGATTACAGCCTTATTCCAGGATCCCCCCCAATAATGCTGCTGATACTTTGCAAGATGGTAATGCTAATGCACATATCTCTAAAGAATCTACATTTATTACGGACTCTGATTTGGATTTACGAGCAGACAATGTATATTATGATGCTCCTATACAGCATACCACTGGCCCTAACAGTGAACTGGAGCAATCTAACCCAAATTCAGGAGGTGAAGGGCCTAGCATGAGGCCTCAATCTTGGGAGGATCAAATGGATGTGGAAGCCCGAACACTCTCGACAAAGGTGGGTATCCTTCAGGGAAAGAGATCATTTTTAGCAGCAGCAACCACAAAAACAGTGCAGAAATGCAGTAAGGTTACAGTACTTAGGAGGTCCTGATAATTCACCTGACAGGCTCTATGTGTGGCACACCCTGATTAAGAACTGCATGTTTTTTTTTTTTTCAAATGAAACATATGCCCTGATTCATGTCTCGGGATGTGCTGTTTGATATCAGTTTCAAGACTCCACAAAATCTGGACAGGTTTTGGACAAAATATGAAAAACTAAGGTGTACATCACTATAGTTACCTTTCAGAGCCATCCCTTTAACAAAACCAGCGATAAAAAAAGTAACTGTTCTTTTTCAAAATGAAACCATTGCTGTAAATGACATTACCCATCGGTTGAAACAACGTTGTGACCTATTTGGCTCACTTCAGCCCATATTCGATGAAGAACATATATGGACTGGGGGGTGGAAATTAAAAATTAAACTACGCATGACTAATACAGGACCAAAACATTTACCAAGCAGCTTTCTTCTAGAGAGAGAACGTGGCCATTGTCTTTATCTCAGCCAGCCTAAGACATGTTTCGTGTAATTGTTTCCGTTAATGACCTCCAATAAGCAATCAGCATTTTGCATTTACTGTAATTACTGTATATAGAATAATTATTGTATGTAGAGCAATACTGTATCAGTCTCAAACCTGGCAGACTTTGGGCTCTTAGACAATACCTTTCAACCAGTGACTGGTCCCCCATTACAACTGCTTTGGACATTGACACCGCTCTTCACCACTTCATTGACACCTTCAATTCTGCCTGTGACCGATATGTACCCCTAAGCAAACAGGTCGTCAAAGGGGCTGACACACCTTGGATGTCACAAGCCCTATTAGACCAAATGTGTGATTGTGACAATCTATGGCATATTGCCCTGGAAACTGGTAAACCCTCTGATAGACAGCGCTACCAAGAGGTGCATAATAAATGTACTTTGAATATTCAGAAGGCCAAAGCTGAGTACTACTGAGCCTCGTTCACTGCCACATGGGGCTCGGGGCGCAAGTTCTGGGACTTTCTCAAAGAGCTCAGTGGTATAGTCGCCTCTGCACCTCCCTCCCAACTTTGGGCAAATGGATCTATCACCACAGACCCTGCCCTGATTGTAAATACATTTAATACCTCTTTCTCTGACCTTAGTAGTGTTCTCCCCCCAATATCTTCTCCTCCACCCCCAGCAACCCCCACCTCTCCCACCGCCCCCCTGTTCCACTTTAAAACAATATCACAGTGTGAAGCTGCCCCCTTCTCCTCAAGGCCCTCAGCAAGTCACAATTCAGCAGTGACACACTAGATCTTAAGCTGCTTAGGCTCACCTTTAATTAAGTTCTTCTCCCACTCACCATGATCCTGAACCGCTCCCTATGGCTGGGCCAGTAACCCTCTAAATGGAAATCAGCTCTCATTACACCCATCCTTAAGAGCGGTGACCACACCCAGCCTGGGAATTACCACTACATCTCAATCCTGCCCCCCCCCAAAGCTTTGGAGAAAATTGTGGTCACCCAGCTTATGGACTACCTCTCCAAATACAGTCTTCTGCGTCCTGAGCAGCATGGCTTCCAGCACAACCACAGTACTACCACAGCTCTCCTGGAGTTCACTAATGCCCTCCACACATCTCTGGACACAGCCCACATTGTTGGTGTCATTTACATAGACCTTTCCAAGGCGTTTGATACAGTGTACCACACACTACTACTGGATTCCCTCACACAAATTGGCTTGTCCTCTGAAACCACTGGCTGCTTTGCCAGCTATCTGTCAGAGAGAACTCAGACAGTCAGACTTGCCCAAATCCAGTCCTCCCCCCTCCAAGTCAGGTTGGGAGTCCCTCAGGGCTCTGTTTTAGGCCCCCTACTTTTCTCCCTGTTCCTCAACTCCCTACTCAAGGATTGCTCTGAGAAACTACTCCTGTATGCAGATGATGCTGTCCTCTACAGCTCCCACACTGATCCCACCACTCTCTGTAATGCACTCCAAAAATCTTTTATGAAAGCAGAATCCTGGTTCGTTTGGCATAGGCTAGTTCTAAACTACAAAAAAATTAAGTTGATGGTGTTTTCCCACTCCCAAAGCAGGAACAGTGGGCTACCCCAGTGCATACTGAACTCCCTCAATGACCCCCTTGAGCAGGTTACCTCTTTCAAGTACCTGGGTATCACCCTAGACTCAGGGTTCACCTACCATGACCACATCCGAAAACTGAGCACCACTAATAATGTGCGTATTGGTTTACTGCACTGGTACAAGCACTGCCTCCCATCTGAAGCCCTCCACCTAGTTGTCTCAGCTTCAGTACTGTCACTCATAGATTACGGTATCATAGTCTATGGGGCAGCTGACAACACATACCTAAACAAAATCAGGCTGGCTCTCAATAAGGCCTGTAGACTAGCCTCCGGTTGCGCCAGATGCACACACACACCTGCAGCCTGTATGCCTCCACCAACTGGCTTAACTTCAACGAGAGGATCAAATATCAGACATGCCTCTTTGCTAAAAAAATAACTGCAGGTCTACTCCCACCTTCCCTTACCCCCCCTACTCCAGGCACCCTTGTCCTCCCACCACACCCAGCAGTTCACAACAACCCACTTCTGGGTACCCCTCTGCAAGACCTCCTCAGGTCAAAGAACATTTAGGCACCAGGCCCCTAGCTGGCTTAACTCCCTCCCTAACTCCCTCTTCTCAGAACCTAGACTAGCCAGTTCAAGTCCCAACTATGTGACCTAATCTCTCAAGGCTCAGCCTGAGACTGTCCTTGATTTTTTGCTCTGCCCATATCCCCCCTTGTATTTGGACCTCATTCTGGTCCTGCTACCCCATGGCATGCTTATACCTGGACAATGGACACCCCCGGTCCAGCCTAGACTACTAAATAATGACTAGGGATGGCTGTTGCCACCGTCGTGCACTGTACGTACCCTGTTAACTGATTACCGTCTTTACTCTGTAACTATTTTTGCAACTTTCTGTAACCACTTTTGCTAATGTGCAAGCTTCTTTGTAACTATTGTGTCTTATTGGTTACCATTGTATCTGATGTCTCTGTATATAATGATGTGGAACCTTTGTAAAGGAGTCTTTGACTCAAAAGTATGTTATCCGATATCTTCAATAAATAAATAAATAAATGTTTAAGCTAGTTGTGTGCTTCCTTGTCTAATTATGTAAACCTTTCTATTGCTGTACCTCAATGGTGGTATGTAACTCTATGTGGCCTGATTGTGAGGCTCCTTGTTGCTATGTATAGCTAATGTATAGTTGTTGTATTTTATGTGAACCGTATCCAGGTCCACCTTGTAAGTGAGTTCATTTCAATGGTGTTCCACCTGGTAAAATAAAGGATTGATTGATTGATGTTTCAAATGTGGATCCCCTGCACACCTGAGCTCAGTCTGTGACCAGATTAAATGCAATCAATGCTTGGAATATGGCCATATGAGTGTTGAGTGTCAGAAAGAGATGCTTTGCATGCCGGCCCGTTGGTGTAGTGGTTGGAATTCCGCTCACGACACCGGCAACCTGGGTTTGGGAATGGGCCTTGGTCACTGGAGGGCCAGCTGGGGGAGAAGGATGGAAGTGTCTGCTGCATGGGGGACACCTGGCGAAGGCCGAGAGTCACTCAAGCCACCGGCACTCACACGTATGGGAGGCGGGGTGGACACTGGCATCATTGCACATCCCCACCTCCAAGAAAAATGGTGGAAAAAGGAAGGTGGGTGGGTCCTCTGTCTCCATGAAGCCCTCCCTGGAGCTTCAAATAGCCACCAGAACGGATGCCTCCACATCCTTATTTAAAAAGCATTTTTTCTGTCTTACTGTAAAACATTTTCTAAATATAACCCAACAATTTACATATTGGCTCCTCATAGTAACTTTACAATAATTTCATAAGGAAACATACAGATTCCCTTTAAAACAGATAGTGCATACAGCAGGATTAACAGATACTTATAGGAATATACATCCACAGGGAGGTCATGCCTTTTATAAAGGGCAATGTGCTATGAGAGTAGATTTTACTTTTACTTTCAAATATGTACAGTATCTATTCATGGGGTTAATCTACACCCAATAGAAACCTCTGATCATGCTACACTAGGCTTCAAACAGAAAACACCAATAGGGAGAGGGTATTGAAAATTGAATTCAGCCCTGTTAGACGACCTAGTAATTTGCCAGAAGGTACAAGACCTGCTTAAACCTAGAATGTCAATAGCATGCTTAATGGACGATATGAGTCTGTGGTGGGCAGAAACAAAAAAATTGAATTATTTTTTTTCTGCAGGACGCTTCAAGCATTCATACTGCGCATTATGAAAAATACGTACAGCTATGAACACAACTGTCCAAACTATATTCACAGATTAATGAAAGAAACCAAGGTTTTACTTCCCAAATAGCTAATATTAAAAAGGAAATTGAACATTTGTAATACTCCAGGCAGAGCACTTCCTTAAAGGAACACAAAGTCTGTACTCCAGGTAAGATGGGATTTGGAGATGTGTTTGAGAGTTGTAAAAATAGAACAGAGTCAAGAACTATGGATTCGTTAATAACTAAGGATGGTACAGCAGTAAACAGTACTCCAGATCTACCAAAAACAGTGCAAGAGCATGTGGAGGATCTATATGAAGAGTATACTACCCCTGAGGAAAATCAATATTTAGATTCCTTTATAGCCTCTCGAATGAGATAGATTTCTTATTGACCCCGATAACTTCCCAGGAAATAAAAATGGCCATTCAAAGTCTAAAAAATGATACTGTCCCAGCACTTGACAGTCTGACTTGAGAATTTTGTAAGAAATTTTCATCAGAAATGGTAGAAATACTGGAGTTAGTATACAGTTATATCTTACTGATCACCATCTATGAACTTTCATGTGGGGATTGCAGTACAAATATTTAAACATTTAAAAAGAATTCAGGGATGGACTTAAATAACTGGAAACCACTTAGTTTATTTTATACAGATTTAAAAATACTAAAGAGAATTCTGTTAAAAAGGCTTTCAGATGTCACTCCACAGTTAATTTCAACAACACAGTCCTGCTCAATCACAGACAGGAACATTTCAGACAACCTTCTTTTACTAAGAGAATTAGTGGAACAAGGGAAGGAGGATTTTTTGAATGGATATATTATTTTGTTGGATCAGGAGAAAGCTTTTGATAAGGTTTCACACAACTTTGTGAAAAAGGTGTTACTGTCCTATGGGTCTCCAGAGCAGTTTTGTGACTGGGTATTCCCTATTTATGACACCTGCACAGCTATACCATTGATTAATGGGTTTTTGGGGTCTTATGTTGCAATCAGAATCGGAGCCCGACAGGGCTGCCTTATGAGCCCACTATTATACTGCATAGCAGTTTATATCCACGCCCTCTTTATTTAACGTGGTGGGTAGTACTGTACATATTAACGCCAGCTTGAATCCGTGTGGCGGCCTTTCATGTAGTTACAGTGAATGTGCCACGAATAGCAGGTACTTAAAGGTAATCATGGCCATTCACACTCTGTTGCTGGGCTGCAATTACCAAAGTACCTGTTAAGGTGTTGATTCTTTGTATCCCCCTGCTGATAGAGCTGCCACCATGTCAATACTTAAATGGATATCCCAGTCACAGGCTGTCAAAAGGAAGTATCCATTTGAAACTGATAGAATCGAAATCAGAACAGTCAGGTGTGGAGCCGAGTGCTGCTAAGACAGTGCTCTGTGAACTGTCTGGACCCTCTTCACCTGCTCCCAAAAGAAGGCGCCCTTCAACATATGTTAACTGCAGCCCTGAAGTTTGGTTTGAGATCGTCAAGCATGCTGTGGAGAATGGGGCGATGGCAGCAGTGCAGTTCTACACAGCCAAGTATGCAAATCCCATAAATGAAAGTACAGTCTGTGGTTTCAAAATGGACTATTTGAAGCAGCTTCGGGAGACACCAGACCCCACCAATTTAACATGAACACTGCCCAGAAAACAGCATGGCCATCCTGCTCTCCAAATGAATATCCTGGAGGAGCAGCTTAGAAATGTTGTGTGCTGCTTGCGTGAACAAGGGGCAGTAGCAAATGCCCAAGTTGTTCATGCTGTAGCACTCGGAATACTGAAATCAAAATCACCACAACTGTTGGTGGAAAATGGGTGTTACGTAAATCTGAGCACAAAGTGGGCTTGGACATTTCTCCATTGCATGGGTTATAGCAAGCGTAAGGGCATGAAAGCAGCAAGAAAATTGCCCACTGACTTTCCAATACTGAAGGCAACTTTTCTTAATTGAATCAGTACTGCAGCTGCCCAGGAGTTGATACCCTCAGAACTCGTCATGAACCTTGATGAAACCGGCATTAATATGGTGCTGATTCCAGAGTGGACAATTGCCGCCTCTGGGCAAAACAGGTTGCTGTGCTAGGGCTGAGGGATAAGCACCAAATTTCTTTAGTCCTGACATGCACTTTGTCCGGCGACTTTCTACCTTGCCAGGTGATCTATAAAGGTAGAACGAGTGCTTGCCACCCCCAATACAGCTTCCCAGAGGAGAGGGATATCACACAGAGTGACAACCACTGGGCAGATGAATGTACCATGCTGCATTACATAGAGACTGTTAATGCCCCATACTGTGCCCAAACAGGTCAGAGGCTAGGTTTGCCCAGTCAACAGAAATCCCTCCTCATCCTAGATCTGGTTCATGGCCACACAACATTGGCTGTATTAGACAAAATTGAAAATGTGGGTATTGTACCCATTTATGTTCTGGCTTCCTGCACAGACACTTTGCAGCCTTTAGACATGTCAGTTAACAAAATTCTCGAAGATCTTCTTAAACAGAAATTCACTACGTGGTACACAGATCTTGCGCCGCAGCAGCTGGAGACAGGCAAGGAGCTTAAACTCGATCTGGTCATGCTGACGCTGAAGGAGCGGCATGCGTAGTGGCTACACGCCAGTTTCATGAAACTCTGCGACCGCAGGGCTGAGGTTGTGCGTGGCTTTACCGAAGCTGGGATTATGGATGCCCACACTGAGAGCCTGAACCGAACACCAGTACCTGTGGTAAGTGCAATTTGAGTGTGCTACCAGTGTTTGGTAGTTATAGTAGTCAGGCATTAAAGGTACCGAGTGATGTTTCCCATTACAGGTGTGAGTCGAATGTGATGCGAATGTGTACAGCAACCTCCCTGTAAGTTTACCAGTTTTCACGAGATTGTATTAAGGTACCTCAGGGCAATAAGTACATCTGTTTTTTTTTTTTCTTTTACAGGTACTGAACTGCTGCATGGAGGACTTCGGCTGAAGTGATCTTTTCTTTGTTTGCTAGCACTTCTTTTACTCTTTTTAACTTGGTTTATACAATAATAAAGACTACTTACTTAAATCGAGCTGGCACAGTTTGTTATTTCACTCCAACATTTGAAACTCGACCAGTATGTGGTATGAATAGAAAGGCAGGGATAACCATGAAAACTAATATTAAACTGAAGACTGAGAGCCTGGATTATAAATCGCATGCACTCAAACTGACGGTCTAGCTCCATAAGGCTGGTCCAGAAAGTCTATAAAAATCTTGTTTTTTTTATTTGCATCAGTCTAAAAAGTATAAACTATAACGGAGTCCCTTGATAAAATAAGTGTGTTGTGGGAGATGCACACTGCAGTTTCCAAACTCTAGTGAAGAAGTGGTTGAGGTTGACTCTGCTGTGGAGATTGTTTTGGAGGTAGCTCAGGCTCTTTGCTACTGAAAATAGATTTGATTATCTCAGCTTTCCTCTCTCTTTCCCTGCATGGGAGCTCACCGCTTCTTGTTTAGATGGGAAAAATAAATGTACATGTATTTTGTTTTCATTGCCATTTGCCATGCAACATCAACTAAATTCTCTCTTTTTTATTTTAAAAAGGACAACTTACATAGTCTTATACACTTCATGACATCTGGTTCTAGTTCTCAGAATGATGATATCAGGTACTCTGAGGATACTAATGGAAAATATTTCCAGCCAGGGGCCACACCTTGTGGGGCACATCCCCCAACCCCACCTTGGTGTTTTATAACAATTCTGTCAACCATACGCCCTGAATCTGCCCATGCTTCAGCTTTGATTTTACCGGTCTGATTTAAAGCATTTGCCTAAGATAATGGGGTGGAAAAAATGTGGAGATTTTAAACAAAGGCTGGCTTACCTTAGTATAGTGCTAACTATTCCATGACAGAAGTACATTTTTAATATAGCCCCCACTGGAACAGCCCTTCAGCTTGGATATTCTTGGTCTGATTTAAAGAACGGAACTGTTACCAAGTGAGTGGAAGTCATCTTTGGTCTGCACCAAGCCTTGCACCAGAGAGCAAGGATCAGTTTGGGTTTCAATTTGCCTTTGATTACTCCCCAATTGTGGCTTTGAAGGCCTCCCACAAGGTAGTTACATCCATGCATCGCTGAACAGCACGTATAATCTTTTATTCTGAGATTATGTAGCCACCACTTGTTTGACAGGTCTTGATCTGTCATCAGTATTTTCACAGCTTTTGCCACTCGTATGTGGGGTTCCTGCAGCTCTTTTGATTGAAAAAAGAAAATGAGAAGCATATTGCTAAATACCATTGAATAACTTCATTTATTTTATTTATTTATTCATTTGATAACTGGGTTGGTATGCTGATCCGAAGACTTTTTCAGGTACGGCCCCGGCCAGATACTGACAAGATAGAGGTAACAAGTACAGAGCAACATACAGTGCTAGTAGACGGAAACAACAACAGAAACAGATATAAAAATAATTAATACAGATTCAATAACAGGCTTAATATGGGTAAGCTGGTCAGTACAACATTGGGGGGAGTAACACTGGCATTGCCTAAAATCAGAAATACATTGGAAGGAAGACGTAAGTATAAATACATATGAAGGGCAACTGAACTAATACACATGCAGCAATCCTAAGTCAAGTTACAGTAGGACATTGGGGTAGGTAAAGGATACAGTGGTAGGAGATGAAGGAGCAGGTGAGGCAGGAAAAGGGGGGAAGGGCAATTGGTGGTGTTAGAGGGGGCAGGAGGCAGGGGCAGAAACAGGAGGAGTAGAATACCTAAGGACAGTCACAGGCAGAGTCGGACAGGAAATGAGCTTTTAAAAGAGCATTTAGGTTAGGCGGTGGGTCAGGTGGATGAAGGCATGAGGGAAGGTCATTCCAAAGCAAGGGGCCCGCACCTGAAAAAGCTGTGCGGCCAGTATTTGTGGTAATGCGGGGACGTTCAAGTTGGAGATGGGATGACTGACGCAAATTCTGCCTGAAGAGTCTAGGTTGGATCAAAGCAGATAGTGGTGAAAAGGAGGGATTATGGAGGGCATCACCAACTAAACAGGCCAGAAGGTAGGAGTGCCGGGCCTGTGGGGTAGTTAAGGGACTGATAGAATAGTGGTGAGTATCTGGGGGGCACGGAGGGCGAAGCGACATATACGATTATAGGTCGAGTTTAGTTGTGTTAGATTGGCAGCTGTGGTAAGGGAGTAAACGTGTCACCCATAGTCGAGGAGGGCAAGGCCTTTTGCAGGTTGCAACTGATTATTAATAGTCATGTACTGCCCTTCCAGCTATGCTGGGCATTCTTTGTCTGTAATTCCATGACTCGGGTATCTGAAATGCCCTCAGCTTCATTTCCTTGGTTCATTGCCTAGGCTACCCTGCCATCTCTGGGCATCGGGGACGGGGGATGGTAGGAGGGGGTAGTCACTAGGATTGAGAAAGAAAGAGGCTAAGAGAGGAATCCTGCATTCCTGTGCTGAAATGGAGTGTCTCCAAATGTCCTAGGGGGGTTCTTATAAGCTGCTGATACACTGAGAACGGAAGCAGAGTGTAGCAAGCCTCCCTTACAGTCTTGAGTTCCATGAGCTCTGTAATTTGGAAGAATACTTGGTCAAGGTGAAGAGAGGAGTAATCCACAATCCTATTTCCCTGGATTCAACATTTGTGCAGTGTTGTGTCACCTGCTTAAAGGAGATAGGAAATGATTTAGTACTAGGTTTAGGTGTTACATGGAACATTAATTTCAAACTATAGCATTTGTGTGTATTTTTTAATGGTGTAAAAACCATATTTGTATTCTCTGTTGATTTTGTAACCTGCCTACCAACCTGACACCATCTATTTTTTGTATCAGGAGTTAGCGCATGTCAAGGCTCAAAATTCTGACATCACAGACTCCCAATACAATGCTTCTATTAACTGTCTAGGGAAACTCCACTAAAGTATGAATTGTACATTTAATTTGAAAGGCATAGAAACATAGAAGTGGATGGCAGATAAGGACCGCAAGGCCCATCCAGTCTGCCCATTTCTTTTTCTACCTTATAAATGTGCCTTCGGCCTTTGCTCTGTCAGTGGTCTATCTATTCATAGTCATTTGTATTGCTCCCTTATGCCTATCCCATGCCTGTTTGAAGCCCTGCACTGTATTCATAGCCACCACTTCTTGTGGTAAGCCATTCCATGCATCCACCACCCTTTCTGTGAAAATAATTTCCTCACATTCCCCTTAATTGGCCCCTCTAATCTCATGCTGTGTCCTCTTGTCCTGCTATTTTTCTTATATTTAAACATGTTAGACTCTTTCACCTTGTTAATGCCCTTAGGTGTTTGAATGCCTCGATCATATCACCTCTCTCCCTCCTTTGCTCAAGGGTATACATATTGAGCTCTGTTAATCTGTCTTCATATGTCTTCAGTGCAGTCCCTGCACCATTTGGTTGCCCTTCTCTGACTGCCTCAATTTGGTTAATGTCCTTGTGAAGGTGTGGCCTCTAGTACTGCACGCAGTACTCCAGATGGGGCCTAACCAGTGTCTTGTAAAGAGGGATTATTGCCTCCCTCTTACGACTTCTGATACCCCTACTAATACACCCTAACACCCACCCTAGCCTTACCTACTGCTTTAGAGGTCTGATTGAATGATTTCAGGTCATCAGTGACGATGATGCCCAAGTCTCTTTCTTCCTTTGTGACTGTTAGCAACTCCCCTCCCAGCCTATAAGTGGCTTCAGGGTTTCTCTTCCCTAAGTGCATGATTTTGCACTTCTTGTTGAAAAACTTCCCATTCCAGGCAACCGGCAGCCACGCCTTTCTTTCTTCCACAGCCAGTTGCATTACAGAATATACTGGTAGCTGGTCACTGTTAAACTGAAGCAGCTCTTCAGTAAAGATAATTAAGTTTTAAATTGAACCCTCTCTTTTATCTCTTCCCGAAATGTAATACCTAAAACTTGTACTAAATCATTTCCTAGCTCCTTTAAGTCTGTTGTGATTCAGACTTGCCTAGCATTCTGGGCCTATAATTCGTACATCACCATCCACTGCCAGTCTTCACCCTGGAATCATTGTGAATGGCAAGAGGAGAACAGAGAATGGAAATGTTCAGTTATAAGGGTCTGGCTACCCTCTGTTCTGCTTGCAGCTCGTTTACTTGGACTGGAAAACTACTCAAGTGAACACCACATAAAGGAGCACAGCAAGAGGGGAGAGGGAGTTGAGGTTAAAGGGTGGATGGAGGAGAGGCAGGGACAGCTTGAACCATTAACTACATATGTGGGGAATGACTGCATATCACCCACTTACGGCCTTCACCAGCAGAATGCTTCCCTATATGTCACGCACAACTCTCCTAGTGACGGGCTGCATTCCCTCCAGCCATTATCGTACCCATCAGAAGGGTTAGCTGGTAATGCCTGGAATGGGAAGGTTTTCAACATTGGGTACACTTGACTAGAGCGTGTGAATCGAGTCCAGCAGAACAGTTAATGTTATAGTTGTTGTTTGTGAATGTTTGTGGTTACTAAATAATATGTAGTTTATCTATGTCATCACATTACACATATCTTATACAGAGATGACAACTGTCGGATAGCCTCAGAAATATGTTTGCAGCCACCCCCTCCCCAAACTGTCTAGGGGCCAACATGATTTTCTGAGGGAGGTGGCCCGCAGCTGAAGCAATCTCAACCAAAACTCCCAAAGCATACTGTACATATACTTTTAGTTGGAAAATATAGTTTTCTGCCTACCTCGAGTCGTCTTCTTCTCTGTGCTCAAGGCATTACAGCAGATACTCAACATCCTGGGGGGCATGGTGGACAACAACACCAAATTTCATTAGCAGGGCCATCTGAAACCTCCCACCGACAGCTGGAAGGTGCAGAATCTTCTCATGAAAGCTTGGCTCCTGCTAACAGAAAACTTGCAGAGACTGCTAATATTAAAAACATCTCAGTTTCTACTGTTTACCAGGAGCATGGCTCCAAAATTGCTAAAACAGCTACATACTCTTTTTACCTCCATCCTGTTGCCCAATAAGTGCAATCCATTCAAGTGGAAGACCTCCAGGGCACTCTGTGGCCCGCTCGGCAAATCTGGCAGACCCGAGGCCTGTCCCTCCAAACAGGCCTCTTAACAGGTAGAGGTTTCACTCGGCCCCATCACCAGCATCCTTGGGCCACCCTGCCACACCAAGCTGCAGTGGTCCTGCCACAACCAGCTGCCCTCACTGACAACCCAGGAACACTAAGTCCACAACAAGGGCCTACATTGACCCCAGGGTCCCAGTCACCTTCCTTGCTGCTCCTACCCTATCTACCTCCCCAACTGGATCTTCCCAAGGCCTGGACCACATGCATGCAACTGCCTAGCTGATGACCTCCCATGTGGATGACCACTCAGGGACCCAGCATATCGCCACTCAGCTGCCGACTGTGCCTGGGGGAGCCCCCTCCCACTTACTGCCTCGGCAGTACCGCTGGTCTCTGCCTCTCCCTTCAAAAGCCTCCAGACACTTCCTGTTCCTCCCTTAAATACCTTCCAAGCTAACCACTCTCTGCTGCTTCCAAATGGTGGCTAACAGAAATTACTCCCCCCGGAGCACAAACAGGAAACCTAAGCTCCAGGGGAAGAGGGAAAGGGGTTTCTAAGGCAAGCACAAGGCTCTCCAAAAGGAGATGGGGGCTTACATATTGATATTTTTCATAGTATATAATGAATTAATGCCAATGTATTCATAAGGATATGTGATGAAGAATATGATATTGTTGTCTTAAGCTGTGTTTGTATTGCTTATCTGATCATCTTTATAAACAGATTAAAAAAAAGAAGAGTGAGGTGGAAAAATGGGGTTGCTTGAGTGGTGTGGGGGAGGGTGGGAGATATAACGATGAGAAAAAATTCTCAACATACATGAGTGATATCCCCTTGCCTCCTAATCACATCCCATAAAGTATTATTGTCTCTACAATATTCCCATCACCTGTAGATCATGTCGGCTAAGGCAATAAAAAAGATACTTTCACATCACAGTGCTCAGGCTTAATCATAGTCAAGTGGTGGAAGAAAAATTTGCTGCTTAGGAGAGAAGTTCCTTTTAGCCATGCAGTGCAGGGAATAACACAAAAACAGATTTTGCCAGCAGAAAAGAACTGGTTGGCCAAACTAGTCTGCTCTGAGTTTTCCTACCTATTCTGACACCTCTGACCCTTCTTGTTCACCGGCATCACCCACAACTTCTGACGGTAGGCTGTTCCAGTTGTCCATGAGTCTCTCCATAAAGAAGTATTTTCTCACACCCCTTGTAAACTTCCTTCCCTCTAGCTTCATTGCATGCCTCTGTGTCCTACTGCCTTCCTTTCTTTGAAAGAGACAGCCTGCCTGCACCTTGTTTACCCTTGTGAGATACTTACAGTTCTCAATCATGTCTCCTCTCACTCTCCTCTCTTCCAGGTGGTACATGTCGAGTTCCCACAGCCTTTCCTTGTACAGCTTCTCATGGAGTACCCGTACCATTCTGGTGACCCTCTGTCTGTGTCTTTTTGGATATGCAGCCTCCAGAACTGAACACAGTACTTCCGGTTCGGTCTCACTAGTGAGTGATACAGTGGCAACACCATCTCTTTCGTCTCGCTAGAAATCCACCATCCTATGCACCCCAGCATCCCACTATCTTTTCCAACTGCCTTGTCACACTGATCAGGTACTTGAGGTCCCTTTGTTGCTTGGTGACCATAAGTACCACCCCCCATTCTATACACATTTCCTGGGTTTATCCACCCCAGGTGCATGACCTACCACTTTTTGGTACTGAAACTTAGTTGCCACACTTTAGACCACTCCTCCAGCCTACTCAGAGCCCTAAGTAGTCTCTCCACCCCCCTCCTGAGTGTCCAGTCTGTTGCAGACTTTTGTATCATCCACTAAGAAACACGCTTTCCTTTCCAGCTCCTCTGCAGTATTGCTCATGAAGTCATTGAAGAGGATTGATCCCAGCACTGATCCCTGTGGCACCCTACTAATCACTCCTCTGTCCCCCGAAAGCCTGCCATTTACCATTCACTGCCTTCTATCCTTCGGCCAGCTTGATGCCCAGTTTACCACTTTCTCCACTACCCCAGGCTGCTTAGTTTCCTCACTAGCCTCCTGTGCAGCACAGTTTCAATGGCCTTACTGAAGCCCAGATAGGTCACATCCACTGACCTTCCTTGGTCCACTTCAGTAGTCACCCAGTAAAAGAAATCTATGAGATACGTTTGGCATTACCTCCTGACAGTGAAGCCATGCTGCTGGGGTCCTGCATCCCTTTTGTCTACAGGTACTTCACCATCTACTCTTTCTGTAAGATCTCCATCAATTTCCTCACCACTGAAGTGAAACTGACTGGCCTTTCATCACTGGCCCCTCCTCCAGTCTTCTGGTACTACCCTGTCTCTAAAGAGGTACTGAATAGTGTTGCCAGAGGCCAGCTAGTACATCATTCAGCTCCTTTAGGATCCTGGGGGGAAATCCTGTCCATTCCCATTGCCTTGTTGGCTTTAAGGGCTTCCAGCCCCTTTCAGATTATTTCCGTACAGGGAGTAGTGTCCACTTATCCCATCCCCTGGGGCCTTTTACTAAATGTTATTCCTCCCCCCATGTGAAGATGGAGAAGAAATAATCATTTAAAATTTCAGCCTTCTCCTTATCCTTCTCTGCAAAGTCCCCCACTGACTTCCCTGCCCTTCTAATTCTCACTGTCCCTCCCCTCATCTTCCTCTTCTCACTCACATATCTAAAAAAGGTTTTATCCCCTTTCTTCATCTCCCTGGCTAGTTTCTCTTCTGCTTGCACTTTTGCTGCTCTCACCCTCTTTCCTGCCTCCCTTTGCTTTGCCAGGTATACCGCCCAGTCCTCTTCCTTCTGCATCCCCTGATATTTCCTGAAGGCTGCTTTCTTCACCTTCACTGCCGAAGCCACCTCCTTGGAGAACCACAGCAGTGTCTTACTTTTCTTTCCCTTGTTAACTTCTTTAAGCAGCATGCTGTCACTTTAGCTATGCCTCCTTAATCTTACTTCATAGTGTCTCCACACACCCCAGCCAGCCCCTCCAAGGTAATCTCGGAGATGGTTTTCCATTTCTCTAAAATGTGCCCTCTTGAAATCTAGGACCATTGTCCTTCTGAGTTTTTTCTCCTGCCCGATCCATATGCCAAATCACACAGTATGGTGATCACTAGTAGCCAGGGGACTGCCCACTGTTATGTCTGCAATGCTGAACCCTGCTTGTAAGTACCAGGTCCAGCATTGTCCTGTCTCTAGAGGGTTGTGCCACCAGTTGTCTCAGAAATGCCCCCTGTAGAGAGTGGAGGATTGCCATGCTTCTTTTTGCAGCTGTAGCCACAATGCCCCAGTCTACATCAGGCATGTTAAAATCCCCCAAAGCCAGTACTTCCACCTTGCTTGCCACTTTACCAATGGGCTCCGTCCAATACATTCCCATGTATTGAAGGTC